>JBBDGP010000483.1:4957500-5557500 GCA_037952835.1 Lithobates septentrionalis
CATCAGGAAAGGAAAATTACGGTAAGTATTTGACAATAAATTTTCCTTTTTTTTTTCCAAATTTTTGGTCTTTTTCCCTTTATAGCGCAAAAAAAACAAAACGCAGAGGTGATCAAATACCATCAAAAGAAAGCTCTATTTGTGGGAAGAAATAAACGTAAATTTCGTTTGGGTACAGCATTGCATGACCACGCAATTAGCAGTTAAATCGACGCAGTGCCAAACTGTAAAAAGTGCTCTGGTCAGGAAGGGGGTAAATCTTTCCAGGGTTGAAGTGGTTAAAGCATAACTCCACTTTTGTGTGTTTCTCTGTATCTGTGTTGGAAAATACAGTGCCTTGAAAAAGTATTCAAACCCCTTGCAATTTTTCACATTTTTTCATGTTACAACCAAAAACGTAAATGTATTTTATTGGGATTTTATGTGATCGACCAACAAAAAGTGCCAGATAATTGTGAAGTGAAAGGAAAATAATAAATGGTTTTCAAATGTTTTTACAAATAAATATGTGAAAAGTGTGGCGTGCATTTGTATTCAGCCCCCTTTACTCTGATACCCCTAACTAATATCTAGTGGAATCAATTGCCTTTAGAAGTCACCTAATTGGTAAAAAGAGTCTACCTGTGTGTAATTTAATCTCAGTATAAATTCATCTGTTCTGTGAAGCCCTCAGAGGTTTGTTAGAGAACCTAAGTGAACAAACAGAATCATGAAGGCCAAGGAGCACATCAGACAGGTCAGGGATAAAGTTGTGGAGAAGTGTAAAGCAGGGTTAGGTTATAAAAATTATCCCAAGCTGTTCAATCCATCATCCGAAAATAGAAAGAGTATGGCACAACTGCAAACCTACCAAGACATGGCCGTCCACCTAAACTGACAGGCCGGGCAAGGAGAGCATTAAGCAGAGAAGCAGCCAAGAGGCCCATGGTAACTCTGGAGGAGCTGCAGAGATCCACAGCTTAGGTGTGAGAATCTGTCCACAGGACAACTATTAGTCGTGCACTCCACAAATCTGACCTTTATGGAAGAGTGACAAGAAGAAAGTAATTTATGAAAGAAAGCCATAAGAAGTCTCGTTTGCAGTTTGCAAGAAGCCATGTGGGGGACACAGCAAACATGTGGAACAAGGTGCTCTGGTCAGATGAGACCAAAATGGAACTTTATAGTCTAAAAGTAAAACGGCTTGTGTGGCAGAAAACTAACACTGCACATCACCCTGAACACACCATCCCCACCGTGAAACATGGTGGTGGCAGCAACATGTTGTGGGGATGATTTTTTTCAGCAGGGACAGAGGAGCTGGTCAGAGTTGATGGGAAAATGGATGGAGCCAAATACAGGACAATCTTAGAAGAAAACCTGTTAGAGCCTGCAAAAGGCTGAGGAAGAGGTTTAGCAGGACAACGACCCTAAACATACAGCCAGAGCTACAATGGAATAGTTTATAGCAAAGCATATTCATTTGTTAGAATAGCCCAGTCAAAGTCCAGACCTAAACCCAATTGAGAATCTGCGGCAAGACTTGAAAATTGCTGTTTGCAGACACTCTCCATCCAATCTGACAGAGCTTGAGCTATTTTGCAAGGAAGAATGGGCAAAATTACTCTGTAGATATGTAAAGCTGGTAGAGACATCCCCAAAAAAACTTGCAGCTGTAATTGCAGCGAAAATTGGTTCTGCAAAGTATTGACTCCGGGGAGCTGAATACAAATGCACGCCACACTTTTCAGGTATTTATTTGTAAAAAAATTGTAAAACCATTTATAATTTTCCTTCCACTTCACAATTACGTTCCACTTTGTGTTGATCTATCACATTAAATCCCAATAAAATACATTTGTTTTTTGTTGTAAAATGACAAAATGTGGAAAATTTCAAGGAGGTATGAATACTTTTTAAAGGCACTGTAAATCTAATGGGAGTGGTTTCATAATTATCAATCATCTGTGCACCTGCAGAGCACTAATGAGGAAAGCTGCTGGGTCTGCTTCCCTTTTGGCACGGTTCACACTGGGGTGACATACTTTGGGAGCACATGACGTGTACAAATCAATGTTTCCCTATGAGAGCCATCTTAACTGGTCCGACACAAGTCAGCCTGACTTTTGTAAACCGTCACTGCACTACTTTGGTCCAACTTTGGTCTGTTTTCAGCCCTTTCAAATATCACTGAAGTCGGATCCTCGTCGGATCCTCATCCTAACCATCCGACTTGTGACATCCGACATGGTGATTACAGCAGCAGAAGGAATTTATGTCACACGGAGATTGTTTTGATTGTTCAAAGGACAAGTCGGACTATCTCAAAGTCGGAGCAAAATCATATCCTGTTCATTCAAGTCGGATGGAAGTAGGACTGATGTAGGACTGATGTCGCAGGGCAAAGTCAGTCGTGTCGTACCAGTGTGAACCCAGCCTTATAGGGCGTACACACGATCGGACTTTGTTCGGACATTCCGACAACAAAATCCTAGGATTTTTTCTGACGGATGTTGGCTCAAACTTGTTTTGTCTACACACGGTCGCACAAAGTTGGAAAATCCGATCGTTCTAAACGCGGTGACGTAAAACACGTACGTCGGGACTATAAACGGGGCGGTGGCCAATAGCTCTCATCTCTTTATTTATTCTGAGCATGCGTGGCACTTTGTCCGTCGGATTTGTGTACACACGATCGGAATTTCCGACAATGGATTTTGTTGTCGGAAAATTTTATCTCCTGCTCTCCATCTCCTGCTTTCCATCGCATTTTCCATCGGAAAATCCGATGGAAAATGTCCGATGGAGCCCACACACGGTCGGAATTTCCGACAACACGCTCCGATCGGACATTTTCCATCGGAAAATCCGACCGTGTGTACGGGGCATTAGACATGTTTCTATTGGGAGTATTTCACCAAAAATTACATTTTTGTTGCAGGGGGTGCCTGACATCTGATTTGTATCTTAGTGTAGACTTCTGGGAAAATCGGTGAGCCAATCACACAAGCAGGAAATGATGTTTCTGGGGGGCGTTCTGTATACATTCTGTGTACAGAACACCTCCAGGTTTCCATATTGCATTGCATTTTCAGAAAATTACAGAGCTGCAGATTGAAAAAGAAAGGTAATTTTAATAACACAAAATTACAATATGACTTGTGTCACAATTGTATATGCTAAATTATTTTTTCTTTATTTGCTTTCCCCCCCCACAAAAGTGGAGTTACCCTTTACCCTTTGGTAGGATTGTTCCTGAACATAGCACATTATATATATTTCAGTTTTCTGAAATACCTCATTGAGAAGACTATACCCGATGGTGTTGACGATACAGGCATTAATCTCAGAAAAGATACATTTTTATATATATGTTGATTTATTGTTCAACTTACACGAATGCTTCTGACATTTGTGCAACAAATGTTTTATGAATAGGCCCCCTATAAAAAAAAGCTTAAAGGTGTTATGCCGCGTACACACGGTCGTACTTTTCGTCTACAAAAGTCGGACAGCCTGTCGGACAGACTTCCGGCAGACTTTCGGTGGACTTGCCGCGGACTTGCGGCCTACTTTCTAACGACCGGACTTGCCTACACACGACCACACAAAAGTCGGTCGGATTCGTACGTGATGACGTACACCGGACTAAAATAAGGAAGTTCATAGCCAGTAGCCAATAGGTGCCCTAGCGTGGCTTTTTGTCCGTCGGACTAGCACACAGACGAGCGGATTTCGGGGTCCGTCGTAGGTACGAAGTAAAAGTTTTGAAGCATGTTTCAAATCTAAAGTACGTCGTATTTGAGGCTAAAAAAGTCGGTTGAAAGTCCGGAGAAGCCCACACACGATCGGATTACCAGCCAGCTTTAGTCCATCAGCGTCTGTTGGACTTTTGTAGACGAAAAGTAGGACCGTGTGTACGCGGCATTACACATTGGAGAATCCTATAGGAGCTCTTGCTGCTGAAGTTCTTGAATAATACAACATATCAGCGCCCACCAAAATCTGAACTATCAGTTTACAGTTGAAAGGCCCTTTAAAATACAATTCACAATTTAATACTAATAAAAAAGTTTATGCTTCATATGGAAACAGATTTTCCAACCTCCTGCAGCACATCTCTTTGCCCTCAGCACAAGTCATTTTGTTTCTCTTTTCCAAACCTGGGCATGAAGGTGAGGCATCATCTGATCAAAGAGCGTAATAAAGGTGACATGACATGATTTTGGATCTCGGCTACGCTTTCAGGACAGATCACGTCAGCCTTGTCAGGACTTTATTATATTGAGAAGTAAGCGGAATGAAGGCTGCAGGATACAGCCGTGTACCGTATGTGCTGGAGGCAGTGCAGACCTGAGTGTATTAATGAGCGCACTGTTTCCTTCAGCATGAAATTCCGTCATACATTTATTCCCGAGTTTTTGTTTTTAACCACTTGCCGACCAGCATTCGTCGTTATACAGCGGCAGGTCGGCTCCTTCCCGCAAGTTGCCGTAGCTCTACGTCTGGCCCTTTAAACAGCTATAGCAGGCACGCGCCTGCTGCAAAGCGGGGGAACTAATGCGCGTGGCGGGCGGCCGCGATGTCCGGCGGCCACGCGCGATCACTCCAAAGAGGAGCAGAACAGGGATCTGTCAATGTAAAAAAACATCCCCAATCTGTCAGGGGAGTAGAGAGTGATCGCCTGTTCCTAGTGATTAGGAACAGCGATCTCTCTCCTCCTCCAGTCAGTGCACTGCCCCCACACCTCCCAGGGAACACCGCTACATGCCGATATACGTTGGCACAATGGCAGCGGTGGGCAAATCGGCGTACCTGTACGTCCCCTTTAATTGGTGGGGCTAGCAGGCATGCGCGAGCACCCTCAGCATACAGCGTGGCTGTGCCCGCGGTGTCTGCCGGTGTCCTGCGATTGTGTCACAGAGACGCAGAACGGGGAGATGCCCATGTAAACAAGGCATTTCCCCGTTCTGCCTAGTGACAAGACAGGGATCTACTGCTCCCTGTCATCAGGAGCAGTGATCACTGTTATGTCAATGGTAGCCCATCCCCCCCACAGTTAGAATCACTCCCTAGGACACACTTAACCCTTTAATCGCCCCCTAGTGTTAACCCCTTCCCTGCCATTGACATTTATACAGTAATCAGTGCATTTTTATAGCACTGATCGCTGTATAAATGTCAATGATCCCAAAAAAAGTGTCCGATCTGTCCTGCTAAAAATCGTTGATCACCGCCATTACTTGTAAAAAATAAATAATAAGGCCTGATCCTGTTATTTAGAAAAATTGCTCAAAGATTTGTCCAGGAATATGAAAATAATCTCTTTAACCACTTCCGGACCAGCCGCTACAGTTTTACTGCGGCAGGTTGGCTTGGCTGGGCTAATCAGCATTACCTTACGTCGCTTTGCCTTTTGGCCACTAGGGGTGTGCCACCGCAGGCGCAGCATGTGCCCGGAGCTGAAGCGAGTGCCCGGCAGGTGCAATGATCGCCGGGCACCCGCGATCGTTCGTGACAGAGCGAAAACCGGGATCTGTGTGTGTAAGCACACAAATCCCGGTTCTTTCAGGGAAGTAGACACAGATCGTGTGTTCATACTAAGTATGAACACCGATCTCTCTCTCCTCCTAGCCAGTCCCATCAACCACAGTTAGAACACACACTAGGGACACACAGTTAACCCCTTGATCGCCCCCTAGTGTTAACCCCTTCCCTGCCAGTGACATTTATACAGTAATCAGTGCATTTTTAGAGCACCGATCGCTGTATAATTGTCAATGGTCCCAAAAATGTGTCAAAAGTGTCCAATGTGTCTGCCACAATATCGCAGTCCCGATAAAAATCACAGATCTCCGCCATTACTAGTAAAAAAAAATAATAATAATAAAATTGCAATTTTTTTGCGCAAACCAATCAATATACGCTTATTGTGATTTTTTTTACCAAAAATATGTAGAAAAATACATATTGGCCTAAACTGATGAAGATATTTTTTTGGGGGAGGATATTTATTATAGCAAAAAGTAAAAAAAAAAAAAGTTGTTTTTTTTTTCAAAATTGTCGCTCTTTTTTTTGTTTATAGCGCAAAAAATATAAACCACAGAGATGATCAAATACCACCAAAAGAAAGCTCTATTTGTGGGGAAAAAAGGACGTCAATTTTGTTTGGGTGCAACATCGCAGGACCGCGCAATTGTCAGTTAAAGCGACGCAGTGCCGTATCGCAAAAAATGGCCTGGTCATTAAGGGGGAAAATCTTCTGGTCCTTAAGTGGTTAAAGAAAGCCAATTTTTTTTTATTATTTTTTTTTTATGAATGCTGATCTCAGAAACATGAACTATTTTACCTGGCAAAATATCTGAGACGCTCTCCAACCCCTGTCCCACACTACATAGTGTAAATGACATCTTCTTAGAAGACTCAATACTGGCACATTATTTGTTCCAAAATTATAAAGCTGAACTCGGCACAAGCAGCTAATCATGGGATTTTCTAAGCTTTTGATGCAATCCTGTTCAGTCAGTCTTGTTATTCACACAGCCTTGTTACAAAGTACAGCCCAGTCAGTGACCTCACTTTTCTCTATTACATGTAAGCAATGCAGCTTGGTTACTGACCTACTGTACCCTCAGGCTGCTGATTGGATATTGAAGGAACATAGAAATATTGATGAGTGATAAAGTCATCTTTCTTCCCCCTCATTCATCCAAGGAGATTTTCTATATCCTGACACCCATTGCAGGGCCACCTAAACTCTGATACTTCCTGCTTTGTTAATACTTCCTGCCTGAACTCACATATTGAGATTAATTTATTAAGGCAAATAGGCTGTTCACATTAAAGAGGGATCTTTGCCTTAGCTTAGTGAATGTGGTAAATATTCCCTTTGCAAAGAATACCCAATCACGTGCAAGGAACATAAAAAAACAGCATATTTGCTTGCTCATGACTTCATTTACTAAGCTAAGGGAAAATTCTGGCCTAAGCCAAAATGATGTCATACATCCCAGGAGTCTTAATGGGCAGTTTTTTCTTTCATCTGGAGGAGGGGTTTACTCAGCTAAGCACACCCTCCTGCCTGCATGCCTGAGCTAAGGGCATATGGATTCCAGGAAGTAAATGCTACATGAATCATCTGCTCTTACTCAAGATAGATGGCCGTGGCTAGAAATGCTAGAGGGGTGTTTTTCAAAATGATTTCTCAACAAAATAAAGCATGGAGACTTGGAGGAATGGGTAGAAAAAACTAGGTCTAAACCAAAGTAGGTATCTCCAGTAACCTAACATAGCGGACTATAATGGCAGCGCATTGGAGACAATATAAACTAAAGTAAAATATAACCTTTATTGTACAATATTAAAATAGATATTGTGATATTAGTTTAGTATCAGTTAGTCTTTGATGATTACATTTTATACATTCTGTATATTTAGATCTACCATTCTGGCTACCTACATTCGCATGTTAATAGAGGTATCTGGCTCATTGTGGCCCTGTGCCTGCCCCAGGCGTTGATGGGCGGATGTCCTGCCAACATTTACACCAGTAGGAGTATGCAGATATAGATATACACATATACATTTTGTTGTTAATATTCATAACTGATCTGCTGTGTCATATACTAATTTATGTATTGTTCTATGTAGCTTGCTTTCTTCTAGTCTGGGTCCTGATGAAGCCAAATATTTGGCAAAACATGTTGACCTCACAGACAGCAGGCTAAGTGCTCACCATCCATACCAGATTGAATTGTATCTCTGTCTGTACATGTGACTTTTTGCATTACTATAGAGCTACATATAGCTAAATAGAAGGTATCATTTCCCCTATATGTCTGGAGTATGATGTATATGTTTTTATCTATTTTAATATGGTACAATAAAGATTATATTTTACTTTAGTTTATATTGTCTTCAATGCTCTGCCGTTATAGTCCACTGTTTTAGGTTACTAGAGATTAGATCGCTGGTGCTAAAAAAAATTTTTGGGGGAAACAAACCCCCCAGGTCCGCACTCACCGCTCCACAGTCCCCGAACTCACTGTCAATGGTCCTGGCACTCACCGCTCCACGGTCCCGGTGCTGACCACTTCACCTTCCCCGCACTCACCATTTTACGGTCCCCGCACTCACTGCTCCACAGTCCCAGCTCTCACCGTTTCACAGTCCCAGGACTCACCGATCTACGGTCCCCGCACCCAACCACTCTACGGCAGTGGCGGCTGGTGCTAAACATTTTAGGGGATGCGGCAACAAACCCCCCCAGGTCCACACTCACCTCTCCACAGTCCACACACTCACTGCTCCACAGCCCTGACACTCACTGCTCCACGGTCCCAGCACTCACAGCTCCACGTCCCGGCACTCACTGCTCTATGGTCTCCACACTCACCGCTCCACAGTCTCAGCACTCACCACTCCACGGCCCCTGCACTCACCGCTCCACGGTCCCCGCACTCACCGTTTCACAGTCCCAGCACTCACCCTCTCTACGGTCCCCACACACACCGCTCCATGACACGGCAGTGGTGGCTGGTGCTAAACTTTATCGGAAGGCAGCAAACAAACCCCCCCCAGGTCCGCACTCACCGTCAACGGTCCCTACACTCAACGCTCCCCAGTCCCGAAACTTACTGCTCCATGGTCCCGGCACTCACTGCTCCACGGTCCCGGCACCCACCGCTCCATGGTCCCAGAACTCACCCCTCCACAGTCTCAGCACTCACCACTTCACAGTCCCTGCGCTCACCGCTCCACAGTCCCTGCACTCAACGCTCCACAGTCCCAAAACTTACTGCTCCATGGTCCCGGCACTCATTGCTCCATGGTCCCAGAACTCACCCCTCCACAGTCTCAGCACTCACCACTTCACAGTCCCTGCGCTCACCGCTCCACAGTCCCTGCACTCAATGTTCCATGGTCCCAGCACCCATCGCTCTTTGGTCCCCGCACTCACCGCTCCACTGCATGGTCCCTCCGCGGCTTCCTCAGCTTCTCCTCTTGGCCTCCTGTCCTGATTGGCTGGGAGGAAAAGCCGGAAGACAATAGGGAATATTGATTCTCTATTGTCACAAGTGGCACTGTGCCCCGAGCCCAACCTTTTTCAAGCCAATTAGAGCCTCCTGGCTCCTATCATGTGTTTGGAACAAAAACAATATGATGAGACCGGCGCCCCACATGCATCTCACATGCAAACTAGGGGGGCGGCGCCCCTAATAGACCGTCCGCTCCTGCTGGAGATACCTACTCCGGTTTAGACCTAGTTTTTTCTACATTTGATTTTTGGCGAGGCCCTAATAGTCTCTTTTGGATGGATGGCTGAGTTTGCTTTGAAAAGAAATGAATTAAATAGTGTTTTTTTTTTAGTTGGTGGTGCTCAAATATAGTTTAGTTCTGCTTTAAGACTGAATATTCAGGTTTCTGTATAAGCACAACCGTGTCCATTTCTCTATCAATAAGCCGCTATATTACCGGAGACTGATTTAAAACGTTGGCAGCTGTGCGAACGCGCAGACACGCTGGGAATTGTAGGCCTCCAGCAGCTCCAGGTTGTTCCAGTCCAGGTGACATCAAAATTGTAAAACAAATTACAGAGAAAAAAAAACATTTTGTTGCCGTTTGCTAACCTGATCCGCCGAGTCCCCTGTGCCATTAATCCTGCCAGCCGCCAGTCAAGCACACTGACAGTAACCTCTTGTGACTTGATTTTGTTCAGGTGATAACTGAGAGGCTCTTTGTGAGCTGTGTGACTGCAGGCTCTGCTGGACAAGACTGATGTCTCTCTGTGACCTACTTAGTGTCCCGTTACTTTGTCATTCCGCACAGCGGAGAACGCTTCTGTCAGTCAGCAAGCCTCTCTGTTGGCTTTCATAAAGTCGCCTTAAAAAAATGGATGTGTTTCCCTACAGGGTTTTGTTTAATTCGGTTTTGAAATAGATGCAGCACAAACATATTCCAACGCATTCCAATACTGTGATATTCAAACAAAACTAGGCTAGAGATGCACAGGTGATTTTCAGTGGCTCGATTATGCTGCTAAATTAATTTTTTTTTTTTACAATAAAATATCCTTTTCATATGCAGAAGTGTAAACATATATATACACCGAAAAACAAATATGTTTTTTTAAAGGCATATTTAAAGGGAAAGGATGGGACTAAAAATATCCAAATTGTATTACAAATATATTTAAAAAATAGCAAATTTATATAAAACCAACATAGAACATCCATGCAGCTACAATAAGGATGCAGTAGCTTCAGCTCAACAGGTTTCACCAGACTATGGCTTCATCAGGAGACCTTAGAAATACTGCATACATAATCACAAAAATTAGAAAGCAATGCATTCATTAATCACATGCCGATACATGTCGGCACAATGGCATCGGTTGGCAAATGGGCGTACCTGTATGTCCCCTTTAAATGGCCAGGCTAGCAGGCGTGCTCGTGCCGCATACAGCATGACCATGCCCGTGGGACCAGCGGACTCAATGTCCGCCAGTCTCCCGACGATTGTGTCACAGAGCCGCAGAACGGGGGAAGTGCCTATGTAAACAAGGCATTTCCCCGTTCTGCCTTGTGACATGACAGAGATCACTGCTCCCTGTCATTGGGTGGAAGCCCATCCCCCCCACAGTTAGAATCACTCCCTAGGACACACTTAACCCCTTCATCGCCCCCTAGTGGTTAACCCGTTCCCTGCCAGTGTCATTTACACAGTAATCAGTGCATTTTTATAGCACTGATCGCTGTATAAATGACAATGGTCCCAAAATAGTGTTAAAAGTGTCCGATGTGTCCGCCATAATGTCGCAGTCCCGATAAAAATCGCAGATCGCCGGCATTACTAATAAAAAAAAATTAATAATAAAAATGCCATAAATCTATCCCCTATTTTGTAGACGCTATAACTTTTGCGCAAACCGATCAATATACGCTTATTGCGATTTTTTTTTACCAAAAATATGTAGAAGAATAAATATCGGCCTAAACTGAGGAAAAAATGATTGATGATGTTTTTTTATATATTTTGGGGGGATATTTATTATAGCAAAAAGTAAAAAATATTGTTTTTTTTTCAAAATTGTCGCTCTTTTTTTGTTTATTGTACAAAAAATAAAAATTGCAGAGGTGATCAAATACCACTAAAAGAAATCTCTATTTGTGGGAAAAAAAGGATGTCAATTTTGTTTGGGTGCAATGTCGCACGACCGCGTAATTGTCAGTTAAAACGACGCAGCGCCGAATCGCAAAAAGTGCTCTGGTCAGGAAGGGGGTAAAAGGGGTTGTAAACCTTCGTGTTTTTTCACCTTAATGCATCCTATGCGTCCAAAGTTGTTGGAAAAACCGATCGTTCTGAACGCGGTGACGTAAAACACGTACGTCAGGACTATAAACGGGCAATAGCCAATAGCTTTCGTCTCTTAATTTATTCTGAGCCTGCGTGGCACTTTGTGCGTCGGCTTTGTGTACACACGATCGGAATTTAAACGATCGGATTTTGTTGTCGGAAAATTTTATAGCCTGCTCTCAAACTTTGTGTGTCGGAAATTCCGATGGAAAAAGTCTGATGGAGCCTACACACGATTGGAATTTCTGACAACAAGCTCCGATCGCACATATTCTGTCAGAAAGTCCGACCGTGTGTACAGGGCATACATTTTCTTCAGGGGTTGGAGTAGTTGAACGTGTTCATGGTATAAGGATATACACTATATTACCAAAAGTATTGGGACGCCTGCCTTTAGATGCACATGAACTTTAATGGCGTCTTATTCCATAGGGTTCAATATTGAGTTGGCCCACCCTTTGCAGCTATAACAGCTTCAACTCTTCTGGGAAGGCTGTCCACAAGGTTTAGGAGTGTGTCTATGGGAATGTTTGACCATTCTTCCAAAAGTGCATTTGTGAGGTCAGGCACTGATGTTGGACGAGAAGGCCTGGCTCGCACCGCTTTAATTCATCCCGAAGGTGTTCTATTGAGTTGAGGTCAGGACTCTGTGCAGGCCAGTTAAGTTCCTCCACCCTAAATTCGCTCATCCATATTTTTATGGACCTTGCTTTGTGCACTGGTGTGCAGTCATGTTGGAACAGGAAGGGGCCATCCCCAAACTGTTCCCACAAAGTTGGAGGCGTGAAAATGTCCAAAATGTCTTGGTATGCTGATGCCTTAAGAATTCCCTCCTTTTATGAATGGACAAGGTGGAGAGGGAATGACCTTCTGTACTCACTCTACTATCACTGGAAATTTGGCACTTGCAGTACACTCTGATGCCCCATACACACGATCGTACTTTCCGACAACAAAACCGTGGAATTTTGTTCGAAGGTTGTTGGCTCCAACTTGTCTTGCATACACACGGTCACACAAATGTTGGCCAACAATTAGGAACGTATTGACGTACAAGACATACGTGATGTCTCCATTACAAACGCTAGTTTTACAAGACCAAGTGCTTCGGCTCATACTTGATTCCGAGCATGCGTAGACTTTTGTTCGACGGACTTGTGTACACACGATCAGAAAGTCTGACAACAAACATTTGTTGTCGGAAAATTTGAGAATTTGCTAGCCAACATTTGTTGGCGGAAAGTCCAACAACAAATGTTCGATGGAGCATACACACGTTCGGACTTTCCGCCAACAAGCTCACATCCAACATTTGTTGTCAGAAAATCTGATCGTGTGTATGGGGCATGAGAATGATGAATATAAAAAGTTTTAACAAATGCAGCACCGCTTTCATTTGTTACAACCATCGTTGGAGTGATCTGTTTTACATAACAAAGGCCTCAATTTTTTTTATAAAGATCAGCTTTAAACCCAAATGAAACCCAAATTTGTGCTAAATTTTATATTTATAAAAATGACCCTAGCTTGTGTTAAAGTGTTACTAAACCCACAACAGTAAAGCCACTCTGTATATGTAGTAAATCATGCTTGTTATACTCACTGTGGAACCTAAGGGGTTAATCCTCTGCAGTGTGTAAAAAAGCTGTTTGATCCTGTCTTCTCTGATCCTCCCCTCCTTCCACTGTCCCCAATCCATCTCCTGATAGAACAGAGGCTAGGGGACAAGCTGCACATGCTCAGTTTGGTGTTTATTCAGTGGCGGCTGCTCATACAGGGTGCACGGGCAACGCCCCCCCCAATACATGCGTCCGGCTCCCTAATCTACATTTCGACATTTCAACTGTTTGGTTTTTTTTTTCTGGAAAGCCAGAGGCTCAAATTGGCTGCAAGAAAAGGTGGGCTCGGGGGGCAGAGCACTGTGCCCTGAACCCACCCACTTGTGTGACATTAGCAAATTAATATTTGCTAATGTCTTCCTATTTCTCCTCCCGGCCAATCAGAGGCGGGCGAAGGACGAGCGACAGGGGGTGGGTGATGGGAGGGTAGCGGCGATTGATCGAGCGACAGAGGGGGTTTGGTGGTGGTCGGATGGTTGGCATGTTTGAGCACCAGCCGCCGCTGTGTGTATTGCTAGTAAGGATGAGCTTAGGCGTGCTTGCAACCCACACGTGCAGAGCCTGCCAGGACATTGGCACTGCACAGTGCAAATCGCAGACAGTGAGACATTTTCCCGATCCGTGGCTGCAGAGATCAGGAAATGTCTCACTGCTTGTGATTAGCGCTGTGCAGTGCTGACTTCCTGGCGGGATCTACACATGCGGGTTGCAAACACGCCTGAGCTCATCCTTAATTGCTAGAGAGTGTTTTTTTTCTTGGGAGGGTGCTTGTGATCAGCACAGAGCTAATCAGGACTGTCCAGACAGAGGGTCAGGGGTCCTGTAACCTCATAGGACAATGAAAATTCGGCCAGACACTGAAAGAAGTCACAAGACTGCCCTAATTGCTGATGAAGAAAGGTATTTAGCAGTTTATATTTACTGAAACTATTGCATTTCCATGTTCTGTGTACTGTGGGAGACCAGATATAGTGAATGCAGGCTCCTGGGTTTAGTAACACTTTAAAATAAACAAAGCAAAGCAGCACCTCTTCTTACTAAGGATGAGCTCCGGCGTGTTCGCATGCTGCACGTGCCGAGCCCGCTAGGAAGTCGGCAATGCGCTGCGCTAATCACAGACAGTGAGACATTTCCCGATCTCTGCAGCCGCACATCAGGAAATGTCTCACTTCCTGTGATTAGCGCAACACCGTGCCGACTTCCTGGCGGGCTCAGCACGTGCAGCATGCGAACACGCCAGAGCTCATCCCTGCTTCTTACCTACAAGATGCCCTCAGTCCTCCAGGTTGAATCATGCCTATCATCATTCATCACTAAACCTGGAAGAGTGAGGATTCTTTTGTGAATGTAGAGTGTATCACAGGCCTGCCCCATAGGAGACGTTACCATTTTTTTAATGTACTAGTGCAAAGATCCAAAATCCAGTGTCATGCAACCTGCCTGACAGAGAAAATAGAAGAAAATAGAAAAAAAAAGGAATAGAATAAATAACATGCTGGGGGACCATCTGAGAAGAGGAGCAGCCTAGAGGGAAAGTGTGTAGCCTGATGTTGGACATAAAAGCCAACCTCTTCAGCAGAATTAAACAAAAATAATAGTCAGCAGCTACAAATACTGAAGACAAGCTGCTGACTTTAAAAAATTGGGTACTTGCCAGTCTACTAATTCCTGTGCTAACTTCCCGCAGCTGACTCTTCTCACTGCAGTGGGTCCCCAGTGCTGCCATCTTGGATTTTGAAATCTGCTGTGATTCATCCAGAAGTCATAAAACCTTGTTGCCTTCCCCGGGCAGTACCACCCACCAAAAATAACCCAATCCAGTGAATACAATGTACATGGTTGTGGTTTGGACTTTTAAGGGTAAAACAGGTGGTAAGGAGGATACATATCACCTTGCGTCAAAAGCCCTCTGAAAATCAATCCACTGCTCTTCATTTGGCAATGCTTGTATAACAAACCCTTAGAGTAGCAATCAATCGCTGAACAGATTAAACAATTGGTTCCCTGTGGTGTGGGATGCCGTAGCAATCAATTGCACACCACTGGAGCATTGTGCAATCAAGAGAGATTAATTGCTACTACACAAAAGAAAGCAATTTGCTCAACCTGTTTAGCAACCCACTGCTATTATTAGCAACTAATCGCTAGCAATTCTAAAAGAGTAAGTAAGCTATTTAAAATTGGCCCTCTATCTGTAGCCCAATACTGAAAGCACTCGGGGAAGTTATGGGGGCAGAAAACGATAAAAGTTTCTTTATCATGATGGGTAACACATAACATGTGGGGTGGTCAGACTCAGAACATTTTTTAATTTATGAAACTTGTACTGGAAAAGTTGAACATTTTTCATGAGTCCTAAAAAGATTGCAAAGCTAGCCCGCATTTCACAATTAGACCTTGTTCATATGGGCGTACTACAGCGTACTCCCATGGGAGGGCCATATTTGCCTGCATGGGGATACACAGGTGTTCCGTACACTCCCATGCAGGAGTCCCATTCATGTCTATTGGGACAGAGCAGCTGCTGCTCCCAATTTGACAGCAAGTGCACAGCCCTGGATGCAGAAAGTGTGTGTTCAGGAGGGCACCAGTACAGCCGTCAACATTGGAAGCAGCGCAGCAGGTGTTTGTGCAGTCGCTGTGTCCCAATGGATATTAATGGGACTCCTACACTGGGCTGCATGGAACACTTGTGCATCTCTGTACATGCAAACATGACCCTCGCATGGTAAAGTAAAGTAAAAGAAGTAAAGTAAAAAAAAAGTCTTATGCCGTGTACACACGACCGGTTTTGCCGTCGTAATAATCTCAGACGGTTTCTCCGACAGAACTCCGACGGAATTCCATTCAAGCGGTCTTGCCTAAACACGGTCAACTCAAAGTCCGACCAAAGTCCGACCGTCCAGAACGCGGTGACGTACAACACTTACGACGGGACTAGAAAAAGGAAGTTCAATAGCCAGTAGCCAATAGCTTCCGTCTCGTACTTGCTTCAGAACATGCGTCTTTTTTGGTCCGTCGGAACAGCATACAGACGATCGGTATTCCCGATAGGAATTGGGTCCATCGGAAATATTTAGAACATGTTCCATTTCTAGTCCGTCGGAATTTTGGAGAAGAAAAAAGTCAGATGAGGCACAGACACGATAGGTATATACAGGCATACCCCACTTTTACGTACACAATGGGGTTTATGTACTAAAGCTGGAAAGTGCAAAATCAGGCTCACTTCTGCATAGAATCCAATGAGCTTCTAACCCCAGTTTGTTCAATTAAGCTTTGGTAGTAAAACCTGGAAGCTCATTGGTTTCTATGCAGAAGTGAGCCTGATTTTGCACTTTCCAGCTTTAGTAAATAAACCCCATTGTGTACTTAAAAGTGGGGTATGCCTGTACGATGAAAAGCTTCCATCGGACTTTTTCTGTCGGACATTCCACTCGTGTGTACGCGGCTTTAGGGATGAGAGTCAGGTTTGCCGATTATATATTCAATAAATCTACGTTGGATAACGCACTAGGCCAGTGCACCCGCTGTTTTTTATCTATTTTCTACAGTGTTCTGAAGACAACCCCAGTCCTAGAAGGCTGCAAGGCTGTGCAATAATATCCACCTGTGACCGCTAAGTCCTCTTCCGATTTGTACCATCGCACCAATGCACAGGAGAATATCGTTGCTGTTGCCGTTATATAGGTTTGCTGTGAATGCCCAGAATTTGCCAAGTTCGCAAATTGCCAACTTTTGTCTGAAAACTGCAAGTTCACTACCAGAAATAAGAAACAACCTATAATGCAAAGCACAGCCTTTTTCCCTGGTTTATGATCTAGAAAAGCCATTTATTTAAAGGAATGGTCAGTCTATCCCCCTTTCTATAAAACAGTGGGCACACAGCAGCCATTTTGTAAGGGCTTTTAGCAGTGTACGGAAATATGCTACTAATTATCTATATAATTTAAAAGGATTTAAAAAAAATAAACATACATACTTACCTAGGTGGGCACAGCAATGATCCAAAGCTGCAGCTGTCCCCCTCCAGCTCTACACTGAGAACTGAGCAACCAAAAGACTGCAGATTGTTCAGTTCTTCGGTCCACTCTGAGCACAAAGCAGTGAGTCTCAGTCACCACCCCATGTTCTGCCCCTCCAGCAATCAGTTCTGGACTGTGGAGGGAATGGCTGGCTGAGGCTCTCAGCATTGCGCTGATAGGCTGAGCCAGCTGCCAGCCAGTCATCTGAGTGGATCCTTACATTAATGTCGGGATCCCTGCAAAGCCTGGACCAGCTCTGTTATGTCAAATGACAGTGGGCTTTAGCCAGTGTTGGCTGTATCTGGGTCACAGGAGAACTTTGGCCATACTTCTACTTTAATTTAAAGTGGATGTAAACTCTCACATATAACCAGTGAAGTAAACATCTCACAGAGATTAAACAAATCCTCCTACATAAGTTTTACATGTATATCTTCTATCTTCATCTTTATATACTGTTTAACTACTTGTGGACCGCCTTCCGATATACGTCCTAAGTTTGAAGAGGAATATTGTTTTTATGGCAGCAGCCAGCTGCCATAACCCCGGTATCCTCTTCTTCAGCTGGCGGTCTGCTTTTCGGTAAGAGTGGTCTCTGCGGCAGGTTCGCTGCCAGATCATGACTGCTGAGGTGCAATAAGCCCAGGTCCCAACCATCACTTGTCATACCTTACCCCTTCTTCCAAACCAATAAGAACCACACATACAACCAATAACGTTGGAAAGGGCAAGGCCACAGCTTTATTTAAAATCAACATTAATATTAACCTTTTGAACCGTGCCAGTCACAGTTGTACTGTGAGCACTCAACTACCAATGTAAAAGGGAGATGAAGGAGGGGCCTGTCCTTACCATCAGTGCCGGACCGGCCGTCAATCTCCCAATTACCATCCGGGCATCAAAGGGGTTCCATATTTGCTGGCAAGGTTACCAAAACCGCAACACGCTGTGACATACCATCAAAATTAGGGCGGGAGGGTGGGCAGCTCTTCCATTCTTCCGTCCGAAAAGGACCATAATCCCCTGGGGTGCCAAACTCCTGAGCTCAGGCCCAACCCTTTTCCCCTTTTGTACCAATCCTGAACTATCACAACTTTCCTGCAACTCCTCCCTGGCCATGCCCCCATCAGTCAGGGCTCTCTCTCCCGATGGGCTCAAGAGGCTCTCATGACTGCTGAGGTGCAATAAGCCCAGGTCCCAACCATCACTTGTCATACCTTACCCCTTCTTCCAAACCAATAAGAACCACACATACAACCAATAACGTTGGAAAGGGCAAGGCCACAGCTTTATTTAAAATCAACATTAATATTAACCTTTTGAACCGTGCCAGTCACAGTTGTACTGTGAGCACTCAACTACCAATGTAAAAGGGAGATGAAGGAGGGGCCTGTCCTTACCATCAGTGCCGGACCGGCCGTCAATCTCCCAATTACCATCCGGGCATCAAAGGGGTTCCATATTTGCTGGCAAGGTTACCAAAACCGCCACCAGCCAGTCAGTGATCCACTGACGGGCGCCCCACCGCAGCCAGCGCCTGTTCCACCCCCCTCTGAAGTCCCAGGTTAAATATATCCATGCCAATGTCGTTGAGGTGAACACCATCCCTCCTCAACAAGTCATTGTTGTTTCCCTCCAAATCTTTGTGACGGACAACGACCCCCCCGATCCTCCGAACAAATTTTGACACCTGGGCGTTGACCTTTCTACGAAAATTTTCTAAACAGGGTCCCGGAACTTCTCTGGCCCAAATAGAACGAGGGACAATCTCTGACCATACGAAAGTCACACTGGTAAACATTGCAAGGCATTGAGCAATATCACCTTTCATGGCAGCAATAAGATCCACGGACCGGGTGTAACCTACGTCGTTCCCTCCGGCGTGAACCACCAGGACAATGTGACCGGACACGCGGGTACGGAGGTGCCAACATTCCCACAGTACCTGATGCCAACGCAGCCCGCGCAGGCCCAGCCAGCGAATCCTTGCCACGTCTGAAGAGAGTCCCAAATTTCTCCCATAGTTCCGGATCTCTGCGCGACGAGCCGCCCAGAAGACAAAGGAATCGCCCAAAATCCAAACTTGAGTCGGGGGAAAACCTGCAATTAACACAAAAGGTGAGGGCGAACATACAGCGAAAAACGAGACGACTCCCATCTACCCAGCCGCTGAAGTTCCGTATCGGAAAACCCTAAGCCAGAAGCGGCGGTGGCAGCGCCTATGCGAAAAGAGTGAGTTGAAAATTCGCCCGCTGGTAAGCCTAAAGCCTCGAGGCAAAAACGAAAAACTTTTAAAAATTGGAAGCGACTCAACGAGGAGGAGTCAGCGTGCACGAAAAAAGTGGGAGACGGGGGGCGCGCGGAAAGAAAAGGAACGGCCAGAGACACAGGACAGAATGGGCCGCCACAGTGGTGCAGCACCACTCGGCGGCCCCTGCCAACGCTGTCAGTCTTCGAGGAGCGCAATAAAACGGTGACACTGCGCTCCGACAGGACGACATCCTCCGATCGAATACCCCCAGTTGAAGACCTGGATTTTGCGACTAATTCCCCGATGCGAAAAGCCCCAAAAAACGCCCATGAGAAAGCTACTCGGAACAGCAAAATCTCAAACTCGGATGAGCACACCTCCGGCAACATGGCCAAAACATCCGATAAAATCTGTAAAGAAATGGGGCGCCTGGAATCAGGCAGATGAGTGATGCGTTTCCAGCCCCTCAATATCCGACGCACTGGAAAGGCTTTTGTGACATCCCCCCACCCCAGAAGCTGAAACCAAAAGGATAAGGCGGACATGGCCGAAGAGACAGTGGAACCCGACACTCCCTTATCCTGTAACTGGACCAGGTAAGCAAATAGGATCAAACGTCTATCATCCGGAGATGAAATAGAGAACTCACCGCCCGACGCTTGTGACCACTCGTGCCAGACCCGACAATACGACGCCCACGTCCTCGGAGAAAGCGACGACCGAAGCAGTTCTAACAATCCCCGGAAACGAGGTTCCACAAGTGGGCCGGACAGGGGAGGCCCTCCAGCGAAGCCGACGGAGCCAGGGAACGAAAACGGGGGTACTGTTGGCGGGAAAGAGCATCGGCAATGTCATTAGAAACTCCCGGAACGTGTTTTGCCCTAACATAAATGTTAAATTGCAAACATTTTAAAACCAAAAAACGCAACAGTGACACAACTGGGGGGGAACTGGCCGATTGCTTGTTCACTACCTGCACTACGCTCATATTGTCTGACCAAAAGATCACCTGACGATTGCGCAACTGCTCACCCCAAAGTTCCACCGCTACTATGATCGGGAAAAGCTCCAAAAGGGTGAGATTGCGCAATAAGTCCATGCGGGCCCATGAGGCCGGCCAACATTCCGCAGACCACTCCCCCCGAAAGAAGGCACCGAAACCACAGGAGCCTGCCGCATCAGTGTACAACTCCAGCTGTGAGTTCGGTACCTCCTCCCGCAAACCAACAAGACTGACCGTTGTAGGATTGCAAAAAGGTCAGCCAAATATCCAAATCCGCCCGCATGGGCTTGGTGATCCGAACGTGGTGGTGCGGGGCCGTAACGCCCTTCGTGGCCCAAGACAAGCGCCTGCAGAAAGCCCTCCCCATGCGTATGACCCTGCACGCGAATACAAGGTGTCCCAGCAGAGATTGCAGCTGCTTCAGTTGAAGCTTTTTCGACCCTTTCGCCAAACGCACCAGGGATAGAAGCCTGGTCAGCTTCTCCCTCGGCAGGCGAAAGACCATGGCCACTGTGTCAATCTCGATACCCAAAAAGGATAGTACCGTTACTGGACCCTCGGTCTTGTCAACGGACAGTGGGACGGCGAAACGCCGACAAACATCTTGAAAAACAGAGAGTAAGCATTGACACTGCCCACTGTCCGAGGGACCCACAAAAAGGAAATCATCCAAGTAGTGCAGCATGGACTGAGATCCGGCCTCCCGGGCTACCACCCACTCAAGGAAGCTACTAAATAACTCGAAAAAGTAACACGAAATGGCGCAACCCATAGGCAGGCACATATCGAAGAAATAGCTTCCCTGAAAGTAGCAACCCAGGAGGTGGAAACAATCCGGGTGAACCGGGAGAAGGCGAAAAGCGGATTCAATGTCCGCTTTTGCCAAAAGAGCGGAACGCCCCGCTGCCCTGACGAGGTGAAGAGCCTTATCAAATGACGCGTAATGCACCCGCGATTCCTCGCGATCAATTCCGTCGTTGACAGAGGAGCCGGAAGGGTAGGATAAGTGATGAATTAAACGAAATTTACCACTCGCTTTTTTGGGGACCACGCCTAGAGGGGACACCCGCAAGTTGTGAAATGGGGGAAGATCAAAGGGGCCCGCCATGCGCCCCAGTTCCAGCTCTTTCTGGATTTTTTGGGCCACTACGGATTCAAATTCCACTGCCGATTTTAAATTAGCCGACATGGTAGGAGCGTTAGACGGGGAAAACGGTATCCAAAAACCTCGATCCAGGCCATCCTTTAGAATCAGGGCCTCCCTACGAAGGGGGTAAAGGTCTAGCCAGGGCAACATCTCTAGGACGTTCACCGGCGTCCTCCGGCTTAGGAAGGTCTGTCTTGGCTCCCGCTCTGGAAAGTGTCTGTTTTCCCTTCCTGAAGCACCGGCAGGAGGGGTGAGCGCCCCCACAGCTAGAGCACTCATGCCTGAAACGACAGACGGAGTACCACTTACAGTGGCTTTCGTTGAAAAGCCAACAGACACCTTTTTTGGGGGCGGCCGACGCTCCGGATTGAGGAGCGCCGACCGCGGACTGAAAGGACGCCGGCCTATGAGGGCACATTAGCAATAACCATAGGCTACCATCCTGACAGTCGAAACGAAGCTCCTTGCGCGCAGCCATCTTCTGTCTAAACTGGGTATCATACTGGAACCAGCATTGACCCCCATAAACCTTGTACGCTCCCCAGATAAGGTCCAGATAGCAGAACAAGGAGGTCGCCAACTCTGGGTAACGCTCACAGAGCACACCCGCGTAGGCGCAAAAACCCTGCAGCCAGTTCCCAAATGTTCTGGGAAGCTGCTTGACTTTATCGCCCTGTGTAGTGACGTCCACCCGACGGGATTTGTCGACCGTTTCCCTGTCCGACGGAACTAGAGCGAGGAAATCAACGAAATCCCGACGCCATATTCTTTCCTTCGTCTCCTCCGGTATGTGGGCACCCGTGGGAGCTACCGCCCACAAGGCCCCTCCGGAAGGAGGGGAAAGATTTGCCGCCGCGCCCGAAACGCCCATGCTAGAGAGAACCGACCTGACCACCGACACTATACGGTCTTCAGGGCCCGATACGGAATCATCAACAGACCTCCCCCAAATCAGTTCACAATCATACTCACTGATCCTTGGAGGCATCACCGATGGATGATCGACGGGCGAGGCGGTGTCCCATACGACTCCGGGAGACTGCAGGCTGGAACGGCCAGCACCGTGAGGAGCCACGGGGCCGTGTATGTTCGGGCCGTCCCGGCCGACTGATAGATCCAAAGGCGGGGGTCCCTCCCCAGACGCTGAAGGGGCCCCTTGGCCGAGGGCAGGGACTGTGCAGGTGCAGGAGCGTCTCGGGATTCTGTCCGGCTGATCCGGGGCGGAAGCTGCCGCCAGCCCGGATCCGGAATCTCCCGCCCAGCCGGGCGCAGGGAGACTGGCGTTACCCGCCATGTTGACCGCGTAGGAGGGGTTAAACCCAAGGGACTGGAGAGGGGGAATCCGCGAGCCCTCCGCCCGACTGGGCGCTGGGGGGCGTCCGAGAGCACGGGGGGGAATGGCATCCGTGGGGGCCGAAAAACCCGCACCCGCCCTGCCAGGCGCAGAGGGGGCACATCTCATCCGGGATGGTAAATGACATGGCGCGGCCTGGGTCTGGGACCTGTCCGCCACCCGTCCGGGCGCAATGGGAGTCCCGTCCTGTGAAAAACCCGTTCCCGATGGCCCAGAAGCTGCCGAGGGCCCCGCCCATGAAGGCGCCGGGGGACCGTGCGACCTGGCCACTCTCGGGCGATTCGCGTCCCGGGATGAATTACCCCCCACCCAGCCGGGTGCTGAAAGGGCCACATTATGAAGGGCACCCTGGCCATAGGAATCCTGGGCCAGCTGCGACCCCACCCTGTAGGGCGCAGGATGAGGCAGCTCGCACCCATATGTTCCCCCATGCATGCCCCCACCATCACCCCCCGCCCAGCCGGGCGCAGAGGGGTGCTGGGGACATGCATTGCCTGTGCTGTGCACGGCCAGATCGAATCCTCCCGCCTGGCCAGGCGCAGGGAGCGAGCTGGCCGCTAGGGGGCGCCGGTATCGAACCGAGGCGCCGTCGACGCTGCCCGAGGGAACGAAAGCCGCCGCTGGAGCGGGCGAACAGCTCCGGCCCCCTCCAGCCGCCCTGCGAGAGGACAGCCTGGCCGAGGAGCGGAGCGGCCGCACGCCCGCCGCCCCCCCGCTGCTAGCAGGGGCGGAAGCAGGTACGGACCAACTCGAGGCCGTGGGCTGGAGTGCTCCAGCTCCATCCAGGCCTCGCACCATACCCAGGGAAAGGGAGGAGGGGGAGGGGGGAGCTGCGGAGCGGGGGCTACGGGAACGGGGACACCGAGGGGGGGGCTGCGAGCTATTCCTGATGGCCGGGGAAGGCGACCGACGAGGGGGGGCACGCCGCGAGCGGGCGGCCGACCCCCGCTTCCTGGCTGCTGGAGCCCTGGGAGCCCGAACCGGAGAGGGATGGATGGGGGGGGGAGGGGGGGAGCAGTGAGAGGCCGCAGAGGGGCTGGGGCTGAAGCGAGACGGTGGACGGGCACGTCTGCGGGCCCTGCGTCCATCCGACTCGGGCGGAGGAACAGGGGAAGGGGCAGTGGAAGGGGCAGGAGAGGGCACCCCAGGGGATAAGAGGGCAAAGAGCCAGTCGGCCTGACCCCTGAGGGCCAGCTCACGGACCTTAGCCAGGAGGTGATCTGTGTCCATAGCTGGAGCCGCAGGGTCAGGTCCGAGCTCTTCCATTCTTCCGTCCGAAAAGGACCATAATCCCCTGGGGTGCCAAACTCCTGAGCTCAGGCCCAACCCTTTTCCCCTTTTGTACCAATCCTGAACTATCACAACTTTCCTGCAACTCCTCCCTGGCCATGCCCCCATCAGTCAGGGCTCTCTCTCCCGATGGGCTCAAGAGGCTCTCATTTTTATCGGTGGCGGGAGAGGGGCCCGCCCTCCCGCCGCGCTCAGGTGCCCTCTGCTGCTTACCGGAGCCGATCGGATGCTGTCCCTAGCTGGGTATGGAGACGGGTGAGGGGAAGCTGGCCCCCACCCGTTTCCATACCATTGCGGGGCGGAAGCGACGTCAAAAGCTCTTAAAGGGCCATTTTTATTTTTTTTTTAAATGGCAAAAAAAATAAAAAATTTATTGCATTTTAGTGTATTTATGACATTTGAGGTCTTTTTGACCCCAGATCTCTTATTTAAGAGGTCCTGTCATGCTTTTTTCTATTACAAGGGATGTTTACAGGAATAAAAGTGACACAATTTTTATTTTATTTTAAAAACAGTGTAAAAATAAAAAATAAAAGGTAAAGGAAATAAGAAAAAAAAAAAAATTTAAACGCGCCCCATCCCACCGAGCTCGCATGCAGAAGTGAACGCATACATGAGTAGCGCCCGCATATGAAAACAGTGTTCAAACCACGCATGTGAGGTGCGCGATCGCTAGAGCGAGAGCAATAATTGTAGCCCTAGACCTCCTCTGTAACTCAAAACATGCAACCTGTAGAATTTTTTTAATGTTGCCTATGGAGATTTTTAAGGGTAAAAGTTTGTCGCCATTCCACGAGCGGGCGAAATTTTGAAGCATGACATGTTGGGTATCAATTTACTCGGCGTAACATTATCTTTCACAATATAAAGAAAAATGGGCTAACTTTACTGTTGTCCTATTTTTTAATTAAAAAAAAGTGTATTTTTTAAACAAAAAGTGCACTTGTAAGACCGCTGCGCAAATACGTTGTGACAGAAAGTATTGCAATGACCGCCATTTTATTCTTTAGGGTGTTAGAAAAAAATGCATAATGTTTGGGGGTTCTAAGTTATTTTCTAGCAATAAAAAACTGTTTTTAACTTGTAAACAACAAACCTCAAAAAGAGGCTTGGTCCTTAAGTGGTTAAAAAGTGCACATGGTGTTAGAATGTTTACTTCCTCATTCAGCAGTAGCAGTGTAGTGCTGGATTACACTGAGAGACAGCTGATTGGAGGAAAGGCACACACCCCCCTCCACATAGGCAGATACCTTCAGAGCTGTCCTGTGAGTAGAGCAGCTTTCTGCTAATCTATGCATAGCACCCTTCCTGAAACAAAATTCAGCCTGGTTTTATCACATGTGTCAGAGAACTTGTCAGAAGTTATCATGCTGATAACAGAAGAGTGGAGCAGGAGAAAGCCACAGGACTTAGTGCTTTGAAGGGAGACAAGAAGACACTTCAGATATATGTGCCTGGCTCAAATTTCATGAATCAGGTTTACATCCACTTTAATTTAGGAAATTCTGTTATGAGCAGATTGAATAACAAAATTCACCCTCTATAGAAATCAGTAGGGTCTCCTGAAAAATTTCTAAACTTTATGCAAATTTGCCAGAACTGTGTGCAAACCAAACCCAGGTATCACAGGAAAATTTTGTAACTTTGTGATTGACAAATAGTACTGTGCCTATTTTTCTTTTAAGATCAGTCTGTATTTTTTTTAAAGGGAAAGCTAACATTGGGAAAACTGGCCATGCCCAGCTTCCCATTTGATCTACAACTTCAAATGGGCAGAAATGAATAACAAGATTCACCCCCTATAAACATCGGTAGGGTTCACTGGAATATTTGCAAATTTTATGTACATTTTGCCAAAATGTGCACAAACCAAACCCAGGGATCCCCAGAAAATTTGCTAACTGTGGAAATCATGCCAAAACTGTGCACAAACTTTTTGCTAAACTGTGCACAAACTGTCCCTGACAAATTTGCTCATCCCTAGTCACAATCTCTTTTTCCAGTTTTTTGTTCTAGTCTCCAAAGAAAAATAAGCACACTACTATTTGTGAACCACAAAGTTTGCAAATTTTCCGGTGATCCCTAGGTTTGGTTTGTACACAGTTTTAGCAAAATTTGCATAAATTTTGCAATTTTTCCAGTGAACCCTACTTATGTCTATAGAATTTTGGTATTCAATTCTGCCCATTTTTAGTTGTCAAGCAAAAGGAATGGGAAGCTAGCCATGTCCAGTTTTCCCAATGTTAATTTTACTTACCAAGACTGATCTTAAAAGAAAAATAAGCACAGTACTATTTGCCAATCACAAAGTTTGCAAATTTTCCAGTGAAACCTGCATTTGGTTTTTGCACAAATTTGGCAAAATTTGTATAAAGTTTGCAAATTTTCCAGTGAACCCTACTGATGTCTATATAGGGTGAATCTTGTTATTCAATTCTGCCCATTTTAAGTTGTCAAGCAAAAGGAGTGGGAAGCTGGGCATGGCCAGCTTTCCCAATGTTAACTTTCCTTACCAAGACCGATCTAAAAAGAAAAATAAGCACACTACTATTTGTCAACCACAAAGTTTGCAAATTTTCCAGGTTATCCCTAGGTTTGGTTTGTGCACAGTTTTAGAAAAATTTGCATAGAGTTTGCAAATTTTCCAGTGAACCCTACTGATGTCTATAGAGGGTGAATCTTGTTATTCAATTCTGCCCATTTTAAGTTTTAAGTTGTCAAGCAAAAGGAGTGGAAAGCTGGGCATGGCCAGCTTTCCCAATGTTAATTTTCCTTACCAAGACTGAAAAGTAAACACTGGACTATTTGTCAATCACAAAGTTTGCAAATTGTCCAATGATACCTTTGTTTGGTCTGTGCACAGTTTTGGCAAAATTTGCATAAAGTTTGCAAATTTTCCAGTGGACCCTACTGATTTCTATAGAGGCTGGATCTTGTTATTCAGTTCTACACATTTGTGCTTATCAAACAAAAGAAATGGGAAGCTGGACATGGCCAGTTTTCCGATGTTAACTTTCCTGACCAAACTAAAAAGAAAAATAAGCACAGTACTATTTGTCAACCAATGTTCGTCATCTTAGCACACCAAATACAATCTCAAGTTCATGATTGCAATTAGCACTCTCATTAATCCTCCATGATGTTTGGGGTCACTTACGAGACAGTGACCATCGTGAAGTATCCATCTCCCTTACCGAGATGGCGTGCCGTGGAGCCCCGCGTCGCCTTTGTTGCGGCGGATCTGTGAAATAATGAAAACGCGCCTTCTCTCCAGAGATCACAGTCTTAGTTATTTATGCAAGGATCTCTGACTTTATATCTTCCATGTTTCAAGACTCCGGCTCTTGCCTCCTTGTAATATTTCAGCTTTTAAGCTGTTTCCTTGCCTCAGTGAGTTCATATACGCTACATCTGAAGGCTTTAGTACAAATTTACCTCGAATAAAGTCTTCAATTCATTTTCACGGCACCAAAAAGACAGCTTTAATAACGGCAATGACAAATAAACGAGAAATCATTTCAGGCCTTTTCACTTAACTGACAAGTAGAACACTCTTATAATGACTTGCAGGTTTTACGTTTTTTTCTTTGACCATAATAGCTTCATTTAAGAGAGTCAGCCCCTGACATTTCATCATTTATCTACATTACTTCTCATCTTCTTTCAAATAAATTATGGAATAGCAGACTGAACACATAAAAACAAAGCCACTTGCTATCTGTAAACAGGAAGATAAATCGTCTTCCAGTTCTTCTTTTGTTTTATCTTTTTATTTTTTTGCCTTTTAAGGCCATTTTATTGGTGCATCTTTTTTTCTTTTCTTTTTTTTGCATGCCAATTTTTTGCATTTTTTACAGCCATCTTGTTCTGTTGCCAGTGGCTGTTGTGCGTTGGAGCGTAGGCTGATGAAAAAAGGGAGACGATAGGCTTGTTCCATTATCGAAAGGTTGGCAAACAAGAAGAAGATAAAGATAAATTGAGAAAATAAGTTATTTAGAAGTTCGCATTTAGTGCGCTGCTTTGGCTGTGCTCTGATCTGTCATGTCAACGTGATGACATTGATGCATCCCAAGTAATGAATGGTGGATATGACCGTTTTGTGGTTGGCTCTCAGAGAGTTGGGAATCACTGTAATCCCGATGATTTTCGGAGGGCTGGGTGAAGATGTCTTTTAACGGGGTTTATCTTTGGAATCATTTTTGATAGACGTTTACGGTTTCTGAAGCCAATGTTCAGGAGTTGTCAGGACCAATATTTCTTCATATTAAGAAAGGTCATCTATGTTTATTTTGGAGGCACAGTGAAAAGAGCGGAAGTGCCAACAGAGAACACCATTCGGTGGTAAATACTTACAGTAGATCCAAACTCAGACATTAAAATTTCATATAGGTTTCAAAATGTTAATTTAATCAGAATTGTATATTTTAACAAAAATAAAAATACCCCAGTGATCCTGCAGTGAAAGTCCTTATCCAGGCACCTTGTGTTACAGGTAGACAGTTGTCTCCCAGTTGTGCCCATACATTGTCATCACATGCACCCTTGGTTGAGATTACAAGAGGCCATGCTCAAATTCATATGTATGGTCCACCATTGTCACATGAGAAAGCAGGTCTTAGGCCAAGATTGTATACAGCAAGTGGTTGAAAGACATTGAGGAGGTCAGCAGAACTCAGATGAAATAACGGCAAAAAAAAAAAAGTGAAGGTCGTATTTTATGAGAAAAAATAAACAGGGCAATTACATAGTTACATAGTAGGCGAGGTTGAAAAAAGACCATTAAGTCCAACCTATGTGTGTGATTTTATATCAGTATTACATTGTATATCCCTGTATGTTGTGATCGTTCAGGTGCTTATTTAATAGTTATTTTTAAATGATCGATGCTCCCCGTTGAAACCACCGCCTGTGGAAGAGGATTCCACATCCTAACCGCTCTTATGCCCTGTACACACGGTCGGACATTGATCAGACATTCCGACAACAAAATCCATGGATTTTTTCCGACGGATGTTGGCTCAAACTTGTCTTGCATACACATGGTCACTAGGGATGAGCTTCGTGTTCGAGTCGAACCCATGTTCGACTCGAACATCGGCTGTTCGACCGTCCGTCGAATTGCGAACGTTATGGGCCGTTCGCGCCAAATTCGTGTGGCGCGTCACGGCCCATAATTCACTGCGGCATCGCAGTGCATTGCTGGCTGATGATTGGCCAAGCATGCACTATGACCCGCATGCTTGGCCAATCACAGCGCCGTCAGTAGAGAGAGCTGTAATTGGCCAAAGCCAGGGTGGCTTTGGCCAATTATGGCTCAGGGGATTTAGTACACGCCCCACACTATATAAGGCCGCCTGCACGGCGGCCCTGTGTAGTGTGTTCCGGTGTGCTGATAGAGAGAGAGACAGACAGTGTCATTTGATTTGAGTTAGCTAGATTAGGCTAGATCTGTTCCTGCTATTTACATTTAGTGCAGTGCGTCCTGCTCACAGTGTTCAGCTAGATCCGTTCCTGCTATTTACATTTAGTGCAGTGCGTCCTGCTCACAGTGTTCAGCTAGATCCGTTCCTGCTATTTACATTTAGTGCAGTCAGTGCATCCTGCTCACAGTGTTCAGCTAGATCCGTTCCTGCTATTTACATTTAGTGCAGTCAGTGCGTCCTGCTCACAGTGTTCAGCTAGATCCGTTCCTGCTATTTACATTTAGTGCAGTCAGTGCGTCCTGCTCACAGTGTTCAGCTAGATCTGTTCCTGCTATTTACATTTAGTGCAGTCAGTGCGTCCTGCTCACAGTGTTCAGCTAGATCTGTTCCTGCTATTTACATTTAGTGCAGTCAGTGCGTCCTGCTCACAGTGTTCAGCTAGATCCGTTCCTGCTATTTACATTTAGTGCAGTGCGTCCTGCTCACAGTGTTCAGCTAGATCTGTTCCTGCTATTTACATTTAGTGCAGTGCGTCCTGCTCACAGTGTTCAGCTAGATCTGTTCCTGCTATTTACATTTAGTGCAGTGCGTCCTGCTCACAGTGTTCAGCTAGATCCGTTCCTGCTATTTACATTTAGTGCAGTGCGTCCTGCTCACAGTGTTCAGCTAGATCTGTTCCTGCTATTTACATTTAGTGCAGTGCGTCCCGCTCACAGTGTTCAGCTAGATCCGTTCCTGCTATTTACATTTAGTGCAGTGCGTCCTGCTCACAGTGTTCAGCTAGATCCGTTCCTGCTATTTACATTTAGTGCAGTCAGTGCGTCCTGCTCACAGTGTTCAGCTAGATCCGTTCCTGCTATTTACATTTAGTGCAGTGCGTCCTGCTCACAGTGTTCAGCTAGATCTGTTCCTGCTATTTACATTTAGTGCAGTGCGTCCTGCTCACAGTGTTCAGCTAGATCCGTTCCTGCTATTTACATTTAGTGCAGTCAGTGCGTCCTGCTCACAGTGTTCAGCTAGATCCGTTCCTGCTATTTACATTTAGTGCAGTCAGTGCGTCCTGCTCACAGTGTTCAGCTAGATCTGTTCCTGCTATTTACATTTAGTGCAGTCAGTGCGTCCTGCTCACAGTGTTCAGCTAGATCTGTTCCTGCTATTTACATTTAGTGCAGTGCGTCCTGCTCACAGTGTTCAGCTAGATCTGTTCCTGCTATTTACATTTAGTGCAGTGCGTCCTGCTCACAGTGTTCAGCTAGATCCGTTCCTGCTATTTACATTTAGTGCAGTGCGTCCTGCTCACAGTGTTCAGCTAGATCCGTTCCTGCTATTTACATTTAGTGCAGTGCGTCCTGCTCACAGTGTTCAGCTAGATCCGTTCCTGCTATTTACATTTAGTGCAGTGCGTCCTGCTCACAGTGTTCAGCTAGATCTGTTCCTGCTATTTACATTTAGTGCAGTGCGTCCCGCTCACAGTGTTCAGCTAGATCCGTTCCTGCTATTTACATTTAGTGCAGTGCGTCCTGCTCACAGTGTTCAGCTAGATCCGTTCCTGCTATTTACATTTAGTGCAGTGCGTCCTGCTCACAGTGTTCAGCTAGATCTGTTCCTGCTATTTACATTTAGTGCAGTCAGTGCGTCCTGCTCACAGTGTTCAGCTAGATCCGTTCCTGCTATTTACATTTAGTGCAGTGCGTCCTGCTCACAGTGTTCAGCTAGATCTGTTCCTGCTATTTACATTTAGTGCAGTGCGTCCTGCTCACAGTGTTCAGCTAGATCCGTTCCTGCTATTTACATTTAGTGCAGTCAGTGCGTCCTGCTCACAGTGTTCAGCTAGATCCGTTCCTGCTATTTACATTTAGTGCAGTCAGTGCGTCCTGCTCACAGTGTTCAGCTAGATCCGTTCCTGCTATTTACATTTAGTGCAGTGCATCCTGCTCACAGTGTTCAGCTAGATCCGTTCCTGTTATCTTCCTACTGACAGGCAGGCTTGTCTGGTTACAGTATATAAAGCTACCTGAAGAAAATTACAGGTGTTCTATCCCAGCTTAGTGCAGCTACAGGCCATTAGTATGTCTGGAAGGCCAAGAAGGAGAGGCAGACAGTCACAAGCCAATAAGAGAGGGCAAGCAGGCTCTGTGTCTAGTGCTGGTCGTGGAGACGGTGCATCCTCATCAGCCCGTGGCCATGGGACACGCTTGGCCTTTTTTTCGGCAGCTGGCCGTGTTGAGCCGCAACATGCAGAAAACTTGGTCGAGTGGATGACCAAGCCGTCCTCATCCTCCTCATCCTCTCTCACCCATGCCCAGGGTGCTTTGTCTGGCAAAGCAGCGGCCTCTTCCCTCAGCTCAATGTCATCAGTGACTCCTTCCCTAGCTCCACCATGTCCTCATGAGGATTCCCTCGAACTGTTTGACCACAGTGTTGGGTACATGCTCCAGGAGGATGCCCAGCGTTTGGAAGGCTCTGATGATGATACTGAGCTCGATGAAGGCAGTAACATGAGCACGGACAGAGGGGGTGCCCAAGAAGGACAGCAATCTGGCAGTCATGCTCCCCCTGCTGCAGCATACTGCCAGGTTTGCTCCAGTGATGAGGAGGGAGGGGATGATGAGGTCACTGACTCAACGTGGGTGCCTGATAGGAGAGAGGAGGAGGAGGAGGAGGAGGAGGCGGCACATCACCAACGAGGCAGGATGCCCTCCAGGGGCCAGCCTAAGGGCAGCACATTGACTGCATCACACCCCAAAGCTCCACATGTGCAGGGCGCTGCAGTCTCTGCGCGTTATTCAAAAAGTTCTTTGGTGTGGGCCTTTTTTGAGACGAGTGCATCAGATCGCACCGCTGCTATTTGCAACATATGTCTCAAGCGTATCTCGCGTGGCCAAAACATCTCCCGCTTGGGTACCACATGCTTGACCAGACATATGTTGACCTGCCATGCAGTTCGTTGGCAAGCATATCTAAAAGACCCACACCAAAGAACAAAGAGGATCTCTCCTTGCTCCTCATCAGCTGAGATTTCCAACCCCACTAGACCTTCAGTCCTCTCTGAGACCTGCAGTGAGAGGAATGAAGGTGTAGAATTAGGTGTGTCACAGCCAAGTACTTGTGTGCAATCTGCTTTTGGTACACCGACGTCAGATTGTACCAGGCAAATTTCCCTGCCCCAGCTGCTGCACCGCCGAAAGAAGTTTGCTCCCAGCCATCCACATGCCCAGCGGTTGAATGCTAGCTTGGCAAAATTGCTAGCACTTCAACTGCTGCCTTTTCAGTTGGTAGACTCTGCCCCCTTCCGTGAGTTTGTGGAATGTGCGGTTCCTCAGTGGCAGGTACCCAAACGCCACTTTTTCTCACGGAAGGCGATTCCGGCTCTCTACCGGCATGTGGAAGGCAATGTCCATGCCTCGCTGGACAGGGCGGTCAGCGGTAAGGTGCATATTACCGCTGACTCATGGTCCAGCAGGCATGGACAGGGACGTTACTTAAGTTTCACGGCGCATTGGGTGACTCTGCTGGCAGCTGGGAAGGATGCAGGACAAGGTGCAGTAGTGTTGGAGGTTGTTCCGCCACCACGCCTCCAAAATGCTGATTGTGACACACCTCTCTCCTCCACCCCCTCCTCTTCTTCTTCCTCCATGGCCTCTTCCTCGGAACCAGCGGTGCTCCGTAGGCGTTCAAGGGGCTACGCAAGTACGCAGGCCAAAAGATGCCATGCGGTGCTTGAGCTGGTGTGCTTGGGGGACAGGAGCCACACTGGGGCAGAGGTTCTGTCAGCTCTGCAGGGGCAGGTTCAGAGGTGGTTGACGCCACGCCAACTTAAGGCAGGAATGGTGGTTTGCGACAATGGCACCAACCTCCTCTCTGCCCTCCGACAGGGACAACTGACCCATGTGCCCTGTTTGGCTCACGTCCTTAACTTGGTGGTGCAGCGGTTCTTGGGCAGGTACCCAGGCTTACAGGATGTCCTGAGGCAGGCCAGGAAAGTCTGTGTGCATTTCCGCCGGTCATATAATGCCAGTGCTCGGCTGACGGACCTCCAAAAGGAGTTTAACCTGCCCAAGAACCGCCTAATCTGTGACATGCCCACCAGGTGGAACTCGACATTGGCCATGCTGCAGCGGCTGCACACGCAGCAGAGGGCCATCAATGAGTACCTGTGCGACTATGGCACCAGGACAGGGTCAGGGGACCTTGGTTTTTTTTCCCCACGCCAGTGGGCCATGATCAGGGATGCATGCACTGTCCTGTCACCATTCGAGGAGGCCACGAGGATGGTGAGCACTGACAGTGCATGCATCAGTGACACTGTCCCCCTTGTCCACCTGTTGGAGCACACGCTGCGTGGAATAATGGACAGGGCACTTGAGGCAGAACAGAGGCAGGAAGAGGAGGACTTCCTTAGCTCTCAAGGCCCCCTTTATCCAGACAGTGTTCCTGCGTGCCCGCCGATCACACAGGAAGAGGAGGAGGAGGAGGAGGAAGTTTGTGTCAGTATGGAGGTGGAGCCTGGCACTCAGCATCAGCAGTCTTTAAGGGATCAGTCCCAAGGAACACATGGACTTGTACGTGGCTGGGAGGAGGTGGCTGCGGACGTTGTTGTCCTTAGTGACCCAGAGGACTCCGGACCGAATGCCTCAGCAAACCTACGCTGCATGGCCTCCCTGATCCTGCAAAGCCTGCGTAAGGATCCTCGTATTCGTGGTATCAAGGAGAAGGACCAATACTGGCTGGCAACCCTGCTTGATCCACGTTACAAGGGTAAGGTTGCGGACCTTATCTTGCCATCGCAGAGGGAGCAGAGGATGAAACATCTTCGGGAGGCCTTGCAGAAAGGTCTGTGCAACGCGTTCCCAGAGACTGGGAGGTTACAAACTCCTGTTTCTGGACAACGTGTTGCTGAGGCTTCGGTCAGTCAAAGAAGGAGCGGTGGAGAAGGTGGCCATCTGACCGATGCGTTCAGACAATTTTTTGGTCCGCAGCCCCAAGGTATGATCGGTTCCAGCAACCATCGCCAGCGTCTGTTTTACATGGTGCAGGAATACCTAGGGGCAAGATCAGACTTGGACACCTTTCCCACCGAAAATCCTCTGGGTTACTGGGTCTTGAGGATGGATCACTGGCCAGAGCTTGCACAGTATGCAATTGAGCTACTGGCCTGTCCTGCATCCAGCGTTCTTTCGGAACGCACATTCAGTGCTGCTGGAGGCGTGGTAACCGATCACAGGGTGCGTCTGTCCACTGACTCGGTCGATCGGCTGACCTTCATAAAAATGAATCAGTCTTGGATCACCACCAGCTACCAAGCACCTGATGCTGATGTAACTGAATAATTTTTTTCAGATCCCTTCAAAGACTGCCTATGCTGATGCTGAGTGACTATCCCTGAGTAATTATCCTCTTCCTCCTCAATCATCACGCTGATAGCTTGTAAGAACATTTTTGGTTCTGGGCGCCACCACCAGTGCCTAAGGCCCAATTTTTCTGCCCCTGTCTAACAGGGGCGTGTAATTACAATTTTTGATGCAATACTTTGCAGCAGGGCTCGTTCCTGCGTTCCAACTAGAGTGTCTGTGAGGGGTTGCAGTGTTGTGGCACCAGCACCAGTGCCTAAGGCCTAATTTTTCAGCTCCTGTTCAACAGGGGCATGTAATTACAATTCTTGATCTAATATTTCACAGCAGGGCCCTGTGAGGGCTTACAGTGTTTTGGCCACAGCAACACCTAAGGCCCAAATTTCTGCTGAGTATATAGGGCAGGACCCTACTTTCAAACATCTAACTTACAAACGACTCCTACTTGCAAACGGAAGGAGACAACAGGAAGTGAGATGAAATCTACCCCTAGGAAGGGAAATTCTCTCATGTAAGAGTTAATGGGAAAACAATTTCTCCTTTCCACTGATGCTTTCCAATCCTTGTTCCACAAAAAAACCCAAATTTTCAAAAAACATTTTTCATTGGGACAAAAAAGTGAGGTGAAATCTTCTGAAGAGGAGGAAAGACGCAAAACAAATGTCACAGGGGTGATAACCCTTCCCTATGTTTTCCAAAAAGCTTAGAAAAGATTTTTTGGCTGGAGCTAAACACGTTAAAAATGTTCAAAATTACAAACAGATTCTACTTAACAACAAACCTACAGTCCCTGTCTTGTTTGCACCGCCTGTATACTGCTGTTCAGAGTATATAGGGACCTTTCCTTATTTTAATTTGGGTGCGGGGTTCCCCTTAATATCCATACAAGACCCAAAGGGCCTGGTAATGGACTGGGGGGTACCCATGCCGTTTGTCTCACTGATTTTCATCCATATTGCCAGGACCCGACATGACATTAAACCCGCAAGCAGTTTTAAATGAGATTTTTTCCTTTAAAAATGACATTTGGTGCAGGGACTGTTCTAAACATGGGAAACACGCGTCACTTTACAGGCATACTATAGACACCCCCCAGGTACGATATTTAAAGGAATATTTCACTTTTTTTTTTTTACTTTAAGCATCATTAAAATCACTGCTCCCGAAAAAACGGCCGTTTTTAAAAGTTTTTTTTGCATTGATACATGTCCCCTGGGGTAGGACCCGGGTCCCCACACCCTTTTTAGGACAATACCATGCAAATTAGCCTTTAAAATGAGCACTTTTGATTTCGAACGTTCGAGTCCCATAGACGTCAATGGGGTTCTAACGTTCGTGCGAACTTGCGGTCCGTTCGCGGGTTCTGGTGCGAACCGAACCGGGGGGTGTTCGGCTCATCCCTAATGGTCACACAAAGTTGTCGGAAAATCCGATAGTTTTGAATGCGGTGACGTAAAACACGTACGTCGGGACTATAAACGGGGCAGTAGCCAATAACTTTCGTCTCTTAATTTATTCTGAGCATGCGTGGCACTTTGTGCGTCGGATTTGTGTACACACGATCGGAATTTGCGACAATGGATTTTGTTGTCGGAAAATTTTATAGCAAGCTCTCAAACTTTGTGTGTCGGAAATTCCTATGGAAAATGTGTGATGGAGCCTACACACGGTCGGAATTTCCGACAACAAGGTCCTATCACACATTTTTCATCGGAAAATCCTATCGTGTGTACAGGGCATTACAGTAAAGAAATCTCTACGCAGTTTAAGGTTAAACCTCTTTTCTTCTAATTTTAGTGAATGGCCTTATTAAATTCCCTTTCGTGGAAAAGCTTTATTCCTATTGTGGGGTCACCAGTATGGTATTTGTACATTGAAATCATATCCCCTCTCAAGCGTCTCTCCATTCCAGAGAGGACAAGTTCAGTGCTCGTAACCTTTCCTCATAACTAAGGTCCTCCAGTCCCTTTATTTGTTTTGTTGCCCTTCTCTGGACTTTCTCCAGTTCCAGTACATCCTTCCTGAGGACTGGTGCCCAGAACTGGACAGCATACTCCAGGTGCGGCCGGACCAGAGTCTTGTAGAATGGGAGAATTATTGTTTTACCTCTGGATTTAATCCCCTTTATAATGCATGCCAATATTCTGTTTACTTTGCTTGCAGCAGCTTGGCATTGCATGTCATTGCTGAGCCTGTCATCTACTAGGAACCCCAGGTCCTTTTCCATCCTAGATTCCCCCAGAGGTTCTCCCCCTAGTGAGTAGATTGCATTCATATTTTTGCCACCCAAATGCGATATTTACATTTTTTTTACATTAAACCTCATTTGCCCTGTAGTTGCCCACCCCATTAATTTGTGCAGATCTTCTTGCAAGGTTTCCACCTCCTGCGGAGAAGTTATTGCCCTGCCTAGCTTAGTATCGTCCGCAAATACGGAGATTGAGCTGTTTATCCCATCCTTGAGGTCGTTTATGAATAAATTAAATAGGATTGGTCCCAGGACAGAAACCTAGGAGACCCCATTTTCCACCCCAGACCATTCGGAGTACTCACCATTTATCACTACCCTCTAAACTCGCCCCTGTAGCCAGTTTTCAATCCATGTACTCACCCTTTGGTCCATGCCAACGGACCTTACTTTGTACAGTAATTGTTTATGGGGAACTGTATCGAATGCTTTTGCAAAATCCAGATACACCACGTCTACGGACTTCCTTTATGTAGATGGCAGCTCACCTCCTCATAGAAGGTTAATAGTTGGTTTGGCAAGAATCCATGCTGATTACTGCTAATGATACCATTGTCATTACTAAAATCTTGTATATAGTCCCTTATCATCCCCTCCAAGAGCTTGCATACTATTGATGTTAGGCTAACTGGTCTGTAATTCCCAGGGATGTATCTTTGCCCTTTTTAAATATTGGTGCTTTTCTCCAATCAGCTAGTACCATTCCAGTCAGTAGACTGTTCGTAAAAATTAGGAACAATGGTCTGGCAAATACTTGACTGAGTTCCTTAACCGCTTGCCGACCGCCGCACACACATATACGTCGGCAGAATAGCACAGCCAGGCAAATGGTCATACAGGTACATCCCTTTAAATTTGCCGCCTTCCGGGCATGCGTGCACCGCCGGCAAAGCTGTGGGAGCGTGCCCGTGGGTCCCGGGAACTCGATGTTTTTTACCAAAAATATGTAGAAGAATACATATTGGCCTAAACTGGGGAAAAAAATTGTTTTTTTATATATTTTTGGGGGATATGTAAAAAATATTGCTTTTTTTTCAAAATTGTCGCTCTTTTTTTGTTTATAGCGCAAAAAATAAAAACCGCAAAGGTGATCAAATACCACCAAAAGAAAGCTCTATCTGTGGGGAAAAAAGGACATCAATTTTGTTTGGATACAATGTAGCACGACTGCGCAATTGTCAGTTAAAGCAACGCAGTGCCGAATTGCAAAAAGTGCTCTGGTCAGGAAGGGGGTAAAATCTTCCGAGGCTGAAGTGGTTAAGGACCCTCGGGCGCAAGCCATCTGGTCCCGGTGACTTTTTGATGTTAAGTTTTTCAAGTCTAATTCTAATTCTGTCCTCTGTTAGCCATGAGGGGCCTTTCTGTGACACGTCATGAGGATAAACACTGCAGTTTTGGTTACTGAAGCCCCTTCCCTCGTGAAGACTGAGGATAAGAATAAATTCAATACCTTCGCCATCTCTCCATCCTTAGTAACCAGATTCCCTTCATCATTCTTTATGGGACCAATATGATCTGACCTCCTTTTTTTACTATTTATGTACTTAAAGAATTTCTTGGGATTTTTTTTTACTCTCCTCCGCTATGTGCCTCTCGTGTTCTATCTTAGCCACCCTGATTGCACCCTTACATTTCTTGTTGCATTCTTTGTACAGTTGGAATGCTGCTGATAATCCCTCAGCCTTGTATTTTTTGAAGGCCTTCTCCTTTGCTTTTATGTGCATTTTTACGTTGGATTTAAGCCACCCAGGACTTTTATTAGTTCAGGAATACATTGGGCTGGGTGAATAAAAAAACTAGGCAAGTAATCTCTTTAAACTGTATTTTCACTTTGAACTAAGTTAAAAAATAAAACCCGTAAAGAAAGCAAAACGAAGCTCAGCGTGATGGCCAGAAATTCAGCATTTGTGGTAGGATAACAATTGCAAGGTCTGCATACCTCTCATTACAGTCCTTTAAAATTCTTTTCAATCCTAGGTAAACATTTTGCCAAAAGGGTAATATCTTAAGGCAGCCAATCAGCAGAAAGCTTTAATTGTTCTGTTCAATTTAAGGTGCTGAAAGCTGGATTGTGATAGGTTATAACAAATTTTTGCCACTCATCAGTGTTGCCATTCTGATGTTCAGTATGTGCTGTGATGTTGCGTTGTGCACATTTCCTCTCGAATTCTCTCCATTCTTATTTACATATAGGCAATAGCACTGAACTACAGGCCTGCAGCAGGCTCATTAGAATATTTCCCACAACCTGAAATGGTAACTGTTAATTTAATGCACTGGTTCCAGAGACTCCATTTATTATGTTATTGTGTTCTATTGTAATTCTAAATGAATTTGTTTTTCTTCCTCTAATTGTATTTTTTTGCATTACAGCTTTCAGGCTGCGGACTAATTTCCCTGCTTGTGGAGTGGAATTAGCATATTTGTTTTATTAGATTTTTTTCCATTTCCAGTCCAGACATCCATTTTTTTTTTAAGTTTTTTTTTTTAAGTTAAGACTCCTTATGCATAAATGTATTTGTTTGGCAAAGGAATAGCTGTCAGGGGGCTGTGAAGAGACCAAGGGCATTGTTGTCTACAGCCACCAACCAGATTCTGCTGCTTCACTAAAGCATAGAGGAAAAAAAAGGTTTTATTGCAGAAATGTGACGAAAAAAATTCAACGGCTGAATATTTTTAGAGAGCCATTGGTTAGAACCTTTGTAAATATATAAGAGGAATGGCAGAGGGTGCCAACTAAGTGCAGTAACAAAGTAACATTTTTATTAAATTATGCAATTAGCAACTCACTTGGTATACAGCATAAATGGCATTACTCCATCCATAAGCAGTTAATGATGGCGAGCCACTCAGTGTGTTTCCAGAGATACAAGCGCTATTGCAGCCTCCAGCCAATTCTCTGGATGCCTGGAACTGAAGCTGGAAGTGATAGAACCACCGTGGAGCACATGGACAGTGCAGGACCAGAAGTGACATCACACCTGGGAGGACCGCAATGGGGGGACATAGCTACGCGTTTCAGAGCGTGGCTGCTCCTTTCTCAAGGCTTGCTGTTTTTCTTATATATTTCTTATATGTTGATGGGGACAAGGGCCTCATCCCCACAACCCTTGCCCGGTGGTTGTGGGGGTGTGGGGGCGGGGGGGCTTATCAGGGGGCTCCCTCCCAGTCCATTACCAGACCCAAAAAGGGGGATCCCATGCTCTTTTTTCAGTTTTATCTATTTTGCCCAGACCCGACAATACATTACACCCACGAGCAATTTTGAATGACAATTTTTCCTTTAGAAATGTAATTTTGCTATGGTACTGTTCTAAAGATGGGAAAAATGCGCCACTTTGCAGGCATACTATAGACACACACACCCCCCCCCCCCCCCCAGGCACGATATTTAAAGGAATATTTCATTTTTATTGTTTCACTTTAGGCATTAAAAAAAATCACTGCTCCCGAAAAAACGGTCGTTTTTAAAAAAATGTTTTGCATTGCTACATGTCCCCTGGGGCAGGACCCAGGTCCCCAAACACTTTTTATGACAATAACTTGCATATAAGCCTTTAAAATTAGCACTTTTGATTATTCATGTTCGTGTCCCATAGACTTTAACGGTGTCCATGTGTTCTGCCGAATTTTTTGCCTGTTCGCATGTTCTGCTGCGAACTGAACAGGAGGGTGTTCGGCTCATCCCTAGTCATTAGTAGATTGGGATATCCAGCGCGTTTTGAAATGTATAAGCATAAGCAAAATCTTCTTCAGGGATTAATACCACTTCTGAAATATAGAATAATTATATTTCTAAATCCATATTTAAACACGTACGTACATACATATCACATATACTTGGTGCATTACATATACACTTACATTTTGTAAATGGTGAACCACAACTAGATGGATCATGTCCAAAAATGTGACACCAAAGAAAAGAGTTTGGGCTGTAAAAACAAGAAAAAAAGAGAAAATGAATCTACTATGTGGTAATAATATATATCCACCCAGAAAAAATGTTTTTTGATCCAATTGGATGTTATTTGACAAAATGAAATCAACAGGGGCTATTGTGTAGACAGACCAATGGAATCAGCACATAAAACACGGGGGACACTTACCAGTAGGGATGAGCTTCGAGTTCGAGTCGAACTCATGTTCGACTCGAACATCGGCTGTTCGCAACTTCGCCGAACAGCGAACAATTTGGGGTGTTCGCGGCGAATTCGAATGCCGCGGAACACCCTTTAAAAGTCTATGGGAGAAATCAAAAGTGCTAATTTTAAAGGCTTATATTTATGGTATTGTCATAAAAAGTGTTTGGGGACCTGGGTCCTGCCCCAGGGGACATGGATCAATGCAAAAAAAGTTTTAAAAATGGCCGTTTTTGTGGGAGCAGTGATTTTAATAATGCTTACAGTGAAACAATAAAAGTGTAATATCCCTTTAAATTTCGTACCTGATGGGTGTCTATAGTATGCCTGTAAAGGGGCGCATGTTTCCCCTGTTTAGAACAGTCTGACAGCAAAATGACATTTCAAAGGAAAAAAAGTCATTTAAACTACTCGCGGCTATTAATGAATTGCCGGTCCGACAATACACATAAAAGTTCATTGATAAAAACGGCATGGGAATTCCCCACAGGGGAACCCCGAACCAAAATGTTAAAAAAAAAATGGCGTGGGGGTCCCCCTAAATTCCATACCAGGCTCTTCAGGTCTGGTATGGATTTTAAGGGGAACCCCGCACCAAAATTAAAAAAAAAAACGGCGTGGGGTCCCCCCAAAAATCCATGCCAGACCCTTACCCGAGCACGCAACCTGGCAGGCCGCAGAAAAAGAGGGTAGACGAGAGAGCACCCCCCCCTCCTGAACCGTACCAGGCCACATGCCCTCAACATTGGGAGGGTGCTTTGGGGTAGCCCCCCAAAACACCTTGTCCCCATGTTGATGAGGACAAGGGCCTCATCCCCACAACCCTGGCTGGTGGTTGTGGGGGTCTGCGGGCGGGGGGCTTATCGGAATCTGAACTTCTATCTTCTTCTATCTTCTATTTTCCTTCGGTTTCTTCCTCCATCTTCTTCTTCTTCTGGTTCTTCTGGTTCTTCCTCCGGTGTTCTCGTCTGGCATCTTCCTCTGCGGCGTCGGCGTCTTCTTCCCTTCTTCTCCTTGGGCCGCTCCGCATCCATGATGGCATAGAGGGAGGCTCCCGCTGTGTGACGTTTCTCCTCTTCTGACGGTTCTTAAATAACGGGGCCACCTGGTGACCCCGCCCCCTCTGACGCATGGTGACTTGACGGGACTTCCCTGTGGCATTCCCCGTGACACCACAGGGAAGTCCCGTCAAGTCACCGTGCGTCACGGGTGGCCCCTCTCCCCGTTACTTAAGAACCGTCAAAAGAGGAGAAGCGTCACACAGCGGGAGCCTCCCTCCATGCCATCATGGATGCAGAGCGGCCTGAAAAGAAGATGAAGAGAAGAAGATGAAGAGAAGAGCGGGAGCCTCCCTCCATGCCATCATGGTTGCGGAGCGGCCCGAGGAGAAGAAGGGAAGAAGACGCCGCCGCCGCGGAGGAAGATGCTGGACGAGAACACCGGAGGAAGAACCAGAAGAACCAGAAGAAGATGGAGGAAGAAACCGAAGGAAGATAGAAGATAGAAGAAAGAAGAAGCATTTAAATAAAGAAATTGTCAAAAACTGTCTCTTGTCATTTTTAACATTTTTGACAGTTTTTTTTGTGAAATGGTAGGGGTACTTTTGTACCCCCTTTACCATTTCACACAGGGGGGATGGCCGGGATCTGGGGGTTCCCTTGTTAAAGGGGGCTTCCAGATTCCGATAAGCCCCCCGCCCGCAGACCCCCACAACCACCGGCCAGGGTTGTGGGGATGAGGCCCTTGTCCTCATCAACATGGGGACAAGGTGTTTTGGGGGGCTACCCCAAATCACCCTCCCAATGTTGAGGGCATGTGGCCTGGTACGGTTTAGGAGGGGGGGCGCTCTCTCGTCCCCCCCTCTTTTCCTGCGGCCTGCCAGGTTGCGTAAGGGTCTGGTATAAATTTTTAGGGGGACCCCACCCCGATTTTTTTTTTAATTTTGGTGCGGGGTTCCCCTTAAAATCCATACCAGACCTGCAGGGTCTGGTATAGATTTTGAGGGGGGACCCCACGCCATTTTTTTTTTTTATTTTATCTGGGGTTCCCTTTAATATCCATACCAGACCTTTTTAATTTTGGTTCAGGGTTCCCCTGTGGGGAATTCCCATGCCGTTTTTATCAATGAACTTCTATGTGTATTGTCGGACCAGCAATTCATTAATAGCCGCGAGTAGTTTTAAATGACTTTTTTTCCTTTAAAATGTCATTTTGCTGTCAGACTGTTCTAAACACGGGAAACATGCGCCCCTTTACAGGCATACTATAGACGCCCCCCAGGTACGAAATTTAAAGGGATATTACACTTTTATTGTTTCACTTTAAGCATTATTAAAATCACTGCTCCCGAAAAAACGTCAGTTTTTAAAACTTTTTTTTGCATTGATCCCTGTCCCCTGGGGCAGGACCCAGGTCCACAAACACTTTTTATGACAATAACTTGCATATAAGCCTTTAAAATTAGCACTTTTGATTATTCATGTTCGTGTCCCATAGACTTTAACGGTGTTCGCGTGTTCGAACAAATTTTTTGCCTGTTCACATGTTCTGGTGCAAACCGAACAGGGGGGTGTTCGGCTCATCCCTACTTACCAGTATGCCACCTGTATATCTCCTGTGTCCAAGCTGTCCAACCACAAAACAAACTCCTCATTTGTGTCCAGCCTCCTGCTGCTCTTCCGGGTAGAAATTCACCCACATAAGAACAGTGTGGAAGAGGGAATGGCGCCTTCCAGGGGGCTCTATCATAATGGAGTCTATGGGACAGTTGGCGAGACATATCAGGATTTTGGCAGAGTCTCCAGAAGGAACCACACTTTGATCATTGGGAACACAGACCTCTAAATGCTGGCTAGGTAAGCTATCCTTAAGCTTGCTATATTTCTGCCTTTCCTATGTATCCTATCTGTCGGTTCTCAAGGAAACCAGACCACTCTTGGACCTTTCTGGTTGGGTAGCGTGTGAGTGTGAATGTGTTTGTGTCCCCCTTTACGGATTGGAATGTGTGTGGATAGGGAGAATCCTCTGCAGTTCTCTGCATTGACTCCTTGTGGGCAGCCTGGGTCAGAGGCGCATGGTAGGGTCAGATAAAACCCACAGAGAAGAGAAGAGGCGAGAAGGGTCTATTAATGAATGTTTTGTCTATTGTCATAAACCCCTTCTATCCACATAGATAAGTGGAGACTATTCTTGTAAATCTGCAGATTTGCTGTACTATTTGTTTTAGAGGCAAGAGGGTATAGGCACAAGTAGAGAAGACTGGCCAGTCATTATGGGCATTAAATTAAATAAGGGAATGAAGGGTAAGAGACCTTTAGAAAATGCCCAGCGCAAGATGAGCGCTAGAGAATATATGAACCTAAGGTACGGTTCTGCCTATACTGAGCCCGTAGATAAATGGGTAGAATGGACAAAGAGAACAACTAAACCTTTAAAATCTGAAAATAGCTTGTACATGGGAGACAGAAGCTAAAGAAGCAAATCAAACTGGCTTGACGGAGATGTTTAATAAAAATACTGCCCAAATGTACTACAATTGGCCAGAAGACGCTGTAGAGGAGGACCCCCCACTTTATATGGCTGCCAGTTTGGCTTTAAGGGGTCCATCCACAAAAGCATAAGAATTAGATTACATGAAAAACACAAAAGATGAGCTGGGCAATATAGTAGAGAGCAGAGGTTTAACAGCCCCATATCAACCTACAAAGAGGGATTTGGCTCATATTCTGGAAACAGATGATTGGCATAAATCAAAAGGCACATATGCAAAACCAGATCTATCTGAACTTAACGGGGTTATCCTATGCATTAAGGCCAAAAAAAACTCCTTCTAGTCACCGGCCCCCCAGCACCCCCCCCCCCCCCCCCCGTTTTACTCACCTGAGCCCTGGAATTTTCCTCGCTCTTCCTCTGCCCGGGGTTTTCAGCTCTTGATTGGATAGATTGATAGCAGTGCAGGCATTGGCTCCCTCTGCTGTCAATTAAATCCAATGATGCAGCGCTGGGAGGCGGGGCCGAGTCCGGCATTCTATGGACGCAAAAGCTGGACTCGGGAGCGCGCCCGCACGATAACCCCCCGGAAGAGCGCTTTTCCCAGGGGGTTATACAATGCGGGGAGGAGCTACCAGTGCCGCTGGGGGACCCCAGAAGAGGATGATCGGGGCCACACTGTGCAAAACAAACTGCACAGTGGAGGTAAGTATAACATGTTTAAAAAAAAAAAACATGAAGCTTTACAATCACTTTAAGGCTTAGGCCAAAGAAAGAGAGATAGAGTCTGAACTTCCGGAGCAAACCATAATTTCCAAATTGTGGCAGCAAAATGAAGAGAGAAAGAAGGGAGACACCACCCCTTCTGCCCCTGTCACAGAGCAATCTGTTTCAGTTTATCCTGTCAGAACCCAATTCGTTTTTGAAGGTAATGCTGTTGACAGTAAGTCTCAAATTAAATGGCATGTACCTTTTAGAGTCCCAATCCGAAATAATTCCATAACAGTGTAATATATGTCTAATATGAGTATTTACTATGGTCATCGGTTCCATCTAGTGGGCATAATGTGGTATTTTCCTGAAATATCACAATTAGGAAAATACAGCATTATGGCCACTAGATGGAGCTGGCAATCCTAGAAAAATACACATATTAACTACTTCCCACCCGGCCAATGTACATAAACGGCCGGGTGGGCGCTCTCTCCTTCTGAGTGGACGTTCAGGAACGTCCCTCAGAAGGAGCGGGATCGCGCGCGCGCGCGCGCGCGCAGCGGCGCGATCCCGATGCGCTCGTGTCCCCCGGACACGGCGCATCTCGGATCGGCAGGAGGGCTCTGTGATTGGCCCTCCTGATCACATGACGGCCGTGTCCAATCACAGCTGTCATGTGATGTAAACACAGCCGGTTGCTAGGCGATCAGCTCTCCTCTCCTCACACGGAAGTTGTCGCTGAGGAGGAGAGGAGAGGGGATCGCTGCAGCCGGCTGATGATCAGTGAGTATGAGCTGTTTTTTACAGCTTTTTACTCACTGATCACCAACCTAGTGTCAACACACATGTAAATACATACATGTAAAACACACACATGTCCCCACATAATGTAAAACACAAACATGTCCCCACATAATGTAAAACACACATGTCCCCAAAACACATGTCCCCAAATAATAAAAAAAGCTGTCCCCCACATATGTCACACTAAAATCACATGTCCCAATGGTAATCTGCACACATATGTACGTGATCACCTGCACACATCTGTACATGATCATTTGCGTACATATGTCCGTGATCACACAAACCAATTATTATACACTTAACAGGATTTTTTTTATCAAAAACATGTAGCAGAATACATTTTGGCTTAAATTTATGACAAAATTCGATTTTACTGGATTTCTTTTAAAACAGAAAAAAGAAAATATTGTTTTTTTCCAAATTTCCACTATTTTTGCGCTTATATCGCAAAAAAAAAAAAATGGAGTCGTGAATAAATACCACCAAAAGAAAGCTCTATTTGTGCGAACAAAATGATAAAAATTTCATTTGGGTACAGTGTAGCATGACCGAGTAATTGTCATTAAAAGTGCGAGAGCGCTGAAAGCTGAAAATTGGTCTGGGAAGGAAGGGGGCGAAAGTGCCCAGTATTGAGGTGGTTAAAGACATTACAGGGATTATTCATCATGGCTGTGCAATTTTTATTTATTTTTTAATAGACCTTATGTGTGTTTTCTTGTTTATGTGCGCGACTGTCTGTGTATTTCTTCAGAATCAGTAATCAAAGTAAAATTCTGGCTAAAACTTTGTTTTTTGTGTGTTTTGAATGTTGTGGGAAAAAGGTTAAAACCTCTGTCAAGTTTTTATAGCCACTCATGTCCCTGCTGGGGAGATTATTCCTCATGTCATGCCATCAGAACAGAAAGTGAGGCAAACATTCTCCAAAAAATGACACAGACGGAGATATAAATGAATATTTTTTTTTATCAGACCTCTGTCAGGTTTATACCGCTGTTTCCCGGTTGGTCAGATTTCTACTCACTTCTTGTCCTGGTGACAGGTGTCACAGGATTTAGGATTTGAATACTTTACACTTTTAAACACATTTGCTTATTTTTTCATTTGTGTTTTCTACTAAAGTTCATATCAATAGTTATATTGTTCTCTAAAAGTATTAATTATCATTAAGGTATTTTATTTTATTAGAAGATGCTGTGTTATTATAAACTGAACACATCACTTATCATGTAGTTATACCTTCATACAGCTTTGCTAGGGTCCCGCTTTGATGTTATAGGATAACTGTGGGAAAAAAAAAAAAATAACACAATAAAAATAAATATCCTATCAAATGATTAAAAAAAAAAGGGGAAAAACCTGGACTTTTAACCACTTCAGCCCCCGGAAGGATTTACCCACTTCCTGACCAGGCCATTTTTTGCGATACGCACTGCATCGCTTTAACTGACAATTGCGCCGTTGTGCAATGTTGTACCCAAACAAAATTGACGTCCTTTTTTTTCCACAAATAGAGCTTTCTTTTGGTGGTATTTGATCGCCTCTGCGGTTTTTATTTTTTGCGCTATAAACAAAAAAAGAACGCCAATTTTTAAAAAAGCAATATTTTTTGCTATAAAAAATATCATCAAAAACTGTATAAAAAAAATTAATTTCTTCCTCAGTTTAGGCCGATATGTATTCTTCTACATATTTTTGGTAAAAAATCACAATAAGCGCATATTGACTGGTTTGCGCAAAAGTTATAGCGTCTACAAAATAGGGGATAGTTTTATGGCATTTTTATTGCTAATTTTTTTTTTTTACTAGTAATGGCGGCGATCTGCGATTTTTATCGGGGCTGCCACATTGCGACGGACAGATCGGACACTTTTGATACTATTGTGGGACCATTGACATTTATACAGCGATCAGAGCAAAAAATAGCAACTGATTACTGTGTAAATGTCACTGGCAGGGAAGGGGTTAACACTAGGGGGCAATCAAGGGGTTAAATGTGTTTCTAACTGTGGGGGGATGGAACTGCCTGGGGGAGGAGACCAATAATTGCTCCTAAGTACTAGGAGCAGACAATCTGTCTCTACTCCCCTGACAGAACGAAGATCTGTCTGTTTACATTGACAAATCTTCATTCTGTCCTTCTCAGGAGCAATCGCGGGTAGCCAGCGGCCATCGCGGCCGTCGGCCACGTGCATTGGCTCCTACGTGACACGGCGGGAGCGTGCCTGCCCCCGACACTCCTTAAAGCTCCCGCCGTACAACTACAGAGATTCGCGCAGGAGTGCCATACTGCCGCCATCAAACAACGACGCGTGGTCGGCAAGTGGTTAAGGTAGCCACTAGTGTCCCAAGTTGAAAAAAAATGCTCAACAAATCATAAGTATAAAAATTCACATTTTATTAGAAAACATTAAAATTGATAAGAAACTGTAAGCATCATATAATATGTCCTAACACAACATTCTCTCTCCCATATATGCTAAGGAATAGTGTAAGTGGTTCATAAATCGTAGCCTAAGCAAAATGGCCCACAGTACAAACATGAGTCGAATGCATCTGTATGGTGGTTATCCATTGATGAAGGCCACATGCGAGGTCATTTTGTTATCACCTGTCAGGGCTGGGCTCAGCCCTTCCTTCTCTGAGCTGGCCGCTCACCTGTCGGCTAATTGGCAGCACCTATCTCTCCACAGTTACTCAGCTGTTGATGATATCCTGCTCGTCAGTCCTGCCCACTTAAGCCTTCCAGTCCAGAGGTTCTCTGCCTTCGCCTTGGTCAACATCATAGAAATGATCTCCTGCGATCCTGTTCAAGACTTGCTTTGCTGACATCCTTTCTGGCTCCGGATCTTGCTTGCTGTAACACTACATTGATCCCTGACTTCTGGCTTGGCTTTCTAGCCGTTCCAGTTACTGAACTTTGGCTATGTTTTGACTATGTTTGTTCTTTTAACTTTTTTTATTAAACAAGTGTGATTTAACTGTACTTCTGTCTCGGCCTGATTTCATGGTTTCTGACATCACCAAATGGATCACTACGCGTTTCAACAACGGCTTCTTCAGGGAATCCTAAATGGCACAAGGTTAGAACACAGAGCATGGAATATCTATTCCGTATAATGGGAGGAGAGAGAGGGGTGAGCAGCCAAACTAAGAAGAGGAAGGGCGTGAAGTGGAAGACAGCCAAAAATCAGGAGCCCGACCAGGACAATACCCTTGTATTTATATGTCCCGCATCAAAGGTTGCAATAATTACAGTTTAAAGGACTGGTTAGTTTAACTCCAAATGATGAAACAGCCATTTCAGAGAGTTCAAAAGTCGCCAGGGGGCCTTCTGTATAAGGCTCCAAAGCATACTGCCGCCAATCCCAGCTAGAAGCGATCCCTGTCGGGGAAAATAGCAGAGCCGTCTCCATGGGCTATCAAAAGATAAGAGAACAAAACCAGATTTTGCTGCAAAATTCACCTTCAGTCCTTAGAACCCCTCACAGTCTTTTTTTTTCTGCTACTAGATGTCCTTTGTCTGATAACCAGCATCATTAAACCTACTTCCTCTGAGCTCAGGTCATCTTGACCTCACCTGTGAATGGACACTGAAAGGAGAAGCAGCACAAAGATCAGCTCATCTCTCTGCCACTCTGCTCTCTCCTGCCTTCAGCATGCTTCTTGCCAACACATGAACTGATTAGCTCCTTGTGCTTCTTCTGCCTCTCACATTCCAACCCTTTTGTTTAATATCTGTTTATTACATTCCAACCCTTTTACACAGGGACTGTAAAGCGGTATATGCACCTTGAGTGTTATTTTTTGTTCGACCAGCAGGTTGAATGAAAAAATAATGACAGATCCACCCAAGTGATGTGGATACAGGGATCTCTCCCGCTGCACTATTATATTCTGACAGCAGGGACAACCCCCATCCCCGTCAGAATACACAGATCAGCACTGCAGCCACTGCAAGGGCTGATCAAATGCTTGTTTTCCAGCAGGACCATTTGACAGAATTCGGTCCTTAGACCGGCTTCTATTGAACAGACACTCAGGTACACACAGGGATTGATTTACTAAGGGGAAAAAGCCTGTGCAGTTGCTGCAGAGCTTAGTAAATGAGCAGAAATTCTGCTGACTTCCTTCATCCAATCAAGTGCAAGCAAAAAATGCTGAATAGGACAATTTTTTGGCCCCTGTATACCCTGATTAACCGCTTGCTGAACAACCGCCGTCATTATACGGTGGCAGGTCGGCACGATCCCGCGAGCCATCGTAGCTATACGTCAGCTCCTCTAAGCTGGCGCGCGCACGCTGCACTGCGGGGGTGCCGATGCTCGTGGCCAACGATCGCGATGATCGCCGGCCACGAGCGATCGCAGTCACAAGAGGCAGAACAGGGACGTATGTGTGTGTGTGTAAACACACAAATCCCTGTTCTGTTCTGTGAGGAGAGACAGATCATGAGTTTCTAATAGCTAGGAATCACGATCTGTCATTTCCTGTAGGCCAGTCCCCTCCCCCTACAGTTAGAACACACACAGGGAACACAGTTAACCTCTTGATCTCCTAGTGTTAACCCCTTCCCTGACAGTGTGATTTTTGCAGTAATCATCACATTTTTATAACACTGATCGCTGTATAAATGCCAATGGTCCCAAAAATGTGTCAAAAGTGTCCGATCTGTCCGACATAATGTCTCAGTCCCGATAAAAATCACAGATCGCCGGCATCACTAGTAAAAAAAATAATAATAACAAAAATGCAATAAATCTATCCCCTATTTTGTAGACGCTATTACTTTTGCACAAACCAATCAATATACACGTATTGCGATTTTTTTTTTTACCAAAAATATATGAAAGAATACATATCGGCCTAAACTGAGAAAAAATTTGCTTTTTTAAAAAAAAATGGGGATATTTATTATAGCAAAAAGTACAAAGTACTGTATTGTGTTTTTTCAAAATTGGCGCTTTTTTTTTTGTTTATAGCGCAAAAAATAAAAACCGCAGAGATGATCAAATACCACCAAAAGAAAGCTTTATTTGTGGGGAAAAAAGGACGTCAATTTTGTTTGGATACAACGTCACATGACTGCGCAATTGTCAGCTAAAGCGACGCAGTGCCAAATCACAAAAAATGGCCCGGTCATTCAGCAGCCAAATCTTCCGGGGCGGAAGTGGTTAGTAGGCTGATACCAAGTCAAATACAGGTACTTAGACTGCTTGCATTTGAAAATGTAATGAATATTTAAATCAATTTATACCCAAAAGCAGACATTTATTATATTGCAGCTTACCAATTCTTAGATGTGATGGCTGCATTCGTTTTCCGTTCTATTTTCATCGGGTCAGCAATTCTGTTGTGTGTCATAAGCTCAAGCTCTCCAGCAGAATGTATCAGTTTACATGGATGAGACAAACCACTGGCAGAGGTGATTACAATGATCAGCTTTTATTTATTCATGTAAAACCTTTATCCCAAAAGGGAAAAAAAATGTTTGCTGTAACTGATTATAAAGTGTGAGCTGGAGTTTGGGTTCAATTTGTCAGTGTATCTAAATCTGCTAATACATTTAACACTATCCTCCCCTCCTAGACTGACAATGCTGCTGTCTGCTGGGCCTCCTTTGCTTATTCCTCCAGAGTTGTCTTCCACTAATACAGAAGGTCTGTTACCAGATTATCAGGTAAAAACAGGGGGAAAAAACGAATGAAACCACCACACCTAATGATTGGTAAGCTGCAATCTGTATTACATTTTTGGTTTGGGGTTTAATACCACTTTATTAAATGCAAAAAAATACAATAAAATAGTATTTTTATATTTTCATCAACTCTTTTTTTATACAAAATCTTTATATTTTTTTTTACTATACCTTCTTTAAGACGCCATTTTTGTCCCCAGTGTGGACGCTGAAAATGAATTTAAACACAGATGTGTGAATGGATTGGAAGAACTTAAACTAAAAAGCTTCCTAATAAATGATTATTTTATGAAGCCTATTTATCCTGCGGAGATACGGCTGACACTGACAAATAGATTCACAATAAAATAGAATTCAGAGATTTTTCATGGTGTCTTTTTTGCTCCATAAATCTAAGGACAAAATAGCCAGTGTTCTCATCTCCATTGACTGATTATGAATGGGGGACTTTTTCTTTTTTTTTCTTCTCTTTTCTTTTTTTTTTTTTTACCCCTTTAATGGGTTTAAAGAAAACCGTACTGAAGAAGTATGGAGACGTCCTATGTAGGGAAAATTAACAGGTTTTTTAAGGCTTGGTTTACACATTTGCAGTGAATTTTGCGTTTTTGTACACACGTTTTTGATGTATTTTTCGTGCGTTTTTTCGTTTTGCATTTTCTAGGCTTTTTTTTAGGCCAATTTGATGTTGGGTGGATTAAAAAATGTGAATCGCTGAAAAAACGCACTAAATGCTTTTCTGTAGCTTCTCTTTTGAAGACTATTGGGCACTGATTTGCTTTTTAAAAAAGTCCCTGACCCTTTCAAAACATGCAGAGGCTGAAAAAAACGTAGATGTGAACGTGTCACATAGGAAACCATGTTAAATGGACTGTAGTGCGTTTCTACAAAAAGCATTAACCACTTGCCGACCAGCCGCCGTCATTACACTGCAGCAGGTCGGCTCGTTCCCGCAAATCGCTGTAGCTGTACGTCGGCTCTTTTAGGAGCTATAGCAGGCGCGCTATGTGGGTGAAGCCGATGCACGTGACCATGGGCCGCGATGTCCGCCTGCCACCCAGCGATCGTTCCACAGGGAGCCAGATCTGGGGATCTGTCAGTGTAAACAAAGCAGATCCCCGTTCTGACAGGGGAGGAGAGAGAGACCTGCTGTTCCTAGTGATCAGGAACAGCGATCTTTCTCCTCCTCCAGTCAGTACACTCCCCCCGCCTCCCCCAGTTAGAAACACCTCCCAGGGAACACATTTAACCCCTTGATCACCATTAGTGTTAACCACTTCCGTGCCATGTCATTAATACAGTAATCAGTGCATTTTTATAGCACTGATCGCTGTATAAATGTCAGTGGTCCCAAAAAAGTGTCAAAAATGTCCAATCTGTCCGCCGCAATGTCGCAGTCCCACTAAAAATCACAGATCACCGCTATTCTTAGTAAAAAAAAAATTATAATAATAAAAATGCCATCAATCTATCCCCTATTTTGTAGACACTATAACTTTTCTGCAAACCAAGCACTATACAGTTATTGAGATTTGTTTTACCAAAAATATATAGAAGAATACATATTGCCCTAAACTGATGAAGAAATTTTTTTTTTTTTATTTGTTTTTTGGATATTTATTATAGCAAAAAGGAAGCAATATTGGGATTTTTTTTTTCAAAATTGTTAGTCTTTTTTTGTTTATAGCGCAAAAAATTAATACCTCAGAGGTGATCAAATACCACCAAAAGAAAGCTCTATTTGTGGGGAAAAAAGGACGTCAATTTTGTTTGGGTACAGCATCGCACGCGCAATTTTCAGTTAAAGCGACGCAGTGCTGTATTGCAAAAAATGGCCTGGTCATTAAGGGTGAAAATCTTCCGGCCCTTAAGTGGTTAAAAAAACGAATAGGTGTGAACCAAGCCTAAGAGCCTTTTCACACTGGGGCGGTTTGCAGGCGCTATTGCGCTAATAATAGCGCCTGCAAACCGACCCGAAAGTGCCGCTGCTTGCAGTGTGAAAGCCCAGAGGGCTTTCACACTGGAGCGATGCGCTGGCAGGACGGTAAAAAAAGTCCTGCCAGCAGCATCTTCGGAGCGGTGAAGGAGCGGAGTGTATACCGCTCCTTTACCGCTCCTGCCCATTGAAATCAATGGGACGGCGCGGCTATTTAACCCTTTCTCGGCCGCTAGCGGGGGGTAAAACCGCCACGCTAGCGGCCGCTTACCAACGGTAAAACGCCGCTAATAATAGCAGCGTTTTACCGCCGACGCCGCCCCCCGCCCCAGTGTGAAAGGGCTCTTAAAGGCAGCTGCACCAGCAGAACATATTCAGCTTCCATCAGCTTTGTTTAATTGCTGTGTACAAACAAAAGATCATTGACCAATAGTAGGGCCAACTTGACTCCTCCCTATGTAACAAATCACACCAAAGCTATAGCTTAATAACAACGAAATTTTAATTAGATATGAGATAGGCCACAGTATTACAATAATTAACAGACTGAATATGAAAATGAATAAATAATTAATTTCCAAATTAACATAATCTTTATATAATAATAATAATACCATCCAAAAAACCTAACAAATTGCTTTTATGAAAGAACATAACCTGAAAAAGATGAGAAACAAGTTAACTTGGTAACCAAAGAGGTTTTCTACAAATATGGGACTTTTAAGGTGCTTAATAATAGAATACATATACTATACTGGTCAAATTCATCTATTTATTATAAAAGGCTGCATGTAAGTTATCAAATTTTACCCCTGGGCCCCGGACAATGCCACCACCTTGTGGGCGGGGCCTACTCACCCTGCACGTGCGAGGGTACTTCTCATGTATGCGCTCTTCAATGCCCAGGACCAGGCGGGGCCGTGTTCACGTGAAAGTCAATGTTAAGGTGGAACCCCAGCTTAGAGATGAGCCGTATACTGTGTGCAGTAGTTTGATGTACAGAGACGTACTGTCCCATGTTACTACACACCTTCCTCATTGTTGCATTTAGGAAGGACACTGCTGAGTCCTTGCCTTCTCTACCAGTCAAGTGTAATTCTGCCACCTCACTCCCAGTGATAGAATGGGGCCTCATGCGTGCACTTACTGTACTTACCGCCTTCACTCTCTCCTACCACGCGGCTAGGTCCATGAGATCTTTGTACCGCGGGTTCGGCCCCAATTGCTTTTGGGGAACGGCCTGCTGGGGAGGGAGGCATAACTAAAACGCCGCCTTTCTCGCTACCTGAGGACCTGTCACCTAGGCCAGGTACAGTGGCGGCCGTGCACTGTTGGCGCACAGGCGCCGCCCCACCATCCATGCGCCCGGCTCCTTTTAGGATGCCGGACATATGGATTCCTATGACGGGGGTGGGAGGGGGTGGTACTTTTTGAAGCACCTGATTAGAGCCAGAGGCTCTAATAGGCTTCAAAATAGGGTGGGTTCAGGGTGCAGAGAGTGCACCCTGATCCCACCCAATTGTGTGCCGATAGCGAATACATTTTTGCTATTTTCACACTAACCTTCCTCCCCGCCTGGTGCTTAGGAAGAGGAGCGGAGGAGACACGCTGGAGCGGAGGTCAGTAAGTCCCTGCTGTCAGAGCCGCACGCTCGGGTGGGGGGGGGTTGGGGGTGTCATGTCAAAGCCGCACGCGCAGGGGTGGTGCACAAGTGGCTGCATATACTGGGCACAAGTGGCTGCATTTGTTGGGCACAAGTGGCTGCATTTGACGGGCACAAGTGGCTGCATTTGACGGGCACAAGTGGCTGCATATGATGGGCACAAGTGGCTGCATTTGATGGGCACAAGTGGCTGCATTTGATGGGCACAAGTGGCTGCAAATGATGGGCACAAGTGGCTGCTTTTGACGGGCACAAGTGGTTGCATTTGACGGGCATAAGTGACTGCATTTGATGGGCACAAGTGGCTGCATATGATGGGCTCAAGTGGCTTCATATGATGGGCACACGTGGCTGCATATGATGGACACATTCGCTGCATATGTTGGGCACAGTGGCTTCATATAATGGGCACAGTGGCTGCGTTTGATGGGCACAATGGCTGCAATTGATTGGCACAGTGGCTGCATTTGATGGGCACAGTGAGGCTGTAATTGATGGGGGGGTTTCAGTATTTTTCAGTTTGTTTGCGCCCCCCCCCAAAAAATTTTGAGCACCAGCCACCACTGGCCAGGTACCACGCTTTATCAACCGGCTGCTGTACTTTCCCACCAGTCTACTGTATGGTTACCCGTAGCAACTATTCTCCTGTTCCGACTTTTCTGCCTAGTTAACCCTTCATAGTAGCTTTCCTCCTGTACCCTATGTGTTTTACAGGCCCTTTTCTTCTGATACGCCATGTTCCGCCATGTTCCACCATACACCCCTCTTTAAAGTAACTTCAGACCAGGCATTTGGATAGTTTAAGAACCTTTAATACTTCTGCAACATTTACAGCTCACAATGCATGCTCAGTTCTCCTCCCTTACTATGCCATGGTTGCCCAGGCATACCAGTACAGGTGTAAGGTCAAGACTGGCAGAGTCCATTATTAGAAAATCCATTTTGGGTGGAAGACAGACGTTGCTCCGGGCTACATCTTTCCCTGTGATCTAGACCCTCTTGCTTCCCAAGCAGTCCTGCTGGCGGCTCTCTGAGCCCAACCTTCCCCCTATTTATATATAAACTAGGGTGGAGAGCAGAACCCAAAGCTTAACCCTTCCCTAGCCTGGGCAGCTAACTCTTGCTTCCTAGGAGAATACTATCTTAGTAGGCACCTGTCTACAACCTTACTACTAAATTTGGAGCAACCTAAATGGTGACTAAGAGCCACCAGCTCCTTACCTTCCTCTTCGCTAGAGGAAACGTCTGTTGTTTCTCCTCTTCAGAGAGGTGGAACAACATTGGAGTGAGCTATAAAGTGAATGATCACCGTGATAGCCAATCTGAGGCTATCACAGCGATCTTGTGATTAAGATCCGGTTCCGGTCCAGATCGTTAGAAGGAGACACGGGGCTGTCACTTATAATCAAGCGCACTTTTACCACAAACAGAGGAACTCATACATGCAGCACCCAGGATTAAAGCCCACTTCCTGCATATGTGTGTTATGCAGTCATAAAGGCATTAAAATACTTCTGTATATAAAGGAGCTTGTGGCCCACTCTCCCACCTATCATAAGACACTGCTGGTGATTGGCCCAGTACTGTCACATGTAGGTGATGAGAGAAACCCTGGCTATGTGTAAGCTCTGAATCAGCTCCAGAGCTGATAAAAGTCTTCCTATTTGCTTCTGGTAGCTGAATGATTTGCTATAAAGTCCTTCAATAAATTTAGAATAGATGTGAATGGGTGTTATGGCTACACCATGTAATACTGTACATTTTTTCTACCAATCCCCGTTAGCACTAGTCTTTTTCTAAGGCTGGGGAGCAGCAATTACACATTTCCTTCGCAGCTCAATCATTTGGTGAATTTTTCTATTGCAAAACAGCTCAGTTCCTGATGGGGTGGTGCTGGGCAGGACTGGGCAGGACAGGGCAGGACAGGGGTAGGTTTAATGAAAGATAGGCTGGACTTATCTAAGAAAGAACGACAACGGTTTCAGGAAGTGCATGACAGCCAGCAAATTCAGCTGAAGAGAGAAACCGTTGTCGGTAAAGAACAGAAGGCAGCTGATTGTCTAGCTTAGATTAGAAGATTAGACTTTCAAAGCTAGACAATCATCTAGCCTGAAAATGCATAATATGAAAGTTAAAGATATTTAAAGGCGTTGTAAACCCTTTAAGGTTGTTCTTAATGCATTCTATGTATTAAGGTGAAAAACCTTCTGTAGTGCAGCAGCGCCCCCAGGGTCCCCCTTTTACTTTCCTGAACCCAATCTTTCCAGCAACTAGCACGAGCCCAGCAGCTCCAGCTGCTGTCTTGGGCCCTCATTGGATAGATTGATAGCAGCAGGAGCCATTGACTCCTGCGGCTGTCAATCAAATCCAGTGACATGGGAGCTGGGGGGCCGAGTCCTGCTGTCTGTGTCAATGGACGCAACAGCAGGACTCAGGAGCCCTCCCGCACGGTTGCCCCCATGGAATGCGGCTCTCCATGGGGGCACTCAAGAAGAGGGGGAGCCAGGAGCGCTGCTGAGGGACCCCAGAATAGGAGGATTGGGGCCACTCTGTGCAAAACCTTTGCACAGTGGAGGTAAGTATAACATATTTGTTATTTAAGAAAAAAAAAAAAGGAAAATTTACAACCCCTTTAACATAATAATCATGGGCTAAATTTCAAATTTGACTGGAATTCCACTTTAAAAGTCAGCAGCTACCATATTTGTAGCTGCTGATTTTTAATTATTTGGGGGCGGACCAAAGAACCCCTGTAATAGGTGTAAGTTGGGTAATAGAGATTAAAGGGAGGGAAAGCTTTGTCAGTTGATAGCCTTTAAATACACCTGTACGTAACAGACAGAGGGGAGAACTTGAAAATTCAAGTATTCGTGTTTTCAGAGAAACTCAATGAAAGGGTCTGCCTGACAAAAGTGATGGCTGCAAGAGAACCTGTCAGATTCCTCCAGCATTATTAATTCAAGCATGATGAAATTGTTCATTTTAAATATAATCATGTAATTCATCAAAATCCTGCTAGAGCATATCATTCCATGTTATGGCACTGACAGAGCACCTTATTCCACCTAATACAAACGCAAGTCCTGTAGGAGGGGAGGCTTATCTACAGCGCAGTCATTTGTTTGGAGAACGCGGGACGTGTTGTGCCGCACTATAATAAATCCATAACATACTGCTTATTTTTCTTGTACTTCAGTTTCCGATGAGGAAATAGCTATTTGGAGTACTAATTCTGAAAAAGAAACAATACATTTTTCTTGTCTGCTGTTGACAACACACAGCACACGGTCGTGTTACCGGATTGTTGCCGCAGTGGTTATGGAAAGATTAACATAAAGCTGGCAAATATTTTGTAAAATTAGGAATGAAATGTAGGATGTGGTCTGTTGAATCGGGGTCCTGTGATATCTCCTAAAGTGATAATCCAGCCAAATATCTTTTGTTGTTGTTTGGGACGGAGTGCAGCGTTGTTGGGGTTTTGCTGCTGTCATGATCCCGGCTTGGAGATTTCTATCCACTGCAGTGTAGTTTAACCACTTCAGCTCGGGAAGGTTTACCCCCCTTCATAACCAGGCAATTTTTTGCGATATGGCGCTGCGTTATTTCAACTGACAATTGCGCGCTTGTGCAATGCTGTACCCAAATAAAATTTATGTCCTTTTTTCCCACAAATAGAGCTTTATTTTGGTGATCACCTCTGCGTTGTTTTTTTTTGCGCTATGTACCAAAAAAATGTCTTTATCAATTTTGGCCAATATGTATTCTGGTACATATTTTTGGTAAAAAAAAAATCCCAATACATGTATATTGATTGTTTTGCACAAATGTTAGAGCGTGTACAAACTATGGTATATTTTTACTTTTATTTATTTATTTTTCTTTACTAGTAATGGCAACTTATTGTGGAACTGCGATATTGCGGCGGACAAATCGGACACCTAACTGACACTTTTGACACTTTTTGGGGACCAGTGACACTAAGGCCCCTTTCACACTTATACGACTTCAAAGTCGCACGATTTTACCGCGATTTCGCGGCCGCGATTTTGTTGCGATTTTACAGCGATTTGGGAGCAGTACTACTTTGTATGACTTTGCCACATTTTTGGCATTAACAAATGAAAACATACAGTAGTTGGTATGAATCATAAGGGGGAACTCCACACCAAGTTTTAAATAAAAAAACTGGCGTGGGTTCCCCCCCAGGGGCATACCAGGCCCTTGGGTCTGGTATGGATTGTAAGGGGAACCCCCTACACCGAAAAATCGGCGTAGGTTCCCCCCCCCCCCCAAAATCCATACCAGAACCTTATCCGAGCACGCAGCCCGGCCGGTCAGGAATGAGGGTGGAGACGAGCGAGCGCCCCCCCCTCCTGGACCGTACCAGGCCGCATGCCCTCAACATGGGGGGGTGGGTGCTTTGGGGCATGGGGGGCACCCTGCGGGCCCCCCCACCCCAAAGCACCTTGTCCCCATGTTGATGAGGACAAGGGCCTCTTCCCGACAACCCTGGCCGTTGGTTGTCGGGGTCTGCGGGCGGGGTGCTTATCGGAATCCGGGAGCCCCCTTTAATAAGGGGGCCCCCAGATCCCGGCCCCCCACCCTATGTGAATGAGTATGGGGTACATGGTACCCCTACCCATTCACCTAGGCAAAAAAGTGTCAATAAAAAACACAGTACACAGGTTTTTAAAGTAATTTATTAGGCAGCTCCGGGGTCTTCTTCCGACTTCGGGGGTCCTCTTCCGAATTCGGGGGTCTTCTTCCGACTTCGGGGGTCCTCTTCCGACTTCGGGGGTCTCTCCGGTGTCTTCTCCCGGTGTCCGCATCTTCTGCCGGCTCCACCGCTATCTTCTGCCGCTCTTTTGCCAGCGGTGGTCCGGACTTCTGGATCGTCTTCTTCCCTCTTCTCTTCCAGAGATGTTGACACGACGCTCTCTCCAGCTGCAATGATCTCTGAACGCTCCGCAACGGACTTATATAGGCGGTGACCCCGCCCCCCTATGCCATCACAGTCCCTGGGCATGCTGGGACTGTGACGTTTTAGGAGGCATGGTCACCAGGTAATGACCATGCCTCCTTATGACGGCACAGTCCCAGCATGCCCCAGGACAGTGACCTCATAAGGGGGCGGGGTCACCACCTATATAAGTCCATTGCGGAGCGTTCAGAGACCATTCCAGCTGGAGAGAGCGTCGTGTCAACATCTCTGGAAGAAAAGAAGAAGGCAGAAGGCAGAAGTCCGGGCCACCGCTAGCAATTGAGCTGCAGAAGATAGCGGAGGAGCCGGCAGAAGATCAGGACACCGGGAGGAGACGCCGGAGAGACCCCCGAAGTCGGAAGAGGACCTGTCAGGGAAGGCATCCGCAGAATACAGCTAATGCTCCTACGGGCGCATCGGCGAATACGCGATCGCGCATGCTGTCATCAGAACTGGCGCCAGACGGGCTATTTAAACACAGACTTAGTACTGGCTGGTTGCTGCTTGGTCTACAGCGTGTACCTGAATTCTTGCTACCTGTGTTGACTTCCGATCATCATTCCGGCCTGCTACCTGACTTCTCTCCTGCCTGCTGTTTGTACCTGATCTGCCTACCTGTTGCCGAATCTGCCTGTGACCTGACTTCTCTCCTGCCTGCTGTTTGTACCTGATCTGCCTAACTGCTGCCGAATCTGCCTGTGACCTGACTTCTCTCCTGCCTGCTGTTTGTACCTGATCTGCCTACCTGCTGCCAACCTGCCTGTGACCTGACCTCTCTCCTGCCTGCTGTTGTACCTGATCTGCCTAGCCGTTGCCAATTCGGTCTGTGACCTGACCACGTTCCTGCCAGCCGAGTCATCTGATCTGTCTCTCTGCTGCCGAGACCTGCCAGTGATCCAGCGACTCTCCTGTCTGCTTCCAGTCAAGTCCAGCCGTCCACCTGTGTGTTTCGGCAACTTCCTGCTCAGACTTCAGGACTTCCATAGGCACTCTTACTCCGCCGTGCTCCAGCGCCAGCTGTTCCACTACCAGCGGCCCTTGAGCCGGAGTTGTACGGGAGGCCTTCCTCTACACGTCAGGCTCGCCACCAGGTACGTGACAGTACCAAGCAGCCATGACTGAGCCTGCAGGAGGAACCTCTCCCCTACATGAAGTCTGCCAATGCCTCACAGGCCTCACTCAAGCGGTCAAGTCCCTGCAGCAGAAATATGTGCGTCTGGTGGAGCACGTGCAAGTCCAGCTCTCTTCGGCCATTCCCGCTGCAATGATGACATCCCCAGAACCACGAGTACCTAATCCTGACAGATTTTCTGGAGATCAGACTCAGTTCAGAGCATTCCGCAATGCCTGTCAGCTTTACTTTTCACTCCAGCCACGGACTTTTTCTGCAGAGACTACAAAGGTGGGGTTCATCATATCCCTACTTCAAGGTGAACCCCAAACCTGGGCTCATCGTCTGTTGGAAAAGAAGGACTTACAACTAAATACTATGTCCTCTTTCTTCCAAGCAATGTCCAAGATATACGAGGATCCTCTACTAACCACTACTGCCGAGTCCTCTCTCCATGCACTCCGACAAGGCCGCAGAGCGGTCGAGGACTATATAAGGGATTTCAGGTGCTGGAGTGCAGATACCCACTGGAATAACGCAGCTCTGCGACATCAGTTTCACCTGGGGTTATCGGAGGACTTAAAAAAAGAGTTAGCTCGTGTGGGTGCTCCAAGTACCCTGGAGGACTTAATCACATTATCGATCCAGATCGACCGTCGTCTGCGAGAGCGCAGGCGGGAGAAGTCAGCAGTTCCTGTCCTGCCTGACATTTGTCAGGCCGGCCTCTCCCGCATTAGAAACTGTAACACCCACACGGCTAGGCTTGATTCGCCCGTCGCTGTCCCCTGAGGAACGGACACGACGTCTTCAAGGCAACTTCTGCCTCTACTGCGGCAGGGCGGGTCACTATGTACGGACTTGTCCTGCTAAGGGACGCGGATCCTCCCCTGCTTCTCCAGCAAGTCAGGCGGTCCCCCCAGCAACTTCTGCTCAATTGGCACTTCCTGTTACCTTTCAGCTCCCAGGGAGAAGTGTGTCAGCTACTGCAATTGTGGACTCGGGGGCGTGCAGTTGCTTTATTGATCTGGCATTTGCTGCCCAACAAGGTATCCCTCTTCAATCCAAAGAGCAGGGACTTACCGTATTTCTGGCTGACGGCTCTCGTATAAAGTCCGGATTGGTGACCCAGGAGACCCCTCCACTGTTAACTACGACCTCTACTGGTCATAAGGAACTTTTGCGGCTAGATGCCATTTCTTCACCTCTGTACCCCGTCATTTTTGGTCTACCATGGCTACAGGCCCATAACCCGGCGGTGGACTGGAAATCAGGCAGTATCAAGTACCAATCATCTTACTGCCAGAAGCACTGCCTGTCCAATCCCACTGCTGCACCCACCACCCTGTTGTGTATGGACGTTGATGCCGAGCTCTGCCAAAAGGTGCCTGGGGCCTATCACGAGTTCCTTGATGTATTCAGCAAACAGGGAGCAGACACCTTACCTCCACACAGGGCTTACGACTGCCCCATTGAGCTCCTTTCTGGGGCTGCTATTCCATTTGGTCGGATTTTCCCACTGTCTGAGAAAGAATTAGCAGCTCTAAAGGAATATATTGATGAGAGCCTCCAGAAAGGCTTCATTCGCCCTTCTACCTCACCTGCCGGGGCGGGAATATTCTTCGTGGAGAAGAAGGACCATTCACTACGGCCATGTGTAGATTACCGGGACCTGAACAAGATTACGGTGAAAAAACGTTATCCTCTTCCCTTGGTTCCTGAGCTTTTCCAAAGACTTCGTTCTGCTACTATTTTTACTAAACTTGATCTGAGGGGAGCCTACAACCTCATCCGCATACGCCAGGGGGATGAGTGGAAAACCGCCTTCCGTACTCGTTTTGGCCACTACGAGTATCTCGTCATGCCCTTCGGCTTGTGTAACGCCCCGGCCACCTTCCAACACTTCATCAATGACGTCTTCAAAGACTACCTGGACATTTTCGTTATTGTTTATTTAGATGATATTCTGGTGCTCTCTACCTCCCTTGCTGACCATCGGGAGCATATCAAGAATGTTCTCTGCCGTCTCCGCTTACATGGACTCTATGCCAAACCCGAGAAATGCGAGTTTGAGCGGCAGAGTATCCAGTTCTTGGGCTTGATCATTTCTACCGGAGGAATTGAAATGGACCCTCAAAAAGTGTCTGCAATCCTGACCTGGCCTGCGCCCACTGACAAGAAGGGGATCCAGCGGTTCATTGGGTTTGCTAACTTTTACCGCAGATTTATCAAGAACTTTTCAGCTATCATCTCACCAATTACCCAACTTACCAAACAGGGTGCTCGTTTCCGCTGGTCTCCCGAAGCCCAGGCTGCCTTTGAAACTCTTAAAGGACTGTTTACAACTGCCCCTGTACTAAGCCACCCAGATCCGGCACTACCTTACATTCTGGAGGTAGACGCTTCCGAAAATGCAGTTGGGGGAGTTCTGTCCCAGCGCCAAGGTCCCAAGGATTTAGTCCATCCTGTAGCCTTCTTTTCCAGAAAACTTGCTCCAGCGGAGAGAAACTACGACGTGGGAGATCGGGAGCTTCTTGCCATAAAGGCCGCCCTGGAAGAGTGGAGGTATTTGTTAGAAGGAGCCGCTCATCCAATATTGATTTATACAGACCACAAGAACCTTGAATATTTAAGGACTGCCAAAAGACTAATGCCCCGTACACACGGTCGGATTTTCCGAAGGAAAATGTCCGATCGGAGCGTGTTGTCAGAAATTCCGACCGTGTGTGGGCTCCATCGGACATTTTCCATCGGATTTTCCGACATACAAAGTTGGAGAGCAGGAGATAAAATTTTCCGACAACAAAATCCGTTGTCGGAAATTCCGATCGTGTGTACACAAATCCGACGGACAAAGTGCCACGCATGCTCAGAATAAATAAAGAGATGAAAGCTATTGGCCACTGCCCTGTTTATAGTCCCGACTTACGTGTTTTACGTCACCGCGTTTAGAACGATCGGATTTTCCGACAACTTTGTGCGACCGTGTGTAGACAAAACAAGTTTGAGCCAACATCCGTCTGAAAAAATCCTAGGATTTTGTTGTCGGAATGTCCGAACAAAGTCCGACCCTGTGGACGCCCTATAAGACCTCGACAGGCCCGATGGGCACTTTTTTTTTCAAGGTTCTTGTTCCACATCACCTATAGACCCGGATCAAAGAACGTCAAGCCTGATGCGCTATCACGTATGTTCGAGGATCCAAAGGTCTTACCAGTACCTGACACCATCCTACCAGCAGGAAATTTTCTGTTACTGCAGTCCGATCTCATGTCCCAGTTGAAGCAGGCGTCCGCAGTCTCCCCTGATCCTGTCGGGGAGACGTTACAGGCAAGAGACGGACTTCTTTGGAGAGGGAACAAGGTCTTCGTCCCAGAAGCAGTCCGTTTATCAGTTCTAGGACTCTGCCATGATCACCCTCTAGCAGGTCACTTTGGCATTCGCAAAACAATAAACTTAATGCAACGCACATTTTGGTGGCCTAATTTGGAGAAGGACTGCAAAGAATATATAGACACTTGCATTACTTGCATCCAGAGTAAGAACATCCGAAATAAGGCGTGGGGTTTGCTCAGACCTTTACCCGTGCCCGACAGGCCGTGGACCATGATCTCCATGGATTTTATAGTTGAGCTACCACCCTCTGAAAACTGTACAGCCATCTTCGTCATAGTAGACCGGCTAACTAAGATGGCTCATTTCCTACCCTTGAAGGGTACACCCTCTGCTGCTGAGACTGCCCGAGTATTTATTAAGGAAATCGTTAGACTCCATGGGGTACCCATCGACATTGTCTCTGACCGCGGAGTCCAATTTACTTCAAGGTTTTGGAGGGCACTGTGTGAAGCCTTAAGAATTAAACTTTCCATGTCATCCGCATATCATCCGCAGTCTAACGGTCAAACTGAACGGACCAATCAGACGCTGGAACAGTACATCCGTTGTTTCACTTCGTTTGTGCAGGATGATTGGGTGTCCCTCTTACCCTTGGCCGAGTTTGCATATAACAACTCCTGTCATGCAGCCACCAAGCAATCTCCATTCTTCTCTAATTATGGCTTCCATCCCACCTTTTTGCCTGACCTTGTCCCTGAATCTTCAGTACCGGCTGTCCAAAGCACTGTAGACTTCTTTAATCGCAATAACAAGCTGTTGAAAGAAACCGTAACCAAGGCTCAACAGGATAATAAAAGAGCTTTTGATAGGAAGAGGAGAGGGGAACTCATTCTGCAACCAGGGGACCGGGTTTGGTTGGCAACAACAAATCTGAGACTGGCCTGCCCGTCAAAGAAGTTGGCCCCTAAATTCCTTGGGCCATTTCCTGTGAGGAGAAGGATTAATGATGTTTCCTACGAACGATCCCTACCAGAATCCTTCAGCATACATCCGGTATTTCATGTATCTTTGTTAAAGCCCGCATTGCCTGATCCCTTTCCTAATCGGGAGTCTAGACCGCCCGAACCGGTGATGGTCAGTGGAGACGAGGAGTTCGAGGTGGAAGCGATTATAGACTGTAGAAGGAGAAGGGGTCAATTACAATATCTGATCAAGTGGAGAGGTTATGGACCGGAGGAGAACTCCTGGGAACCAGAGCGGAATGTACATGCTATGGACTTAATACGTGCCTTCTTCCGCAGTCATCCCCTGAAGAGGAACCAACTGGGCATCCGGAGGCTGCCCGTAAGGGGGGGGCAATGTCAGGGAAGGCATCAGCAGAATACAGCTAATGCTCCTACGGGCGCATCGGCGAATACGCGCACATCTGTCATCAGAACTGGCGCCAGACGGGCTATTTAAACACAGACTTAGTACTGGCTGGTTGCTGCTTGGTCTACAGCGTGTACCTGAATTCTTGCTACCTGTGTTGACTTCCGATCATCATTCCGGCCTGCTACCTGACTTCTCTCCTGCCTGCTGTTTGTACCTGATCTGCCTACCTGTTGCCGAATCTGCCTGTGACCTGACTTCTCTCCTGCCTGCTGTTTGTACCTGATCTGCCTACCTGCTGCCGAATCTGCCTGTGACCTGACTTCTCTCCTGCCTGCTGTTTGTACCTGATCTGCCTACCTGCTGCCAACCTGCCTGTGACCTGACCTCTCTCCTGCCTGCTGTTGTACCTGATCTGCCTAGCCGTTGCCAATTCGGTCTGTGACCTGACCACGTTCCTGCCAGCCGAGTCATCTGATCTGTCTCTCTGCTGCCGAGACCTGCCATTGATCCAGCGACTCTCCTGTCTGCTTCCAGTCAAGTCCAGCCGTCCACCTGTGTGTTTCGGCAACTTCCTGCTCAGACTTCAGGACTTCCATAGGCACTCTTACTCCGCCGTGCTCCAGCGCCAGCTGTTCCACTACCAGCGGCCCTTGAGCCGGAGTTGTACGGGAGGCCTTCCTCTACACGTCAGGCTCGCCACCAGGTACGTGACAGGACCTGTGAAGTCGGAAGAAGACCCCCGAAGTCGGAAGAGGACCCCCAAAGTCGGAAGAAGACCCCGGAGCTGCCTAATAAATTACTTTAAAAACCTGTGTACTGTGTTTTTTATTGACACTTTTTTGCCTAGGTGAATGGGTATGGGATACCATGTACCCCATACTCATTCACATAGGGTGGGGGGCCGGGATCTGGGGGCCCCCTTATTAAAGGGGACTCCCGGATTCCGATAAGCCCCCCGCCCGCAGACCCCGACAACCAATGGCCAGGGTTGTCGGGAAGAGGCCCTTTTCCTCATCAACATTGGGACAAGGTGCTTTGGGGTGGGGGGGCCCCGCAGGGTGCCCCAAAGCACCCACCCCCCCATGTTGAGGGCATGTGGCCTGGTGCGGTCCAGGAGGGGGGGGGGCGCTCGCTCGTCCTGACCCGGATTCCTGACTGGTCGGGCTGCGTGCTCGGATAAGGGTCTGGTATGGATTTTGGGGGGGACCCCATGCCGATTTTTCGGCGTAGGGGGTTCCCCTTAGATCCATACCAGACCTAAGGGCCTGGTATGCCCCTGGGGGGAACCCACGCCGGTTTTTTCATTTAAAACTTGGCGCGGCGTTCCCCCTCAGGATTCATACCAGACAGCTGTCAGCACTGCCTGTCGCTCATCGCGAAAGGAAAAAAAGTTTTCCTTTCCCGATCAGTGAGCCAGGCTTGTGCTTAAAAAGTCGTACTGAAATCATGTCTATATTATTCAGGCACGATTTGCATGCTACTTGAGGGTTTAACATTGAGGTCTATGGAGTACAACTCGCATAGAAGTTGGACCAAAGTAGTGCAGGGACTACTTTCAAGACCCCCGAAGTCGGAAGAAGGCCTGGTACGGTCCAGGAGGGGGCGCTCGCTCGTCCCTACACCCATTCCTGACCGGCCGGGCTGCGTGCTCGAATAAGGGTCTGGTATGGATTTTGGGGGGACCCCCACACTGATTTTTCGGCATAGGGGGTTCCCCTTACAATCCATACCAGACCTAAGGGCCTGGTATGCCCCTGGGGGGAAACCCACGCCAGATTTTTTATTTAAAACTTGGCGTGGAGCTCCCCCTTATGATTCATACCAACTACTGTATGTTTTCATTTGTTAATGCCAAAAATGTGGCAAAGTCGTACAAAGTAGTACTGCTCCCAAATCGCGGTAAAATCGCGGCCACGAAATCGCGGTAAAATTGCGCGACTTTGAAGTCGTATAAGTGTGAAAGGGGCCTAATACAGTGATCAGTGCTAAAGAATATGCATCTTCTTTTTTTTTTTCCACAAATAGAGATTTCTTTTGGTGGTATTTGATCACCTCTGCGGTTTTTATTTTTTGCATTATAAACAAAAAAAAGCGACAATTTTGGAAAAATAATATATTTTCTACTTTTTGCTATAATAAATATCCCCCCCAAAAATTTAGAAAAACAAATTTCTTCATCAGTTTAGGCCAATAAATATTCTTCTACATATTTTCTGTAAAAAAAAATGCAATAATAAAAAATGCAATAAGTTTATATTGATTGGTTTGCCCAAAAGTTATAGCATCTACAAAATAGGGGATATATTTATAGCATTTTTATTATTAATTTTTTTTTTTTACTAGTAATGGCAGTCATCAGCGATTTTTAGCGGCACTGCGACATTGCGGTGGACAGATTGGACACTTTTGACACTTTTTTGGGACCATTGACATTTATACAGCGATCAGAGCTAAAAATAGCCACTGACCACTGTATAAATGACACTGGCAGGCAAGGGGTTAACATAGGGGGCAATCAAGGTGTAAGTGTGTCCTAGGGAGATGTTTCTAACCATGGGGGGAGTGTGCTGACAGGGAGTAGAGAGAGATCGTTGTTCCTGATCACTAGGAACAGCAGATCTCTCTCTACTTCCCTGACAGAACGGGGATCTGTCTGTTTACATTGACAGATTCCCGTTCTGGCTCTCTGAGGAGTGATCGCGGGTCGCTAGCGGACATCGTGGCCGCCGGCCACGCGCATTGGCACCGGCATCGCGGGCGTGTCCCCTACAGCCGTACAGCTACATCGATTCGCGCAGGGGAGTCAACCTTCCGCCGTATAACAAGGGCGACTGATCGGCAAGTAGTTAAACTGCAAAATGATAAATCTGGCGCAGCTCTGCAAAGAAACCAATCAGTATCCAGGTTTTATGGTCAAAACTTAATTGAACAAACTGAAGTTAGAAGCTGATTGGCTTCTATGCACAGCTGCACCAGATTTTGCTCTCTCCAGTTTTAGTAAATCAACCCCAGAGTGTATCCTTTTCTCCTAGCAGGAGAGAAAGATGTAAACGAACAAAAGTGTTTGAATTTTTTAAATGTAAGATTAAGGAAACAAAAAACTAGATCAACGTTTGATCTAAGTCAGTGTCAGTGTTAGTGTTAAGGTTAAGGCAGGGTCAAAGGTCAAGGTCAGGGTCAGTATATTTTGGGCAGGATTTTTATTTTTTAAGCATTTTTTAATTAGTATCAGTGTCACTATGTTGTAGGTAATTAAAAAAAAAAAAAAAAAAGAAGCAAAATGCACACTATTTTTTCTGAGCCCTAGTATGGGTACACACAACAACTAACATAAAGGATAATTCTCCCACTCTACAAGACTTTGGTCCAGCCGCACCTGGAGTATGCCGTCCAGTTCTGGGCACCAGTCCTCAGGAAGGATGTGCTGGAACTGGAGAGAGTCCAGAGAAGGGTAACTAAACTAATTAAGGGACTGGAGGACCTTAGTTATGAGGAGAGATTACGAACACTGAACTTGGAGAAGAGACACTTGAGAGGGGATATGATATCAATGTACAAATACCGTACTGGTGACCCCACAATGGGGATAAAACTTTTCCACGCAAGGAAATAGGGATGAGCCGAACATGCGAACAGACAAAAAATTTGTGCGAACATGCGAACATCGTTAAAGTCTATGGGACACGAACGTGAAAAATCAAAAGTGTTCATTTTAAAGGCTTATATGCAAGTCATTGCCATGAAAAGTGTTTGGGGACCCAGATACTGCCCCAGGGGCCATGTATCAATGCACAAAAAAGTTTTAAAAACATCCGTTTTCTTGGGTGCAGTGATTTTAATAATGCTTAAAGGGAAACAATAAAAATTAAATATTCCTTTAAATATCATGCCTGGGGGGTACCCTTAGTCTGCCTGTAAAGTGGTCCATCTTTCTGGTGTGTTTTACTGTGCCGCAGCAAAGCACCTTGTCCCCATGTTGATGGAGACAAGGGCCTCGTCCCCACAACCCTGGCCCTTGGTTGTGGGGGTCTGCAGGCGGGGGGCTTATTGGAATCTGGAAGCCCCCTTTAACAAAGGGGCCCCAGATCCCACCCCCCCATGTGAATGGGTACCCCTACCCACTCCCCCAAAAAAGTGTCAAAAAGTAAAAACCACAATACACAGTGTTTGAAAATTCCTTTATTAATAATGAAAAAAATAAGAAACAGGGTCCCGCGATGTTCATCCATCTTCAACCACGGCACTGACGGACCTGAGAAAAAAAAATACTCCACCTACCTGGGAGGCATCCCGCCGACTCCTGTCTTTTCGCTGCGACAGCTGTTATAAAGGCAAGGGCGGGGTCACCCGCTGACCTAACCGCATGACCCCGCCCCCTCTGACACATGACATCAGAAGGGGCGGGTCACTCGGTTACGTCACCAGGTGGCCCCTGCCCTTCCCTATATAACAGCTGTCACAGCGAAAAGACAGCAGTCGGCGGGACGCCTCCCAGGGAGGCAGAGTATTTTCATTATTTGTTTTCTATTTTTCGGGTCCGTCTGCGCCGTGATTGAAGATCTCACTGTAAAGAGGACTTGTCACACACTATTCCTATTACAAGGGATGTTTACATTCCTTGTAATAGGAATAAAAGTGAACAAAAAATTGTATTTAAAAAAAGCATAAAAACTAGAAAAATAAAAGTAAAATTAACAATAAAAAAATAAAAAATTTAAAGCGCCCCTGTCTCCGCGTGCTTGCTCGCAGAAGCAAACGCATAAGTAATTCACGCCCACATATGTGAACAGCGTTTAAACCAGACATGTGAGGTATTGCCATGAACGTTAGAACGAGAGTAATACTTCTAGCCCTCTGTAACTTAAAAAATGTAACTTCTAAAAAATGTTAAAGCATTGCCTATGGGGATTTTTAAATACCGAAGTTTGGCACCATTCCACGAGTTTGCGCAATTTTGAAGCGTGACATGTTAGGTATCTATTTACTCGGCATAACATCATCTTTCACATTATGCAAAAAAAGTGGGCTAACTTTACTGTTTTGTTTTTTATTTTTTCCAAAAAAAACGCATTTAAAAAATACTGTGCAAGATAAAAAGTCTACCATTTTATTCTCTGGGGTCTCTGTTAAAAAAACATATATAATGTTTGGGGGTGCTGTGTATTTTTCTAGCAAAAAAAAATTATGCTTTTTACCTGTAGGAGAGAAATGTCACAATTGGCCTGGTAGGAAAGTGGTAAACTTTAAAATGCGTAGAGGGTTCTTTACGGTAAAAGCGGTAAGGATGTGGAATTCCACAAGCAGTGGTTTCAGCAGGGAGCATAGATACTTTCAAAAAACTATTAGATAGGCATCTAAACGACCACAACATACAGCAATAAACAATGTAATATTGCAATCAGTTTGCAAAACATGCTCTGATTTTTAGGAAGGAAGCCTAGTGTTGCTTATATGCTTGTTGGCAGCCGCTCTATAACTATATCCCAGACAGTCTAGTCTCTGCTAGGACAGAGGGAGGAGTGTGATCATGTAAAATTATCTCTCCCTATTCCAAATTTGAGGGCTGGTTCACACTGCAATTTCTGTGTTCTGGATAAGTTTCTGCATGCGTGCTTTTGATTAGTTTCGTTATACATTCCGATGCGTAGACATATGCACTGCCAAAAAATTTGTTTGTTTCATTTGTTTTTTGTTTTTTTCTGTTTTTCGGGTCATTTGCTATGATCGCAATTCGTAAATTCGTACATTCGTACATTTGTACATTCGTACATTTGTACATTCGTAAATTCATAAATTCGTAGATTCGAAAATTTGAAAATTCGAAATTCGAAAATCCGAAAACCCGAAAATCGGAAATAGTAACTAGTTATTAAAATGTTGGTATTGTAATTTTGTTTCAAATTTGGCTGTTAGTACCGCATCTAAACAAATGGAATGGAACAAATTAATAATAAAAGATAATAATAAAAAGTTTTTATTATTATTATTGTTATTTATTATTATTAATTCATTACGTTCCATTCGTTTAGATACGGCATTCGTTATTTCGGATAATTCGTAACCTCTGATAAATTTGTATTTGTTACGTTCATTAACAGACAAATTTGAAAAGAAATTACAATACCTATAATTTAATAGTTAGTAATAGTTAAGTTATTATTAGTTAATTATTATTTCAGATTTCCGAATTTACGGATGTACGAATTTACGAATGTACGAATTTACAAATTTTCGAATATTAGAAATTACGACTATTCGGAAAAATTTGTTAAATGGGTTTTCCTTCATTCGGATATTTCCGAATTAATGAATTTGTCAAAATTTGTTAAAAAACTAATTCGGAACGAAACGAATTGCAAATGTCTACCAATGCATTTTTCCCCCTTTTTTTTCTTTATCTCAATTAGGGACATGTACATTCTGGTGCATTGAAACGTTCCAGCGTGTTCTCGGTGTATTTTGTTATGTTCCAAATCCGTTTCATACAGCAAAAATGCACCGGTGTAAATTCAGGCCATTGGAATCCATGTTAAATAATGTCTATACATTTGTCTTTTCAATCATTTTTATTGAAAGTTTTGCAAAAAAAAAATACAATACAACAGCGTAATATACAACATGAGAGATGCACAGCCGTGGTCCCCCACAATCAAAAGGCACTTATAGAAAATGAAAAATAACAGGCATCACTCGTGTTATGTGCTGCATATTCCCAAAATCAAAGAATTTGAACTGTTTGCACATGGAAAACATAATACTGCTATTGTATAAGTCAGCTGGATCAATCAAGTAGCCACAATGACTCCTGACTGGAAGTGGGAGATTACAAAAGCCATAGCTCCCAACTGTCCCTGATTTCAAGGGACTGTCCCTGATTTGGAGCAATGTCCCTCATTCCTCCTCATTTGTCCCTCATTTTGGTCTGATCTATATAGTTGTATATAAAATGCACTTTTTATCTATCAAAAAGGGTTTTCCAGTGCTAAACCTTTCATCTGATTTCTAAATTGCTGCATTTGTAAATTCCAAAAGCCAATATAAAGGAATAGTAGTGGTAAAAAAAAAGCACTTGTGGGTTTAACCAATTTTGTTTTTTGTACAATTCCCCTTTAAAGGGGCGTGGCAAGGGGGTGTGTCATATGTCTGCATACTTTTGCTGATAGGTGTCCCTCATTCCCATCTCAAAAAGTTTGGAGGTATGCAAAAGCTCCTTTATTAATCGTCTAAAAGAGAACAAAGAAGAATATCATAGCCATTAATGAGGGAATCAGCTCCCGTACTATACTCAAGGTCCCTCATGAGAAGAGCTCAGAGGAGAGGGGCCTTGCAACCCAATAAAGAGAGTGAATGTCCCACCATTGCATCATGGACATTCCCATAGAAAAAAAATGAGATATAAAAAAGGGTAGGAAAACAAAGAGGAAAAGTATACAGCCACTTGCCAACCCACCAATCCGGGAACGATGCCTAAAATGAATTATTATTATTATACAGGATTTATATAGCGCCAACAGTTTACACAGCGCTTTACAATATAAAAGGAGACAATACAGTTACAATATAATAAAATACAAGAGGATTAAGAGGGCCCTGCTCAGAAGAGCTTACAATCTAATGGGGTGGGGCAGGTGGTACAAAAGGTTGTAAATGTGGGGAATGAGCTGATGGAAGTGGTAGGACATTAGTTGGAGACGTGATAGGCTTCCCTGAAGAGATGAGTTTTCAGGGATCGCCTGAAGGTAGCAAGAGTAGGGGATAGCCGGACCAGTGGAGGTAGCGAGTTCCAGAGGATGGGAGAGGCTCTGGAGAAATCCTGGAGACGAGCATGGGAGGAGGAGACGAGAGAGCTTGAGAGTAGGAGGTCTTGAGAAGAGCGGAGGGGACAATTTGGGTGATATTTGGAGACAAGATTAGTGATGTAGCTGGGGGCAGAGTTGTGAATGGCTTTGTATGTTGTGGTTAGTATTTTGAATTTAATTCGCTGGGTGATTGGGAGCCAGTGTAGGGATTGGTGTAGAGGGTTGGCAGACACTGAGCGGTTGGTAAGGTAGATATGTCTGGCAGCAGCATTCATGATAGACTGAAGAGAGGGGAGGAGCCTATGGAGAGGCAGGCCAATGAGAAGGGAGTTGCAATAGTCAAGGCGAGAGATAACAAGGGAGTGAATGAGGAGCTTGGTGGTTTCATTTGTTAAAAAGGGGTGAATTTTAGAGATGTTACGGAGGTGAATTCTACAAACTTTTGACAACGATTGGATTTGAGGCTGAAATGACAAGTCAGAGTCTAGGATTACACCTAGTACCCTGGCGTGAGGGGAGGGACTGATGGTTGCATTGTTGATTTTGATGGAAAAGTCATGGAGGGGGGCACGGGCGGGGGGGGGAATATTAATAGCTCAGTTTTAGAGAGATTTAGTTTAAGGAAGTGGTGTGACATCCATGCTGATATGTCAGTTAGTAAGTTAGTAATGCGAGAGGAGACTGAAGGAGTGAGGTGAGGAGTAGACAGATAGATTTGGGTGTCATCAGCGTATAAGTGGTATTGGAAGCCTATGGGCAGTTATTAAGTGACCAAGGGAGGAGGTGTAGATAGAGAAGAGAAGGGGTCCAAGAACTGAGCCTTGGGGGACCCCCACAGAAAGGGGCAATGGAGAGGAGGAGACAGAATTGTAGGTGACACTGAAGGAGCGCTGTGATAGATAGGCAGAGAACCAGGATAGAGCAGAATCTCGGAGGCCAAGGGAATGTAGTTTATTGAGAAGGATCGGGTGGTCAACAGTATCAAAGGCCGCAGAGAGGTCAAGTAGTAGGAGTATGGAGTACTGGCTGTTGGTTTTAGCAGTTAGTAAATCGTTAGTGAGTTTTAGTGCAGTTTCAGTGGAGTGCTGCGAGCGAAAGCCAGACTGTAAGGGGTCAAGAAGGTTATTTTCACTGAGGTAGGAGCTAAGACGGTTGTAGACTAAGCGTTCTAGAAGTTTAGAGGTGAATGGGAGCAATGAGATTCTTAAGTTGTTTGGATTAGCGGGGTCCAGTGAGGGCTTTTTAAGTATGGGAGTGATCTGCGCATGTTTCCATGCATGCATCCTGGGAATCACCTGTCAGGTTTAATCTATAGGTTCCAGGATTTCTCAAAAAGTTTAACTTTGTCGTTCAGGATTGCTGATGGCTTATTTACCATGATCTATGACAGTTTAGCCTTGATCAAGTCAAATGGTATCATGGCACTGTCCATACGTATTTGTTGCAGAATAAAAACGCACAGGACTGCATCTGGCATGAAACAGTCCTTACAACAGTAGCAGTCTCCCGAGCAACTGTTCTAATTGAGCTTTGACACCCACCTGCTGTCTGCAAATATTAAATAAGAAATATAAAAATGTATTTTTAGAAAAAAAAAAGAATATCATTATATAATTGCTGAAAATAATAATAATGATAATAAGGATCATCTATCAACACAACTTCACCCCACCCTCTCCTACCCCAATACCCGAGTTAAATCCTTTTATTTATTTATTTTTATTTTTTATTATCTATCCATCCTATTTCTTTTCTTTTTCCCTTTTAAGATTTACAAAACTTAATGCAAATTAAAATTAAAGCTCAGCACAAGCACAATGGTATGAACTAACTAATACAAAGATCATAAAATTATCTCAGATCCCGTTGATACAATTATAAGCATAAATTACATTTACCTGTTTTGTTTTAAAATATATCGATATTTTACTAAAAAGTATTGTTCAGCTGTAAAATGTGATACATTTCCAATGGTTTATTAATGTGAATGTTCAACCACTACAATGTTATGTTGTATTATATTATTCTGTTCATTCAATAAAAACTTTGTGAAAAAAAAAAAATAATAATAATAAAGACAATGTATACAAGCTAAAAATGTTACAAGCCTAATTTTACATGTGAGTTCTTGCAAGGATAACCTTATGGCGCATATGGGCGGGCGGGCCTTGGCGTCGAGCAGGCACATATTTGCGTGCAATATTAATTAAATTATTAAAAAACAGCTGTGCCAAAAGGGTGCCCCCTGCGAACTCCCGGTACAGTTACTGGCGGCTAACGGAAAGCTCCCAATCACAAGTAGCCAATCACAGCAGTCACATGACCATAAACCCCACCCCGCCATCTAAAACCCCTTAAAGGGCTGGGAGGCATCGGCGCCAAAAGGGGTTAAGATATTTCCTAAAAAATGTAAAATGTTATATACTCTCATAAGACAGAATGAGGTTGAATTACTAAAGGCAAATAGACTGTGCATTTTGCAAAGTGCAATTGCACTCTGCAAGTGCAGTTGCTCCATAGCTTAGTAAATGAAATAAAGATTCCCTTTGCAAAGAAAACTCAATCAGGTGCAAGAAAAATTAAAAAAAAACAGCATTTTTGCTTGCACGTGATTGTATTATGGAAGTCAGCAGAGCTTCCCTCATTTACTAAGCTCTAGAGCAACTGCTTTTGCAGAGTGCAACAAATACCACCAAAAGAAAGCTCTATTTGTGGGAAAAAAAAACAGACATCAATTTTGTTTAGGTACAACGTCGCACGATTGCGCAATTGTCAGTTAAAGCGACTCAGTGCCGTATCGCAAAGAATGGCCTGGTCAGGAAGTGGGTAAATCCTTTCGGGGCTGAAGTGGTTAAATATCACCCAAAAAAAGGTGAAAATTGGCCTGGGCAGGAAGAAGGTGAAAGTGCCTAGTATTGAAGTGGTTAAGCTGGTGCCATGATCACTGCCCCAGATTTCCTGTTTCAGGGTGGCTCCTTACTCTTGCAGCGTCCTATGGAGCCACCCTTGCATGCAGGGGCTAGAGCTATGTCACCCTACACTGTGTGCATCAATAGAAACACACTGCCCCATTGCCTAGGCTGGCAAGGTACTCCCTTGCTCCGCCCACCTCCTCTGCCTTCCCTTCTCTAAGCTAACAAACTGGCTGGAGATTGCACTGTGCACAGCACCCCTAACACTTACCTGAGGTCCCTCTCTATCCAGCGATGTTGTAGTATTGCCTCAGCTGCCCGGGATTCTCCTCCTCATTGGTTGAGACAGCACCACTGCTGTCAATCAAAGTCCGTCAGCCAATGAGGAGAGAAAGGGGGCGTGGCTGGACCACAGGGAGCTGTGACTCAGCTCGGGTGCCCCATAGCAAGCTGCTTGCTGTGAGGGCACTCAACAGGAGGGAGGGGCCAGAAGCACAGAAGGGGGACCCAAGAAGAGCAGGATCTGGGCTGCTCTGTGCAAATCCACTGCAACAGAGGAGGTAAGTATAACATGTTTGTTATTTTTAACCCCCAAAAAAATGAGACTTTACAATCACTTTAACTCTTTCCTGTGAAGACCAAAACTTTGGAAAAACATTATGGAGAGAGCAGGAGCCAGCAGCAATGAGTTGTAATCGGCAAGTGCTGGGGTAAGATTTTTAATAGTTAATTTCTATGAATGTTTATTTTATTGTGCTAAAAAACTTTGAGGGTTTAAAGTGTTACTAAACCCACAACAGTCAAATCAATCTGTATAAGCATGCGTGTTATACTCACTGTGGAACCTAAGGGGTTAATCCTACGCATTGTGTAAAAAAGCTTTTTTGATCTTGTCTTCTCTGATGCTCCCCTTCTTCCCCAATCTATCTCCTGATAGAACAAAGGTTTGAGGGCACTCTGCACATGCTCAGTTTGGTGTGTCTTGCCAGACAGTTCTTTTTTTTTTGTTTTGTTTTGTTTTTTTGGGTGGAGGGTGCATGTTATCAGCACAGGGCCAGTCAGCACTGCATACCTCCCAACTTTTTGAGATGGGAATGAGGGACACCTACTAGCAAAAGCATGTAGGCATAGGACACGCCCCCTGACACACCCCCTTAAAGGAGAATTAACCTAAAAAAAAGATTAGTTAAACCCAAAAGGGCTTTATTTTTTACCACTACTATTCCTTTATTTTGGCTTTTGAAATTTACAAATGCACCCAATTAGAATTTGGATGACAGGTTTAGCGCTGGGAAACAATTTTTGAAAGATAAAAAGTGCATTTTATATACAACCATATAGATCAGACCAACATGTGGGACAAATGTGGAGGAAAGAGGGACAGAGGGACATTGCTCCAAATCAGGGACAATTGGGAGCTATGGCACTGTCCAGACAGAGGGTCAGGGGTCATGCAGCCTCACAGGACAGTCAGAGCAGAATGAAAACTTCTCCTACAAGCTTTAACCTCCCTGACGGTTTTCCCGAGTGTGGCTCGGGGTTAAATTTCTGCACCATTAGCGGTAACCCCGAGCCACACTCGGGATTACATTGCAGGATCCTGGTGCGCTGTACTTACCTTGTCCCCGGGATCCTGCGATGTCCCCCCCGCCGCAGTGTCTGCGGGCTGTGTCCTCCTCCGAAGCCTCTCTGTGCCAGGCTCCGTTCCCTGCGAGCGTCGCAACGCACAGGGATGGAGCCTGGCGGCAAATGAAAAAAAAAGTAAAAATCATAACACATACAGTACTGTAATCTTACAAATTACAGTACTGTATGAAATCATTTCACTTCCCTTTTGTCCCCAGTGCTTTGTCCTATGTCCTGCATGCAGTTTTATATCATATATACTGTTCTTTCTGCCTGGAAACTGGAGATTGTCCATAGCAACCAAAACCGTCCCTTTACATCAAAAGTGGCTTTAGACCAGCTAGAAAACAGCGATAGTAAATTAGAAGACTTGCAGAATTGAGCGATAGTGAATCAAGGGGAAATTTATTTTATTATTATTATATTATTTTTTTAAAATTATTTCTATTTATTTATTATATTATAATTTATGTTTTTGTGTTTCAAACTTCATCATACCCGGGATGTCTACTAGACTCTTGGTGGACAGATTTAAGTGTGTTTTTGTTAAGAATTACAGGCCTACAATTTAAAACGCCAAATTTCCATGCAAAATAATTGCATTACCGCTTTCAGCACCTAAAATCCGAAATAATCATACCGCCAGGGAGGTTAAGACTGCTATATACTGCTGATGAGTTAAGGTATTTAGCAGTTTAGATTTACTAAAATAATTGCATTTCCATGTTCTGTGTACTGTGGGAGACCAGATATAGTAAATGCAGGGTCCTGGGTTTAGTAATACTTTAATACTACTTTAACCCTTCCCACTCCTGTACAAAACTACAAAAACTTTGGCTTTGCATACGCTTAAATTTGAAAAGATATTACTGTGTTCGTAATGCAAAGTCTTCTTTAGACTCTTTTCACATTGAGCCAGGTGAAGTGATAAATTAACCTTACCGTTCAAGAGATGAATTAGGTTTTTTTTTTTAAGTTGATTGAGTGTGCTTCATTTAACCTCAGGATCTCTCTTCTGCTCTGCTGTGAACATCAGAAGATGGAGTGGCTTTTGTAGATTAATGAAGAAAGGTTTTATGCCGACATCACTCACATGGCAAACACTGACATAAAAAGGGGGCAGAACATGCTACACTTTATTAGGAACTCTTAAGGACTTGTTCACAGTTATGAGCAAAAAGCTTGGGGTCTAAAGGTACCATCCATGAGGTCGGGGCTGTCGCACAACCGGAACAATTCCAAAGCCGTCATTTAGCTATTTGAATGCAACAGATGAGCAACAATTGCTAGAATGTCACTTGGACAGACTGGCTGGTCGAATTTGGATCTCTGTTCAAACTAGAAATGCACTTTATTTTTACAGGTACCGTTTTAGAGATATGTGTCATAAAAAATGGTAAATCACAAATGAGTGCTTTGTACATACTGGGGGTTATTTATGAAAGGCAAATCCACTTTGCATTACAAGTGCAAACTACAAGCGCAAAGTGCAGTTGAAATTGCACTGAAAGTGCGCTTGGAAGTGCAGTCGCTGTAAATCTGAGGGGTAGATCTGAAATGAGGGGAAGCTCTGCTGATTTTATCATCCAATCATGTGCAAGCTAAAATGTTGTTTTTTCTTTTCCTTGCATGTCCCTCTCGGATCTACAGTGACTGCACTTCAAAGTGCACTTTAAGTGCAATTTCAAGTGCACTTTGCACTTGTAATTCAAAGTGGATTTGCCTTTAGTAAATAACCCCCACTGTGTAGTGACATTGCTGCTGCCCCTTGTTGTGGCATATGTGATTTAAAGAGACCCTGTTGCCTTTCAATTTAAAGGATCACCAAAGCTATTTTTTTTTTTAAATAACAAACATGTCATGCTTACCTCCACTGAGCAGCTCGTTTTGCACAGAGTGGCCCCAAACACCGTCTGGGGCCCTTCGGCGGCTGTCTCGGCTCCCCGCCGCAAGGACTCAACACTTTCATGCAAGCTCCCTCGCATGGTGTTGAGTGCTTGCGGGCGCGCTCCCATTGATACAGCCGGCGGCCATAGCCGCTCACTGTATCACTCGGCCCCGCCCCCCGGCGCGCTGCATCATTGGACGTGAATTACAGCAGCGCGAGCCAATGGCTGCGCTGCTTTCAATCCATCCACTCTATCCAATCAACGGTCAGGCTGAGCGGCAAAGAGGATGTCGGGAGCGAGTGCAGGACTTTCGAGGGGTCAGGTAAGTAAAATGGGGGGGCTGGGGGGGCGGTATTAGAATAGAATGAAAAAACTTTTACCTTTACAACCCCTTTAAGGGCTCTTTTACACTTTCGGTAGAGTATAGTGCCCTCTGAAGAGTGATCAACATTCGGAGGGCATTTGTCAGGCGGTGAGGAGGTTTTTTAACACCTCCCCATCACCTGATTTTAAGGGGTTGATTTACTAAAGGCAAATGGACTGTGCACTTTGCAAAGTGCAGTTGCTCCAGAGCTTAGTAAATGAGGTAAGGTTCACATTTTTGCTTGCACATGATTGGATGCTGAACGTCAGAAGAGCTTCTGCTCATTTACTAAGCTCTGGAGCAATTGCTTTTGCCGAGTGCAACTGCAGTTTGCAAAGTGCACAGTTCATTTGCCTTTAGTAAATCAACCCCATAGTGTCTACAAAATAGAGGATGGATTTATGGCATTTTTATTATTTAATTATTTATTTTTTACTAGTAAAGGCGGTGATCAGTGATTTTTTAGCGGGGCTGCGACATTGTGGCGGACAGGTCGGACATCTAACTTACATTGTTGACACTTTTTTGGGAACCAGTGATATTATTACAGTGATCAGTGCTAAAAAATATGCACTGTTATTGTACTAATGACACTGGCAGGGAAGGGGATAACATCAGGGGCGATAACTGTATGGGGGAAGGGCTCACTGGGACAACACACAGATCTGTCTTCCTGCATAGCAGAAAGACAGGATCTGTGTGATCTCCCCTGTTAGAACGGAGATTTGTCTTGTTTACACAGGCAGATCCCCATTCTGTCACTGCAGGGAACGATCGCAGGTGGCCGGCGAACATCGAGTCCGCCAGACCCGCTGATTGGCATACCCGCTGACCAATGGGAGCGTGCGTGCGCCTCCAGCGGCGTGCCCACAAAAGCAAGTTCCTTACGTCGACTTGTGGAATCGTGCAACTTTGCCGCAGTATAATGATGGCAGCTGGTCGGCAACCGGGTAATTTTATTTTCATATGTTTAGCAAATATAATGATCTTCATTGTATTAGCAAACAAAGTGTAAAAAAAAAAAAAAAAAAAAATCCCTAATCACCAACCCCCCCCCCCCCCCCCAAGAGTAGTACAGTGTTAGTATGATGGGCACTGAACTACTCTGATGAAAAATATGCAAACTATAAGAAAATAATTAGAAAATAATAAGAAAAATAGTAAAAAGTAAATAAATAATGTTAAAAATGAAAATAATAAAAAAATTAATTTTATTTATTTTCAACATTATGTCGCCAGTCATATGATGACGCTGTACTGCACTGGTGACAGTATGTAAAAAAAAAGTGAAAAAAAAAATGTAATCAAAAAAGTTGTTCCAAAAATTTGCAATGCCTGTTACTAAATGCCTCACACAGTCTACTTTCCAAAAATGGGTTATTTGGATGCAATTTGAAGATGCTATAACTTTCACACAATTATTGGGATTTTTTTTTTTACCAAAGACATGTAGCAGAAAAACATTTCGGCCTAAATTTATGACGAAATGTCATTTTATTGGATATGTTTTATGACAGAAAATGGAAAATACAGGGGTTTTTTTCTTGGTCTTTTTCGTTTATATTGTAAAAAATAACAAAAACCCACCATAAGAAAGCTCCATTTATGTGAAAAAATTATAAAGATTTAATTTGCGTTCAGTGTTGTATGACCGCGCAATTGCCAATTAACTCTCCTGGCGGTATTCCCGAAGTGTGGCTCGGGGTTAAATTTCAGCACCATTAGCGGTAACCCCGAGCCACACTCGGGATTGCATTACAGAATCCTGGTACAGCGTATTCACCTTGTCACCAGGATCCTGCAATGTCCCCCTTGCTGTGTCCTCCGCCGGATCATCTGCCTGGCGCTCTGTGTGCCGGGCTCCGTTCCCTGCAAGCGTCGCAGCGCACGGCGGCAAATTCAAAAAGTACAAAAAACATAACACACACAGTACTGTAATCTTACAGATTACATTATTGTATCAAATCATTTCACCTCCCTTTTATCCCCAGTGCTTTGTCCAGTGCCCTGCATGCACTTTTATATTATATATACTGTTCTTTCTGTCTGGAAACTTGAGATTGTCCATAGCAACCAAAAAGTGTCCCTTTTTGTCAAAAGTGGTTTTAGACCAGCTAGAAAACAGCGATAGTAAATTAAAATACTTGCGGAATTGAGGGAAAGTGATTTGAGGGGAAATTCATTTTATTATTGTTATATTATTTTTTTTTATAATTATTTATAGTTATTATATTATAATTTATGATTTCGTGTTTCAAACTTAATCATACCCGGGATATCTACTAGACAATATAAAACGCCAAATTTCTATGCAAAACAATGTTTTGTGATTCAAAAATGTGACATAATCATACGGCCAGGGAGGCTACAGTAGTGCAGTGCTGAATAGCAAAAAATGTCCTGGTCATGAAGAGGGTAAAACCTTCTGGAGCTCAAGTGGTTAGTAAATCAACCCCACAGATTCAGCACCATGGAAAGCATGTTGTCAAATGAAAAAAAAAAGACATTGCTATTTTTTAACATATTTCACCCAAAACACACTCACAGAAATACGTCCGAAGGTGAAAAATCGCTGCTCCTGCGGAATTGAGGGAAAGTGATTCGAGGGGAAATTTATTTTATTATTGTTATCATTTTATTATTGTTATATTATATTATTGTTATATTATTTATATTATTTTTTTTATAATTATTTATAGTTATTATATTATAATTTATGATTTAGTGTTTCAAACTTTATCATACCCGGGATATCTACTAGACAATATAAAACGCCAAATTTCTATGCAAAACAATGTTTTGTGATTCAAAAATCTGACATAATCATACGGGCAGGGAGGCTACAGTAGTGCAGTGCTGAATAGCAAAAAATGTCTTGGTCATGAAGAGGGTAAAACCTTCTGGAGCTCAAGTGGTTAGTAAATCAACCCCCCAGATTCAGCACCATGGAAAGCATGTTGTAAAATGAAAAAAAAAAGACATTGCTATTTTTTAACATATTTCACCCAAAACACACTCACAGAAATACGTCTCAAGGTGAAAAATCGCTGCTCCTGCACTGTCAAGGTTCGTCTGGGCAAGATTTAAACTATAAAGCCTAGTACACATGATCAGAAAATACCACTTTCAAAGCGATGGATATAGGATTGGGTATATGGGATTGTTTGACATTATTTTTTATTTATTTATTTTTTGGTTGAACTAGATGGACTTGTGTCTTTTTTCAACCTGACTAACTATGTAACTATATTCATTTTTAAAAACTGCTGCGCAAATACCGTGGGCAGGGCTTTTTTTCTCAGAGAATAGGTGCAGGAACTCCGACCTTGACCCTTTGTTTCTGCTCCCTACCCGCCTCTGAGCAGCTTTCCCTGGTTCCACCTTTTTCCAACCTCCCAGTACGGCCCCTTTTAGAGAATAGAGAACCCAGTATCATTTTTGCTGCTTAGTCATTTGCATGGAATTTGTTAATGATAACAAGAAAGACAGTAAAATAGATCCCCTGCAGCGAGCAACAATAGAGCCATAAATAAACAAAAGGAAGCAGCGCTATAATTTAAAAAATATAAATAAATCACAAATAGTGAATAGTGATAAATAAAAGTCCAAAACAATCAAGTGCCAAATAAAGTCCAATAGGTGAAAGGAAATCTTCAAGGTGCAATGGATAAACCGGGCAACTGAGCCCCTTAATAAACAAATAAGGTGGAACTGGATGGACCTTCACCACACCACAGTGTTATGTATAAAATGGGCGCTTACCAAATGGCAAGCTTAAAGAGCTTGTGACCTTAACCCGGTCGGGGCCTTTCTTGAGAAGGGGACACCGTTTGGACACTTCCTCAGACCGTGGATGGCTCACTATCCTCCACAAAGGAAACCAGGATGCAGGAAAGGCTATGCCCATAACCTGGAGTTATTCTCACAAACAATGCCCCAAAAAAGAAGGAAGAGCAACATAGCGTAATCCTGGATGGATATTTATTTAAAAGACTTTAAAATTACACTTACAGTGTGTTGGATAAAAAACAGCATGGAAAGCCGGCCGGCTAGCACGAACACCCGTCCTACAGACGGTGGATACGGCACGTCAGCACGTCAGCACGCCCGACGTACGTTTCGTCACACTTCTGACGTCGTCTGGGGCACGGGCGACGCACTGACGTGTCGCACATAAATAGCAAACAAATATAACCAAGCCTCGAAATCAACAAAGGCCGGAAATCACCTTGCGCTCCGCCGAGTAAGGGCGGAAGATATAGAAACGCCATCTTAGCTAGGGGATCCCATATTCTAACGGATACCGTTTAGTTAGTATAGTAAACGTTGCAAATTGATGGGAATAGAAGGGGGAACGGGAGCAGACAAAGAAAAACAAATTAAGCTCATCAGTACCGCATATGGAAACGGATGCCAATTTAGATTAAATCAGGCTTAAATACAAGTTGGATTCAATTGAATTGGTTTTACGAGGGCCCAGCTTTCACCAGTGAGGGGCACACCTGGGCACAGTTATGACGCCAAGATCAATGAATATATTAATTAATCCCATTGGTGTTGGCATAATCAAGGACAAAATTCCAGATAGTACAGCCGGAGGGAAAGATGATTTCTCGGCCTCATATACCAAACAGTTCGAAATTAGGGTACTATTAAACAGTAACTCAATTATTACATATTAATTAAATACATATGAGAAGCAAAAATAGAAATATATGTAAACATAGTAGATGGCAAAAAACCCCCATCACATAAAACATGAAATTGGGGACAAAGCTTATGGTAAGTTCATAAACAACAGAACCAGCCCATTGAGATGTGAACCAACCCAAAGAGAGCTTGAACCACACAAATAAAGTATAGGGGGTCAAAAAATAAATAAAGAGAGTACACAAACACCAGAACCTGCCTACTTGGGATAAGTAACAACCTAAAAAATCATTCAAGGGAAGTATAAGTCCATAGGAATATAAACAGCAGTGGTTATTAATCGATAGTAGAACCAATGGACTAAACCGGGGGGTTTTGTTAGGAGTTGTAAATAAAGGCATTGGTGTCAGTATCGACATTAAGTCCATGTGGGACGTAACACCTGATTTTATGTATCCACAGCATTTCAAGTTTAGAAATGCTCCTAGTCAGGGAACTCCCCCTCCAGTGGGGCCGGTACCTATCGATCCCTAAAAACAAAGTTTTAGAGGGATCTTTGTTATGAGAAATCAGATAGTGCTTTGAAACAGAATGTTTGGGAAAGCCATTGATAATGTTGGTAATATGTTCATTCAAGCGAACAGAAAGGGGTCGTCTAGTCCTACCCACATACTGTAGGCCACAAGGGCACTGTAGTAGGTAGACGACCCTCTCTGTGGTACAGGTGATAAAGGGTTTTATGTCATGCTCCTCTTGTGTACTGGAGGAGGTAAATTTGAGGGTACGTCTAGATGGCACAGAATTTAGCTTACAGACCCGGCACCTCCCACATTTGTAATACCCCTTCAGATTATCAAAAAGGCCTTGAATCCCCCTAACGGGGGGGTCAAGAGCATTTGGGGCTAATCTATTCCTGAGGGATGGTGCTCCCTTAAAAATCACTTGTGGCTTATCTGGGATAACCCCTCTTAGAATGGGGTCATTGCCCAATAAGTGCCAGTGTTTATTGAACAGGCCTTTAATGTTATCATGTTGAATAGAATAGGTGGTAATAAAGGGCAAGGTGACAGAATTCTCTCTAGGGCCCACCCTCTCGCTCAATAGAGACAACTATTGAGCGAGAGGGTGGGCCCTAGAGAGAATTCTGTCACCTTGCCCTTTATTACCACCTATTCTATTCAACATGATAACATTAAAGGCCTGTTCCCTAGGGTCTCTGCTAAAAAAAAAAAAAAAAAAGTATAATGTTTAGGGGTTTTAAGTAATTTTCTAGAAGACTAGTAAACAAAAAGTGCCAGAAAAAGCCTGGTCGGCAAGTGGATATAGGATGAATCCTGCCAAAAATTGCTGGGTGGATCCTATTGAATGTTACTTGGGGGCGAATTTACCATTTTCTTCACTGGGTGAACTTCTTTGATGAATCTTTCTTGCTATTTTTAGTTTTCCTTACATCTCTCTGATCCCAAGCACGCTTTCATCACCTGTTAGTCTCCCCAGTTGTATTCAGGCATAAAAACCCAATCAAACTTAATCATTAATCATTTCATCCAAAACCACCTCATTTTAGCCTTCTCGCCGCTGGTTACGCAGAGGAGGTCATTTGTCATCATAACTGTATCACGGCTTAATCTCCTGATTATTTGAGATTATCGAAAAGGAAAAAAAAAAAAAAAAGCGAAGTTTCAATTGCGTGAGAGTCATCCAGGACACGTCTGATGAAAACGATGTATCATTTTTGACAAACTGGTTTGCGAAAGTGATTAGCCGCAGCTGCTGGGATCGCCCTAGCCTAACCGGCAAAACATCACCTGCAATCCCGCTTTCGTCAACTGGAACCGTACGACTCCAAGGTGCCGACTTCCCCTGCCGCGGCAGAAGCCCGCAGAGTTCCTTACAAGAGTAATTGCCTGGATAAAAGAAACCTGTAGCCCTTTAAATCAAACTAAGTAGCGTTTTATTAAAGTGCCGAGCAAATCAATCTAAATTCGAGGATATTAAAGCCTTAATCAGGTAGGAGCTAAAATAATAGGTTGTCATGCATGAAGAAAAAAAAAAAAAAAAAAATAGGCAATCATGAAATGTTTTCTTTAATTAGGTCGTCGAAGAAGAAGAGAGAAAGGGAGTGCGAAACTGGCAAGACATTCATCATCGTCAAGGTGGGGAGTTATTTCGAAAGGATTAAACCTCTCCGATCGCTGGGCGCTGGATGGAAAATGAAAGCCTTCTTTGATTTCCTGACAGCGACTTCTGTTGACTTGCTGACAAGTACCAAGCCAAAATATACAAATGAGTTAATTTATTTCCATACACCCTACAATCTGCGCAGCATTAAGTGTCACGCGCTCTTTGAAAGATTGCATTGCACATGATTACCCTTCTGCGAGCGCTCAGCACAACTTTATATACCTGTATTATTGTTTGGTTATTTAAAATGCTGTTTGCAATAAATCTCAATGTTTGTCAGGCCACTAGCAGTTAATGAGAAGGAATGACAGGAGCAGATTACTAATGATTATACCTAGTAGGCAGTAGTAGAAGATCTCAACACAAGGGTCTGACAGCCTTGGAGAAATACTGTACTTTGAGGGTTTTATTAAAGCTCTAGGCAGGTTTAAAAGACACAAATGTAGGCCTCTTGACATATATTTTTTTTATTGCAGACGGTGTACGTTCCTGAAGTTGACCTGGTAGTAGCCTTTTTCTGTCTTCTGTACAGTAGAGCTCATGTGAAAAGGAGAAGCAGCACAAAGAGCCAGTCAGTTGTTTTGTACTGCTCATGTACATAGTTACATACCCTGTTTCTCTGAAAATAAGACCTAGCGTGATTGTCGGTGATGGCTGCAATATAAGCCCTACCCCCCAAATAAGCCCTACCCTGTTTCCCCGTTTGAAGAAAATCCATTTGTAATATAAATATATATATAGGATTAACTTCTCTTACCTGTCCCCTCCGCAGGAACTGCTGAGAACAGACAGTTTCCAACCTTCACCCATCACGGCGGGTAGCGTTGTGCCAACCTTCAGGGTTTTATGGGTTCCTACTCAGAGAAACCTCTTACCTGGACCTGTAAAAGACTCTGCCAGAAACTTTCGTGCCACTGTTTTAATAGTACACCAAGCCTGGTTTTCTCAGAGCCCAGTCCTCCAAAGAGAGACTTACAGGCAAAACCTCGCTTCTTCGGATGTCGAGGCCCGGGTACCATACCATCTTGGGAGCCAAAATATCGGCACGAAATATGGATCCAGTCAGCATAGCCCTTTAAGCCCCCGCAGGGACCAAACTGGAGCTTTCTTCACAGCACATGTTTTACGTGACCAACCACCTTAGACACTGGTGAAAAAACTGAGGTCCTCCCCGTATGGGAGGGGTTATATAGGGGAGGAATTCTCCTTAATTGGGGTTAACCAGTGTCCAATCACCGATGGTGCCTATCTAAGTCACTATGTAATGAATACTCTGTGTCCCGTGATGTATGATCAAGAAATAAGCCCTACCCTGAAAACAAGACCTACAAGGACTTTAACTAGGGCTTATTTGGGGGGTAGGGCTTATATTGCAGCCATCACCGACAATCACGCTAGGTCTTATTTTCGGGGAAACAGGGTAGTTAGTCAGGTCGAAAAAAGACACAAGTCCACCCAGTTCAACCTTAAAAACAATAAATAAATAAAAAAAAAAAATATCGTACAATCCAATATACCCAATTTTATACCCACAATTGATCCAGAGGAAGGCAAAAAACCCCAGCAGAGCATGCTCCAATTTGCTACAGCAGGGGAAAAAATTCCTTCCTGATCCCCCGAGAGGCAATCGGATTTTCCCCGGATCAACTTTACCTATAAATGTTAGTACCCAGTTATATTATGTACCTTTAGGAAAGTATCCAGGCCTTTCTTAAAGCAATCTACTGAGCTGGCCAGAACCACCTCTGGAGGGAGTCTATTCCACATTTTCACAGCTCTTACTGTGAAGAAACCTTTCCGTATTTGGAGATGAAATCTTTTTTCCTCTAGACATAAAGAGTGCCCCCGTGTCCTCTGGGTTGACCGTAAAGAGAATAACTCAACACCAAGTTCACTATATGGACCCCTTATATATTTGTTCATGTTGATTATATCCTCCCTTATTATCCTCTTCTCAAGAGAGAATAAATTCAGTTCCGCTAATCTTTCCTCATAGCTGAGCTCCTCCATGCCTCTTATCAGTTTGGTTGCCCTTCTCTGCACTTTCTCCAGCTCCCCGATATCCTTTTTGAGAACTGGTGCCCAAAATTGAAACTGCATATTCCAGATGAGGTCTTACTAATGATTTGTACAGGGGCAAAATGATATCTCTCTCTCTGGAGTCCATACCTCTCTTAATACAAGAAAGGACTTTTCTCGCTTTGGAAACCGCAGCTTGGCATTGCATGCTATTATTGAGCTTATGATCTACCAAAACCCCCAGATCCTTCTCCACCACGGATTCCCCCAGTTGTACTCCCCCTAGCATGTATGATGCATATTCTTAGCCCCCAAGTGCATAACTTTACATTTCTCAACATTAAACCTCATCTGCCACATAGTCGCCCAATTAGACAGTGCATTGAGGTCGGCTGAGCAGGGCTTTTTTTTTCAACAGGAACGTGAGGGAACCCTGTTCCGGCACCTCCAGCACTGAATGTATTTTAAGGCAAGGAGTGCTGGAGGGTCTATTGACGCTGCCTGATGGGGGAATCTTTTGCCGCTGGTGGGGATCTATTTTTGTGTGTGGGTCTGTTGTTGCTGGCAAGGGAGTCTTATGTTGCTGGGGGTCAGTTGTTTCTGGGAGGAATCTACTGTTGAGAGAAATGATGAATGGCCTCAGAGAACAGTAGTGATGACAAGGTAAGGTCGAATAAAAGTTGTACCATCATCCAGAAATTATTTTGAGATAAAGGGGTTGAGAGCCTGATTCCCAGCCAGGTACTCACCAAAGAGCTAGGGGGCAACTGGACTATCTCGGTACAGAGGTAATTTCACATATATGATCAATCATATAAAAAAGTATACAAAATTTTATCAATACATAATAGATGACAACAATGACAGTAATAAATGAAAATTAAAAAATAAGTGATGATCCATGTATTTATCAAGATAATACTCCCCTGATGGGGAAAATCACAGTGGGATAGTTGGTCACGGACAGTGGTTCTACTAGTTTTGCGGAATAGGCCTCTTCATCAGGAAAATATCTGCAATTTTACTGTCGAAGGAGAGGTCTATTTCTGCTGGCTGCTGGGAGATCTGTTGTTGCTGATGGGGGTTTATTGTTGCTGGGGTGGTATTTTGTTGTGGGGGTCCATGGTTGCTGGGGGGATCTAGTGTTGTGTTGGGGGTCTATTGCTGCTGGTGTTGGTTCTATCAAATTCTATTCAAATTACTTGTTAAGGAAATGATTAAGAGCTCCAATCGAGCCCAAGGTTATCTGCTGCTGTCTCTAATTTGAAAAGTGTTGATATGCATGCATATAAAAGTAAACACTCTGAGACACGCTCAGCGCTATTACTTGTTTCACTTCTAATTTATTCAAGGCGGTGTTAATGTTTTATACACACAAATACGTCATTGCTGTGTTAGTCTAATAGGTACATCTCATTGGTTAAGATAGTAAAGAAGATGGAGAATTTTCATAACGAGGTTTGGCTCTCTTTGGTTTTATCTTCAGTTCCGCGTTCTTCTGATGTGTGGGATGTAGGGGGTACCCGCCATCTTGAGAAAATATAGGAACAGAGCAAACCTGTATACTTATATAATGAGTAAGGAGAAAAATATGTATGCACATAAGAAAATAGACATTTTCAGATTACTATTATTATTATCTACATCACATTCCTTCACAATCCCCCCTAAAATGACTATTTTCTCTTTTCTGTCCCTAATACTAAAGGTCCCACTTTGGCCTGGCCCTTCTCCTCAGCAACTCTTTTAGGCTGTATATAGAATTGGGCAGCAACTGTTCACTTCCCTCCTCGATACAGCTGGAGAGGTGCAGTCAGGCGCTATCTATCCCTAAAACCCTATAGGATTGTGAGATTATGGACAGGCAGTGACTGTAGAGGAGTGAAGGGTTTGTCATCTTCCATCATAAGGGGGTCCTCTTCATCTTGGTGGAGAAATGTAGGTGTGCTATTGTCTACAGCCTTGCTCATTAACTTTTTACAAAAGGTAGAATACAGCATACAATCAGGGCTAAAAGAACCAGGATTATTAATACCGTTACCCCTATCTGGACGAGCACCTTCTGTCACCCACTCATCCAGCTAAAATATTGGTCCCATGGGTCTGTGATACCTGAGTTCTTCTTCAACTCTAGTGACAGATCCTCTAATTTCTTTATAGCTAAAGTAACCTTACCATTTGGGCCAATATTATCAGGAATGTATGTACAACAGGTTCCCGTTTTTTCCTATGATTTTACAAAACACCTCCTTTCCCAGCTAGCACCATGTCTAAGGCCATCAGGTCCTGGAATGTCATGTAGGAAGTGGGGGATAACCGGTCAGCAATTCCCTGGAGGGCATCTTTAGAGTAATTTACAAATCTCTGTTGGTTATATGTGTAGTGTCAGGTCACCTAGAGGCTGGGTGACAGATGTACACCGTTGGGATCAGGAGTGCACCGCAAGATAGTGGACCCTACGGCTGACTGCTGCGGATTGTACCCTGGGAGGTTCAGGAATCAGGTCTACTGGATCACTGACACAGATCCCACTGGGAGCTAGAGCATAGATTCCCCAGGGCGCGGAGTCTAAGAGCCAGCAGGTGTTCACCAGAGCCTCTAGTGGTGAGGATGGACTGCGCTGCAGTCTGGCTCCAGGTCGCGGCCCCCAGGGTCTCACAGCTCACGGTAGACTACAGGAGAAGAGGAAGGAGGGAGCTGGCTGGAACATCAGGGTCACAGGCAAACAGGGATGGCCGGGAACAGGCCAAAGTCGGTAACAGAAATCAGATGTAGGAAACATAGCAAGTACACACAGAGGCTAACACACAGTGGTTGATCAGCACTGCTGGCTTGCAGTGCACAGGTTAATATAGGGTTCCCTGATAGGGCCTGGGGTGGGGCCATGCTTAGAGGGGAGGTTACAAAAGCTGTCAGGTGAGGGTCAGCTGGTCTCTAGAGATGAACACATGGAGACAGGTATGCTGATCGACAAACTCTATTGCATAACCATGACATGTAGTTAATCCAATCTACATTCTTGCTGACAGTTGTTATGGGGATCAAAGACTCAAAACCAGCTTTTACCTGATCCCTGGCTTTAAATTCATCAGGGACCCCCCTTGTAACCCCTATGACATGTATGTATACATGAGGATCAAAGCTTCCGGAGAGAGCTGCTCGCTTCCTCCTCTGACTATGTGCTGGGTCAGTGTATGTATCAGGGGTATCTTCGGTTAGGAAATGGGGCTTTCTATTTTCATCTTTTTTTTTTTGTCTAATGCACTCTGTGGTCGCCCAGTCTGGTCCTGTGTTCCAACCCACTGGCCCCCACAGAAACCACAACTCTGTCCCCAGTAACTGTCTGTGTGGCATACATATATGTCCTTACCGTCAGGGATATCACTGTACCAATGGCATCACCATGAAGGGTCAAACGGACAAGGTACTATGTCACAGTAATCTAAGGTAAAGGTGGTCACATGTGTACCTGAAGAGTTACACCAAAACGTAATTATGTTATCATTTTTGTGATGGCCACCTCCTGGGCCCCTCCCCCCTAGATCAAACAGAAAAAGGATATGCAGCACCCGAAAACACTCTCTCCTGCAGTGATAAGCGTGCATTCAGGTGTTCTTCCTGGCCAACTTGACTGAGGTGGCTGTGGTCACCAAAACTTGGAATGGACCATCATAACTTGGCTCAAGGATCTCCAGACAGTAGTTGGTGTGTTCCTGTATCTAATTCAGGATCTGGAATGGAAGAAAACACCTGGACATGCATTCAGGTTAATTCTCGTGATAATGTGGTTACATAATTAGTCAACACATCAGACTGTAACTGTAACTGTTGTGGAAAGTAACAACCAAGTCTGGGAGCTGAACCAAACAAAATTTCATAAGGGGATAGGGCATGTTTCCCCTGGGGGTGTGTCTGACACTGAACAGGGCAATGGGCTAACTGTCTGGCCAACTCATGTTAGTCTCTTGGGCCATCTTTAACATCCTGTTTTTAGTGTCCCATTCATCCTTTCTACCTTCCCGCTACTTTGAGGGTGGTATGGGATGTGTAGTGCCAACTGAACCCCCAGTGCTGCCCAAATCTCTTTAGTAAGGGTTGTTGTTAGGGCTGGTCCCTGATCTCTCAATATCACCTCTGGGACCCCAAATCTACATACTATCTCACTCAGTAGTTTCTTAGCTGTGGTCCTGGCAGTCATGACCACTTCCACTAGGGCGTATTCGAATCTGCCACTTCTTGGCACTTGAGAATGATCAATTTGCATCCTCTGGAATGGGGTATAGGGCTTTTGCCAGGTGCTTCTTCTGTGTATCGTGGGTTACATTTGGTGCAGATCTGCAGAAGTTGTCGGTCAGTGGAGTAACTCTTGGTGCAACACTTGTTGATAAGAGAGTTCATAAAAGTCTTTGTCAAGTGGGCAGCTCCATGTGCCCATTGCACCACAGCTGGGTACATCCTCCTGAGTAGACAAGGCTTCTTGTTGCACTCGAATAGTCCATTTCTGAGAGTTGCTCCTCTCCGTTTCCAGCTTTCCTTCTTATCAGGACTTGTTGTTTCCTGTAGTTCTTTTAGATAAACTCTGTCCACTGGGAAAGTCTGTAAGGTAAGCACGGGGTGGTCTTCTTCTACCACCCTGCTGTCCACTTCCCGTGGACCACCAGCTGTCTGTTTGGCAGCTGAATTGGCTAGATGATTGCCTCAAGCTTCCTTTGAGTTCATTTTGTCATGTGCTTTTACTCAGAATAGTCACTTGGGTTGGGAGAAGCAAGGCATCAATCTAGTTTTCACAGGTGTTCCTGCAGCCGTCAGGAATCCTCTGTCCTAGATAACACCATAATCATGGGCAATGCTGAAAGCATATCTTGAGTCCATATGAATGTTGGCTCTTTTTCCCTCTGCCCATTTACATGCTGTATTAAGTGCTTACAGCTCTGCCTCCTGTGCAGACATCACCAGTGGTAAGGCTTCAGCTTGTAGAACAGTGTTTTCAGTGGTGACCGCGTGTCCTGTGTGGTCATGGGGTGACAAGTCAAGACTCTACTCCTCCTCCTCCTTTCCCCCCTCGAGAAGTGGAAGAAGGGTGGTAGGGTTCAATGTTTGACAACTTAATAGAGTAATGCTGTCCAGTAGGAGGGAACACAGGAGTCTCAAGTGTCTGGTAGTGGACAAGTGTTTCGGCTGGACCTTGGTTGAATATGGCAACAACGTCATGGGGAGCAAGCAGAACGACGCAGTGTCCGAGGACCAAGTTCAAAGTTTTGTCAAGCAAGGCTTGTGTAGCAAAGCCAGCTCGCAGACACAATAGGCCTCCTCTTGCTACCGCATCCAGCCGACAGGAATAATATCCTATGGGGCGTAGGCTGATGCCGTGTGATTGGGTGAGTACACCTGCAGCATGTCCCAGACGTTCGGATACAAAGAACTTGAGCGTTTTGCTGTAGGCTGGGAGCCCTAGCGCCGGGGGTGGCGCACTTAAAGGCTTCAAACTTTAGATATTTCTTCAGGAGACATCTGGAAGGGGTCTGATTGCAGAGCATCAGTAGGAAGGCTTCTGGAATCCATGCTCTGCGCTAGGAAATTAGTCCAAGGAAAATGACAAGTGTTGAGCACCACTGCAATTTGGGCTTTGAGGCTCTGCAGCCCTGGTTGGCAAGATAGCACAACAGGCTTTCTGAGGTGAGTTCAACAGGGGGTAAGTCAGCTGCACAAAGGAGAAAGTCATCAACATGTTGGAAGAGAATCACTTCCGGGTGTTCCTCTTGTCATGTGTCAAGGATGATAGCCATAGCTTTTGCAAACTGGCTTGGAAAGTTCTGTGCCCCTTGTGGCACAACTGTTTAGGTATGTTGCCGTTTCTTTCCGTGGATGAATGTAAAAAGGTACCAGCAGGAGGGGTGAGGGTGGACACTGAAGAAAACGTTTGTAAGGTCCACCTCTGTGAGGTATTTTGCAGTCAAAGGCATCCACAGTAGGTACCTGGTTCTCTTTTTAGGATTCTCTTCTTGGGGTTATTGTGGTTTCCGGGGCAATGATGCGCCCTCTTTTAGCTTGACTGAAACTGGTGGCACCTTTAAGTGACCATTGTCTTCCGGTCCTGTGGACCATAGGCACGCAGGGGTTCTGTCAAGTACTTCCTGCAGTATTGAACTTGAAGTTTTTTTCTTCATTAAGTGTCATCAGGAGAGGCAGAGAACACAAAGCAGATTAGTCTTCTAAAGATAGGGGAGTATGTAACTTCATCCCCCCTTCAGGCGTGTCCTGATTGAGGCCTGTAGTCTGGACAACACATCAGCTCCTAGTAGATTCAAGGGACATGTAGAGGACACCACAAATCTGGCAAGCAAATCAGGAAGTGGAAAGGAAAGAATTATTAGGCAGGTTCACCGCCCTCAACACACTTTTGGCTGCACCACTGTCAATGAGGAAAGTGGTAGGTTTTTCGTCTGGGACATCTTGGGGCTCTGCATTCTTTTCTGAAGTGACCCTGTTTCCCACAGTTGTAACAGGTGATCCTTTTCCTGGTAGTGGGCAGTGGTGGTGGACTAGTGTAGGCGGGATCTTCGTCATGGGTTACCATGAGGGGCGTTGGTTTTTTTACCTTTTTGATTTTCTATACCTCTGGCCACCAACAATAAATCAGACATTTTCATTGAATGGTATTCAGGGCGGGCCACCATCAGGCCTTTTCTGATATCCTCTGTGAGCCCTGAAACAAAAGCAGTTGATAACATGTGTGTGTGTGCCTTTATGAGTCTAGCATGATACTTCTTCACAGACTCCCCTTTATCTTGGGTAATATCTTGGATTGTGGTCTTCTGATCCGTCAACTTCTCCTTTGCCCAGTCGTGGAGTTGTGCACAGAACTCCACGCCTGAGGTGTAGGAAGTGGCACTTGTCAGGCAGGCATCATTGAAGGCCGTCTGCATGACTGGCCAAAAGACATATCCTGCTTTGATTTGGCATAGGCTGATCAAGTCTCTCCAGGCAGCTGAGTAAGTTTCTTGTATCTGCACTATCCTGTGGTAGAAGGGAATTGGCTGCTTCTCTGGGTCAGGCAGACTTGTCACTAAGGCCGCTGCTTGTGATAGAGTAAAAGCGACATACATCACTGGTGCCCCTTCTGGTAACCGAGACTGTTGTTGGGGCAGGGGCTGGCAAGGGGCACTGTTCCTTATGGTTGCCAGCATATGTTTGAGATCCTCTCGTAACTGAGAGTCTGGAGCCGGATTGGGGGTTAAATCAGTGGGTGGCCTTGCTGCCTGCTGTTGGGCTTCCCACTCAGATGCTTCTTCATCATTAACATATCTGGTCTGGGAATGTGATGCTCCCGTATTGGGGAAGACAGGTGTGTGGTATGAACCATCTTGGTTTAAAACAGGGAGGGCTGGGTACAGGCTGTTTAAGCTTACTGGGTGTACCAAGATGGCCGCCGGCAGGAAGTGCACTGGACTGGGCAGAAAGTGAAGGCATGGGTGCACTAAGATGGCCGCCGGGCTGAGTTTTTCACAGTGGGTGGTGAGAAAGGAGTGGTTGTTAGACGGAGGGCAGTGTTGTCCCTCCCCTCCTTTGTTTCAAGTTCCAACATATCATCAGCTCTGTGATACACATACATAATACAATCGCCATCTTTCTTAACTTCCTTTATCCAATTTTCTTTATCACACAGGATTTTCCTCCCTGTCTCTTCAGCAACATAACTTTCGCCATTTCTTTCAACTTTGTTAACTATTTCAACATCTTCCTTGCAATATCACTTTCTTTTCTCCCGTACAACCAAGGGGTTAATATTTTTCTCAGCGTTCTTATCAGCAAATTCCTTCGGTGGGGGCTCATAAGACTAATGTATGGTTAATCTCAGAACAAGAACAAACACATCAGGGGTAGTGAGGAGCAACGGCCGGCGACCCAACAGATCCCCCGGGCAGCCCCCCCTCCGACCTTAACCAGTCCCCACCCCCTCTCATGTATAGCGAACAGTAAACCACAAATACAATCACGACAGGACATTACACCTGCCACTCTTCGAACTGCAAAATTTCAGCAGGCTAAGATAACCACAAGGGCAGACCACCCTGCAAAAATAAACCCGTTTATAGACGTTTGCCACACGGGAAACAATCTCATGCCAGAGGCCGAAAGCTCATCTTGAGATGAGACTACCCATTCACACATGTAGCACTTCAGGCTGCAAAGCCAGCAGCTGAAATTCCCCTCAAAGGTTCGTCGAACCTAGAGTAACCGTCTATAACGTTTGCTACATGTGGAAAATATCTGCAATTTTACTGTCGAAGGAGAGGTCTATTTCTGCTGGCTGCTGGGAGATCTGTTGTTGCTGATGGGGGTTTATTGTTGCTGGGGTGGTATTTTGTTGTGGGGGTCCATGGTTGCTGGGGGGATCTAGTGTTGTGTTGGGGGTCTATTGCTGCTGGTGTTGGTTCTATCAAATTCTATTCAAATTACTAAATAGCACAAAATGATACTAGGTTGTGCATTCTCTAAAAGGTGCAATATAGGGAGGTGGGTGGAACCAAGGGAGGATGCTCGGGGGTGGAGACAAGGGGTGACTCAGAAGGGGGGAGTTCCTGCACTTTTTTTCTGAAAAGAAGCCCTGCTGATATGCCAATAGGAGGAGAGCAGAGTGATGGACTGATCAGTCTACTGCTCCTCCTTTCACTGTCCAGTCTCAGGCTAGGGGAAGGACAAGGCCATGTAAGCGGTATTTAACTAGACAAAGAAAAATTAAATCTCCTGTCCTGCCAGTACTTTGTTGCATAGTTGTTTAAATCCCAGGACTGGATAGACAGAATATAAATTCTTTGACTCCAAAATGTATTTTGTCTGTGTATTTAAATGTTTGTCTGGAGATCAGCAAACTTTACAATACATTTGCAAAAAAAAAACAAAAAGAAAGATTTTAAAGGGTTGTACACCTCAGACATGAAATATGAACAAAGCATATCCCTCTAAAGTGTGTCTCAATTAAGAGCACTAAGTGTAAATTCTGTCTGCTGCTTTGTTCCTCTGCTATCAACATCAGCACTTCTGACAATTTTTTCCAACACCAAGAGAAAAAAAGGTTACGGGGGAGGGATCTCCAGCACACAGCCTGTGATTGACAGCCTCAGATTTGTTCCTGTGTGCTGTATGAAGGGAGGTGTGTCCCTCCCCTCCAATCAGCTCTCAGAGCTCTCCTCACTGAGCTCTGCAGGGTGTAATTTCAGCTCTCCGTTCCGTTTCTTGAAAGCTCAGACAAGCTTTATAAATTCTGGACTTTGAACAGATGCAGAGAAGAGAAGACTGCAGATAAATAGGTACAACTTATGTAGGAGGATTTGTTTCATCTCTGTGTATCACTTGAAGCCAGTCACTTCACTGGGTATATGTAAGGGTTACCAACCACTTTAAATACATTTTGTTATTCTGCTACAATTTAGGGCAAAATAAGAGAGCTTTTTATACCCCCCTTTATACTCACCTTTGGCACACTTGCTTATGCCCCATTGCACTGGAGCTGTCATAAAATACTCAGTGCTTCCAGGTATCAGGGAGCATGTGAACCCCTCCTTTGATGCAACACTCAGGACTGAATATTGTAATGTCAGGGATCATCAATCCTGTATAATCCTGTGTAAGCTCCTATGCCTTTTGCAGGAAACATGATATGTCAATAAATGTTTTTTTAATTTTTATTCTTTACGACTTGTAAATTTAGGTTCAGCCACAATTTTCACAATAAATATGCAGCCCGTGCTTCCTGGTCTATGGGTTCGTAAACTTTTATCTCAGCAGACTTTTAGCAAGAATGCTAATCCAACTTGGGCATATAAATATACACTAGAGGGAAGTTTAGCAATCTCTGAATGAAATACAGCAACATATATAATAAAAAAGTTACACCATCATATGATTTTAGAAGTGCTTGACAATAATAAGTCATTGTTCAGTTTTAAATACACTATGGGGTTGATTTACTAAAGACAAATACACTGTGCACCTTGCAAAGTGCAGTTGCACTCTGGAAGAGCAATTGCTCCAGAGATTAGTAAATAAGAGGGAGCTCTGCTGATTTATATGTTATTTTTCTTGCACATGATTGGGTAGTCTTCGCAAAGTGAAGGTTTTTATTATTATACAGGATATATATATATATATATATATATATATATATATATATATATATATATATATATATATATATATATATATATTGTATTTATTAGGTATAACACGCACTTTTTCCCCCTTAACATCAGGGGGAAATTGTGTGTGCGTGTTATACGCCGCACGGCTGCCACAGAGGGGAAGGAGGGAACAAGCGCCGTCAAAATAGACAGAGCCGAATCTCCTGTGTACTAGGCTCTGCTCGCAGTCACGCCTAGTCCTGTCCCCTAGCATTGACGTCCCGCCATTGGACTGGTGTTATGTCCATCATAAGAGCTGGGGCAAGGGGCGGGACTGGGCAGGACTGGGCGGGACTGCGAGGTGAGCCGAGTACACAGGAGATCCGGCTCTGTTTATTTCGGCAATAACAAGGCTGCAGATGCGCAGTAAACATGCTGCAAAGAGGGGCAAGACTGCAGATGGGCACTAATCAGACTGCAATGATTGGCAAGGCTGCAGATGGGCACTGATCAGATTGCAAAGATTGGCAAGGCTGCAGATGGACACTAATCATGCTGCAATGATGGATCATGCTGCAATGATGGGCAGGACTGCAGATGGGCACTGATCATGCTGCAATAATGGGCAAGGCTGCAGATGGGCACTGATCATGCTGCAATAATGGGCAAGGCTGCAGATGGGCACTGATCATGCTGCAATGATGGGCAAGGCTGCAGATGGGCCCTGATCAGGCTGCAATGATGGGCAAGGGTGCAATGATGGGCAAGGCTGCAGATGAGCACTGATCATGCTGCAATGATGGGCAAGGCTGCAGATGGGCACTGATCATGCTGCAATGATGGGCAAGGCTGCAGATGGGCACTGATCAGGCTGCAATGATGTGCAAGGCTGCAGATGGGCACTGATCAGGCTGCAATTATGGTCAAGGCTGCAATGATGGGCACTGATCAGGCTGCAATGATGGGCACTGATCAGGCTGCAATGATGGGCAATGGCGAGGCTGCAGATGGGCACTGATAAGGCTGCATTGATGGGCACTGACCATTATTTTACTTCAAAATAGTTTATTTAAAAAAAAAAAATCCTGAAACTTCCCTCTTAAATTGAAGGTGTGTGTTATACGCCTGTGCGTGTTATACGCCGATAAATACGTTTTATATATATATATATATATATATATATATATATATATATATATATATATATATATATATATATATATATATATATTTTTTTTTTTTTTTTAATTTATTTTTTTTTTTTCCCTCCCTGCCCTCAGCCTATGACTGTACAATGATAAGATTCATTGTCAGCTTATGTACATGCAGCTCATCTGATTGGCCCCTGGTGATGCCATGCGCTCTCCAGTTTCTACTGTACATTAGATTGTAAAAGCCTGAAACTAAGTCAAATTCAATTCTCATATTAGCTGTAGATTTTTTTTTTTTTTCTAGCACATGTTTTCATGAAATGGTGTATAATATTATGTATGTCTTGATTATTACAATCTCCCAGACCATAGATTTACTGTTTCTGTGTAATTAAACCCAATGTATCAATAACTACGTTAGCGCTTTAAAGGTTTTTGTCTCCGGCACAGACGGAGCTCCCCTAGTGGCTACGTCAGCATATGACATGTTTGATTTATTGGTTCACAGTTGCTACCTCTCTCCCACCTCCACTCATGAAGAACAAGGCTACAAATCAATTGTCACCAGCTTTCATCCACCTTGTTTCAGGTGGTTTCCTTCCTTTGTATTATTCCTGCTAAGAGACCCGTGAAAATTAAATACAGACCTCATCAATGCTTGAGCGACCCAGTTCTCCATCATATCTGTGCTATTGGGCTATAAATCATTTCAACTTTAATCTATTGTTATTGATGAATGTACAATTATTTGTCATCTAATATGCTGAAAATAATGGTCGAGGAGATGGATCAAGTTCTACTTTTCCCACCAAGCGCCAACCTTCCCCCCTGACCAAGCACGGCATTGATTGATTGTGTCTTGGTGCTGCTATTACACTTATAATGCACTCGTCATCATCAACATTGACAGGGCTTGCTATTTCTCTCCAAAATCATATCCTGACAGTCAACTCGAAGCAGCACAGCAAGAACTCATAACTCATGTTCTTTTCACTTTTTGGCAGTGATGGTAAATGAATTTGCTTTTTCCGACTTCTCAAGGATTCCTTACCTGACCAAACTGATGATGGCTTCAAAACCATTAATAAATGGCTGGTTAGTGGGGTGGAAAGGAATGATGACATGTTAAGATGTGTATTTTGCTACTTTAGAACAAGCATGTTCATTTAAGAACACGGAATATATAAATATATATCCTTTTTTATAAAATAATTTTATCTGTTTTAAGAGTTGCTACACGAATATACATACAGTACATATATACTCTTTTTTTTTACTTTTATTAATGGCATGTACCTCTTATAGTTTAAAGCTGAATTCCAGGTATGACAATTTTTACATAGTTACATTGATCCAGCTGGAACCAATGTAAGCATGAATGTGTTATAGCTGTGGGATCCTCATAGAAGCATGAAATCACTGAAGTAGGTACTGCTACTCAGGGCCGGTGCTACCACTAGGCAAACTAGGCAGCCGCCTAGGGCACACTGCTGCCTAGGGTGCCCAGCCACTGGTGTTCCTACTCTCTTCTCTCTGCAGCAAGCAACTAAGTCTCAGCATCAGCTGACAGCCGCCGCTCAGTTCGCGCATAGGGGGTTATTTACTAAAGGCAAATCCACTTTACACTACAATTGCACTGCAAGTGCACTTGGAAGTGCAGTCGCTGTAGATCAGAGGGAGACATGCAAGAAAAATAAAAAACAGCATTTTAGCTTGCACATGATTGGATGATAAAATCAGCAGAGCTTCCCCTCATTTCAGATCTACCCCTCAGATTTACAGCGACTGCACTTCCAAGTGCACTTGTAGTGCAAAGTGGATTTGCCTTTAGTAAATAATACCCATAGTGTCAGAGGCGCAGCGGCGACATAGGACTGTGTCTGTGTCCTGACTCCTGAATGAATGGAAGCAAGAAAACATTCATTGATGGCCGCTGGTAGGCTGCTTTTTATGGGCGCTGGTGAAGCTGCATTGATGGGCGCTGCTGAGGCTGCATTTGATGGGCACCTTATTAAAAAGGTGGGGTATACAAGGGCAGGGCAAAGGGGATGGAGTCAGGGGTGGAGCCGGGGGGGTTGGCAAAATGAGGTTTCGTCTAGGGTGTCAGAAAATCCTTGCACCAGCCCTTTTGCTACTACAGCAATCTCCACTGGCTTTTGGATCCCATGACAAGTGGTTGCACTGCTGATTATTTATTTTATTACAGGTACTTATATAGCAATACCAATTTATGCAGCACTTTACATATACACTATATTGTACATTCACATCAGTCCCTGCTTTCTCACAATCTAAGGTCCCTAACTCACATATACTAGGACCAATTCCGACAGGAGCCAATTAACCTACCAGCATGTCTTTGGAGTGTGGGAGGAAACCCACACAGGCACAGCATGCAGACTCAATGCAGGTAGTGCTGCGGTTGGGAATCAAACTGACTACCTTAGTGCTGCTAGGCGGAAGTGCTAACCACTTAGCCATTGCACTGCTCTTACTGAACACAGGAGGTTGGTGCTTGGAAGTTGGCACTGGCTCCATTCAAAGAACACTTTACATTCTCTCAATGAAGACAAAGTGTTCCCTGATTGGATGAGGTGAAGATTACCGCCTCGCACCTTCACTGCATCCAATCAAAGAACGCTTTGCATTTACTGAGGGAATGCAAAGTGTTTCCTAAATGGCACTCTCCTGTGTTCAGTAAGCAGCAGGGCAGCCGCTCAGCATGGGACCTGGAAGCTAGGAAAGATCACTGCAGTAGCGGTGTATAGTACAGTGATTTTCAGCTTCCACGAAGAATCCACAAGTATGGCACATTCATACTTACATTGGTCCAAGTTGGGGCAATCTAAAAGTGCCATGCCTGGAACTCTTCCTAATTTTATCATTGCATTCTGGTGGTATGCCAGGTTCCGTTTGTAGGTGAACAAACATTCCATAATCCATATTCCACTGGATGGCTGGGAAACAGCGCTCTCTTATTGGAATAAATGGGGCCATGGTACAAGGGGCACACTTTAACCTCTTTCGCTGAGTGCAATAGCGCCGATAGAGCTGTGCCAACAGCATGTGCCCTGTGCGCTCCTGGTACAGTTACTGCTGACTAACGTTAAGCTACTGCTTACTGCCGGCAATCGGGAGCTTTCCGATCATATGATCTGTCACAGTGGTCACATGATCGGAAAGCTCTCAATTGCAAGCAGCGAACGGGAGCTTTCTGTTAGCCACTAACTGTGTCAGGAGCGTGCCATTTTACCACTTAAAGGGTGGCAGGCGCCAGCTCTAATTGGTTAAAGATCGTCCAGTAGGGATATTTTCATAAGAAAGGCTTTGCGGCACCAGGCAAGGCCACTCAGGGAAGATCACGGGATTAACACGGCAGACTGTACTGCTGAACCTTACATCCCGTACACGTTCACCTAAAATACTTTCAAATAAAGCACAAATCTTGTGCCGGAAAAAATGGACTGCAGGAGACAGTTTTTAGATTGAAGGTGAGGTCGGAGACTTCCCCTGCCAAACCAGAGCCTGAGTTCTATAGTCAGTAGGGGCATACCACACATCGACAGAGAGACCACTTCTTTTGCACAGGGAGCAGAGGTCCGCATTTGCAGCATGCTGGCAGGAGACAGGCTTAAATACTCAGGCTGTGGCTGCTTTCTAAAGAAAACTAGCTCAGATTTTACATGCATTCAGGGGAATTCATAAAGAGTGTCTAGGACACTTTAGAATTCTGTTGTCCTTCTGCACATCAAATGCTGGTGCCTGCCCAAAATTCATGAACCTGCTGGAAGCAGGTAAAGGAATTGGAGGCATGCAAATTTAGCATGTATGTTGTGCAGAGTATTGAAATCATGCGCTGGAAGCTTCTTGGATACAGCAAACGGCTTTACTTTTATGGAGGATGTTAGATTATGTCTTACAGCATTAGAAACATGAACAGGAAGAAGGAGCATACAAGTACACGTAACACAATAAGGATGGTAATTCCTCTGATTATCTTATCATAGAATACATATTATAACACTGCAGTGCCACCTACTGGCATAGATAGTTATAATGCATATATTTAATTCACAATATAGAAAGCTACTTGCTGTTGCTCTTGCAACAATGTAGTGGCCCACTAAGACCAGAGCATCCATATGAACACTCAATCCTCAGTGTAGCTGAGCTCCCTCCCTGACACTGTAGCTATCACATAGCACAGCAGCCGAGGAGTTCTGAAGCTGGATGGGGAGAGCCTGCTCCCCTTGTTACTGACAGCAGGCAGTGGATGGATCCATAGCCTGCTATTGACTATAGAATCTGCCCACTACCTGCTGTCAAACATAAGGAGAGATCAGACTTGATGGGTAACTAGTCCCTCAGCTTCCCCATCAAACTTTACCCACTGTCAGCAAGTGCACAGTCTATTGACCTTTAGTAAATCAACCACTAATTGGTGTAAAGAAACAGGTAAAGAAACAGGTTGAGTGCCTGTCACTGGGTTTCTAGGAGCTTGAAGGCTGTGAAGCCGACGGAGTCCTTGACAATCAGTGACAGGTGAGGAAGGGAAGCAATTGCGGCAGCACACATGCCACTCTGCTACATAGTGTACAGAGACAGACACTCAAACTGTTTCTTTACACCAACTAGCGGTTGATGTACTAAAGGCCAATAGACAGTGCGATTTGCAAGGTGCAATTGCACTCTATATGTGCAGTTGCTCCAGAGCTTAGTAAATGAGGTAAGGCTTCACTTTGCAAAGAATACCCAATCACATACATACATCTAAAGACAGCATTTTGCATGATTGGATGATGGAAGTCAGCAGAGTTTCTATTCATTTACTAAGCTCTGGAGCAACTGCACTTGAAGAGTGCGCAGTCTATTTGCATTTAGTAAACCAACCCCTTACAGTTGGTCTTAATTACCTCCGGTTTCATCATCAACAAACTGGAGGTTACTACAGTGCCTTGCAAAAGTATTCACACCCCTTGGCTTTTTACCTATTTTGTTACATTACAGCCTTTATGTATTCACCCCTTTTGTTATGAAGCCCATAAAAAGCTCTGGTGCAAACAATTACCTTCAGAAGTCACATAATTAGTGAAATTATGTCCACCTGTGTGCAATCTAAGTGTCACATGATCTGTCATTACATATACACACCTTTTTGAAAGGCCCCAGAGGCTGCAACACCTAACCAAGAGGCACCACTAACCAAACACTGCCATGAAGACCAAGGAACTCTCCAAACAAGTAAGGGACAATGTTGTTGTGAAGTACAATTCAGGGTTAGGTTATAAAAAAATATCCAAATCTTTGATGATCCCTAGGAGCACCATCAAATCTATCATAACCAAATGGAAAGAACATGGCACAACAGCAAACCTGCCAAGAGACGGCCGCACACCAAAACTCCAGGCAAGGAGGGCATTAATCAGAGAGGCAGCACAGAGACCTAAGGTAACCCTGGAGGAGCTGCAGAGTTCCACAGCAGAGACTGGAGCATCTGTACATAGGCCGACAATAAGCCATAAGCTCCATAGAGTTGGGCTTTATGGCAGAATGGCCAGAAGGAAGCCTTTACTTTCAGCAAAAAAACAAAATGGCACATTTTGAGTTTGTGAAAAGGCATGTGGGAGACTCCCAAAATGTATGGAGGAAGGTGCTCTGGTATGATGAGCCTAAAATTGAACATTTTGGCCATCAAAGAAAACGCTATGTCTGGCACAAACCCAACACATCACATCACCCAAAGAACACCATCCCCACTGTGAAACATGGTGGTGGCAGCATCATGCTGTGGGGATGTTTTTCAGCATTTGGGACTGGGAAACTGGTCAGAGTTGAGGGAAAGATGGATGGTGCTAAATACAGGGATATTCTTGAGCAGACCTGTACTACTCTGTGTGAGATTTGAGGCTGGGACGGAGGGTCACCTTCCAGCAGGACAATGACCCCAAACACACTGCTAAAGCAACACCTAAGTGATTTAAGATTAGACATGTAAATGAGTTGGAATGGCCTAGTCAAAGCCCAGACCTCAACCCAATAGAAAATCTGTGGTTAGACTTAAACATTGCTGTTCACAAGCGCAAACCATCCAACTTGAAGGAGCTGGAGCAGTTTTTCAAGGAGGAATGGGCAAAAATCCCAGTGGTAAGATGTGGCAAGCTCATAGAGACTTATCCAAAGCGACTTGGAGCTGTGATAGCCGCAAAAGGTGGCTCTACAAAGTAATGACTTTAGGGGGTGACTAGTTATGCACATTGACTTTTTCTGTTATTTTGTCCTATTTGTTGTTTGCTTCACCAAAAAAAAAAAAAAAAAAAACATCTTCAAAGTTGTGGGCATGTTCTGTAAATTAAATGATGCAAATCCTCAAACAATCCATGTTAATTCCAGGTTGTGAGGCAACAAAACACGAAAAATGCCAAGGGGGGTGAATACTTTTGCAAGGCACTGTATTTTTTTTAATTTCGTGCAGCTACATAGTTACATAGTTAGTAAGGTTGAATAAAGACACCAGTCCATCCAGTTCAACCTGAGTGAGTACACACTCACATCAGTCCCTACCCTCAAGGAGCCCACAATCCAAGGTCCCCAAATCACATTCATATACTAGGGCCAATTTTTGGACAGAAGCCAACCTACCAATTAACCTACCAGCATGTCTTTGAAGTGTGGGAGGAAACCGGAGTACCCGGAGGAAACCCATGCAGGCACAGGGAGAACATGCAAACTCCAGGCAGGTAGTGTCGTGGTTGGGATTCAAACCAGCGACCCTTTTTACTGCTAGGTGAGAGTGCTACCTACTACACCACTGTGCCGCCCAAAGTGGCAGTTCTATGAACTAGTTCCGCACATTTTGGTAAAGCTGTGGAAACTAGTGACAGATATTTCTGAATCTGGGGTAAGACCTTTTAAAGGGCCATACCTCCAAAAAAAGTGGTGCATAGGCTTTATTGAATTCTCTCCATTTCGTTTTGATGCACCTATAATTAATTTAGCTGATTTAAACTGAAAGTTTAGATGGACTTCAGGCTGGCTCAGTTCACAGTACTGCGATATGATTTTGATCTGAATTTCAATGCGATAATTTAGTGCTACTTGGATGCAACTTTGATAAGGTTTGTATATTCTATGGTGGAGCTGAAATCGCACTGGAATCGCACCAAAGTAGTACAGGAACCTTTTCCAAAATGATTCTGTGCTGAGTCGCATTGATGTGAATGGACACCATTGAAAACAATGTGATTTCCCTTGTCAAGCAATTCCATGCGACTCTGATATCGCACTAGTGTGAACCAGGCCTTAAAGCAAAACTCCTCCTGAAAATTCTAGTTGCCTGGGTCTCACCTGGCTTCAATGCTTCCTTGTCCATGCCTCCAAACAAGTATAAAGATAAAGAATTGATTTTTATCTGACTTTCAGTTGCTGCATGCGTGGTCTGGTGCTACGACTCAAAAAGTTCTGAACCCAAATACAGCCAGGCAAGTAGCATTTACAAAAGGAAACCAGCACTGGCAGCCTCTATGTTTTTTTTCTCATGACAGCTGTACTTTATTCTTGGAATCCTCCATTTGTACTGCCGATACCGAAGCTTGAGAATACAATCAATGAATAATAATAATTTGAATATAGGCAATGAAGGAGTGATAAATCCATATCATAGGAAATGGTATATTTTTGAAGAAGCGAGACATGGATGAATAAGCAGCTCATATTGTGCTGTTTAATTAAATATCATTAACATCATATTTCAAACAAAATATGCTGCTAAACCTTATGTACTGTTAATTAAAAGCTCCACACTTATGTCAAGGCGTACTCATTTAAAAAAATGTGTTTCCTGCATATTATCCCGTTTACTCTACCCAGGGATTTTTTAAATAAAAAAGAAAAGAAATTATGTATTAAAGAAAGGGAGAGAGCTATAAAGAGAACATCATTGCTAATTCATTTTATTTTTCCTGTCTGTTCAGCCAAAACCATGTATAAATATGTCAGGAAACATACTGCTGATATTTTTCTAGTGCAGGGGAGAGAAAGGAAGGAAGAATCTGATTATTCTCTACTGGCCACACAGACACTCTTGGTGCTAATCAACTAAAAGTTTCTGAAATAAAAATTTGAATTACACCATGCCTACTACACTGTATTGTCAAAAGTATTGGGACGCCTGCTTTTACACACATAAACTTTAATGGCATCCCAGTCTTAGTCCGTAGGGTTTACTATGGAGTTGGCCCAACCTCTGCAGCTATAACAGCTTCAACTCTTCTCGGAAGGCTGTCCACAAGGTTTAGGGGTGTGTCTATGGAAATGTTTGACCATTCTTCCAGAAGCGCATTTGTGAGGTCAGGCACTGATGTTGGATGAGAAGACCTGGCTCGCAATCTCCACTCTAATTCATCCCAAAGGTGTTCTATCGGGTTGAGGTCAGGACTCCACCCCAAACTCGCTCATCCATGTCTTTATGGCCCTTGCTTTGTGCACTGGTGCGCAGTCATGTTGGAACAGGAAAGGGCCATCCCCAAACTGTTCCTACAAAGTTGGGAGCATGAAATTGTCCAAAATGGGTACATAGCCTGCTCAACCCTGCACACTGCGCTTATTTTTATTTGCTTTGTAATCACCATTTGTACACATCAGAAGCGATGTTTGTACTTTTTTAAACTTTTTTTACTTCAATAAATAAAATGTTGTATTCATCTGCACTATTTTTTCATATGATCCATGCTGCTTTCCTGATGTAAGGAGTACCACAGGAACATCGCTACTGAAGTGCAGGTTTTCATGCAGGACTGCCTTAATAGCATCATGGGCCCCTGGGCAAAGTAATGCTCTGGGGCCCCTACAATGGAGACAGCGCAGGTAAACAGACATCAAGTAGGTAGGAGGCAGACAAACGGAGCTTCCCCTTTTGGGTGGAGCTCCGCATTAACTACATGAACAATCATTCTGCACAGCAAAGAAACAGTGGGAAAATACCATATACATAAAGTATCAAAGCTGTCCTGTGCATATAATCTATCTGCTAGATTGATGCCTCTCCAGCACCCTAACCCCTCTACACCCCAGATATCCCCCAGCACTCTGATCCCTCTACACCCCAGATATCCCCCAGCACTCTGATCCCTCTACACCCCAGATATCCCCCAGCACTCTGATCCCTCTACACCCCAGATATCCTCCCAGCACTCTGTCTCCTCTACACCCCAGATATCCCCCAGCACTCTGTCTCCTCTACACCCCAGATATCCCCCAGCACTCTGATCCCTCTACACCCCAGATATCCCCCAGCACTCTGATCCCTCTACACCCCAGATATCCCCCAGCACTCTGATCCCTCTACACCCCAGATATTCCCCAGCAGTCTGACCCCTCTACACCCCAGATATCCCCCCAGCACTCTGACCCCTCTACACCCCAGATATCCCCCCAGCACTCTGACCCCTCTACACCCCAGATATCCCCCAGCACTCTGATCCCTCTACACCCCAGATATCCCTGCCCACTCTGACCCCTCTACACCCCAGATATCCCCCAGCACTCTGATCCCTCTACACCCCAGATATTCCCCAGCAGTCTGATCCCTCTACACCCCAGATATCCCCCCCACACTCTGACCCCTCTACATCCCAGATATCCGCCAGCACTCTGACCCCTCTACACCCCAGATATCCCCCAGCACTCTGATCCCTCTACACCCCAGATATTCCCCAGCAGTCTGATCCCTCTACACCCCAGATATCCCCCAGCACTCTGATCCCTCTACACCCCAGATATTCCCCAGCAGTCTGACCCCTCTACACCCCAGATATTCCCCAGCACTCTGACCCCTCTACACCCCAGATATCCCCCCAGCACTCTGACCCCTCTACACCCCAGATATCCCCCAGCACTCTGATCCCTCTACACCCCAGATATTCCCCAGCACTCTGACCCCTCTACACCCCAGAAATCCCCCAGCACTCTGACCCCTCTACACCCCAGATATCCGCCAGCACTCTGACCCCTCTACACCCCAGATATCCCCCAGCACTCTGACCCCTCTACACCCCAGAAATCCCCCAGCAGTCTGACCCCTCTACACCCCAGATATTCCCCAGCAGTCTGACCCCTCTACACCCCAGATATCCCCCCAGCACTCTGACTCCTCTACACCCCAGATATCACCCCAGCACTCTGATCCCTCTACACCCCAGATATCCCCCAGCACTCTGATCCCTCTACACCACAGATATCCCCCCAGCACTCTGACCCCTCTACACCACAGATATCCCCCAGCACTCTGATCCCTCTACACCCCAGATATCCCCCAGCACTCTGACCCCTCTACACCACAGATATCCCCCAGCACTCTGATCCCTCTACACCCCAGATATCCCTCCAGTACTCTGACCCCTCTACATCCCAGATATCCCCCCAGCACTCTGACCCCTCTACATCCCAGATATCCCCCCAGCACTCTGACCCCTCTACACCCCAGATATCCCTTCAGCACTCTGACCCCTCTACACCCCAGATAACCCCCAGCACTCCGACCCCTCTACACCCTAGATATCCCCCCAGCACTCTGACCCCTCTACACCCCAGATATCCCCCCAGCACTCTGACCCCTCTACACCCCAGATACCCCCCCAGCACTCTGACCCCTCTACACCCCAGGTATCCCCCAAGTACTCTGATCCATCTACATCCAAGATATCCAACCAGCATTCTGACCCCTCTACACCCCAGATATCCCCCCAGCACTCTGACCCCTCTACATCCCAGATATCCCCCCAGCACTCTGACCCCTCTACACCCCAGATATCCCCCCAGCACTCTGATCCCTCTTCATCCCAGATATCCCTCCAGTACTCTGACCCCTCGAAACCCCAGATATCCCCCCAGCACTCTGACCCCTCTACACCCCAGATATCCCCCAGCACTCTGACCCCTCTACACCCCAGATATCCCCCCAGCACTTTGACCCTTCTACACCCCAGATATCCAACTAGCACTCCGACCCCTCTACATCCCAGATATCCCCCCCCCAGCACTCTGACCCCTCTACACTACTACACTCTGACCCCTCTGCTACCTCCACAGGTGGGCTTTCAGTGCTGCCGACTCAGCAGCTCCCAGCATTCAAGCTGCATGGGGCGGGGTCAGAGCATCACTGGCCCTCCGGCCCTGCCCCTCCCTGCTGGCTGTGAAATAATAGGTATCTTCTGCACAGCACAGCGCACCGCTGCCAGCCTGCCTCCCTTGTGTACCTATCACTCTCAGTGTCATCATGGGGCCCCCAATTTTGGGGCAGCGTGGGCTCAAGGACCAGCTGCTTTGGGGAAAGTGCAGGGGCCCCCCATGCAGCTGGGGCCCCTGGGCAGCGCCCAGGTGTGCCCACTCATTTTTCATGTCACCTTTGGCTTGATGGACGCAGGTGCATGTGCATGTTAGTCCATTCGAAGGGGTCCGGGTCGGAGATCGAGTTCCTGACTGCCGTCCATGCCTGTTTGACCCACTGCCGCTGGCATGTGTGCCCACAGTTTAGGGTAAGAGTACCCATCTCTTTCCCCTGGTGTTGGAGGCATATTCCCGGGTGTCGTGTGTATAATATCACCCTGCTTGATTCAGCTTTATTATTACTTCTCACAATTTTTTAATACCCTGCGGTCATGTTTAGGGGATTGAACATGACATTTTGAACTTTGTTATATTCAAGTGACTTTTGTGTTGCTATTTATTTATTTTTTCAGAATAAGTTTTGCACATACCGTAGGTCATCATATGTGAACATTTTCTGGCTGTTACAGGTCATCATATTTTGTTTGGGTATCACACCATTCGGAATGGTTTATTTCATTACCAGGATCACTCCTTGAATGTATATGCCTTTAGCACGGCACTTAGCACAGTGTCATAATATTCTGAATGTTTCACAATATTATTGTTTTACTTTCAGTTCACCCTTTTATTGTATATGTATTTAGCACTTTACACAGCACCTTATAGTCCTGATATTATCCCCGGACATCCTTTTGGGGTTCACCCATATATTTTTAGCGCTGTATCCCTTTTGTTTTCAACATGTCTTGGTATGCTGTTGTCTTAAGAGTTCCCTTCACTGGAACTAAGGGGCCAAGTCCAACCCCTGAATAACAACCCCACACCATAATCCCCCCTCCGCCAAATGTTTTGGACCAGTGCACAAAGCAAGGTCCATAAACACATGGATGAATGAGTTTGTGCAGGCCAGTCAAGTTCCTTCACCCCAAACTCGCTCATCCATGTCTTTATGGACCTTGCTTTGTGCACTGGTCCAAAACATTTGGTGGAGGGGGGATTATGGTGTGGGGTTGTTTTACAGGGGTTGGGTTTCGCCCCTTAGTTCCAGTGAAGGGAACTCTGTGAAGGCGTCAGCATACCAAGACATTTTGGACAAAAGGCCTGGCTCACAGTCTGCGCTCAAATCATTTCCAAAGGTGTTCTATAGGGTTGAGGTCAGGACTCTGTGCAGGCCAGTCAAGTTCCTCCACCACAGAGTCCTGACCTCAACACAATAGAACACCTTTGGGATGAATTAGAGCGGAGATTGCGAGCCGGGCCTTCTCGACCAACATCAGTGCCTGGCCTCACAAATGCGCTTATGGAAGAATGGTCAAACATACCCATAGACACACTCCTAAACCTTGTGGACAGTCTTCTCAGAAGAGTTGAAACTGTTATAGCTGCAAAGGGTGGGCCAGCTCAATATTGAATCCTACGGACTGGGATGTTATTAAAGTTATTGTGCGTGTAAAGGCAGGCGTCCCAATACTTTTGACAAAATAGTATATATGGTAATATGGTAATGGTGAAATGTGCCCAAATTAACCAGAATGGCCTTTTGATTGCTTGCCTAAAACAGAAGGTATTGGCATGCCATTGTTTCCACCATAAGTCACAAAAAGAAATAGTTTATTCCTATAAACGAGCAGGTTGAGTCATGCAGATAATTCTTTTGTGTTTTTGTGACCATCTCTAAATGCAGAATTCAGTGCAGTTCAAGAGACTGAATTCAACCTCTAATGCCGCGTACACACGAGCAGACTTTTCGACCGGACTGGTCTGCCAGTAGCCAATAGCTGCCCTAGCGTCGGTTTTCGTCCGTCGGACACGCATACAGACGAGCGGACTTTTCGATAGAAACTGGGTCCAGCGGAGTTCCGACGTAAAGATTTGAAACATGTTCCAAATCTAAAGTCCGTCAGATTTTCGACCGAAAAAGTCCGCTGCAGGTCCGATGAAGCCCACACACGATCGGATTGTCCGCCGGACTCGGTCCGTCACATCAGTCCGGTCACAAAGTCCGCTCGTGTGTACGCGGCATTACAGTCTTTATACAGCAGGACTGGAGTGTGAAAGGAGGAGGGAACCAATTAGTTCACGTGCTGATAAGAAGCATGATGATAGGAGGAAACAGCAGAGTGACAGAAAAATGAACTCATCATTGTGTTGCTTCTCCTTCCACTGTCCAGTCACAGGTTGGGGCCGGTTCAGGATAACCTGGGCTAAGAGGAAGTGGATCGAAAAATGATGCCCATCAGCTGAGGACATCTAGTGGCAGAAGAAATTACTATGTGGGAAAATCTCTGGATTGAAGGTGAATATTGCAGCAAAATCTCGTTTTTGTTATTTTACCGTTTAAGTGACTATTTATTTTGGCTGGAGTTCTGCTTAAATGCATTTCAAAACAAAAAAATGTGTTACAATTCACAAAAAGCGAAGGTATGACACTATAAAGAGACAAAAACAATGTGAGATTTCAGAGATGTGTACAAGTCTGGAGGCTCTCCCAGGTTTCTCCCTCCTGATTGGTAGCCCTCCCCCCCCCCCCCCCCACAGTTAGAACACCTCCCTAGGACACACTTAACCCCTTGATCGCCCCCTAGTGTTTAACCCCTTCCCTGCCAGTGCCATTTATACAGTAATCAGTGCATTTTTATAGCATATAAAACATATATTGTACATATACTGTACAAATGACAATGGTCCCAAAATAGTGTCAAAAGTGTCCGATGTGTCCGCCATAATGTTGCAGTCACAATAAAAATCGCAGATCACTGCCATTACTAATAATAAAAAAAATTATAATAAAAATTCCATAAATCTGTCCCCTATTTTGTAGACGCTATAACTTTTGCGCAAACCAATCAATATACGCTTATTGCAATTTTTTTTACTAAAAATGTGTAGAAGAATACATATCGGCCTAAACTCAGAAAGAAATTTGTTTTTTTATATATTTTTTGGGGATATTTATTATAGCAAAAAGTAAAAAATATTGCTTTTTTTTTCAAAATTGTCACTCTTTTTTTGTTTATAGCGCAAAAATGTAGAGGTGATCAAATACCACCAAAAGAAAGCTCTATTTGTGGGGAAAAAAAGGACGTCAATTTTGTTTGGGTACAACATCGCACGACCGTGCAATTGTCAGCTAAAGCGACGCAGTGCCGTATTGCAAAAAAATGCTCTGGCCAGGAAGGGGGTAAAATCTTCCGGGCCTGAAGTGGTTAAGTACTTGCTCCACAAAGGCAAAATTAGCTTATTCTTTATATCAAAATAAAAGCAAGCTTTTCAACCGTTTTAGTACCACTCACCCTCATTGTACTGTGGATGGGCAGTTCCTACAGGCACAGCGACATACAGTACCTGAACATCACTGCCTTCTTCCGGGTTCCCACTGATTCTCACTGTAATTAGACAATGCGGGATTTGGTCAGCCGGTCCTAGCCAATGATTCATGGCCAGGGCCTGCTGATCAGCTGTGTCCAATCACAGCCCAGAGCTCAGTGTTGACAAACACACAGGGCTCTGTACAGCGGGAATTATTTTTATGTTTCTTCTCCCTACAAAGCAGGGACAAGGAGCAAATAAATTATTTTAGTAAAAATCAGTGCATAATACACACATTAACACTTGTTAGGCACACACTTAACCCCTTGATTACCTTGAGATGTTAAGCCCTTCCCAGCCAGTGTCATTAGTACAGTGACAGTGTATAGTATTATCACTGTATTAGTGTCACTGGTGATGTCAGTGGCAGTTAGTCAGTTCCCACTCAGTGTTAGTTAGTGTCAGATTGGCCGCCGCACTACCAAAGTCCCACTATAAGTCGCTGATCACTGCCATTACTGGTATAAAAAAAATGTCAGTATATATACGATAGTTTGTAGACGCTATAACTTTCACACACCAATCAATATACACTTATTGGGATTTTTTTTTATCAAAGACATGTAGTAGAATAAATTTTGGCCTAAATTTATGAAGAAATTAGAATTTTCTTTCACATTGGATGTGTTTTAAAGCAGAAAGTAAAAAATATTTATTTTTTATTGTTCAATACGTTTATTGGAAAAAATGTAACAATAAGAAGCATAACATACAGTATACAAGGGTAGACCATTGTGATAGAGTAGGTATAAATCTGGTACAGAAATGGTGACTAGCTGAACATGGTCTATTTGCTAATATGCCACAAAGTAAAATTCTAGAACAGGATAATTGTGATTCGTCCAAACATTTGATGGAGGGCCATCTAAGATTTACAAACTCGGTCTAAACCATCCCAAGAAAACCATGTTCAAATTATTTTTATTTTTTTCCCAAAATGTATGGTCTTTTTTCATTTATATAATAAAAAATAAAAAACCCAGTGGTGATCGATGAACACCAAAAGAAAGCTCTATTTGTGTAACAAAATAATTCTATAAATTTTGTTTCAGTACAGCGTTGCATGACAGCGCAATTACCACTTAACCGCTTGCCAACCACCGCACACACATGTACGTCGGCAGAATGGCACAGGCAGGCAAATGGGCATACAGGTATGTCCCTTTAAATTTGCTGCCTTTCGGGCGCGCACCCACTGCACGCCGTGGTAGCGTGCCTCTTGGTCCCGGGAACTCGATGTTCTCCGGCGGCCCGCAATTGCGGTGTGGAGAGGTAGAACGGGGAGATGCCATTGTAAACAAGGCATTTCCCTGTTCTGCCTTGTGTAACGACAGAGATCTACTGCTCCCTGTGATTGGGAGCAGTGATCGCTGTCATATCCTAGGTAGCCCCTCCTTCCCCACAGTTAGAATGACTCCCTAGGACACACTTAACCCCTTTATCGCTCCCTAGTGGTTAATCCCTTTACTGCCAGTGTCATTTACACAGTAATCAATGCATTTTTATATCACTGATCGCTGTATGAATTACAATGGTCCCAAAATAGTGTCAAAAGTGTCCGATGTGTCCGCCATAATGTCGCAGTCACGATAAAAATCGCAGATCGCCGCCATTACTAATAAAAAAAAAATAATAATAAAAATGTTATAAAACTATCCCCTATTTTGTAGACGCTATAACTTTTGCGAAAAACCAATCAATATATGCTTATTGCGATTCTTTTACCAAAAATATGTTGAATAATACATATAGGCCTAAACTGAGGAAAAAATTATTTTTATAATATTATTTATTATAGCAAAAAGTAAAAAATATTGCTTTTTTTTTCAAAATTGTCGCTCTTTTTTTGTTTATAGCGCAAAAAATAAAAACCGCAGAGGTGATCAAATACCACCAAAAGAAAGCTCTATTTGTGGGCAAAAAAAGGACATCAATTTTGTTTGGGTAAAACATCCCATGACCGCGCAATTGTCATTTAAAGTGACGCAGTGCCGAATCGCAAAAAATAGCTTGGTCATTTAGCAGCCAAATCTTCCGGGGCTGAAGTGGTGAAAGTAGCGCAGTGCTAAATAGAAAAAATGCCCTGGTCATGAAGGGGGTAAAACCTTTTGGAGCTCAAGCTATTAAAAAAAAAAAAAAAAAGCAGTAATGTTAGAAAATGGCTTCATTAACAAAAATACAAAAACAAATAACAGTATTTTTTTTTTTAAATAAACATTTAAAATAAACACTTAAAATAAACCAAGGCACAACAAATATATTTTATCATTAAATTTTACAGGCGGTAAGGAGAGCGTTTTTGAGTTTTGTAAAGATCTTTACCACTTAAACGTGCAGAACTGACTTTTCTCTGTATCGTGACCCGAGCGCTAGTTCAAAAACAGCGACATTAATTTTAATTTGTCACATTGTGGCATATAAATTGACTAAATGCTAATAGCATTCTTCAGGAGTAATCCGTTCTAGACGATGAGCTTAAAAATTGCAGAAATGTTGTTTACTGTTCATTTATAACTGGAGATAAAAGGCTTTGATGAATCAGATAGAGATAGGTTAATTTTCTTTCTCATCTGTATTTAAAGCAAGCCGCTGCTTTTTGCAATCATTCGCACTTAATATTTGCCCTGACAAAACATCTTTATGTCACAGCAGATTACGCAAAAATAATATAGTGCCAGAGTTGATCAAATTAATCACTGTCACTATTTATTTTTTGTTATTAAATGTATTTTACAGGTTAATATGTATACTGGGTCAGATAATCACGGTGTGTATTTTATGGTCACACTGGGCTTGTCACAGGCCTGGCAGCTAGTGACAGTGGCTGCTGCCATCTAGTGTACAAAGAGTAGTAGAACATGTTTCAAAAATACCTACATTTTTTGGACACTTTCCAGCTTTAATTTGCACTGTAACAAAAATCTGCGATTCTAGGTATTAAAATGGAAAACAAAAGTAAAATGTACTTCAAATATATTTAAAAAAACGTATTTTGCGCAGACACATTTGTGCTGCCATTAGGCGTCGTTTCACATTTAGGTGAAAAGGATTCTTTTTTGTGTGTGTGTGTTTTTGTTCATGTGAAGGAACAGGATTTCACATATTCTCACATCCTCTGCTACATCTGACATCTCCAAGCCTCAGCGACTGCCTTATTAGGTTCTAGCGTGGCCCCTGCCAAGAGGAGATAGCAGATGTCCCCAAGCTGCTGCTCTAAATGTCGACGTTGAGATTGAAATTGTGCAAAAAAAAAAAAAAAAAATCTAGATCTTTTCTATGCTTAACCCCTAATTGCTGTAAAGCTCAGATCCTACATAAAGCACTATCATTATATGAAGTGGGGAGGTTTGCAAAAGCCATATTTTGATACTTGGACTATTGGATATATGCACACTTTGTATAACCAGTTGTTCAAGGGAATAAAAAAAAACATAGCTTTGCTTACAAACAAATTTTTAGGCAAATATAAGTTTAATGGTTTAAAAAAAAAGTTGTAGCCATAGGCGTGCGCACAGGTTGTGTTGGGTGTGCCTGGGCACACCCTAATCACCCTATGTGGTGCGGATTCCCCCTGATTCCCGTCTCCCCTCTGCAGTGCTACCAGCTTCCCTCCTCTCCTCTCAGGAGCGAGGAAAGGGTTGGTAAATATTTCATTAAACGGCCTTCCTTTTCTGAATGAACACAGTGAGTGATCTGTACCGATTGTCATGTCTTCATTCTTATCTGAAGCATAGTAAACTATGTTTACTGAAGGCTGCAGAGAAAGGGACTGAGGATTCTCTGTCCTCTGTTTCTTTCTCTGTCTCAAAAGTGAGACATCTGGGGTCTGTTTAGATTCTTGATATTTCAGCAAAGCCCCATAACGGGGCTCCTAAAAAATTGTAAAAAAATGTATAAAATGTATAAAAATGTATAAAAAAATATTGTAAAAAATAACTTGAGAATAATTAAAAAAAAACTACAGACACCATCAACTGCCCTACTGACACCGCCGTCCACTGCTGCTGATATACACATGTGTATTTGTGCTCTGGGGTGCAAACCCTAATGCAATAGGCTGCGCACATCAATGGTTGTAGCACTACCCCTGTGGGAGTTGCAAATGTTGGGGTTCCCCACTGCTACACAGCCAGCCACTCAGCATTTCCTTCTTGCATTCAGACACAGAAATCAGTTTTTCTGGCTTGTTTTTGTAGTTTTATTAGGGATATGATAACTTGGATGGGGTAAGGGATTATGGGATGCCCAACTTGAAAATGTCCAACAAACAGAACCAGGGACAACTTCCTCTCTATATATAGAGTCCTCTTCTTCCCTCCTCCGTTACAGACTTGGTTCACTTTTGTACAGCTTCTGCTAGATCACTCCTGGGAAAACTAGTAGTCTCTCATTAGTTCAGCAACAGCCCATTACAGGCTAGGAACTCTCAGTCCCTTGGTAAAGTAAAACATGTGGAGTGAACAGCATCTCGCACCACCTTCACTTCCCTGTAGACACTGATCCCAGTTCCACTGCTTGCAGAAATCCTAGCCCACCTGGCTGCTTTCTCTCCCCAGTCCTCTTGACTGAAATGCACATGGAGACTCCCCAGGCCAAGGTTAGATGAAGACTTGGAACACCGCTGCCTTCAAGAGAGACCTGCCACAGCTAGCAGTCTCTCCCCTTGTCTGTCCCTGCACCGTGCTGATCTACTCCCTCCTTGCTGCTGCTGCCTCTCCGGTTAGGGTGCCTCCCACTGCCTCCTGTGGTGCAATCCTTCAAGGCAAGCCTCCCGAGCCCCAGCCCGAGGTAAACCCCCCCTCCAGTTACAGGTCCCTCAAGGGCCACCGACAGACTCTCCTCAGCACTGCCCGACTCTCTGACTGGCATGGCTCATCCCTATTTAAGGGCTTCGTAGTCCCCTGCCAGGCCCAGTTCCCAGGCATTGGCAAAGGGCCCCTAAATATTCAAGGCGCCCCCTCCTAGCTTCCACCCACTATCTTCTAAAATGTTCTCCAACATTCTAGAAACAGGGGGAGGCACCAGAGAGTCATCCAGTACTGAACTCTAATAACCCTGACTCAGATTCCATAGTCCAGAAAGAGCGTAACATCGCTCAGACTGTGGATAAAGAATTCCTCGTGGGTGCTGGCCCCCGGCTCATCACCGTCAATAGTAATTGAAGAAAAGGGAAAATTGGTTGCACACCATGGAAGGAAGAACTTCTGTAGAATAGTTACTTTATTGTCAAAGTGCCAAAGGACGTAAACAGGACATTGGCAGACCAGTTTCACACGGGTAACTCATGATTCCATACCTCAGATTTATCCACGGGCCAGATAAATTTTCCTGTACTACAGCTAGTAGCACACTAGAGGGTGTTTTGGTCCCTTTCTACTTTAGCCCCATTCTTTAAGCCTCATACACACGATCGGATTGTTAGCCAACAAAACCGTGGACTTTTGTCCGAAGGGCGTTGGCCCAAACTTGTCTTTCATACACACGGCCACACAATTGTTGGCCAACAATTACAAACGTAGTGATGTACTAGACGTACTATGTGGTTTTTCAGCTCTTTAGCACCACCCTTTGGGATCCTTCTGCTAATTTTGTGTTAGTAGAAGTTTGGTGAGTGTTGATTTGGGCTTTTCTTTTCACGTTTTTCATTTAGCGCTTTTCAGTTAGTTTCTGAGCGGCGGTTTGTCAACCAGACATGTTGCAGAATCGGAAGAGATAACGTCTTATTTATTATTGGCCTTGGAGTTATTGCTTTGACATTATTTTTTTGGTTGAATAAGGATTTGATTTGGTATATTTTCTATATTTTTGGATGCATAGAATGCACTTTTTGGTTAAGTTCTATTGGCAGATATCATGTCTAATTTTATTTGTTTTCTTTTTCAAATGCACAATAAAAAAAATTGTGTAGAATAATACTTGGCTATGTGTTTTACTTCAAATGACAGTTTGGGAGTAGGCAGTTACATTTTAAAAAAAATACAATGTAAAATTGACAAGGGACACCAACATAGTTGTATCTTTGATCTTAGAAACTACGGGATAATGGTGTTGTGGTAACTTGCCCAAATAAAAAAAAAAGCATAATAATATTATTCTTAATATCACTAGAAAAAAAAAAAGTCTTTGAAAATTTGTTTGCAATAACTCCATCAGTATCACCAGCAAATCAGCTTCATTATTATCCCATTAAAGAAGAAGAGAATTTGGAGATTTCATAATTTACCACATCACGAATGTTAACTCTCCATTACGAACGCTAGTTTACAAGACCTAGTTTACAAGTCTCTGGCTCATCCTTGCTTCCGAACATGCGTGTTTGTACTTTGGACTTGTGTCCGACTGACTTGTGTACACGCGATCAGAAAATCCGAAAACAGACATTTGTCCGCTGAAAATTTGAAAACCTGCTAGCCAAAATTTGTTGGCGGAAAGCTCGACAACAATTGTCCGATGGAGCGTATACGGTCAGATTTACCGCCAACAGCCTGTCATCAAACAATTCCCGTCGGAAAGTCCGATCGTGTGTACGAGGCTTTGGACTTCCTTGGACTTTGCACAGACTTCAAGTGAGAATCTCAATTATACTACGAAACAAACAATCTTTCCTGAAGACACAATAATATCTGAAGCCTGGTGTGAAAAAAGCAATAATGGTCAATAATGTTTCACAGTTATAAACTCCAATGATTGTAGCACCGACTATATTTTTGGGGTAAAACCTCATTTTGGACACTAACCTTGGTGTGGCACTTCAATTTTCATACTCAAACTTCATACACGCCAGCGCAACTAACCGCCCAAGGGAGCAAAAGATTTTCAACATGCACAATTGTCTTCATTTTACATTACATTCTTCATTACATGACTACCAGGGTGTATGTGTGAAAACATCAGATTAGAACATGATAATTGGACAAATGGTCAAATTAATTGTAGATGTTTTGGTTTGTTTTTAGACGCAATGGGGTTTATTTACTAAAACTGCATGGTGAAAAATCTGGTGCAGCTGTGCATAGAAACCAATCAGCTTTCAAGTTTTATTGTCAAAGCTTAATTGAACACGCTGAAGTTAAAAGCTGATTGGCTACCATGCACACTTACACCAGATTCTGAGTGCTCCAGTTTTAGTAAATCTCTTCCAAGGACTCTGTATAGAGAGATATCTGGTTGTTCACTGAAACCCACATGTGCAAGTAAGATAACATATTATAATTCATTATGTAACAGGAATTCATTTTACTGGACTATGCAGGACTCTTTTTCCTCCACAAGATGGCAGCAGCAGGTGTTCTTGTTTTGGTTTAAAGTGGTTGTAACCCTAAAAATAAATAAATAAATAAATAAATAAAGGATCCTGTTCCTTTAGAGCACGATACACAGCATAGTGCTTGTGCAGTGTCAATTTGTCCCTCTCTATGCTTTCAAATACCTGGTTGATCCTGCCTGTTCCTGTGTCCCCCTTGCTGATCCAGGATACTGTGGTTAGTTTACCTGCCTCCATCTTTCCGCAGTCTCTCCCTCTCCCCCTCCCTCCCTGCCTGTCAGCTAGATAGTCTTTGTGTGTAAACCAGGGGTAGGCTACCTCGGCCCTCCAGCTGTGGTGAAACTACAAATCCCATCATGCCTCTTCCTCTAGGAGTCATGCCTGTGATTGTCAGGGTCTTGCAATGTCTCATGGGACTTCAAAACAACTGGAGGGCTGAGGTTGCCTACCCCTGGTGTAAACCATCTCCTCCCCGCCCCTCCCGCCGCTATTCCACTGTAGCTGTAAAATCACTATTCACAAATCCCGGAATCCCCTCTGTCAGAGCAAGATATAATGTGCGCTGTCTGTTTTTTAAAAATTCTGCAGCTAAATACCTTATTTCAGAGCACCGCTGTAGACTCACCTGACCTCACGCCGCTCTCCTCCTTTTCTCCCAGCTGACGTCAGAGTGGAATATCTGCCCCTCCCACTATAGTCCTCAGATCGGGGAAGGAGAGCAGCGGGAAGTCACGTGACTGCACAGCGGCACTGTAAAATAAGGTATTTTGCTGCATAATGTTTAAAAAACACATACACTGCACAATCACTATTTGTGATTTGTGACTTTACAACCGCTTTAACTTAGGTTGTAGAATGTCAGCAAATTTAGTTTTGGCCGAGATTCACTACCACTGCTACGAAAAGAACTAGTGTACCCAAGTGCACCTGAGAGCAGGAGGTGTGGACAGAAGAGGGGTATAAAAAGAAAAGCCTGGGAAGCGAACGGGAGGAATTGGAGAGAGCCGCCAATGGCACAGCTGTTGCTGAGTAGAGGTGATGTTTGTGACTCGCTGGGGAAGGAGGAGCCAGCGGGCGGATTCCTTGCTGAGAACTGCTGTAATCTGACACAGACTGCTGGACTGAGTTAGACGAAACCTGCACTGTAGGCTGTTCCAGTGTTAGTTGTACATGTGCAGAACAAAAAAATTTGTTTTGTTTCGATTTGGTATTTTCAGAAATTTGTTTAGTTAACCTCCCTGGCGGTATGATTATTTCAGATTTTAGGTGCTGAAAGCGGTACCATTATTTTGCATGGAAATTTGGCGTTTTATATTGTAGGCCTGTAATTCTTAGGAATAATTCACTTAAATCTGTCCAAACCAGAGTCTAGTAGACATCCCGGGTATGATAAAGTTTGAAAAACGAAATCATAAATTATAATACAATAAAAAACTATAAATAATTATACCAAATGATAATATCATAATAATAAAAAATTATTCAATAATGTAATCAAATCAAAAACACTGAAATTTGCTCAGTTGCAGAATTGTCGATGTCATTACTTTTCAGTGTTTGATGACGGATTCCCCCACAAATCACTATCGCTCAATTCTGCGAGTGATTCTAATTTATTATCGCTGTTTTCTAGCTGGTCTAAAACCACTTTTGATGTAAATGGACGGTTTTGGTTGCTATGGACAATCTCCAGTTTCCAGGCAGAAAGAACAGTTTTTATAATATAAAACTGCATGCAGGGCACAGGACAAACCACTAGGGACAAAAGGGATGTGAAGTAAATTCATACAGTAATGTAATCTGTAAGATTACATTATACTGTATGTATTGTGTGTGTTTCACTTTTTGAATTTGGCGCCGTTCTCCGGCCCCGTGCGTCGCAACGCTCGGCTCAGAGCCCGGCTCAGTGATGAATCGAGTGGAGGACGAGCCGCTCACACTGCGGGGAGATATCGCAGGATCCTGGGGACAAGGTAAGTCAGCTTTTTCTGGATCCTGCGATGCGATCCCGAGTCTGGCTCGGGGTTACCGCTTTTGGTACTGAAATTCCACCCCGAGCCAGACTTGGGAATACCACCAGGGAGGTTAAATTAGTTTAATTTGTTTTGTTTATTTGAGTTTGAATCGATTCTAATTTTCTGAATTTGGTCGAATTGAAAAGAATAGAACAGAAAAGAAACAAGAGAATAGAATAAATTGGAAAGAATAACACCTTAGTATTGTTAGTTAAATTAGAATATAACCTTAGTAATATTAGTTAAATTAGTTTAATTTGTTTATTTTGTTTTGGGGGAAAAAAGGGGGAATTTATCAGACGTGCAACCGACCAGATTCCTTTCATTTTGTCCATTATCATGTCTGCAAAGAACAGGGCCAGCACCTGATAGTGTGAAGTCGATGTGGTTCAGGTGAAGACTGACCTTGAACGGTGATTTCCTTTTTTTTATTCAGTGATCCCAGTAGCCGTTGCCCAGGCCTGCTGCAGAAGCAAGGGAGGCATCCCACTGCTACAGAACACATCATCTTTCCCACCAGAGAGATAAAGTGCATCAAACGGGGGCTCCTCCAACATCTTGGCTGAAAGAAATCTCAAGGGAGACTGGTGAGAGGGTCGCAGATCCGCAGTCAAGCTAGAATACTGACATTGTTTATATTGTTCACTTGCAAGAAGTGTTTTTCCCATAATACTACACACAACTGCCTTAGAATTCTGCTGCTGAACTGGGCCTAACCTGCTTTTCAATCAAGCTGCTGAAATTGTCACTTAAAGATCCTCTATCTCTTTCATCCCAACCTCTTGAGTGCAACTACACCCTGTTCCAAATTATTATGCCAATGATATTTTTCCCATTTACCTAAATAATTGATGTAAACAACAGTCAGCGTAATTCTCATGTTATCAACTATTAAGAGTACAATTCAAAGTTTATTGAACAAACCTCCTAATGACTGTTCCAAATTATTACGCACAGTAAGTTTCAAAACACTTTATAGGTTGTAAAGAACTAAAAATTGTCATTTGTTGTGTTTGCAGCATATTTACTGAAATCAAAAGCTATTTCAATCAAACTTTGAACAACATTTTAACTTTTTAAACATTTTAACAGGTCACGTTACATTTTAACATAGGACCCGTTATTTGATAGCAGCTTCACAAGTCTTGCATCCATTGAACTTGTGAGTTTTTGGACAGTTTCTGCTTGAATTTGTTTGCAAGATGTTAGAATAGCCTCCCAGAGCTGCTGTTTGTATGCCATGACTAGTATGTTTACGGATAGGATTAATATGGTTGGTTTATCAACTAAATTGGAGTACCCTTGCCTTGTAATTTGGTACGTAGTGCCGTTGCGCTTTCTCGTGCTGACACCCAGACGTCTTGCTGGGTCATGTAACCGCGGCAGGCACGTGACGCGCCATGATGACGCGTGACGTCATCGCGTTCCGTACTGCGCATGCGTCGGCGTCCCTATATAACTCCAGACGGTGCACCTGCTCCATGCGGATGCTGCCTGCTGGGGTTCTGTGTGAGACAAATGTCGCCTTTTCTCCACTAAGGTACTAAATACAGCACTTGATTCTATGCAATGACAATCATCATACAATCTGCTCTTACTTTTTGGCTTTATTATGATAACAAGGACACTTAATTTAATGAATTTCTTTATTATCTTTTTTGATCTATTACTATTCAAGTTACTATTACAATGGAGGCAATGCTCGATATTTGTTAAACATTACATGCTCTTGCTTTGCCTTCCTTTTTGTAAAGTATTTTCATTTATTTAACCCTTGTTATTTTGTTCTGTAGGACTGATTTCTTCCAACAAGTGTAGCTATATACTTTCATGAACGTCTTTGTTGAGAGGACTCACTTTGTTCTTGGGGACCCTTGTGAAGGATCTCTCGAGCCTTGAGGATTCACATTTCTTGCTTGGGTAACCATCTCCCCTGCCTGGATATATATCTCCACACCCATTTGGTATCATCTTTTACCATCTAATTTTAATATTCTATTCCATGAAGCAGTATTGGTGTGTACATTTTTTATAGTCATGATGTTTTCCATGTTTGACATTGCCCTCTTTTCTGTAAGTCTAGATTTTATCTGTTTCTCTGTTTCAGAGCATCACCAATTATTGTCTCCTCCATGCCCCCCGAAGAAGGGATTCATCCTGAATCTCCCGAAATGCCTCAGTCTATAGGAGAAGTGCTTTTCTACTTATATATTGGATACTGTATATTATTCTGTGCGTCACTGTTATCTTTGTTTATGACGGTGCTTTTTATCTAATGCCCTGTACACACGGTCGGACTTTGTTCGGACATTCCGACAACAAAATCCTAGGATTTTTTTCGACGGATGTTGGCTCAAACTTGTCTTGCATACACACGGTCACACAAAGTTGTCGGAAAATCCGATTATTCTGAACGCGGTGACGTAAAACACGTACGTCAGGACTATAAACGGGGCAGTGGCCAATAGCTTTCATCTCTTTATTTATTCTGAGCATGCGTGGCACTTTGTGCGTCGGATTTGTGTACACACGATCGGAATTTCCGACAATGGATTTTGTTGTCGGAAAATTTTATAGCCTGCTCTCAAACTTTGTGTGTCAGAAAATCCGATGGAAAATGTGTGATGGAGCCTACACACGGTCGGAATTTCCGATAACAAGGTCCTATCACACATTTTCCGTCGGAAAATCCGACCGTGTGTACGGGGCATAATACATTTTTCTATTTTTCTATTTTTTGAATAATATTTGTGTCTTCTAAAAAGTTCGCCCTTAAAGTCACTTTTGTACCGGGGGATACTTGCCTTTATATACAATATATTTTACCAGAGTTTCAGTTTGCAAAGTATAGAAGGAAAATAGGACTGAATGCAACTTCAGATACTGTAGACTTTCCCAACACAACTTTTCCCTAATTTGAACAGACCAAGATATTTGCTGCAAAATAGAATCAACAATAATGTTCTAACTAAAATGGTATCAAATATGGTGTATGACTTTTATGTTACACAGGAGAAAGGTAAAGTTCATAGAAAAACGTTTGCCTTTTAAATATGCATAGCTTTTTTGCCTAAATGATGTTACAGTACATTTCTATGCAAAAAAAAAATCATCTGTTTGTGCAAATTGTTAGTGTAACCAGAAGATAACATCATGTTGGACCTGCACAGACCCAAATTAGCATAACCTCTATAAATTAAGAGTGACAGTGCACATGCTTGTGTAAGCATTTAAGAGCATGCAATACAAGCAAATGTCAATCACAGCATCAAATGCATTTATTTATTTATTTATTTATGTATCCCAGTTTTATTGGGAGAGGGATCTCAGAATTAATGGTGTGAAGAGATCATTTTATTTTTCAGCATTTAGGGTCCCTTTTTCACTAATGCACTTTATTGTGGTGTGTTACCAAACTCACATTACCATACACTACACAATTTTGCAATTTCATCACAATGCCTTGCATGTGAGTTGCAATACAATGCATCGTGCCTTGTTTTGTCTCTCTTTTTTTATGCACTTTTATTTTTTTTTTCTTCTTCATGAAAAGGCTAGATCAGACCAGAAGGGATGTCACCCAGACCGCAATATACCTCTGCAAGAAAAACATCACTTATGTTACAGATCTATTTCTTGTTAGTTATTAGGAAGTTATATATATCACTATTGTAGTGATTCATTTCTGTAAGGGGAGACAGGGCACAGCTGATCCAGCACTACTCTGCCTAAAGCCTCGTACACACGATTAGATTTTTCAACGAGAAATGTGTGATGACAGGCTGTTGGCGGAAAATCCGACCGTTTGTACCCTCCGTCAGACAATTGTTGTTGGATTTTCCACGGACAAATGTTGGATGGCAGGTTTTAAAATTTTCCGTGGACAAATGTGTGTTGTCGGATTTTCTGATCGTGTGTACACAAGTCCGTTGGACAAAAGTCCAAAGTACAAACACGCATGCTCGGAAGCAATGACGAGCCAGAAGCGGTCGGTCTTGTAAATTAGCGTTCGTAATGGAGAATTACCATTCGTGACGCTACAAATTATGAAATCTCTAAATGCAGCGCACAATTCTCTTCTTCTTTAATGGGATAATAATGAAGCTGCTTTGCTGGTGATACTGATGCAGTTATTGCAAACAAATTTTTAAAGGCTTTTTTTTTTCTAGTGATATCAAGAATAATATTATTATGCCTTTTGGGGGGGGGGGGGGCAAGTTACCACAACATCATTATCCTGTAATTTTTAAGATCAAAAATACAACTATGTTGGTGTCCCTTGTCAATTTTACATTGTATTTTTTTAAATGTAACTGCCTACTCCCAAACTGTCATTTGAAGTAAAACACATAGCCAAGTATTATTCTACACAATTTTTTTAATTGTGCATTAAAAAAAGAAAAAAAATAAAATTAGACATTCTATCTGCCAATAGAACTTAACCAAAAAGTGCATTCTATGCATCCAAAAATATAGAAAATATACCAAATCAAATCATTATTATTCAACCAAAAAAATAAAATAAAAGCCCCATGCATGTGTCCTGCTTCTTAATATAGGGGGTCAGCAATGGCAAGAGTTGGTGAAAGCAGGGGTCCGTCATCTGGAGATAATTCCGAAAATCATCTGGATTATTCTCCTGGAGCTCCTGAGTCATAATTAATGGTGACATAATTGGTCACCATTAATAAAGCAACCAATTTTTGGTCCAAGAAATCCTCCTCCTCCTGTTCCTGGACTGGACTTGGGTCAAAGCAATAACTCCAAGGCCAATAATAAATATTATCTCCTCTGATTCCGCAACATGTCTGGTTGACAAACGGCCGAGCACAGAGGAAATGTTGATCAGGTTATAGACGACATTAGAAAACTCACATTTGAAATACAGATGTATCGTGTGATGATTGCACTCTCAGATGCCACCTGTGACGTGTGCAGAGATCTTACGGCTCACAGACAGCAATCCAATAACCAGCAGATTGAGAGTGATTGTCATTGGAGCAGGTTAACAAAACAATTAAGCTTTTACACACATACCCAGATAGCAAGGATAACTTGCCACACATTTCTGGCAGTATTGAATTGTAAGTATTGTGAACTTGCTGCGCATCTTCCCTGGCAAGTTGTACACTTGCAGAGCACTTGAAGCACAAGTTCTAGTTGACACTTTTCCAATTTATTGCAAATTTGTGAGGCAAGTATCTAGCAAGAGCAAAACTGCAGTGGTGAGTCTACAGCAAGAGCTCTGCAAGTCCCCATTTTTGGCAAGAAAAAAGAAGCAAGCAGCGCAAATCTATAATCCCACAATCTGGTGATAGTGAACCCACTGCAGTTAACTGCTTGCTGCCCGCCCACCGTCAAATGACGGCGGGGCGGTGGAGCTCTCGTTCTGGGACAAAGTCATATGACGGTGTCCCAGAACGGCTGCTCTCGCGCGCCCTCAGCGGCGCACAGCGCGGCGATGGTGGGGGCGCAGCGCGGCGATCGCTGCCACGCTATGTTTCTAGGACACGGCGCAACCCCGATCTCTGTAAAGAGCTGCGTCTGCGGCTCTTTAACCATGTGATCGGCTGTAAACAAGGAAGTGCCGGTAATCGGCTCTCCTCGCCTTACACTGACAGAGTGTGAGGAGAGGAGAGCCGATCAGCGGCATCTCTTGACAGGGGGACATCTAGGAATGTAATCAGGGCACTGATTATCAGAGCCCTGATTACAATAGTGCAATACAGTGTCACCAATCAATGCCCACCAATGCCAGCTATCAGTGCCCACCAGTGGCAGCAATCAGTACCCACCACTGCCCACAAGTGCCACCAATCAGTGCCCATTAGCGATGCCAGTCAGTACTGGCAATCAGTGCCGCCTATCAGTGCTGCCCATCAATGCCCATCACTGCTGTCAATCAATGCCCATCAGTGTCGCCCATCAGTGCCACCCATCAGTGCCCATCAGTACCCCTATCCATGCCGCCTATCAGTGCCCACCAGTGCCGCCTATTAGTGCCCATTAGTGCCACCAAACAGTGCCCATCAGTGTCGCCTATCAATGCTCATGAGTGTCACATATCAGTGCCACCTATCAGTGCCCATAAGTGCGGCATATTAGTGCCTCCTCATCAGTGCCACCTAATCAGTGCCCATAAGTGCCGCTTCATCAGTGCCCATAAGTGCCACCTCATCAATGCCTACCAGTTCAGCCTATCAGTGCCCATAAGTGCCTCCTCATCAGTGAAGGCGGAAAATTAATTCGTTACAAAATTTACTGACAGAAAAAAAGTAAAAAAACATTTTTTTTCAAAATATTTGGTCTTTTTTTTTTGTAAAAAATAAAAAACCCAGCAATGATTAAATACCAAAAGAAAGCTTTATTTGTGTGAAGAAAATGATAAAAAAAATTGTTTGGGTACAGTGTAGCACGACCGCACAATTGTCATTCAAAGTGCGACAGCGCTGAAAGCTGAAAAATGGCCTGGGCAGGAAGGGGGTGTAAGTGCCCGGTAGGCAAATGGTTAAAGGGGTTGTAAACCTTCGTGTTTTTTCACCTTAATGCATCCTATGCATTAAGGTGAAAAAACACCTGCCAGTGACCGGTCCCCCAGCCGCCCCGTTTTACTTACTTAAACCCTGGAATTTTCCACGTTCGGGGTTCTCGGCTCTTGATTGGATAGATTGATAGCAGCGCAGCCTTTGGCTTCCCCTGCTGTCAATCAAATCCAATGACGCAGGCGCCGAAAGGGCGGGACTGAGTCCTACATTCAGAGTCTATGGACGCCGAATGCTGGACTCGGGAGTGAGCCCGCAACGTAACCCCTCGGGAGAGCGCTTCTCCTAGGGGGTTATCTGATGTGAGGAGGAGCCGCGAGAGCCGCCGAGGGACCTCAAAAGTCGAGGATCGGGGCCACTCTGTGCAAAACGAGCTGCACAGTGGAGGTAAGTATGATATGTTTGTTTAAAAAAAAAAAATCAGAGCTTTACAATCACTTTAACCTAATCCCTTACTGTACACGTGTGAAATACATTCAATCCAGCAATCAAATATAGAGATAAACCCTATGTCATTGCATAAAATAATTCATCTATCATACAAAAATTATTTATTTCTATGAAACAAAACAATTAAAATGCAAATGCTGTTAAAAAAAAATGCAAAAAAAAAACTGTGTGCTGACACAGTGAACAAAAAGTGCTTAGTGCAAGAAAATATTATACATTAGTAAAGTGCATGCATCAAAAATTCATATGTATCCCAGGAAAAATCCAAGATTATTATTATCACTTTCTTGGATTTTTCCTGGGATTGCAAAATGGACTTCAAATATTTTGAACACTTATGAATTTTTGATGCATGCACTTTACTAAGGAATAATTTTTTCTCGCAACTAAGCACTTTTTGTTCACTGTGTCAGCACACAGTTTTTTCTTTTGCACTTTTTTAACAGCATTTGCACTTGGTTTGTTTCATTGAAATATTTTTGGTTCAGCTTTTTTGACCTATATTTTACCATTTCCCTAAAAAATGTATCTCAGTTCACTGAATAGTGCATTAAGACAAAACTTATCCTTATAAAAAAATGTATTAAAATATTTGAATAAAATCAATACATAACACTGGATTACATCTTAGTTATTTTTTTTATTAGGGTGAACATTTAACAAAACATAAAAAAGAACATTTGTAATATGAAAAAGAACTCAAAAACAATAAAAATGACACAAAAAAAAACACACAAAAGAAAAATTGAAGTGATATGCGATACTATGTGAAACAGTGATAAAGTACACTAATTCAAGAAGCTAAGCAGCAAAAATAGACAAATATGCATGAATGCCTATCCCTAATTTAAAAAAACAAACAAACCACAAAACAAAAATTGCAGTAATATGCGATAATATGCGATACTATGTGAAACAGTGATAAAGTGCACTAATTCAAGAAGCTAAACGGCAAAAAGACAAATATGCATAAATGACAATCCCTAATTTAAAAAACAAAACAAAAAAATACAATAATATGCAATATGTGAAACAGTGATAAAAGTGCTTGAATCAAAATTCATCTGATTTTACATAAAAAAAAACAATAAAATAAGTCCCAAATAATAAAGTGCATGTGCATCAAAACGCAATAAGATGTGAAGATCACATGCTCAAAAAAACAGTTCTTGAAAGTTGTGAACACAGTTGTTCCCACCATCCAGGCATCCACCTGACACAATTACTTGCTATCTAGGATAGTAGCTATCACCACTTGGTTTAACAGAAACACACATCATTCATAGCATTTTCTGTTGCAATTTTGACCTTTCTAGAAAATGTCTGTATCACTCCGCTCCAACATCCAGGCAGAAATGTAACACCCTTTACAATATGGTAGATACCCCACACAGGTAAAGTCCCTTAAATTCTAGTTAGAGCATACAGCGATTCAGCTTAACAACTTTTTAAAATTGTATGAAAGGCAAGAGAAATTGTGCAATAAGCTATTTACTGTACAAAACTGACATAACACACAATAAACAACAGTAAAATAAATGGGATTAAAAGAGAAAAGTTCTTAGCAATGTTTGCCTGGTCTTTGGTTCTGTCCAATGTCCAATCTAATGTCTCAGAATCCCTAGCTCATGATTTTCTCAGTATCCTTAGTAGTTTCATGTCAAACATGAGTTGCAGATACAGCCACTTTTTTTCTGGTCCCCGGAGTGAGTTGATGTTACAAAATTAACACCCAATCAAATGGTTTAAGGGGTGTGTCGAAGGGGCAGTAGAATTTTTTCTAATGCTTCAGCGGACACCTGATTGTCAGATTCTTTAGGGGTACCTGAACTATTGAGGACACCTAAGCACTCTGGGACTTCTGAATGACCCCTAAATGCAGCATCTCCTCAGTGTCCTTCTTCATGTCTACTTGCACCTGCAGCAAGACCTGGTGGGCAAACTATTTGATGAGAGGATGTGCTCCTTGTAAACTGAAAGGTGCTTCCTCTCAGCCCCCAGGTTTCCTTGTGAAACGGTCAAGGTGTGCTGCGAACATCTCCAGCAGCTGTGTTTCCTGTGTAGAAGAGAGATGTCAATTGAGCTCCCAACTCATAAGTGTCAGCTGAGAATTCTCAACAGTGGGTCTGTTTCTTCCTTTTCAGCTCAACAGCATTATTCCATTACATATGCTGTTCTTTCATGGTGTGTTTTGAGCATGTTTATATGAAATGTTCCTGGAATTCTAACTTCTTGTTCCAAACTTACCACATAGGTGATATCATTCAGGCGCTTTGTGATTGGATATGGCCTCTCCCATACAGCCTAAAGTTTGGTCTGCCACATAAGGAGTAAAACATACACCCTCTGACCTATGATGTACATCCACTCTCCAGCATTACGGCTTATACTAACATTTTTGTTTGGCCTTCCCCTATCGTGTTCTTCTGTACCTGCTCAACAAGGGTCTCTATTGTGTCTTGGAACCTTAGCACATAATCCACCACAGAGATCTCAGGGCCAGCAATCTTGCCCTCCCAAGTATCTTGGATAAGGTTTAAGGGTCCTCTCACTCCCCTTTCATATAGAACTTCCAGTGGTGAAAAGCCTGCCAGGTCATGGCCGGCTGGATTGCCCCAGCTGAAAGAGAGCAAGCGGGGGTCAGGTAGCTGATGAAGCAGATAAGGGATAAGCAGAAGCGTAGTCAATAAACAAGCCAAAAGGTCAATAAGAAGAAGTAGCTAGATGGGATCATATGTAAGCGTAGGCAATGAACAGGCCAAGGATCGATAACGAGTGGTACTGGTAGTGCAAACAAGCAAGATATTGGCTGGAGAGACAATAATTTGGTATAACAGGAAGTGCAGAGACATGGTTTAAATTAGGAAGTTCATTGGAAGAGCAAAATGTTCAAGGTTCACCATAAGCAAGATACAAGATAAAGTTGTCCAAGGGATCAGACAGGGAGCTGTTCAGCATCCCTGATAAAATGAGGCAAATACAATTCCCATTTCCTTTCCTATAGGTTCACAAACATCCTCAGAATTTGTATTTCTAACAGAGAGACTGCATCAGGTTGAACATTAACCGACCTTGATCACTGAGGAGCTCTACAGCATCAGGAAGTATCAGAATCTTTATCTGCCCTGAGGGAACATAGTGCCACAGCCTCTGGGTACCAGCTGAAATAGTAAATCAATTTCAGGATGTATCATTTGCATGAACTTCTGGGGATCATTTATAGGCAAAGGTTATAGTGGAGCCCTGTGAACATCACCTGCTATATCACCTGCTATATCAATTTACTGACAGGTAAAACAGGATTACCTTTAGCTGGCTACATCTATAAGCTTTTTAGATCAAAAAAATATTTGTATCATTCACGCCTTGGTCTTACTGATTCCAAAGTGACCTTCTAGGGGAATTTCATGCACCACCTTCATCAAATGTCCTCCAGATCTGTCGGATATGTTGAGCTGTCTTTTGACCATTTCTACCTCACTGCCCTTGGTGAGCAGATCCTCCCTATACAACTTTTCATTGTCCCAGTAAAGTTTTGTCTTTTTCCCTCCACAGGGGGCTGGAGGCTGGGCTTCAATCTGAGCTTCTCCAGATTTGGGTCAATCTGCAGTGTTTGCTCAAAGGTGGCACTACAATTCCTAGCTAATTGTTCTGGTTAACAAGGGCAGCAGCTAAGGCTTCTATGGGTGCCATATCCCTGCTCTGCAACTAGAGACTGTGCCTCAACAGCCTTTTTAGACCTATAAGTAACTGACAACACTTGGCAATACATTGTCATAAGATTCAACAATTACATTTTTTATATCAGACATACATTGAGTAACTTTGTTTGCACAGTGCATACTTCATCCCCATCTCTTTCCTTAGGAAAATTTTGCATCTCCACCCCACTTTCCTCCCTTAGTCTATCACAATGTTGCCCAGATGTCACAACCACATCTTTACACAGTAACTTAGTATGTCCAGAAGGTCTGATTGGAAAATCCCGGGTGTCATCAGAAGTCGCATAGCATGAGACCAGACCCATCACATTTGCACCCATTAGCCTCAGAATCTTGTCCAAGACTCTGCCCTATCTCATCCTATCCCCTCCCTCCAATAAATAAAAACCTAGCACAAACTACATATGAGTGGGTTCTCCCAACACCATTGAAAATTTCTCTGGAATAATATCCTCTGGGCCCACTCGTTTAGGGTGAATGAGTGTGAATTCTACACCAGTATCTGGAAAACCAGTAACAGTTCAATTGCCCACAATGGAAGACTGTGGGTTGGTGTTTTTGCCCCTTGCTTTGCCACTGATGAACAACAGAGGGGTGAAGCTGGCTTCCTCTCATCAAGACAATTGTTCCTGAGACGTCTGAGCAAATGACACCCACAAAAGTTTAGCACCTGTGGGTGTCAGTTGGTGCCAACTTGCAGTTGTCAGATAGCCAAGTGCTTATGTAAGTATCTATTAATTCTGATGTCACTTTGGCAGACTCAGAATTGAGTTCCATCACAAGTTGCTGAATTTCTGCAACAGCATGTGTCGGAGTTGATCCTGGAAAATCAGGTCTTCCAGGAAGTCTCGGGAATGTTTTTCAGTCCCTTAGTCCACTACTGGAATATTTTGCGTAGGTAGCTTACCACATTTCTGTAAGTGGCTACAATGATCAAATTTTTTTGGGATATATGTCTGGTGTCAATGAACATGTTGTGATTACAGTATCCTTCATGGCTTCATAATCATCAACCTCCTTGGTTAGCAATTACACATATGCCTCCACAGCTTTGCCTTTTAGCCCCAGTGTCAGATAACAGGCCCACTGTGTCTATGGAAAGTGGTAATGACTGGAAAATTTGGCTGTATGGATGTCGCTGTTGCTAGAATTCAGCCATCTCTAGTTCATGTTGACAGGCAGCTTCCCTCTATGCAGCCTTTCTCTCAGCCTGGCACTCTGCATCTGCAGCCTGGTACCCCAAAAAAACTACAAAATCTGCTGTGCCTGCATATTTGCCTCATGTAAATCACAAAAAAAGTCAAAAAGTCTTCTGTGTGTGTGCCACATGTTTTACTATGCCTTGGTTGACACACATTGACCAGATTGTCCTTACTTCTGTTTTCCCCCACTGAACCAGACATGATTGTAAAATAAAAGATAGGATAAAAAAAAGAAAAAAAAGATTAGGATCTCTCTCTATATATATACAATATACACATTATACATTGGCTTATCTCTAATGCCGCGTACACATGGGCGGACTTTTCGAGGGACTAGGTCCGGCGGACTTTTTGAAGGACTTTCCAACTGACTTTCTGATGGACTTTCTAACAAACGGACTTGCCTACACACTATCAACCAAAGTCCGACGGATTCGTATGTGATGACGTACGACCGGACTAAAATAAGGAAGTTCATAGCCAGTAGCCAATAGCTGCCCTAGCGTCGGTTTTTGTCCGTCGGACTAGCATACAGACTAGAGGACTTTTCGACCGGACTCGAGTCCATCGGAAAGATTTGAAACATGTTTTATTTCTAGGACTGTCAGACTTTTGGGAAAAAAAGTCCACTGGAGCCCACACACACGGTCGAATTGTCCGACGGAGTCCGGTCCGCTGGACCTAGTCCGTCGAAAAGTCCACTCGTGTGTACGCGGCATAAGAACTGCTTCCACAAAGGTTACAGTCCTTTAGTGTCAAGTTATTCACTTTAACTCATGCACTAATGTTATGCTCTTAGTAGAAATATCCTACCAGGCTGCCAACCAAAATGTGAGGATTCATAGGTGTGCACAGCCTATTGCAATTGCTATTGGGTTAAAAAAAATTTCAGTAGAGTTGCACTTTAAGTCTTTTCTGTTGCGATAGGTTACTGCACATCATTGCTCTTCACACTAACCTATCACATAAGCCTGGTCTATTAAATGCTTATTTATTATTTAACACCTTTTGCAATTTGCCTACTTACTTATGTACCGTATTTTCCGGACTATAAGGCGCACCGGATTATAAGGCGCACTAGCAATGATCGGCTGTTAATGTGGATATTTCCATATATAAGGCGCACCGGACTATAAGGCGCATTTAATGAAACAAAACTCTGATGCGGTACCGTAAGTCAAATTTTATTCAACTCTTTAGCAATAACCATAAAATGGTCTATAACAATAACTCTTAACACTGTTCAGTTAAAAACAAAACCAGACACTAACTTTTTCACTTTATTCTTCTCCCGCAAATCCATCAAATTCTTCATCTTCAGTGTCTGAGTTTAACAATTGGGCGATTTCAGCATCAAGCACGCCCGTATCCCTCTCATCATTCTCATCAGTATCCGTGCTGTCATCGGTACCGGTACTTAGCTGTTCAGTGATAATTCCGGACTTCTTGAAAGCTCGGATTACACTGGTGACTGATACCTTCGTCCAGGCATCCACGATCCACTGGCAGATAGTGGCGTAACTCGCCCGGCGTTGCCTCCCTGTGTTGGTGAATGTGTGTTCGCCTTCTGTCATCCAATGCTCCCACGCAGCTCGCAATTTAACTTTAAATGACCTGTTGACACCTATATCTAGTGGCTGCAGTTCTTTGGTTAATCCACCCGGAATGATGGCAAGCTCCGAATTAGTTTTCTTCACTTGGGCTTTGACAGTATCTGTCAGATGGGCGCGCATGGAGTCACAGACCAATAGGGATGGAGATTTGTGGAAAAAGCCACCCGGTCTCTTGACGTAAACCTCTCTCAGCCACTCACTCATCTTCTCCTCGTCCATCCAGCCCTTCGGGTTAGCCTTGATGATGATGCCAACCGGGAACCTTTCTTTTGGCAGGGTCTTCCTCTTGAAAATTACCATGGGTGGTAGTTTCTGGCCATTAGCCTGGCAACCGAGAACTACAGTGAAGGATGACTTCTCGTTTCCTGTAGTGCGTATAGATACCGTACTGGTCCCTGTTCTCTCGACAGTACGGTTTACAGGGATATCAAAGGTAAGGGGGACCTCGTCCATGTTGGTGATGTGCTCTGGCCGGATCTTCTGTTCATTGATCTTGTTCTTGCAGTAGGTACGAAAAATGGCCAGCTTTTCTTCGTAATCCTTTGGCAGTTGCTGTGACATAGTGGTTCTTGTGCGGATAGAGAGATTCCGCCTTTTCATGAAACGGAAGCACCAAGAGGGATCTCCTCGAAAGCCGTTGATCTCCATGTCGCGTGCGATCGCTGTTGCTTTGAGTCGAATAGAGACAATAGAGACACTTCTACCTGCGGTTCTCTGTTCAATAACCCACTGTTCAATTTTGTCCTCCAACTGTGGCCATCTTGCTTTGTTTCCTCGGAAACTCAGTTTGGTCTTCTTTACCTGGCGCAGGGCATCTTCTTGCTTCCTCCACTTCCGTACCATTGATTCATTAATGTTGAATTCTCTCGCAGCTGCTCTATTTCCATGCTCTACTGCATGACTGATAGCCTTCAGTTTGAAATCCGCATCATAAGCATGTCTCTTAACAGGAGCCATTTTTGGGGCAGCTAGTACAGTATAGAAAATTAATGAATATATGTGCACGCCTCCTGACTACGATGGCCGTAGTGCCCAATCCAAGAAGTGCAGCTTCGTAGGATTACCAAAGCTAGGAAGCTGCACTGCTTGGATTGGGCATTACGGCCATCGTAGTCAGGAGGTGTGCACATATATTCGTTCATTTTCTATACTGTACTAGCTGCCCCAAAAATGGCTCCTGTTAAGAGACATGCTTATGATGCGGATTTCAAACTCGCTATCAGTCACGCAGTAGAACAACCTGAGAGAGGTTTACGGTACGTCGGTTTACGGTAAGAGACCGGGTGGCTTTTTCCACAAATCTCCATCCCTATTGATCTGTGACTCCATGCGCGCCCATCTGACAGATACTGTCAAAACCCAAGTGAAAAAAAACGAATACGGTGCTTGCCATCATTCCGGGTGCATTAACCAAAGAACTCCAGCGATGTCAACAGGTCATATATAAGGCGCACCGCATTATAAGGCGCACGGTCGATTTGTGAGAAAATTTAGGGCTTTTAAGTGCGCCTTATAGTCCGAAAAATACGGTACTTCCACTGTGCCAGGTTTATCTGCCGTCATTCAATTTAAGAAAAATAGGATTTTATTTTGCTTCCCAAAGGCTTGCTCAAGAGATTATTTTCCGCTTTGCAGCTTGGTTAAACAATTCAAATTGCACAGAATTCCCTCTTTAATCCTCTCCTGAAAAACATTGAACTTCCTGTGAAATAATAAAGAAATCAGCGTGTCAGAGAAGTTTTTAGCAGCAAAAGTTGGGTAATTCACAGAACAATTCAATTGTTAGTGCTATACTTGTTGTTTCTGCAGTCTATAGATCTCTGTTTTAAAGGCAGTTATTTTCAGTATGTTTTTTGTTAATTTAGTAATGTTCTGGAAGTAAGGGTGGCCAGCAGCACACAGGGTTAATTGAGAACCCTAATACAGTAAAACCTTGGTTTGAGAGTAAATTGGTTTAAGAGCGTTTTGCAAGAAAAGCAAACATTTTGAATACATTTTGACTTGATATACAAACGATGTCTTGATATACAAGTAGCGTCATGTCACATCTGAGTATAAAAGAGGAGAGGCGCCTCTAAGTGTAACAATATGGTTACATTTAATGAAGGTACAACATTTAGCAACTCACATTGTTGATGATTAAAACAGGCACATCTAAATATGCAGGCATCCGGGGTAAAGTGTCCACATAGACCATCCTCCGCACCGCTATCGATGTCATCCCTTTCACATGGTGCTCCGCGAGCGGTTCAAGCCTCTTTTTCAGATCGCTCTACTGCAGGGTAGTCTTCCCGGTTATGATTGCAGACTGACAGCAGTGAGAGCCGGCGGTGCAGAAGATGGTCTATGTGGACAGCTTTACCCCGGATGTCTGCATACTTAGATGTGCCTCTTTTAATCATCAACCATGTGAGTTGCTAAATGTTGTACCTTCATTAAATGTAACCATATTGCTACACTTAGAGGCGCCTCTCTTCTTTTACACTCTGTAGCTCCAGCTGGATTCTGCTTCTAATCCCCTATATGGAGGTTGACATTTGTGGATGGACATTTTATGGTAACACAACAAATCACATTGTTATAATCTTTTTATATGGACTATAGACTGAAGGACTTATGAATAAATGGTTGTGGAACGAATCATTTGAGTTTCCATTATTTCTTACGGGGAAATTCGCTTTGATATACAAGTGCTTTGGATTCTATGCATGTTTCTGGAATGAATTATACTCGCAATCCAAGGTTTTACTGCATTTACATTTTTCAAGATGCTAAAGCAGAGTTCCGCCTAAAACAAAAAAATTAAGAGCCAGCAGCTACAAATACTGCAGCTGCTGACTTTTAATAATCAGACAATTACCTGTCCCAGGGTTCAGTGATGCGGGGGAACGAAGCCCCGCTCGTCTCCCCCTCCTCTCTGCAACGCCAGCATTGTCACTGTGGGTGCCCGGCTGTGGCTTCACAGCTGCACGCACTGCGCAAGCGCGAGCCACGCAGCGCACTGTGACTGGCCGGGCAATCATCTGGGACCTGTGACGTGTCGCAGATGATTGCCGAGAGGGAGGGGGGGAGAGGTGAACTTATTTCCGGCGCCGCGGTGCCCTGGGAGGAAGTGAGAGCTAGGGTTCCCGCCCCCCCCCCCAAAAAAAAAATGACATGCCAAATGTGGCATGTCAGGGGCTCACCTTCCCTTAAAGTGGCAGTTCCATTTTTGGGTGAAACTCCGCTTAAGTAATGTGTAAGTGTTGCACATTCAGGAATATATTACCTCTCACACAACTCCCCCTAAAAATACATTTGTTCAGGCAATATTTAGGCCCAGCATCTACTTTCTGGATTACGATGCTGGCTCACAGATGACATAGTAATGTCAATTCTGTTACCTGTACAGTACTTGTGCAAGATTAGGTTTGCCGCACTAACAATGGATAAAATGTAATGTGACAACAGAAAAAAATAAATAATAACAGATAAAAGAAATCAAATGTGTCAAAAAGTGAGTCCAATGTGATTACACAGTCTGTTATAACACAACATGAAAGTTTCTAAAGTGAAGGTTCCAATTCTTTTTATACGTCCAGCAAGTGCATCCAATGTATCCAACTTATTCACTCCTTGGTTATTTCCCGCCTTGACTATTGCAACTCTTTCCTTAATGGACTACCCTTACGCAGGCTACCCCCCCTTCAGTCTATTATGAATACTGCTGCTAGACTAATACACCTCTCTAATCGATCTGTGACTGCTGCTCCTCTCTGCCAATCCCTTCACTGGCTTCCCCTACCCCACTGTATAAAATTCAAAATACTAACCACAACATACAAGGCCATCCAAAACCTAGCGCCCAGCTTCATCACCAACTTCATCTACAGATATCGCTCAAATTGTCCCCTCCACTTCTCCCAGGACCTCCTGCTCTCTAGCTCCCTTGTTATCTCCTCTCATGCTCGCCTTCAGGACTTCTCCAGAGCCTCTCCCATCCGCTGGAACTCCCTGCGCCAGTATGTCTGATCAGCCCCTACCCTGTCCACCTTTAGGAGATCCCTGAAAACTCATTTATTCAGGGAAGCCTATCCCACACCCACCTAAGAACTGTCCCTGAGCCACCCCCATCAAATCCTCCCCCGCAGCTATTACCTTTTGTACCACCTCCCCCCTCCCTTTAGAATGTAAGCTCTACGAGCAGGGCCCTCCTGTCCCTTCTGTATTGAACTGTACTGTAATTGTACTGTCCCCCCTTTACATTGTAAAGCGCTACGTAAACTGTTGGCGCTATATAAATCATGTATAATAATAATAAAAATAATGTATGACTATAAATGACAAATCAAAAAAGTGAATCACCCGAGTGTGCCTCCACCATAAGGTTAAAAGTGGCTTCTTACCAGAAATGATGGACTCTTAATCAAAAAGAGTCAAAAGCACTATGTGAATGAAATATCACTTGGGATGGAATTCATTCACTCCTTTCCTCGTCTCTTTAGTTAGAGCGATATCGCAAGTAATGGTTGGGATTACTTCATCATATCATGTGGAGAAAATGAATCAAAAATATCCACATAGTGTAAAACTGTATAGTAAATGTATTAAAAGCAAGGAAGTACTAATCACTCACAATGTTATTCATAAAAACAAGCATTATGTAAAAATGCCAGTCCTGAAATCCGATCCAACCGCCTCGTGCTTTCAGCGTGCGTGGTGACGTCACCAGCCTGTACGCGGTTCATCACAATTGACGTTCATTGTCACCACACCTTTATATGGAATCCAACCAAGAGGTGACAGCTACATTGGCCTAACTAGGCCTCGTACGTTACTTACAATTCCATCTGATTTTTTGTTATTTTTTTGCCAGTGGTTTGTTTGATCTACCAGCACAATAATTTTTTGTTTTTAGCCTGTACAGTACTTGCCTGTGTTCACAAATGTCTGATAAAAATCAGTCACTGTGGCAGCCTCTTATATGCTACAAAGTCGCAATGTTACAGTCTGATTATTGGGGACAGAGACTGAGAAAATGCTTCCTCCTGCCTGCAGCAGACCGATAACATCATCTTAACCCATGCAAACCCACTTGATTGCAATTTAGATACTGCTTTTTAAAGTAGTTCTAAAGTCCAAAGGTTTTTTACCTTGATGCATTCTCTGCATTAAGATAAAAAACATCCCACTACTTGTGCTACCCACCCCCATCCCTAAGCACTTACCTGACTCCTGTTTCGGCTGCAGCACTGCTCTCTTCCCTTCCTAATTTCAGAGGAGACACTGAAGATAGCGGAAGCCACAGGATCCTACTGCTGTGAGCAGGGAGGGGGCATGACTTATCAGCACTATGTGTGTCTAAATGTGCACACAGCCTGGCTTGGGAGCAGCAGCTGCCAGAAGAGGAGGTATAGGACATTTCTGTGCAATAATGCCTTTAATATGAGTTTAATGTTAAAAAGGTGGAGTTTTTTATTTATTGTTGCGGTTTATTGTGACACAAATTTATTTATTCTACTGAATGGTCCACTTTTTAAAATGGCCAGGACTGCCTGCAAAACTGTCACTGTTTTCTCCTAATATTTGAGTACTAAACTAGATAATATATACCGCATTTATCGGCGTATAACACACACTAGTCCCCTGAAAATAGGGGGCAAATCAGGGGTGCATGTTAAACGCCGATAGTGTACCTCGGAGGGGAAGGAGGGGGACAAGCGCCGCCGGAATTCACCGAGCCGTCATCTCCTCTCGGCTCTCACGTCACACACAGTCCCGCCTCCGCCACCGGCATTGGACCAGTGTTCTGTTTATCATAGGAGCTGGTCCAATGCCGATGGCGGAGGCGGGACTGTGTGTGTGAGAGCCGAGTAAACAGGAGATGACAGATGTGATGCTGCAAATGAGGCATAACAAAACGGCATTAATCAGGCTGCATTGATGGGCTGCAGATGGACATTGATCAGGCTGCATTGAGGACATTAATCAGGCTGCATTGAGGACATTGATCAGGCTGCATTGAGGACATTGATCAGGCTGCATTGAGCACATTGATAAATTTATCGGCGTATCACATTGATACACCGATAAATACGGTATATATATTTATTTATTTATTTATATGATTAAGACTGCCCACCTAATATTGAGTAGGTCCCCCTTTTGCTGCCAAAACAGCCCTGACCCATTGGGCTCCACTAGACAAAGCATTACACTGCCTCCACATTACACTGTCTCTACATTACACTGTCTCCCCATTACACTGTCTCCGCATTACATGGTCTCCGCATTACACTGTCTCCGCATTACATGGTCTCCCCATTACACTGTCTCCGCATTACATGGTCTCCGCATTACACTGTCTCCGCATTACATGGTCTCCGCATTACACTGTCTCCGCATTACATGGTCTCCGCATTACACTGTCTCTACATTACACTGTCTCCCCATTACACTGTCTCCGCATTACATGGTCTCCGCATTACACTGTCTCCGCATTACATGGTCTCCCCATTACACTGTCTCTACATTACACTGTCTCCGCATTACACTGTCTCTACATTACACTGTCTCCCCATTACACTGTCTCCCCATTACACTGTCTCTACATTACACTGTCTCCCCATTACACTGTCTCTACATTACACTGTCTCCCCATTACACTGTCTCCGCATTACATGGTCTCCGCATTACACTGTCTCCGCATTACATGGTCTCCGCATTACACTGTCTCCGCATTACATGGTCTCCCCATTACACTGTCTCCGCATTACATGGTCTCCGCATTACACTGTCTCCGCATTACATGGTCTCCGCATTACACTGTCTCTACATTACACTGTCTCCCCATTACACTGTCTCCCCATTACACTGTCTCTACATTACACTGTCTCCCCATTACACTGTCTCTACATTACACTGTCTCCCCATTACACTGTCTCCCCATTACACTGTCTCTACATTACACTGTCTCCCCATTACACTGTCTCCCCATTACACTGTCTCTACATTACACTGTCTCCCCATTACACTGTCTCTACATTACACTGTCTCCGCATTACACTGTCTCTACATTACACTGTCTCCGCATTACACTGTCTCTACATTACACTGTCTCCCCATTACACTGTCTCTACATTACACTGTCTCCGCATTACACTGTCTCTACATTACACTGTCTCCGCATTACACTGTCTCTACATTACACTGTCTCCGCATTACACTGTCTCTACATTACACTGTCTCTGCCAGGCTTGCCTTGTTCTCATCCTGCAACCTGATGCCAACTCTTTCCCAGGTAAGCTACACACACACCTGGCCATCCACATGATGTAAAAGAAAAAACGTGATTCATCAGACCAAGTCACCTTCTTCCATTGCTCCTTGATCCAGTTCTGATGTTCATGTGCACACTGTAGGCACTTTTGGTTATGGACATGGGTCAGCATGGGCACCCTGAACGGTCTGCAGATATGCAGCCCCATACACAACTAACTGCGATGTACTGTGTGTTCTGACAATTTCTATCAGAACCAGCATTAACTTTTTCAGCAATTTGAGCTACAATAGCTCTTCTATTTATTCAGACTACACGGGTCAGCCTTCGTCCCCATGTGCACCAGTTCGCCAGTTTTCCTTCCTTGGACCACTTTTGGTCCTGACCACAGTAGACCCAGGAACATCCCATAAGAGCTGCAGTTTTGGAGTTGCTCTGACCCAGTCATCTAGCCATTACATTTTGTCCCTTGTCAAAGTCACCCAAATCCTTATGCTTGTCCATTTTTCAACAAATCAGCTTCAGCAGCAATATGTTCACTTGCTGCCTAATATATCCCACCAGATCCGGGTGCCATTGTCACAAGATAATCAATGTTATACACTTGTCAGTAGTCGTATTGTAATGGCTGATGTGTGTGTGTATATATATATATATATATATATATATATATATATACACAAATATACTACATATGTGTACTGTATATACAGTGCCTTGAAAAAGTATTCATACCCCATGACATTTTCCACATTTTGTCATGTTACAAGCAAAAACGTAAATGTATTTTATTGGGATTTTATGTGATAGACCAACACAAAGTGGCACATAATTGTGAAGTGGAAGGAAAATGATAAATGGTTTTCAAAATTTTTTACAAATAAATATGTGAAAAGTCTGGCGTGCATTTGTATTCAGCCCCCTTTACTCTGATACCCCTAACTAAAATCTAGTGGAACCAATTACCTTCAGAAGTCACCTAATTAGTAAATGGAGTCCACCTGTGTGTAATTTAATCTCAGTATAAATACAGCTGTTCTGTGAAGCCCTCAGAGGTTTGTTAGAGAACCTTAGTGAACATCATGAAGGCCAAGGAACACACCAGACAGGTCAGGGATAAAGTTGTGGAGAAGTTTAAAGCAGGGTGAGGTTATAAAAAAATATCCTAAGCTTTGAACATCTCACAGAGCACTGTTCACTCCATCATCCGAAAATGGAAAGAGTATGGCAAAACTGCAAACCTACCAAGGCATGGCCGTCCACTTAAACTGACCGGCCAGGCAAGGAGAACATTAATCAGAGAAGCAGCCAAGAGGCCCATGGTAACTCTGGAGGAGCTGCAGAGATCCACAGCTCAGGTGGGAGAATCTGTCCACAGGACAACTATTAGTTGTACACTCCACAAATCTGGTCTTTATGGAAGAGTGGCAAGAAGAAAGACATTGTTAAAAGAAAGAAGTCCCGTTTGCAATTTGCGAGAAGCCATGTGGGGGACACAGCAAACATGTGGAAAAGGTGCTCTGGTCAGATGAGACGACAATTGAACTTTTTAACCTAAAAGCAAAATGCTATGTGTGGCGGAAAACTAACACTGCACATCACCCTGAACACACCATCCCCACTGTGAAACATGGTGGTGGCAGCATCATGTTGTGGGGATGCTTTTATCAGCAGATGGGAAGATGGATGGAGCCAAATACAGGGCAATCTTAGAAAAAAACCTGTTATGCCGCGTACACACAGCCGGACTTCCCTACAGAAAAAGTCAGATGGGAGCTTTTGGTCGGACATTCCGACCGTGTGCATGCCCCATCGGACTTTTTCTGTCAGTATTTCCGACAGACTCAGATATAGAACATGTTCTAAATCTTTCCGTCGGAAATCCAGACGGAGTTTAGCCCGTTGGCAAGTCCGCTTGTGTGTAGGCAGCATTAGAGTCTGCAAAAGAGTCTGCAAAAGACTTGAGACTGGGGTGGAGGTTCACCTTCCAGCAGGACAACGACCCTATACATACAGCCAGAGCTACAATGGAATGGTTTAGACCAAAGCATATTCATGTGTTAGAATGGCCCAGTCAAAGTCCAGACCTAAATCCAATTGAGAACCTGTGGCAAGACTTGAAAATTGCTGTTCGCAGATGCTCTCTATCCAATCTGACAGAGCTTGAGCTATTTCTGCAAAGAAGAATGGGCAAAAATGTCACTCTGTAGATGTGCAAAGCTTGTAGAGACATCCCCAAAAAGACTTGCAGCTGTAATTGCAGTGAAAGGAGGTTCTACAAAGTATTGACTCCGGTGGGCTGAATACAAATGCACTCCACACTTTTTCATATATTTTTTTGTAAAACATTTGGGAAACCATTTATAATTTTCCTTCTACTTATTAAATAGGCAGAGCCCTGTAAAGGTTGGTCAAGACAAATTCCAAACAACAGGAAAGAAGGTGGAAATTTTCAGTCATTCAACCAAGTCAATGAGTCAAAGAGAACATAACTTTTTGGCCCTATATATCTAAGTATTTGAGAAGCTTTGACAAGGACCAAATTGTAATCAATGGGTCAGAGCAACTCCAAAATTGTAGCTCTTGTGGGATGTTTCTGCTCTGCATTGGTCAAAACCTACCAATACTGCCTGGTAAAAGCAAACAAATTTATAATTACTTTCAAACAACGTTTGTCAATTCTCCATTGGCATTAATGAGATTTTTCATACAAACATTCATACAAAAATCTACCAGTGAATGGCACCTATAAAAAGGAGTAATTTTACACTAATCGTGTGCTCTTCAAACTTTAAAACAGGAAAATAATTAATTCTCTTTTTTCATTAATTCCCTTTGAACATGATTGGGTGCAAGAAGCAAATGCTTGTAGAGTAAAATTCCTCCTGAAGTAAATTAGCCTCAGTCTTAGTCTCCCGAGTGACACATTGTGCTAAAGCCTTGCCCATGTGCTCGGCTGGAATAAATGATGTGCCTAACCAGAGAGCAAGGTTTGAAAAAGGAAAAGGTAAAACACAGCCTTTCCTGGCTTAGGCGACCACCCATCCATGCATACATTTCTCCTGCAGGGACCTCGCTTGTGCACCTAATTAGACAGTACGTAGGGCTAAAAAGTTACGTTCTTTATGACTCATTGACTTGGTTGAATGACTGAAAATTTCCACCGGGTAAAGTTCAATTTACTTCTGTGCCCCAATTAACAATGCTAATTGGGGCACAAAATCTGCGCAATACAAACTGCATCATTGAAAAAGTGGCAGAAAGCCAGCGGAGCACTCAGAAAAAAAAATAAAAAGCATCTGACCCTCCTTTTATCCTTCTGTAGTTTGTACAAAACATACATCGTGTGAAACTGGATAATGATTCCATTATTTATTTGCACTAGGTAATAAAATCCCCTTCATTTCCACCAGTCCTACATTGACTTCCCGATGAGCATGTAAACCTACCCTTCTAATTAAGCTGTGATTATAACACACATGAATGCTCACTTACATGTACACATAAAATCTCTGCATGTTGGACCATGAAAGTGACATTGGAAACGTAGCATTTTCAGATGCATTGTACTTTCTGGGACCAGGCATAAGAATTTGTTTCTTTTTTGTTGTTTTTTGTTTTTTTGTCAAATTACATTAGCTTTTGGTGATTTTTAAGGGTGCAAAGAGCGTTTGAATGACTTCTGAGGGTTACAGTATCTTCTTTCGACTATCCTGGATCTGTTCTTGTTGCTAAATATCAGCCCCCATCCTCACATAACATTTAAATACACAAAAAAGAAAAAAACACAAATAAAATGAACACTAAATTAAACTAAACTACCCTAAATACACCTGAAAAAAACCTAGTCCTCTAAATAAAGAAAAAAAATATTTTTTTTTCTCCTTTCAAGCACATTTTTTATTGCAGCTCAATGAGTGAAACTGAGAGCTTCTGCTTTGACAAAGATTTACTGGTGCAAAAAAAAAAAAAAAAAAAAAACAAGTAATCAAATCCACATCCCTAGTGGTCAGCAGAGCTGCACAATTAATCGTTAAAAAATTGTGATCACGATTCAACCCCCCTCATGATCTAGGATAAGGTAGCAAGAGAAAAACTCACCCAAGCTCTACCGCTATATAGTATAGTTGGTTTGTAGAGTAGTCAGTGCTCTGGCTAATTAAGCTCACAAAAGATCCATAGAAAGTACAGGCCGGCAACTCGACAGCTTCTCCAAAGAAAATATTTATTTAAGCATTACAGCAATAACCTCACCCAAAAATACTGATGCGTTTCGGCCTCAGGCCATCATCAAAAGCTCTTGATGAAGGCCTAAGGCCGAAACGCGTCAGCTTTTTGGATGATGTTATTGCTGTAATGCTTAAATAAATATTTTCTATGGAGAAGCTGTCGAGTTGTCAGCCTGTACTTTCTATGGACCCCTCATGATCTCTATGCAGAATTTCCTGATTTATTCATGCAACAAGTGTAGAGAGTTCTCTGCTCACTCAGCTGTCAAAAGATAAAAAACGGGCAGCCTGCCAAGTTTTTCACAACATTATCTGCACTGGTAGATAACTATAAACATTGTAACTTTTCCTTTTTAGATCAAAGGAATAGAACTTCGGTCTGTAAATGGGGGAAGTTTAACGACCAAACCAGACCAACGACCTTTTTATGACACTTTTTTCTTACAAAGTTAAAATCAGTATTTTTTGCTAAAAAATTACTTGAAACCCCCAAACATTATATATATATATTTTAGCAGAGACCCTAGGGAATAAAATGGCGACTGTTGCCAAATTTTATGTCACACTGTATTTGTGCAGCGGTCTTTCAAATGCAATTTTTTGAGAAAAAATACACTTCAATGAATTAAAAAAAAAAACTAAACAGTAAAGTTAGCCCAATTTTTTTGTATAATGTGAAAGATGATGCTATGCCGCAAGAATCGTGATCTTTATTCTAAGCAAAAAAATAGCGATTCTCATTTTAGCCAGAATCGTGTAGCTCTAGTGGTCATTCTTATTTTTGCTAAACACACAAGTGCTGTAAATTTGATTGTTTTTGGGGTCATGGAGAAGACAGACGGGCTGCTATTCAGTACCAAAACACTTTTGAAGCTGATAGTATGAAAAAACATTAAATAAGACATATTTTTTAAATTACTACTATGTAAGGAAAAGTATAATGATTTGTTGTCTATGTTTTAAGCTTATTGAGTTTTAAGCTGACATTGTGTCCCTTTTTAATTTTTTGGACTTTTAAAAAATTTGTATTTGACAAAAAAAAAAACATATTTTAGGATGTATCCATATTTTGCTTGAAGCACATGCTGGGCATTCCAATGAGAAAGTCCAGCATCACCTTCATCTCCCTTTTTACATAAATAGCACTGCTGTTGCTGTTCTCTCTTGGAAATGCTGGTTGTTTGGCTGTTGTGACAATAATTTGGATTCGGTGCTTTCTGAGTCACTGACCTGGAACAAGTACAGAGGTTACAAATTCTGACTTTCTCTAATTTTCATTTTCTGCATGCTGATTTTGCCAGAAGAGGGGTGGAGGAGTGCGTCGCTTCACTAAAAGCCATTTTGAAGTGTGTATAATAAGTGTGTATAATCTGATCTCCCTGCAATTCAGGTCTATTTAACCACATAGATTGTTATGTGATTCTTCAAAAAGCCAGTGTTCTTGCTAAAGGCATCAATAGAATTTTGAACTGTACCCTGATGCTTAACTCCCTAAAACCCTAACCATATAGTGTAACTGTGGCCAGACTAGACATTTTAGTATTTACACTTTTTAACAAGCAGTATTGACTTACCTCTCACCGTGCCCCCCTTTGCAGATGTCCTGACCTGTATTTACATTAGAGTTTAGAAGGTTGGAAGTCTTATGGGTCACTGCTGTGAGAGGGGAGCAGGGTGAGCTGAGCTGCTGAGTCTCTAGAAGGGGGATGCAGAGTGACCCAACCTGTTTAGTAATTAGTAGGGGTGTAGGGTGAGCTGACCTGCTTAGTCACTGCTGGTAGAAGAGTAGGGTGAGCTGACCTGCTTAGTCACTGTTGGTAGAAGGGTAAGGTGAGCTGACCTGCTTAGTCACTGTTGGTAGAAGGGTAGGGTGAGCTGACCTGCTTAGTCACTGTTGGTAGAAGGGTAGGGTGAGCTGACCTGCTTAGTCACTGTTGGTAGAAGGGTAGGGTGAGCTGACCTGCTTAGTCACTGCTGGTAGAAGGGTAGGGTGAGCTGACCTGCTTAGTCACTGTTGGTAGAAGGGTAGGGTGTGCTGAGCTGCTGAGTCACTAGGAGGGGGAAGCAGAGTGCGCCAAGCTACTTAGTCACTAGTAAGGGGTGGAGGGTGAGCTGAGCTGCTTAGTAGGGGGGCTGATAGGGGGGTAGGGAACTGCTCAGAGAATTACTTTGATTACTCAAGTAATTCTGTTGTAAAGCTTGAGGATTAATTGCTCCACAGTGCCTGTACCTAGGGAGGTCAGTGAGGAATCACTTTAACCACTTGCCTAGAGGGCACTTTTACTCCCTTCCTGCCCAGGCCAATTTTCAGCTTTCAGCACTGTCACACTTTGAATGACAATTTTGCGGTTATGCAACACTGTACCCATATGAAATTTTTATCATTTTTTCACATAAACAGAGCTTTCTTTTGGTGGTATTTCATCACTGGTGGGTTATTTTATTTTTTGCTAAAATAAACTAAAAAAGACAGAAAAAAAGAAAAAAAAAAGTTTCAAAATGTTTTATACATTTTCTCCTTCACTGATGTACGCTGATGAGGCTAAACTGGTGAGCGCTGATAGGCTTCACTGATGGGCACTGATGAAGCTGTACTGATGAGGCAGCACTGATAGGTGGCACTGATGAGGTGGCACTGGTGGGCACTAATGAGGAGGCACTGATGAGGCTGCACTGATAGGTGGCACTGATAGGCAGCACTGAGAGGTAAAACTGATGAGGAGGCACTAATGGGCACTGATTGGCAGTACTGGTGGGCACTGTTGGGGCTGCACTGATAATCAGGACACTGGTAATCAGAGCCCTGATTATCAGTGTAGATGTCTCTTTAACAGAAGCCGGTTATCGGCTCTCTTCACGCTGACAGTGTGAGGAAAGGAGTGTCCGGTAACCGGCTTCTGTTTACATTGTGATCAGCTGTCATTGGACACAGCTGATCATGTGGTAAAGGGCCACTGTAATTGGCCCTTTACCCCAATCTGCAATCACAGAGTGCGCCACCCACTCACTGCAGGGGGGCGCATGGGCAGCACGATCACAGGAGGACGTCATAGGGCGGCCTCCCAGCAAAGTAAGCTCGCGCTGTAGCCGTTAAAGCTCATTCACTGTTTGTTAGGATTATGTAAATAGTTGAATGTTTAAAGCTTGGTTATGATTGCTCTTTAACCCTAACTCCTAACCTTTACTATCTAACCCTTGACACAGCGGCGGAACTAACAGGGTCGCAGAAGTGACCATTGCGACTGGGCCCTGGGCGTTCCGCCACCGCGGGGGGCCCTGGGCTCCTCCCCCTGCGAAATCCGGTTTAGACACGCTGTGCTAATGCGTGGAGCCCAGTGCCAGGGAGGAAGCTCCGGCACTGAGCTTCAGTTCTCTGCCTAACAGGGCATGCCAGCGTGGGCACTCGGGACATCTACCCTGCATAGAACTGGAAGAGCCGCACTGCTGACGTCTGCCTGTTTCGCTTTATTTAGAGGAGGGGGACAATAGTAACTTGGAAAGGGGAAGGGGGGAGGCTATATGAAAATATACCTGGAGGAGTGATAAGTGGGTGGTAAGAGGATATGTGCTGTGGGGTGCAGCCACACGGATTTGACACCACACCTTGTAAGTCCTGCCCCCTTCCAAAGCACCCCCCGGAACATAGGCTCTTACCCCCCAATCAAAGAGATGCCGCCTGCCTCAGAGGTGGGGCAATTGCAGTGTCTGGACCCCTGGCACCCTGTAAGAGATGCGGGGAAAGTGCCCTGGGTGCCCACTCTGAAACTTTGGGGGGCGAAGGGAGGATTTGACTCTGTTCATTCATAACAGGCATAATAAACTCTGTTTACTATGCTTCGAATGAACGGGAAGACTCTGTACAGAGCTATTCCCATCCATTCATTCTGTGCAGCAGAGATGGAGATTGAGGGCTGTGTCCTCAGTCTCCTTTCTCTGTCTCAAAGGTGAAACATCAGAGGTCTGTTTAGACCCCTAATATCTCACCAAAGCCCCCCAACAGGGCTCCTAAAAATTAAAAAAAAATAATAAAAAAATAAAATGGTCAAAACTAATAAACAAATAAAATAACAAAAATAAAAAACTGACACCCGTGGTGGAACTACCAGAGTCACAAAGGCCAAAGACTCTGGTGTTTAGACATGGTGGGGGGGCCCCGGCCGGGAGTCAGGGGCCCTGAAGGTTTTTAGTTACGCAAGGCTTGACACTAACACTAACCTAACCCTACCATAAAATTACCCCTACAGCATGACAAGATCTTATAACTTTAATGCTGAAAGGGAATGATCTGAAGCATACTTGCCTTGAGGGTTGGATTGTGGTTGTAGAAAATGGACTCACCAGCTGTTTACTGCAAGTGAATAAAATATGGAATATTCCTCTACAAAAAAACATTTCTTATATGGAGAAAGTCACAAATCTCTTTAGTGTAGTACTAAGACCTCACATTTTTTGTTCTAAATAATCTGATACAGAGAAGCAGAACATAACTGCCGTGGCATATGAAAGTTCAGAAACACTTATAATTAGAATGATAACCACCATGGCCTCTGGGTTTTGTGTGAGCCACTTTCTGGTCAGAAGAGGAAACTCACTCTGCTTCTTTGGAACTACATGTTCCAAGATACCAAGCACTTCTGCCCTTGCCTGCCCCATCAAGCCTGCTCTGCCTGCATGTTTATAGGGCGACCTGTCCAGCCTGCTCTGGCTGACTCTGCACATTGGAACGTATAGGCAGTTCTAGGTTGCAGTATTTTCTCCCACCTGAAGGTGGCACTGTGCTATTTCTTCAAACCGGCAGGAGTCCATTGAGGAATAATTGTCCCCTGCTATGGGCTCCAGGTAGCCATTTTAGGGAGGACGGGAATCCTATTTGATAGGAATAGGAGCAGCATTAAGGTGAGGTATTCATCAAGAAGGGAAAGAGTAGGTTTTCCCTTACCGGGTGTTTCCTCTGTCATCTAATCAATGTGTTCAAATAGCATTGATTACATTGGTACGTTGACGTTGTTGCGAGCATACAATGCCATAGACACTTTCTATTACAGTTATAACTATGCAGGCACCATAACTGCTTTTGCTTAGTTTAAAAAATGATCGTTCTTCCCTTTTTTACAAGATTAAAAAGTTCTGTTGTGTGACCATGCATCTCTTCTTCCTGATAGTGGGGGGTGGGGTAACAGGACACTGTGCAGACTCACAGTGTGCCTGTATTCCATAGTGGTTGAGCAGGGGGTGTGTTCAAGAGGCAGACTGTGATTGGGAGGGGGTGTGTGCCAGAGGCAGGCTGAGATTGGTCGGGGGGTGTTGTAGCTGAACAAACTACCCAATATAGGCATGCTGTGTACCAGCACAGTGTCCTGTACCTCTGAATGGCCAGCCAAAGGAGGAAAACTGACAACACAAAAAAGAAAGGTGACTTCAGGTACTTCAAATGGAAGAATTACATGAAAATGATAACGACTATGATTTATAAAATTCACATATGTGAATACACACACAGAAAGAAAAAAAAAATTAGGGTAACATACACTTTAATTAGGCCCCACCTGCAAGTGTGCACTCACAGGTGTCAGCAGAGGACCCTGCTAGGGCAAGAACCCCCGACAACAGGAAATAGAAGGACTGCCTAGTGGAAGGAAGGCAAAGATTACAACCGACAAAAGACAAACAGTGGCTAATGCAAATCTGCTGCAGGAAACTTAAACAAAAATTTTAAATTTATTTATTTTTTCATTTTTATTTTTTTTTTATTTATTTATTTTTTAAATTTAAAGCGGAGTTCCACCCAAAAATGGAACTTCCGCTGTCTGGATTCCTCCCCCCCTCCGATGTCACGTTTGGCACCTTTCAGGGGGGAGCAGATACCTGTCTAATACAGGTATTTACTCCCACTTCCAGCAAAAGATTGCCGCAGTATCCGCGGCAATCTACGCCATGTCCGGCCCCTCCTCTGTCCGTTACCCCCCCCCCCCCGCCTTTTTTTCTTTTAGGCGGAATTCCGCTTTAATATCACTTTAAAGTGTTTGTTACTCCAGCCTATCATATTCCTGTTGTGGCTGCTGTACCATGTATTTGTATGAAAAAGTCTCCTGTTCTCTTTGTATTGCTTCCTTTGTGTGAAATCCCTGGTGTTCTTGCCCTGGTGTTCCTGCCATTCTCTCTGCTTTCCTATTAGAAACTGACCACACTAAGCAGCAGAACACACTGTGGTCAGTTCTCCAGCTATGCTGGGAACTCAATGTGCCCTCCTCCAATGATCAGACGTGTCCTGACACCCCCCCTCCACTGCACAGCCTTTCACTGGGAAGCTCAGTGTGCTGCTGCTTCTCGTCCCCTTATGCAGCTGAGAATAGAGGGAACAGAGGGAATGCGAGAGAAAAAAGTGAAAAAACGTATTGATAATGTGTTTTTTTGTATATATCTAAAAACTGACTGGGTTGTTTTACAAGGTGATCTTTTACAATCACTTTAAAGTGGTTCTAAAGCATTAACCACTTGCCGACCGCGCTATAGGAGAATGACGTGGCGGGGCGCCAGTGGCTCACTATGTGATCAGTGTCCGGAGGACACTGCTGATTACAGATTTAGGTAAAGAGCCAAGCAGTGGCTCTTTGCCATGTTATCAGCTGTGTCCAATCACAGCTGATCACAGAAGTAAAAAGAAACCAGTTATCAGCAATCCTTTCCTCATGCTGACAGCAAGAGGAGAGAGGAAAGGTGGCGAGAGCCGATAACCGGCTTATCAGTGTCCTGATTATTAGTGCAGTCGCAATAATGCCCACCAGTGCTGCCAATCTGTGCCTACCAGTGCTGCCAATCTGTGCCCACCAGTGCTGCCAATCTGTGCCTACCAGTGCTGCCAATAGGTGCCCACCAGTGCTGCCAATCTGTGCCTACCAGTGCTGCCAATAAGTGCCCACCAGTGCTACCAATCTGTGCCTACCAGTGCTGCCAATAAGTGCCCACCAGTGCTGCCAATCTGTGCCTACCAGTGCTGCCAATCTGTGCCCACCAGTGCTGCCAATCTGTGCCTACCAGTGCTGCCAATAGGTGCCCACCAGTGCTGCCAATCTGTGCCTACCAGTGCTGCCAATAAGTGCCCACCAGTGCTACCAATCTGTGCCTACCAGTGCTGCCAATAAGTGCCCACCAGTGCTGCCAATAAGTGCCCACCAGTTCTGCCAATACGTACCCATCAGTGCTGCCAATAGGTGCCCATCAGTGCCTCCTCATCAGTGTCACCTATCACTGCCGCCTACCAGTGCCCATTAGTGCCACCTACAAGTGCCTATCAGTCCTGCCTATCAGTGCCGCTTATCAGTGCAGCCTCATCGGTGCTGCCAATAAGTGCCCATCAGTGCCTCCTCATCAGTGTCACCTATCACTGCCGCCTACCAGTGCCCATCAGTGCCGCCTACCAGTGTCTATCAGTCCTGCCTATCAGTGCCACCTATCAGTGCAACCTCATCAGTGCCCACCAGTGCCTCTTCATTAGTGCCCACCAGTGCCGCCTCATCAGATCAGCCTATCAGTGTTTATGAGTGCCCATCAGTGAAGGAGAAAAATTACCTGTTTTCAAAATGTTATAACAAACTTTCCCTGGGGGCACCCAATGAAGAGAAGGAGCCAGGAGCGCCGGCAGGGTCCCCCAGAAGAAGAGGATCTGGGCTGCTCTGTACAAAACCATTGCACAGGGCAGGTATGTATAGGCATGTTTGTTATTTTTAATTAAAAAAATAAACTAAGCCTTGTAACCACTTTAAGTCTTCCGCATGTACTCATCAACTTCGGTACCAACTCTCCAAATTAATATAATCCCAAGTTACCAACTAAACAGACTCTTTTTTGCAAAAGTTTGGGCAAGATTGTCATGTTCAATTCATTCCGTATAAAAAAATAAAATAAAAAAAATAGAAAAAAGGAAGAAAAAAAAACTTCGGAAAACTTAATGAAAGGGTTGTTGTAATCACACAAAGCACTTCACAGTCCCCTAACAATTATTACTCAAAATGAAATATTAAAGCTGATGCAATCTGCCAAGCGTCGGCGACAAATTGTTGATAATCTGTTTTAGCAAATGACATTAGCAAAACACTAATACTGACCTGGAGCATTGGATTGGGGTACTTAAGACACTATTATTGGAAAGTAAAGTGTATTTAAAACCACTAGAACCTCATCTGGAAGTAAAATGAATATTGGTTTCGTTATACTGGTACGTAAGATATAATCAGACGAACCACAGGAAACGCCATAATCTTTCTTCTTTATGCCAGGCCGCTAATCAAGCTTTTTTTTTTTTTTTCTGTGTGTTTTAGATGTCAGCAGTTTAATAGTGATAATCTGCACCTACCTACCTCCCTTCAACAATAGCCGAGAAAAATCATTTTACCAGCTCAATCAGATCTGTTCAAATCCCGTAGCTTTTTCTACTTGTAACTCCCCTTGAAAAAAATTCTAGCTGCTGTAATCTTCATATCAATGAGGGATCTCACGCAGCTTCGCCTCTCAGGAGAAATTTCCAATGCAGAAGTATTTATGTATGTCACTCCGACAACAATATATCGAGAGCAGTGCCACTAATCAATGTCAATATGTTAGATTCAATGGCCTTCAAAATGATTAAAGGTTTTATAAAGCTGACAAGCTTTTTGGAGACTGAAATAATGTACTAATATCATGATATTATGTCTAAAAACACTTCAGTCATTTAAACCGTTACCGCGATGTATAATTCGAGTGTATTAACGCGGACACTTTTCCCAAGCCAATATGTCAGAGTTATAGTAATTATGGACGGCTTATGTATTGAATGCTTTTTGCAGTTAAAATGAAGAAAATGGTGCGGACATTTTTTAAACGTATGTTTTTATATCTAGAATGACTATTAAATGTGGACTCCAGCTGCATTTAAAGTTGAACTTCCGGCAGTTAACCACTTCCTGACCGCCTACTGCAGATATATTGTGGCAAGGCGGCCGCTCTGTGCCAGATCACGTACCAAGTACGTGATCCGACATTTCCAGGACTGGGGCAGGTGGGTGCTCCACCGGTGACCCCCTCCCGCTGTGATCACACACAGTGGAAGCCCAGCAGCGGGTACCACGGACTCGATGTCCACCGGCAACCAGTGGCGGCCCGTCCATTAGGGGCGCTCGGGTTCCGCTCCCTCTCTCCAGGCCACCGCCCTAAATGCAATGGATAGATTTATGCATAGCCTGAGTCTATACACAGCCGCCGTGGTTGCTCCCTATTCATGCGTCCGGCCCCTTTCAGGGCACCGGGTGCATGAATTACAGCAGCCAGGGTTTTTTTTTTAAGCACCTGAATAGAGCCAGAGGCTCTAATAGGCTTCAAATAGGGTTGGGCTCGGGTCGCAGAGAATGCGCTCCAATCCCACCCAGGTGTGTTACTATTCATTCGCTGTTGGAACACTGATTCTTAATCCGGCCAAGCGAGTGTGAGACCCGTTTTGGCTGGAAGGGGAAGACTTCTGATTGGCCACCGAGGAGGAGGGAGGGAACAGAAGCCGCCAATGCCGTGATGACCCGTGGAGAGCAGGAGAATGGGAGGCTGCCGAGCAGGGGAAGCTGCTGGTGATGGGGTAAGTGCTACCGACCGACCGGAGGGGTGGCATACTGTTTGCCACCCCTAGAAAAAATTTCCACTGGCCGCCACTACTGACGGCACCCACTGATTATACAGTACATGGGCAGAACGCCGATCTGCCTATGTTAAAATAGGGCAGATTGCCATTCTGTCGGTAGGAAAGGTATAGATCCTGTGTTTCTGCAAAGCAGGAACATCGATCAATGTCTTCCCATAGTAAAAATACCTCCCCCACAGCAACGCTGTATCCTGACCTAGACCGACAACGCTCAGGCCTAGGGCAGCACTTTGCAGGGGGGCAGCACGGACAGAGTCCCCGCTGGCTTGCACTACACACTGTTAGTGTAGCACCAGTCTTATGGGGCGGACTGGGCTGAGTCTGAGTGGCAAATTAGTCTAGTGCCCCCATAAAGCGGCCGCACTGCTTCCGGTATGCAGGCGGCCGGCATTCTGCAACTGTGGGGGAGTGGCACTTCTCATTTTGACTGTCCTATCATCCAGGACCACAGACCTTCCTCACTGTGCTATATGTTTTCTGCTGCACCATTGGCATGGTTATATCTTCTTAGTCCTCTCAATAAAATTATCAGAAATTTGTGCTTAAAGTAGAACTATAGGCAACACTTTTTTTTTTCATTTTGGAAAGAGTAAGGGAGGGTTATAACCCCTGTCAGTTTATTTTTTACCATCCCTGTCCCATTGCAGAGATTTCCCTTCACTTCCTGCCCCATAGCCAAACAGGAAGTGAGAGGAAATCTGTGCAAATTAAGGGAATCCATTCCCCCCCTAGGTCCTCAGAACTAGTGTCCCCAGTTGAAAATTTTGGGGCGGGTCTCAAACATCAAGGGGTGTGGCCTTGACAGGAAGGGGTGGGTCATATTTAAATTAGAGAGTGCACAAGTTTAGTCAGGTCTAGGGCAGCACAAAACCTAAATACACTACTGCCCCACAGTGAGAAAGCTCAGGCTAAGCAGACAGTTAAAGTGATACTAAAGTCTATTTTTTTTCATTAAAAACAACAAACATGTTATACTTACCTGCTCTGTTGCAGTGGTTTTGCACAGAGCAGCCCCAATCCTCCTCTTCTCCGGTCCCACTTTGGCACTCTTGGCCCCTCCCTCGTGTTCAGTGCCCCCACAGCAAGCAGCTTGCTATGGGGGCACCCGAGCTGCAACTCCCTGTGTCCATTCAGACACAGAGCTGCGGCCCGGCCCTGCCTTCTTTCTCCATAGACTCACTGACTTTGATTTACAGCAGCGGGAGCCAATGGTGCCGCACTGCTGTCTTAACCAATTAGGAGGGGAGTCCAGGAGAGCCAAGTCTCTCGTGCAACATCGCTGGATTGAGATGGGCTCAGGTAACTATTGGGGGGTAACCTTCTGCCTTAACAATAACTTTAACCCTTTGATCACCCCTGATGTGAACCCCTTCCCAGCCAGTGTCATTAGTACAGTGACAGTGCATATTTTTAGCACTGATCACTGTATTAATGTCACTGGTCCCCAGAAGGTTTCAAAAATGTCATTTAGTGTCCGATTTGTCTGCTGCAATATCACAGTCCTGCTATAAGTCTCTGATCGCCGCCATTACTAGTAAAAAAAAAAAAAAATCCCATAGTTTGTAGACGCTATAACTTCTGCGCAAACCAATCAATATACACTTATTGGGATTTTTTTTACCAAAAATATGTAGCAGAATATATATTGGCCTAAATTGATGAACAAATTAGATTTTTTCAATTTGTTTATTGGAGATGTTTTATAGCAGAAAGTAAAAAATATTCTTTTTCTTTTTTTTTTAAATTGACGGTCTTTTTTTATTTATAGCTCAAAGAATAAAAATCGCAGAGGTGATCAAATACCACCAAAAAAAAGCTCTATTTGTGGGGGGAAAAAAACATACATTTTATTTAGATGCAGTGTTCCACGACTGTGCAATGTTCAGTTAAAATAATGCAGTGCCATATCGCAAAAAATGGCCTGGTCATGAAGGGGGGTAAATTTTCAGGAGGTAAAGTGGTTAAATATACAGATGAAATAACTCTATAGGAGCTTAGTTACCTGCCAAAGAATTTATTCATGTCCGCAGCGCTAACCCCCCCCCAAAAAGAAGCCACTATGATGGGTCCTCTGCTCTCTGCTATGACTCTGTGAAACACTTTGTCCCCCTGAAACACCTGGTTACCCGATAGCATACTGCAAAGACCTATATTAGCTCAGGTATTAGAATATTACCAATTTTATTGGTACTGTATATGGAAAATAATCACCAGGCTATTGGATTGTAAACTAAGTAAGTAGTACTGTATATTGAAAAAAGGCAAAGTGAGAAACAATGTGCCAACAGTAAAACAGGTAAGGACTCCATTAAATTGCAGTAAAGTAACTGGCATGAGTATTATGCCCCGTACACACGGTCGGATTTTCCGATGGAAAATGTCCGATCGGAGCGTGTTGTCGTAAATTCCGACCGTGTGTAGGCTCCATCGGACATTTTCCATCGGATTTTCCGACACACAAAGTTTGAGAGCAGGATATAAAATTTTCCGACAACAAAATCCCTTGTCGGAAATTCCGATCGTGTGTACACAAATCCGACGGACAAAGTGCCACGCATGCTCAGAATAAATAAAGAGATGAAAGCTATTGGCCACTGCCCCGTTTATAGTCCCGACGTACGTGTTTTACGTCACTGCGTTCAGAACGATCAGATTTTCCGACAACTTTGTGTGACCGTGTGTATGCAAGACAAGTTTGAGCCAACATCCGTCGGAAAAAATCCTAGGATTTTGTTGTCGGAATGTCCGAACAAAGTCCGACCATGTGTACGGGGCATTAGGCTATGATGTGGCAGTCAACCCCGACCACAATAATACCAAAACAAGTTAACCTGATAGATACAGCATTAATAAAGAACAGCATAAACGGCGAGAGGCAAAAACAGCAATAAAAAAGTCTCACATTCACTCTGGTAATAACTGGTCAAAAAGTGTCCCAGAGTGTATTCTGTGTATATACACCTGGGTGCAGGCATATGAATGTTTTTCTGAGTGGGGTACCTCTTGGAAGTGGTTGTATAGTACCTGGTGCCTAATTTGCAACTTAAGCTGGCTCACATTGGGGCCCGATCTGTATGGTGATGCAATTGTTGCTTTCTTTTTAAACATGCATGCAGTAAAGGGCTCTTGGGTCTGTTAAGTAAATGGACAGTCTCCTCTAGCAATAAACTGCTAGACAGTAATGAAGTAAACTCAACAGCAATTGATAACCAATAATAAGGGGGGGATATGATCAACATGTACAAATATATAAGGGGTCCATATAGTGAACTTGGTGTTGAGTTATTTACTTTACAGTCAACACAGATGACACAGGGGCACTCTTTATGCCTAGAGGAAAGGAGATTTCATCTCCAAATATGGAAAGGTTTCTTCACAGTAAGAGTTGTGAAAATGTGGAATAGACTCCCTCCAGAGGTGGTTCTGGCCAGCTCAGTAGATTACTTTAACCACCTCAGTACCCGGCACTTTCACCCCCTTCCTGCCACAAGCCATTTTTCAGCTTTCAGCGCTGTCGCACTTTGAATGACAATTGCGCGGTCATGCAATGCTGTACCCAAACAAAATTACAAATAGACACAAATAGAGCTTTCTTTTGGTGGTATTTGATCACCCCTGCGGTTTTTACTTCTTGCGCTATAAACAAAAGAAGAGTGACAAGTTTGAAAAAACAATATTTTTTACTTTTTGCTATAAAAAATATCCAATTTTTTTTTTCTTTCAACCAATTTTTTCCTCAGTTTAGGCCGATATGTACTCTTCTGCATATTTTTGGTAAAATAAAAATAGCAATAAGCGTATATTGATTGGATTGCGCAAAAGTTATAGTGTTTACAAAATAGGGGATAGATTTATAGCATTTTTATTATTTCTTTTTTTTACTAGTAATGGCGGCGATCTGACTGCGATATTTCGGCGGACATATCAGACACTTTTGACACATTTTTGGGACCATTCACATTTATACAGTGATCTGTGCTATGAAAAAGCATTGATTACTGTATAAATGTGACTGTCAGGGAAGGGGCTAACACTAGGGGGCGATCAAGGGGTTAAATATGTGTCCTGGGAGTGATTCTAACTGTAGGGGGAGGGGACTGACTGTCGGAGATGACCGATCGTTGTCCCTATGTAGAAGGGACACACCATCGGTCTCCTCTCCTCTGACAGGACATGGATCTGTGTGTTTGCCGGGCACGCGCATCGGGCCCCCTAGTGGCCCGGGAAGGCGATCACGTCATATGACGGCGGCCCAGAACAATAACTGCCTCGTCCTGCCGTCATATGACAGTGGGCGGGCGGCTAGTGGTTAAGAAAGGCCTGGATTTTTTCCTAAATGCACACAATATAACTGGGTATTAACATTTATAGGTAAAGCTGATCCAGGGAAAATCCGAAGGCCTCTTGGGGGTCAGGAAAGAATTTTTTCCCCTGCTGTAGCAAATTGGATCATGCTCTTCTGGGGTTTTTCGCCTTCCTCTGGATCAACTGTGGGTATAGGATTGGGTATATGGGATTGTATGATATTATTTTTTATTTATTTATTTATTGATTTTTATGGTTGAACTAGACGGACTTGTGTCTTTTTTCAACCTGACTATGTAACTATGTAACTATGTAACCAGTTCTGGTAGCACAGCAAACCTTGTCCTGGTTGCTTGTCAGTCTGCTGTCCTCAGTAGTTCAGTCCTCATGAACAGGTCCTCACAGCACAGTCCCAGCTTAGTCTCTCTGGTGCTAGGCACAGACATCACAGGCAACAAGTCTGCACCACTAAGACTGCCCTCCTCCTATATCCCAGTGACTCCTAGTCATTGTAGTTTGCGGCCCCATTAGCCTCTATGGCACAACGCTCTTCCCACGACTACATGTCCCAGAGTTCTCTGCAGATGTTATGTTATCAGCCACCTCACCTCTCATAGGCTGCTGCTACCAGGCAGAGGGGGGGGGGGGGTCACTTACAGCCTGCAGCACAGCAGTGGGGTGGCAGGGGGAGGGGTAATCCGGAATCAGAACACACAGCCAACAACACACCCGGTGGGGGGAGGGGTAAACCGGAATCAGAACACACAGCCAACAATAAATGAAAACGGCATTAAAAAACACACTGCAGTTGCGTTTTTGGTGTGTTTTTTGAGTCACATGTCCATGCTTCACAGTTGCATGATTGGAGTCAGGCAACCAGAAAATTCCCCCGAAAATACCTAAAAAACGCATATGCATTTTCTTTTTATAGAGCAGTGTGAAAGGGCTCTTAGAAATAAGAAAGCCTGCACCGCCTCATACAGCAGTGCCAAGCCTGCACCCCCTCATACAGCAGTGCCAAGCCTGCACCCCCTCATACAGCAGTGCCAAGCCTGCACCCCCTCATACAGCAGTGCCAAGCCTGCGCCCCCTCATACAGCAGTGCAAAGCCTGCGCCCCCTCATACAGAAGTGCCAAGCCTGCACCCCCTCATACAGCAGTGCCAAGCCTGCACCCCCTCATACAGAAGTGCCAAGCCTGCACCGCCTCATACAGCAGTGCCAAGCCTGCACCCCCTCATACAGCAATGCCAAGCCTGCGCCCCCTCATACAGCAGTGCCAAGCCTGCGCCCCCTCATACAGCAGTGCCAAGCCTGCGCCCCCTCATACAGCAGTGCCAAGCCTGCACCCCCTCATACAGCAGTGCCAAGCCTGCGCCCCCTCATACAGCAGTGCAAAGCCTGCGCCCCCTCATACAGAAGTGCCAAGCCTGCACCCCCTCATACAGCAGTGCCAAGCCTGCGCCCCCTCATACAGCAGTGCAAAGCCTGCGCCCCCTCATACAGAAGTGCCAAGCCTGCACCCCCTCATACAGCAGTGCCAAGCCTGCGCCCCCTCATACAGCAGTGCAAAGCCTGCGCCCCCTCATACAGAAGTGCCAAGCCTGCACCCCCTCATACAGCAGTGCCAAGCCTGCGCCCCCTCATACAGCAGTGCCAAGCCTGCACCCCCTTATACAGCAGTGCCAGCCTCCACAGCTGTAAGGACTTTGTGCAGGGCTGAGAGTTGTGGACGGAAAAGGAGGGCCGGTTGCGCAGAGGTGCAGCTGTGGGGGGTGGTTGTGGGCAAGGGGCAGTTGGTTGGTACTCAAGTTGGAAGAATGTCACACAGAGCCAAGGAAAGGTTGCACAATTATTGTTTTGTTGAATTGCAGGTAAAAAGTGGAATAACAATGGCCAGTCACCAGCACTAACAATGTGGCTGCAGTAACTGCGGCAAAACACTTGACATATTTCCAAGCAGTATAATATCAGCAAACACACTGATACCGGCAACACAGGTGGGGAAAGGTGGTAGTAGTGTTCTCAGCAATGTTAGCGGTAGATTGGAAGAATTCCAGCATAATGATTGTCACTTTGGTATAGTTTAAGGTACCCGAGCAGAGCATAGGCGGTGGCTGATAGGCTGAGTGACGGTGGAAACGGCATTTAAAAGAGCAGTGCATGTCCTAAGGCACAGCAGAGCGGACAGCAAATCTTTCTCTACTTTGCATATGCTTAATGAAACTACTGCCGGTGGAAATTTTTTTTGAGGGGGGAGGCAAACAGTATGCCAACACGCCAACCCCCCCCCAGGTTGGTCGGTCAGTCGGTAGCACTTACCTCATCACCAGCGGCTTCCCCTGCTCGGCAGCGGTAGCCTCCTGATCCCCTGTCCTCTTTACATGTCATAACGGCGGCGGCCGGCTCCCGTTTTTTCCGTCCTCCTCCTCGGTGGTCAATCGGGAGTCCTCTCTTTTCGGCCAATTGGAAAACGAAACGGGCCTCACACCCGCTTCTGAGTGGCCGGATTGCCGGACTGAGGATCAGTGTTTCAACAGCAAATATTCATTTACTGTTGTAACACACCTGGGTGGGATCGGAGCGCATTCTCTGCGACCGGAGCCCAACCTTAATTTGAAGCCTATTAGAGCCTCTGGCTCTAATCAGGTGCTTAAAAAAACCTCCTGGTCGCTCTATTTCATGTGCCCGGTGCCCTGAAAGGGGCCGGATGCAAGAATAGGGGGTGGACATGGCAACCGAGGATAGACTCATGCTATGCGTTGCATATAGGGGGGTGGCGTGGGGAGAGGGGTCAGAGCCCTGGTGCCCCAGGGCTTTTTTTCTCAGAGAATAGGTGCAGGTACCCCCCCCTTTCCAAGTCACCCCTTGTCTCCACCCCCTAGCCACCTTCGAGCACAATCCCTGATCCCCTGCAGCCAGCCACAATAGATCCCCCCATCAACAAAAGATACCCCAACAACAATAGACCCCCAACAGCAAAATGCCCACCAGTACCAATAGATCCACCCAAGCAACAATAGACTCTGCCAGTAACAATAGATCTCCCAGCAGCTATCATCAATAGACCCTAAGCAGAAAGAAATGATAGACACCTCCCTCAGCAGTAAATCCCTCCCAGCAACATAACCCCCAGCAACAATAGATCCCCCACCAGCAATGATAGCCCCACAACGACAATAGATCCTTGAGTAGCCAGCAACAATAGACCTCTCAAAACAATCCGCCATCCCTTGCCATTACATAAATTCAGTGTTGGAGGTGCGGGAACTGCATTCCCCGGGGTTCCCGCTGAAAAACAGCCCTGCATACTGCCGACCAAAGTGTTCATTGTTTCAACAGCATATTTTAGGGGTATAAGGACTGTGACATATGTGTGCTGTGCATACAGTGGGTAGGCTCAGATATTATTTAAGTATGCCCCTTTAATGGTCAGCACAGAAAGGCCACACTTTTGTTTGCTGTGGTGCACATCCTTGTCCGTGGAGCGCCCAGGGATACCCCAGGTCTTTCATAATTCTAGCAATGCCCTCCACTACAACATTAGGCAAGATTAGGTTATTTAATAGGGGCAGGATGAAATTCCATCGGGTCGCCGCCATGCAGCGGGCACCCACACGCGCCCTCTGTCGGCTCTAAAAGGGAAAGACGTACCCGTATGGGCTTTCGCCCAGCCGTGCCATTCTGCAGACGTATATCGCCGTGAGCCGGTCGGCAAGCGGGTAAAGTGTATTTTTTAAAAGACCACTGCGCAAATACAGAGTGACATAAAATATTGCAATGACCGCCATTTTATTCTCTAGGGTCTCTTCTAAAAAATATTTACCGTATATACTCGAGTATAAGCCAACCCGAATATAAGCCGAGGCACCTAATTTTACCACAAAAAACTGGGAAAACTTATTGACTCGAGTATAAGCCTAGGGTGAGAAATGCGCAGCTACTGTAAGTGGAAAAGAGGGTCAACAATGCCCATTTGCAGCCTCACTGTGCCCATTTGCATGCCTCACTGTGCCCATTTGCAGCCATAGGTCCCCCGAACTTCAAACTTGGTAGTTAAGGGTTCCTAGATGCCCCCTAGCTGCAGCCAAAATTTGGGGTCTCTGGACCCAAAGGGTCCCGAAATGACATTGCTGCAGATGGACACAGTTGACCGACTTTGGAGCCTCGTATCTCGGGACTACTTGGTGCTAGGAACCCCAAATTTGGTGTGCAAACCCAGTGGAACATAGCCAAAGCTGGGGTTCCTAGCACCAAGTGGCCCCGAGATACAGGGCCCCAAAGTTGGTTCGGAAAATGTCAAGCACTTTTCTGCAGCAGAGAATGACATTTTCTGAACCGACTTTGGGGCCCTGTATCTCGGGGCCACCTGGTGCTAGGAACCCCAGCTTTGGATATGTTGTAGTGCTAGTTCCACTGGGTTTGCACACCAAAACACTGGGGTTCCTAGCACCAAATGGCCCAAAGTCGGTTCGTAAAATGTCATTCTCTGCTGCAGAAAAGTGCTTGACTCGAGTATAAGCCAAGGGGGGCATTTTCAGCACAAAAAAATGTGCTAAAAAACTCGGCTTATACTCAAGTATATACGGTTTATAATGTTTGGGGGTTCTAAGTAATTTTCTAGCAAAAAATACAGATTTTTACTTGTAGACCACAAATGTCAGAAAAAGGCCTGGTCTTAAAGTGGTTAAAGTGATTGTAAGGGTAATTTTTATTTTTTTTAAAATAACAAACATGTCATACTTACCTCCACTGTGCAACTCATTTTGCACAGAGTGGCCCCGAACATCCTCTTCTGGGGTCCCCCCAGCGGCTCTCGCGCTCCTCCCCACATCTGATAACCTCCTCGGAGAAGCACTTCCCCGAGGGGGTTACCTGGTGGGCACGCTCCTGAGTTCAGCATTTGCGTCTATAGACACAGAATGCTGGACACTGCCCCTCCCCCCGCCACCTGCATCATTGGATTTGATTAACAGCAGCAGGAGCCAATGGCTGCGCTGCTATCAATCTATCCAATTCAGAGCCGGGAGCCCGTGGAGAAGCAGCCAGCACGTCCCCGACAACTGAATGAAGGGGTTCAGGTAAGTAAAACGGGGGGGCTAGGGGGTTGATGACTGCCAGGTGTTTTTTCACCGAAAAAACACGTACCTTTACAACCCCTTTAAGGACCCTGGCAGTGCTTCTTCTGTCAAAAAAAAACAGGAGCGGTATATTGGCATACTGCAGGAGAGACATCAGGAGCCGCTAAACCAAGATCTATAACAATACACAATTGAATAAAATTATACTTGCTTCATTATTAAATGAAGCCCCATGTTTATAGGGAATCGCAACTTTAATACTTACTGATTAGTGATTTTTACATAGTGACCACAAGAGGGTGCCAAAACCACGCCAAAATCTCCATAAAGTATGTGACAGGCGGGCAGAAAGACTGTGGAGAAAATGTAATGTAAGAAAAAAACTATAATTACCAAAATTGTAAACATTAGAAAGTACAGGCTCCATATACAGTATCTCACAAAAGTCAGTACACCCCTCACATTTTTATAAATATTTTATTACATTTATTATGTGGGGCAGCACAGTGGTGTAGTGGGTAGCCCTTTTAACTGGCAGCAAAAGGGTCGCTGGTTCAAATCTCGACCACGACACCATCTGCCTGGAGTTTGCATGTTCTCCCTGTGCCTGCGTGGGTTTCCTCTGGTTTTCTCCCACACTCCAAAGACATGCTGGTAGGTTAATCGGATCCTGTCTAAAATTGGCCCTAGTATATGTATGAATGTGTGTTTAGGGACCTTAGATTGTAAACTCCTTGAGGGTAGGGACTGATGTGAATGTACAATGTATATGTAAATCGACAGCGCTATATAAGTAACTGAAATAAATAAAAATAAATGTCTTTTCATGTGACAACACTGAAGAAATTACACTTTGCTACAATGTAAAGTAGTGATTGTACAGCTTGTATAACAGTGTAAATTTGCTGCCCCCTTAAAATAACTCAACACACAGCCATTAATGTCTAACAAAAATGAGTACATCCCTAAGTGAAAATGTCCAAATTGGGCCCAATTAGACATTTTCCCTCCCCGGTGTTATGTGATTTGTTAGTGTTACAAGGTCTCAGGTATGAATGAGGAGAAGGTGTGTTAAATTTGGTGTTATCGCTCTCACTCTCTCATACTAGTCACTGGAAGTTCAACATGGAACCTCATGGCAAAGAACTCTCTGAGGATCTGAAAAAAAGAATTGTTGCTCTACATAAATATGGCCTAGGCCAGTGATGGCGAACCTTGGCACCCCAGATGTTCATGCACTCTGCAGTGTAGTTGAGCATCATGGGAAATGTAGTTCCAAAACATCTGGGGTGCCAAGGTTCACCATCACTGGCCTAGGCTATAAGAAGATTGCCAAGACCCTGAAACTGAGCTGCAGCACAGTGGCCAAAGCCATACAGCGGTTTAACAGGACAGGTTCCACTCAGAACAGGCCTCGCCATGGTCGACCAAAGAAGATGCGTGCACGTGCTCAGCGTCATATCCAGAGGTTGTCTTTGGGAAATAGATGTATGAGTGCTGCCAGCATTGCTGCAGAGGTTGAAGGGGTGGGGGGTCAGCCTGTCAGTGCTCAGACCATATGCCGCACACTGCATAAAATTGGTCCGCATGGCTGTCGTCCCAGAAGGAAGCCTCTTCTAAAGATGATGCACAAGAAAGCCCGCAAACAGTTTGCTGAAGACAAGCAGACTAAGGACATGCATTACTGGAACCATGTCCTGTGGTCTGATGAGACCAATATAAACTTATTTGGTTCAGATGGTGTCAAGCGCGTGCGGCAGCAACCAGGTGAGGAATAAAAAGACAAGTGTGTTTTGCCTACAGTCAAGCATGGTGGTGGGAGTGTCATGGTCTGGGGCTGCATGAGTGCTGCCGGCACTGGGGAACTACAGATCATTGAGGGAACCATGAATGCCAACATGTACTTTGACATACTGAAGAAGAGCATGATCCCCTCCCTTTGGAGACTGGGTTGCAGGGCAGTATTCCAACATGATAACGACCCCAAACACACCTCTAAGGCGACCACAGCCTTGCTAAAGAATCTGAGGGTAAAGATGATGGACTGGCCAAGCATGTCTCCAGACCTAAACCCTATTGAGCATCTGTGGGGCATCCTCAAATGGAAGGGGGAGGAGCGCAAGGTCTCTAACATCCACCAGCTCTGTGATGTCGTCATGGAGGAGTGGAAGAGGACTCCAGTGGCAACCTGTGAAGCTCTGGTGAACTCCATGCCCAAGAGGGTTAAGGCAGTGTATGAAAATAATGGTGACCACACAAAATATTGACACTTAGTCCCAATTTGGACATTTTCACTTAGAGCCCTTGCACACTGGGGCGGGGGGCGGCGTCGGCGGTAAAACGCCGCTATTATTAGCGGCGTTTTACCGTTGGTATACGGCCGCTAGCGGGGCGGTTTTACCCCCGCTAGCGGCCGAGAAAGGGTTAAATACCACCGCAAAGCGCCTCTGCAGAGGCGCTTTGCCGGCGGTATAGCCGCGCCGTCCCATTGATTTCAATGGGCAGGAGCGGTAAAGGAGCGGTATACACACCGCTCCTTCACCGCTCCGAAGATGCTGCTGGCAGGACTTTTTTTCCCGTCCTGCCAGCGCATCGCTCCAGTGTGCAAGCCCTCGGGGCTTTCACACTGGAATGAAAGCAGCGGCACTTTCGGGGCGGTTTGCAGGCGCTATTATTAGCGCAATAGCGCCTGCAAACCGCCCCAGTGTGCAAGGGCTCTTAGGGATGTACTCACTTTTGTTGCCAGCAGTTTAGACATTAATGGCTGTGTGTTGAGTTATTTTGAGGGAGAGCAAATGTACACTGTTATACAAGCTGTACACTCACTACTTTACAAAGTGTAATTTCTTCAGTGTTGTCACATGAAAAAATATAATAAAATATTTACAAAACTGTGAGGGGTGTACTCACTTTTGTGAGATACTGTATGTGGAAATATATATAAAGATATTAAAAGTTCCCCATTAAAATATAAAAATTCTTTGGGGTCCCTAAAAAACATATCACTTTATTTTCCAAAGACCAGACACTAATTACATCAAGGCCAAAAAAGAAAGCAGCCAACATGGTAAAGGAAACAGTAATGCTGAAAAAGCAAGGAAAATCCCAGTAACCGTGAGCTGACATTGTATAGGCCATCCTTGTGGGCTCCAGCAAGATGGCTGCTGAAGCCGTCAGCTGTTTATGTCCTTCCTGGGACACTGATTGGCTGCCTGCTCGTATGCCCAGATCCATACCTCCCAACCGTCCCGGATTGCCCGTGAAAGTCCCGCTGTGGGAGGTCTGTCCCGCGTCCCGGGCAGCTTCATTCCGGGACAATACAATGTCCCGGAATTGCCCCACTGGCCGATCTGATGCCCCCCTAAAAATTGCCGCATTGCCGCTGTCCCTCACTGCCTGCTGTACTAGTTTTGGCCGCGACCGCTTCATTTCACCCCCAGACGCTGCCTGGCTCACTGCCAAAACAACTGGTTGCTAGGCATGGCCCGCCTGGCGTCTAACAACCAGTGACGTCACGACAAGGAGGAGAGTGGAGCCCCAGCATTTAGCCAAAGGAGGAGTCCTCTTCGCGCCTAAGCTCCGCCCCCGGCTCCGCCCCTAACTCCGCCCCCGACTCCGGGTCTTCCCTGAGTGGAGCCCCAGCATTTAGCCAAAGGAGGAGTCCTTTTCGCGCCTAAGCTCCGCCCCTGACTCCGCCCCCGACTCCGCCCCCAACTCCGGGTCTTCCCTGAGTGGAGCCCCAGCATTTAGCCAAAGGAGGAGTCCTCTTCGCGCCTAAGCTCCGCCCCCGGCTCCGCCCCTGACTCCGCCCCCGACTCCGGGTCTTCCCCGAAGGCTGTTCCTGCGCTGGAATAAAGGTAGGAGAAATGCTCCCTGCACTGCCCTGACTCTGAGTACACTCATGGTAACTCTGCTCCCTCCCATACACTGCCCCTCTCCAGTCATGCTGTACAGTCCCCCCATACTGCCCTCCACTACCCCCCCCCCCCATTATACTGCCCCCCTCCCATTTTACTGCCCTCCACTACCCCCCCATATACTGCCCTCTACTACCACCCCTCCCATCATACTGCCCCAATCCCATCATACTGCCCCCCCTCCTATTATACTGCCCTCCACTGCCCCCCCTCCTATTATACTGCCCTCCACTGCCACCCCTCCTATTATACTGCCCTCCACTAACCCCCCCATTATACTGCCTTTCACTGCCACCCCCACCCATCATACTGCCCCCCTCCAATTATACTGCCCTCCACTGCCATCCCTCCTATTATACTGCCCTCCACTAACCCCCCTCCCATCATACTGCCCTCCACTACCACCCCTCCCATAATACTGCCCTCCACTAAACCCCCTCCCATTATATTGCCCTCCACTACCATCCCTCCCATCATACTGCCCTGCACTAACCCCCCCTCCTATTAAACTGCCCTCCACTACCGCCTCCTCCCATCATACTGCCCTCCACTACCTCCTCTCCCATCATACTGCCCTCCACCCCATCATACTGCCCTCCACCCCATCATACTGCCCTCCACTGCCTCCCCTCCCATCATAATGCCTTCCACTGCCTCCGCCCCCAACATACTGCCTTCCACTGCCACCCCTCCCATCATACTGCCCTCCACTGACACCCCCTCCCATCATACTGCCCTCCACTGCCACCAACTCCCATCAAAAACTGTAAAAAAACTCTAAAAAATAAAATGGATAAAATATAATGGTAAAAAATAATAACAAAAATAAAATAACAACAATAAAAAAAAACTACTGATCCTGTTCACTGCCCTACTGATTATGTCTACTGCCCTACTAACCACGTCCACTGCTCTACTGACCACATCCACTGCCCTACTGACCATGTCCACTACCTTACTGACCACTTTCTCTGCCATACTGACCACTTTCTCTGCCATACTGACCACTTTCTCTGCCATACTGACCACTTCCACTGCTCTACTGACCATGTCCACTGCCCTACTGACTGACACCATTCACAGTCCACACTGACACCACTGGCGGAACTACCAGCAAAGGTTGCACTTGCAACTAGGCCCTGGCCTTCTGCCCCCATGGCCGGGCCCAATCTGCTGTGGGACCATGAAGGGTGATGGGATCAGTGGGAAGGGCTCTGGGCTCGAAGGGAATGGCCCATGCTGGAGGTCGGGGGGGCCCTTCATGGTTTCTTGCACCAGGGCCCCTGAAGGTTCTAATTACGCCTCTGCTGCACCCTGTATACAGCTCATCCAGTACCCTGTGCCCTGTATATAGCTCGTCTCAGAACCCCGCACCCTGTATATAGCTCATCCCAGAACCCTGCACCCTGTATAAATCTCATCTCAGAACCCTGCACCCTGTACATAGCTCATCACAGAACCATGCTCTCTGTACATAGCTCAACCCAGAACCCTGCACTCTGTACATAGCTCAACCCAGAACCCTGCACTCTGCATGCAGCTCACTCCAGAACCCTGCACAATGAATGCAGCTCACCCCAGAACCCTGCACTCTGAATGCAGCTCACCCCAGAACCCTGCACTCTGAATGCAGCTCACCCCAGAACCCTGCACTCTGAATGCAGCTCACCCCAGAACCCTGCACTCTGAATGCAGCTCACCCCAGAACCCTGCACTCTGAATGCAGCTCACCCCAAAACCCTGCACTCTGAATGCAGCTCACCCCAGAACCCTGCACTCTGAATGCAGCTCACCCCAAAACCCTGCACTCTGAATGCAGCTCACCCCAGAACCCTGCACTCTGAATGCAGCTCACCCCAGAACCCTGCACTCTGAATGCAGCTCACCCCAGAACCCTGCACTCTGAATGCAGCTCACGCCAGAACCCTGCACTCTGAATGCAGCTCACGCCAGAACCCTGCACTCTGAATGCAGCTCACACCAGAACCCTGCACTCTGTACACAGCTCATGCCAGAACCCTGCACTCTGTACACAGCTCATGCCAGAACCCTGCACTCTGTACACAGCTCATGCCAGAACCCTGCACTCTGTACACAGCTCATGCCAGAACCCTGCACTCTGTACACAGCTCATGCCAGAACCCTGAACTCTGTACACAGCTCATGCCAGAACCCTGCACTCTGTACACAGCTCATGCCAGAACCCTGCACTCTGTACACAGCTCATCACAGATCCCTGCACTCTGTACATAGCTCACCCCAGAACCATGCTCTCTGTACATAGCTCAACCCAGAACTCTGCACTCTGTACATAGCTCAACCCAGAACCCTGCACTCTGCATGCAGCTCACTCCAGAACCCTGCACTCTGAATGCAGCTCACCCCAGAACCCTGCATTCTGAACGCAGCTCACCCCAGAACCCTGCACTCTGAATGCAGCTCACCCCAGAACCCTGCACTCTGAATGCAGCTCACCCCAAAACCCTGCACTCTGAATGCAGCTCACCTCAGAACCCTGCACTCTGAATGCAGCTCACCCCAGAACCCTGCACTCTGAATGCAGCTCACCCCAGAACCCTGCACTCTGAATGCAGCTCACCCCAGAACCCTGCACTCTGAATGCAGCTCACCCCAGAACCCTGCACTCTGAATGCAGCTCACGCCAGAACCCTGCACTCTGAATGCAGCTCACGCCAGAACCCTGCACTCTGAATGCAGCTCACGCCAGAACCCTGCACTCTGAATGCAGCTCACACCAGAACCCTGCACTCTGAATGCAGCTCACGCCAGAACCCTGCACTCTGTACACAGCTCATGCCAGAACCCTGCACTCTGTACACAGCTCATGCCAGAACCCTGCACTCTGTACACAGCTCATGCCAGAACCCTGCACTCTGTACACAGCTCATGCCAGAACCCTGCACTCTGTACACAGCTCATGCCAGAACCCTGCACTCTGTACACAGCTCATGCCAGAACCCTGCACTCTGTACACAGCTCATGCCAGAACCCTGCACTCTGTACACAGCTCATGCCAGAACCCTGCACTCTGTACACAGCTCATCACAGATCCCTGCACTCTGTACATAGCTCACCCCAGAACCATGCTCTCTGTACATAGCTCAACCCAGAACCCTGCACTCTGTACATAGCTCAACCCAGAACCCTGCACTCTGCATGCAGCTCACTCTAGAACCCTGCACTCTGAATGCAGCTCACCCCAGAACCCTGCACTCTGAATGCAGCTCACCCCAGAACCCTGCACTCTGAATGCAGCTCACCCCAGAACCCTGCACTCTGAATGCAGCTCACCCCAGAACCCTGCACTCTGAATGCAGCTCACCCCAGAACCCTGCACTCTGAATGCAGCTCACCCCAGAACCCTGCACTCTGAATGCAGCTCACCCCAGAACCCTGCACTCTGAATGCAGCTCACCCCAGAACCCTGCACTCTGAATGCAGCTCACGCCAGAACCCTGCACTCTGAATGCAGCTCACGCCAGAACCCTGCACTCTGAATGCAGCTCACGCCAGAACCCTGCACTCTGAACGCAGCTCACGCCAGAACCCTGCACTCTGAACGCAGCTCACGCCAGAACCCTGCACTCTGTACACAGCTCATGCCAGAACCCTGCACTCTGTACACAGCTCATGCCAGAACCCTGCACTCTGTACACAGCTCATGCCAGAACCCTGCACTCTGTACACAGCTCATGCCAGAACCCTGCACTCTGTACACAGCTCATGCCAGAACCCTGCACTCTGTACACAGCTCATGCCAGAACCCTGCACTCTGTACACAGCTCATGCCAGAACCCTGCACTCTGTACACAGCTCATGCCAGAACCCTGCACTCTGTACACAGCTCATGCCAGAACCCTGCACTCTGTACACAGCTCATGCCAGAACCCTGAACTCTGTACACAGCTCATGCCAGAACCCTGCACTCTGTACACAGCTCATGCCAGAACCCTGCACTCTGTACACAGCTCATGCCAGAACCCTGCACTCTGTACACACACAGCTCATGCTAGAACCCTGCACTCTGTACACAGCTCATGCAAGAACCCTGCACTCTGTACACAGCTCATGCCAGAACCCTGCACTCTGTACACAGCTCATGCCAGAACCCTGCACTCTGTACACAGCTCATACCAGAACCCTGCACTCTGTACATAGCTCATGCCAGAACCCTGCACTCTGTACATAGCTCATGCCAGAACCCTGCACTCTGTACATAGCTCATCCTACAACCCTGCCCTCTGTATATAGCTCATGCCAGAACCCTGCACTCTGTATATAGCTCATCCTACAACCCTGCACTTTGTACGTAATGCACTCCAAACACTGCATTCTTTTATCCTTTTTTTTAAATGAATGTGCTGGGATATGTATGTATCCATGAGACTCTTGCTTGTGCAACAATAATAAAAGCATATTTTATAGATACAAGGAAGCCCAAGTTTTGTTTAATGATGCCCATTAAGCTCCTCCCACTATCAAAAGTTTGACCACGCCCACATTTGCCGCAGCGCGCTATGCAAGGTTACTTCCTTCCTCAAGTGTCCCTCATTCTGAAGTTCAAAAGTTGGGAGGTATGCCAGATCGCCCCCTCTCTTTCTCAGCCCCGCATTGCAGGAAGTGCTGACAGCGCATCGCCCTCCCCCAGCCATCCCAAAGACAAAAACCTGTCAACTGGAAAGGCAGAGGGGAAGAACCAAGCACCATAAGCACCACCCAGTGGGGGGAAGACCACAAGGCACAACCCAACTGCTGCAGCACTGGTAAGAATTGGAAGTGCTGACAGCGGAGAGCATGCCATAGAGCGGTCCCCCCCCCCCCATAACTCCAACCACACCTGATTGCAGGAAACCCCACAATCAGATGGAGGGAGCCATGGGCCGAGGATGTAACAAATCGGGCACACACCACAGCAGTCCTCCAGAGTGCCAGCGTACCCGGGGGAGAGAAGGCCAAAATAGCGTTCATCACTGCTATAAGCAATAGTTTTAGCTGTCATGAATGGTTCTGTTGTGATCTATAATTGGCTACAGATTGGCCCAGGTACCATGTGATAGCTGTGGGCCAATCACAGCATCACAGATTTGAAAAAGTACTTGGGTATGGGGCTAGGTAGAGTCCTAAATAAGTAGAGGATTTGTGGTAGGTGTAGCATTTTGAATGCTGCAAGTCTGCCGGACCATGATAATTCATGTTTAAAGCGGAGTTCCACACAAAAATGGAACTTCCGCTTTTCTGAACCCTCCCCCCCTCCGGTGTCACATTTGGCACCTTTCAGGGGGGAGGGGGGTGCAGATACCTGTCTAAGACAGGTATTTGCACCCACTTCCGGCATAGACTCCCATGGGAGTCTATGCCTCTTCCCGTCCCAACCGCGCTGTCTGCTGGGAACACACAGCTCCCAGGAGAGAGCAGGGACCACTAGGGACGTGCAGCGCGACTCGCGCATGCGCAGTAGGGAACCGGGAAGTGAAGCCGCAACGCTTCACTTCCTGATTCCCTCACCTAGGATGGCGGCGGCAGCTGCCGAGAACCGAGCGGGTTCTCGGCGTCCCCTGCCGACATCGCTGGACCCTGGGACAGGTAAGTGGCCATATATTAAAAGTCAGCAGCTGCAGTATTTGTAGCTGCTGGCTTTTAATATTTTTTTTTTTGGCGGTGTGGGTGAACCCCCGCTTTAAGTATTGATTGGATTTCTGTTTGCAGTTTGATAAGGAGAGGTTTATAATTACCCGAGAAAAGGTTTTTGACCGATCGAGTAAGGTGAATCCCAAGGTAGGAAATACTTTTGTCTGGCCAAGTGAATGGGTATTGGACCTGTAGCAAGTTTTTTGTTGTGGCGTCTAGTTTAAGGTGTAGAATATGCGATTTGGATGTGTTTAGCTTATAGTAGGAGACCCTTCCGAACCAGTCTAGCAGTTTTTGGGCTTCCTTCAGTGAAGAAGTTGTATTAGTTAAGATCAAAATTACGTCGTCCGCAAAGAGACTTATCTTGTGTGGGGTTTTGCCTATCCTCAAGCCTGTGATCGGGGGGTTCGATCTCACATGTTCCACCAGGGGTTCCATCAGTAGGTTGAATATTAGTGGTGACAAGGGGCACCCTTGGCATGTACCATTGGTTATATGAAATGGTTGAGATAACATATCTGCTGACTGAGTATACTTGTGCTGACGGAGTGGTGTAGAGTGCCATGATGGCCCTGTATATGTGGTCCTTAAACCCAATTTTTAGGAGTACTTTTTGTAGATATGTCCAGTGTACCCTGTCGAATGCCTTCTCTACGTCTAAGGAGAGCAGCAGAGAAGGCTGGATTCAGCATGGTGTATTAATTTGATCATACATCTTGCGTCAGGTGCTTGTCTCCCTCTAGTGAACCCGGATTGAGCCAAGTGTATGAGATCTGGCATTATCTCTAGCAGGCGTCTGGCAATGGTTTTGGCATATATTTTTACATCCAGGTTCAAGAGGGATATAGGACGGAAATTTTGAGGGTAGGTTGGTTCTTTCCCTGGTTTCGGGAGTGTGACAATAATAGCATTCAACATTTCCCTAGCAAGCGTGGAAGAGGAGGCAGCATCATTGCATACTTGCGTTAAATATGGGATTATTTGACTGGAAAATTGTTTGTAATACTCCCCCGTCAAGCCATCCGGTCCTGGGGCTTTCCCCGATGGTAATGAGTGTATCGTTGCGAGAATCTCCTTGGTCAGTGAAGGGTTCATTCAAGAAGGCCAATTGTGTCTCAGTCACTTTTGGAAGCGTAATTTGCTGCAGAAACGCATCAATGTCCTTATTTAAGGGTTGATATGCGGTTAGATCTTGTCTAATATTATAGAGGTCACTATAGTAGTCACTAAACGCGTTAGCAATGTCTTGGGGATTAGTCAGTTTCTCTTTGCGGTGGGGGTGGAATAAGTGGGTTATTTTAGTCTTAGTCCTTTGCCCCTTCAGGCACTGTGACAATTTTTTCCCCGCTTTGTTAGAGGTGGAATAAGAGGTGGCTTTGATTTTGCGCTGTATGTGTTCGAAGGAGTTGAGCAGTAGTGTCCTCAATTCCTGCCTCAGTGACAGCAGTTGGGCCAGTTGTGTTGGGTTTGGTTTGGTTTTGTGCAGGGTCTCAATGCTTGCAATTTGTGAGGTCAGATCCTCAATGCACTGCGTCCTCTTCCTTTTACATAGGGAACTTCATTTCATTATAACCCCTCTAATAACAGCTTTGTACATGTTCCACACCGTGGCGGGATCCCCCACTGAACTACTGAGGTCAAAGTGTTCTTTTAGGTGCTCCTTAATTTCCTGCAAGTGGGTTGGGTGTTACAATACGTAGTTGTTGGCGCGCCAGAGAAACGTATTTCGCTGGCGTTCAGTCATTTATAGAGATTGTGATTGGAGCGTGGTCTGACCACGTCATGGTGTGGATAACAGATGGGCTGATTTTTTATAACAACCACTTATCTGTAAGGAACATGTCTATTCTTTAATAGTATTTATGATGTGGTGAAAAATAGGTGTAGTCCTTTTCAGACCCATGATGACATCTCCAGACATCAAATACATCCTGTGATGTAAGGAATTGCTTCAGGGGCGACTCTCTTCTTTTGGCTGAAGAAGTGGTGTCCATATGGGTATCTGCTACCAAGTTGAAGTCGCCTTTGCTTAAGGCTTTCCAGATGAAGCTCAACTGGTGGGTATTGGGGGCATATACATTTAGTAGTGTGTACTTGATTTTATTAAGGGTGCAAAGTAGAATTAAGTATCTACCCTGCAGGTCAGAGATCTCTTGGAGCAGGTGGAAGTCTAAAGTATTTTTTATAGCCACGAGGACTCCTCTTTTTGATGTATAGGTAGCGTGATAGATGTGGGAGTATTTGCTATTAGAACAAAGGGCTGCTGACTTGGGCAGCAAGTGTGTCTCTTCAGGGCCATCTTTAATATTGATTGGACCCCGGGCAAAAATTTTCTTGGGGCCCCCCCCCATGCAGTTTTACTCTCCACCTGCTCTGAGACATACAATAAATAGCAGCTAGACTCAAAATCAGTTTACTGAATCAGATCAGACAGTGATTGCGATTGTTCGCCAGAGGTTACAGTGTATCATTACCGCTCACTGACTGGTTGCTAGAGGTTACAGCAAACATTTTGGCTCACTGATTAGTTGCTAGAGGTTACAGCACATGATTTCTGCTTGTTGATTGGTTGCTAGAGATTACTGTACATCAATACTGCTCACTGATTGGTTACTGCACATCATTACTGCTATCTAATTGGTTGCTAGAGGTTACAGCACATCATCTCCTCACTGCCTGTACATCATGGACAGGACCTTGCTCACCTGTGCACCCCAAACTGTAATTTCTTCTCTGCCTACCTCTGCACACCCCACATTTTCTTACCTTTGCAGAACAGGCTGATGGTAGGCTTAATGACCACAGTTGTAGGCAGGACTTTCAAGCATGCCCCTTTATCTCCCCAGTGGGTAGCATTCAGTATAGGTGATGGTGGATATGACCTCAGGGGGGCATGATATACATATGAATACCACCTCTGTTTACATAGAATGCTGCCGGTCCGCCACTATTTACATATGAATGCCGCTGCTATTCACATATCAATGCCGGTATTTACAAGTAAACACAGGGTCTGCAGGTGAGTCACCTGTGCACAACAATAGGGCAGAGCTGGGCAGCATTAATAACAGAACTTCACACTGAGATATTAGGATACAGCACGGGACTAAAACCTCAAGGGATGAGGGAATTTTAACTGGGATAGTTGGCAAGTATGAGGCAGCTGCTTTGGGCCCCACAACAGTGCTCTGCCTTAAAGACGGCCCTGTGTCTCTTGGACATCAGTGATGACTGCAGTGACAACAGCATGTCCTTTAAGGTGCTATGCATGACTGGCTGCCCTGTGGTGGGGAAGAATGCCATGGAGTTGTGCAAGGCCTGGGCCTCGATTATGACCTGAGGCGGGCCGTGGGAGTGGTGCATCCATCCGCATCCAGGCCCTGGCAGGGCTACTAGTGAGGGGATCTGCATCTGGGTCTTGTGTGGAGGACAGGGGAAGTGTTGAGAAGCCCATTTCATCCTGATTATCGTCTGGGGATCTGTCTATGCCCCTCGTGGCGTGGCCTGGCCGCCGCCGCCATCCTGGATCTCACTGACCTTGTCCTCCGGGGGGAACATACAGATGGTCAGCTTCTTTGGTTTGAATTCCCCCATTCGTTTGCGGGACATCATCGGCGGAGTTGTGCTGCAGCTCTGGGACGAAGATGGTGAGGTATCGCTGTCCCTGGCGGGCCTGAGTCGCTTCGTTTACATATAACACCAGACCGACGCTTGCGTTCGCCTTTGCACATGAGCACGGGGGACAGGGGTGCTTTTTTTTTTATGATTTATTTTGCTTTTTTATTATATTTTTAAACTGTTCCTTTCATTTTTTTTAAAAAAAAATTATTGTTATCTCAGGGAATGTAAATATACCCTATGATAGCAATAGGTAGTGACAGGTACTCTTTTTTGAAAAAATTTGGGTCTATTAGACCCTAGATCTCTCCTCTGCCCTCAAAGCATCTGACCACACCAAGATCGGTGTGATAAAATGCTTTGCCAATTTCCCAATGGCGCAGTTTATATCCGGCGAAACCTATGAAATGCTTGTGGCTTCCAGTTTCTTAGGACATAGAGATGATTGGAGCAGTTCTGGTCTCTGATCATCTCTGTGGTCAGCTGGCGGAACCACCGGCTGCATTCTCGGGTTCCCTGTTAGGACAGGAAAGCCAGAGAAAATCATGGAAGATGGAGGGGGGGGGGACGTTCCCTCCCATAGCTTATAAAAGCAGTCTAGAGGCTAATTAGCTGCTAGGATTGCTTTTACATGAAAGCTGACCGCTGGCTGAAAAGAATAATACCAAGATGATACCTAAACCTGCAGGCATTGTTCTGGTATAACCACTCAAATTCCAGCAACATACCAGTACGTTGCTGGCCCTTGTTGGGCATACATTGTAATTTTCTGTTTTTCATGCAGTCTGTGGGCTGAACAAAAAAAAGAGATTTATCGGTAATATGCCCACCATTAGAATAATGCCCTTCATCCACCCACTTCTAATGATGGGCATACATGCACCATTTTCTTTTAACAGCTGGAGTCGCTGATTTACGTATCATAGGAACAAATGCTGTTGCTGTCAAGATAAATAAATCAGTGCTGCAGCTGAATGACGTACCTGCTAAGCAAATTATGGTTAACAATAAAACAAAGTAACATTACATTATAACAGTAAGACTTACCATACCTGCAAAGCAAATACAATAAAACATAGAAAAAATAAAAAAAATTTTAACGCAATCTGTGCCTAAAAAATATATGCCGAAGTATAGGGGCATCCGCCCCTAATGTTAGGAGCAAATCGCTCCTCCACCCCTGCCCCCATGCTTTGCATATATGCTCTTTTTTTTAACTGTGGTGGTGAAGTCAAGGCTTTACATATAGTGGGAGCAAACGCTGTTGCTGTCAATATAAATAAACCCGTGCTGCAGCTGAATGGCGTACCTGAAAACAAAAAAATGGTTAACAATAAAACACAGTAAACAGTAAAGTATAAAGGAATTACATACCTGAAAAGCAAACATGATAAAACATAGTAACAATAAAACATTGCATTGTAGAATACAGTAAAAAAGAGCAGAACAATAGAGAGAGAGAGCAATAAAATAACAACTATTTTTGTTTTTTTTATTATATATATATATATATATATATATTTATTTATTTTTTTTACTTTTTTTACACTTTTTTTGTAACTGTAACGGTTGTAACGCTTCGGTTCCAGGTTCGGGTCTCCCAAAATGCGATGGCATCTTTGGTGACCCTGAGAATGTGTATCTGTGCAGTGCTGTACCCTACGCTAAAACTCCACTAGTGTGTGGTAGCGTTCAAAACATTCACCAATGCAAAGACCAGGATGGTCAGGACAGGAGGGACAATAATAGCGGGTGTCACGCCTATATCCGCGCTTTCTACAGACACAACATTTTCTTTGGGGGGCTCGTTGGGTAGGGGTACTCGGGAGGACATAAGGAAAATGCCTCCCATGCAGCCGGCTTAATGCATTTGCGTTAGGAAGTTGGGCCACAGCACCGTTTGGAAACCGAAGGGCTGTCATGATCTCTTCCTGGAATTTAAGGAAGGATCCAGTTCGTCCTGAAGCTTTGTATAACACATAAGCATTCAGCAGAGCCAATTGGAATAAATATACAGACACTTTTTTATACCAGCGTCTGGACTTACTGGCAATTAGATACGGCACCAACAACTGGTCGTTGAGGTCCACCTCTCCCATATTTTGGTTATATTCGTCGATACAGAAGGGTTTCTCCACAACACCAGTCGCCGTAGGAATTTGGACCGTTGTGTCTGCGTGAAGGGAGGAAAGAACAAAAACATTCTTTTTATCCCTCCACTTCACAGCGAGCAAGTTATTACACTTTAAGCAGGCTCTCTACCCCAGCCTAAGACGGTAATCTACAAGCCGCTGGGGAAAGCCCCAGCGATTAGATCGCACGGTGCCACATGCGCCAATTTGATGATCAAGCAAGTGACTAAAAAGTGGCACGCTCGCTTTTCTGAATAAGGAAAACACCAAGTCGCACACAGTCTTACCAGTGCTCCCTATGTAATTTGGGCAGTTCTCTGGCTCTATGTGACTATCTCTTCCCTCGTAAACCATAAAACTATATGTTTAGCCTGTGGCCCTGTCATAGAGCTTATACATCTTGACCCCATATCTGGCACGCTTGCTGGGAAGATACTGTTTGAAAGACAAGCGGCCAGAAAACTGAATCAGGGACTCATTAATGCAGGCAACTTGATACGGAGTAAACAAGGCTGCAAAACGTTGCTTGAAGTGGTTTACGAGGGTCCAAATTTTGTAGAGTCGATCAAATTCAGGGTCACCCCGAGGACGACTGATGACTTGATTGTTGTTGAAGTGCATGAACTGCAAGATCTGCTCGTATCCTGTCCTGGTCATGGAGGCAGAGAACACGGGCATATGGTGAATTGGGTCAGTGGACCAATATGACCGCAACTCACTCTTTTTGGTTATGCCCATGAGGAGGGATAGGCCCAGAAAGGTCTTAAATTCGGAAACCGTAAGTGGTTTTCAATCTCTGGCAAGGGTCAAATGGGGATTACCGGTGATGAATTGACCAGCATACAAATTGCTTTGGTTCACAATAGATCTACAGAGATCTTCGGTGAAAAACAGCGAATAACAATCAAGTGAAGTAAAATCAACTGTTTCCACCTGAATTCCAGGTTGACCAGTGAATGGGGAAAGTACGGGTGCTGCAGAAGTAGTGGGTTCCCAATTAGGATTGGTGAATGCAGCAGGAAGGGCACTATGGGCTTGAAGGGCCTGTCTTTGTCTTCTTGGTGGCTGCGGGACACTACTTGTACTAGCCACCTTGCCAGCTTGAACTGCACTTATGGGACTCGCCACGTCACCATGTGATACTGCAGTGCTGGATGTACGACCAGGGTGTACTAGGCCGCTGGTGCTTGCCAGTTCACCAGAAGGATGAGCGGCGCTAGTACTGTCTGTCTGCTCCATACGAGGGACCTGCTGTTCTTGCACCTCAAAGACAGCAGAAGAACAGTGTCTGGTATGCCTGGCCTTGGCAGGGACCACAACTCCATCATCAGAGCTATCTGTCAGGGTGCCGCTGCTGTCTACAGGTTCGTATTCTGAGCCTGAATCTGACAGATGAGTGACTTCCTCTTCACTATCTGTCATGCTCAGAAACATGTAGGCCTCTTCACTAGTGTTCCTTCGATTTGACATTTTGGTCTCTAAATTTATTGGTACACTAGTGAGACTCACAGGTAAAAAAGCTCCTAACTGTTAGCGACTGATTGAAATGCTACGAAAAAACTGTTAGGGTTCGCAGGGATCAGGCCTGACTCTGTGAACGCTACAGTTATGTGTGTTGTGTTTTGTAAGTGACAGTGATCGATCGATACTGTACTTGGGTGGGCTGGGCTGGGCGGAGTGGCTAAACGCAGGTGCTAGCAGGTATCTGGGCTGATCCCGCTAACACTGTGTTTTTGGGAACCCTAAACCGCTGGAGACGCTAGTATAGATCTGATCAGATCAGATATCGATCCGCTCAGACACTATACTACTAAGGGAGGCGTATGGTGTGTGCATGGGTGTTAGCGCTACTGGCACTAATCTGACGTTGCCTGGGGTGATGCAGACCCTAACTGACGCTAAAACCTAACTTATATCACCCTCCGGGCAATAAGGGGGTTAAACCTTTATTAGGTAATATACGGCGGGTGCCCTGATGCTGACTAACTAACCAGCGTCACCCATAACACTAATACAGTGATCACTGGTGACAGGGGGTGAAAGGGTTAACTAGGGGGCAATCAGGTGGATAAAACCTTTATTAGCTAATATATGGGGGTACCTGAGGCTATAAAAACCTGACGGTGAAACTAACTGGCTAACTGGCGTCACCAGTGACACAAATACAGCGATCTATTAGTGACACTGGCAACAGGGGGTGAAAGGGTTAACCAGGGGGTTAAAACCTTTATTGGGTAGTATATATGGGGGTACCTGAAGCTATAAAAAGCTGACGGTGAAACTAATCACCTAACTGGCTAACTATTGTCACCAGTGACACAAATACGGCGATCGATTAGACACAAATACGGCGATCAATTAGTGACACTGGCGACAGGGGGTGAAAGGGTTAACTGGGGGGCGATCAAGGGGTTAAACCTTTATTAGGGGGGTTTAGGGGGGTAACCTAGACCTAACTGGGGCTAATACTAACTGCCCTAACAGTTATTTCAGTCACAAATGACACCAATGCAGTGATCAGTGAAAAATCTGAAAACTGCAATTGGTGACACAGTGACAGGGAGTGAAAGGGTTAACTTGGGGGTGATCGGGGGTGATCAGGGGATGGAAAGTGTACCTATGTGTGCTGATGTCAGTGTTCTGTTGGTGCAACTCACGGTTAGATGTCTCCTCTCTCTCACTGGAATCGAAAAGACTCCACAAGGAAAGATGACATCACTTCCTCCTGTCTGTGTTTACATTTACATTTTCATTGCACTTCCCGCCCATGGGGAGGGCGGGACATACAGGTACGCCCATTTCCCCACCAGTGCCATTCTGCCGACGTACATCGGCGTGCGGCGGTCGGGAACCAGTTAATGAAGCGCTCATCAAATGCAGCCCACCAGTGCCCATCAAATGCAGCCTCACCAGTGCCCATCAAATACTGCCTCACCAGCGCCAATCAAAAGCAGCCTCACCAGCTCCCATCAATGCTGCCTACCAGTGCCCATCAATGCAGCCTACCAGCGCCGATCAATGCAGCTTCACCAGCACCCATCAAATGCAGCCTCACCAGCGCCCATCAAATGCAGCCTCACCAGCGCCCATCAATGCAGCCTACCAGTGCCCATCAATGAATGTTTGCTTGCTTCCATTCATTCGGGAGTCGGGACACAGACACAGTCCTCCGCCGCCACTACGCCTCTAACACTATGTGTGAACAGAGCGGCGGCTGCCCACTGATGCTGTGACTTAGTTGCTTGCTTCAGAGAGAAGAGCGTAGGAACACCAGTGGCCGGGCACCCTAGGCAGCTGCCTAGTTTGCCTAGTGGTAGCACCGGCCCTGCCTGTTCCTCATTTGGAAGGAACTGTCCTTTTGAAACCAAACCTCTCTGTCCCTCATTTAGCCTTAATTGTTCCTCTTCCTAGTCTGATGTGTACATTTCTATATGAAATGTATTATTTTACTACTAAAAGTGTTATGATGTTATCCAACCTCTATTTTACTGCATTTGTTATGTTGAAAAGCCAAAATTAAAAGAGAGGTCATAAAAAGCACTGGTGTGGTTTAGCCAATCATCTTCTGGATATTAGATCTTTGTGGTCCATGGCAAGGACATATCCTTTGCCTACATACTGTGTGCTAAAAGGTGTCCCTATTTATCATTTCAGAATGATATCACAACAGCAAAGTAAAATAGAGTAAAATAGAGAATATTTTTTCATATTTTGAAAAGTAAACACTTTTCAAATAATGAAAAATAATGGGGATACTGTATCATAATATTTCTGCCAAAACCTCTGAAACAAATAAAAAAAAGTTTGGAACCTCTGAAGTGCCGTTGGTCTCATTAAAGGCTAAAATTCAAAGCAAATTCTCCTGAACGGAGCTTTTTAGCCTTCAAAGATAGCTCCGATTTTTGATAAATACATAAAAAGATTTTTTTTTCACAAATAGAAGAAAGGCCAAAAAAAGTGAGCTAACATTAAAGAGTGGAGAGCAGAAAGCAAAAGTTTGAAGCAAAAGTCATAATACATCAACCAAACATGTTTAACTTTTGAAATAGTAAAAACTGCACATAATGAAACACCAATGTAAGCCACATGAAGCCAATTTCGTAAAATACAAAATTGATTTTCTATCATGGAAACATTTCAGCTTCTCAGTTGTGTAAAGCATCAAAGTGACAACGAAATTAATACTTTTCTGGCCAAACCAAATTAATTCCAAATATTGAATATTGTAACAGCAAAGTTATTTCATAACAAAGTCAGATTTTTCAGAAAGTGGAAGCAAGTTGTGACTAGTGATGTTCTTTTTTTTTTTTGTCGCTGCCCCCCTTTTTAAATTCTTTGCCTCAGTTTGTCTTACTGAGATGCTGGTGTTCCCCCTTTTTTATTAATATATTTTTAAAAAAAAAAAAAGGAAAAGTAAGTTTGGGACTTTAAATGAGGCTGGCACCAAAGGGATACTCGCCTCCATCCCGGTCATTGCCCACAGCATTTTAGAGGTTGGATGCCCAAAATGTTTTTTACATACCATGGATTATACCAAATAAATGTACTTTGGCCACTTGACCTGCTTTTGTGCTGCTGTGTGCTTCATTTAAAGTCCCACTTCTCTTTTTCTTTTTTAACCACTTGCTTACCGGGCACTTAAACCCCCCTCCTATCCAGACCAATTTTCAGCTTTCAGCGCTGACGCACTTTGAATGACAATTGCGCGGTCATGCAACACTGTACCCAAATGAAATTTTTATCATTTTTTCCCCACAAATAGAGCTTTCTTTTGGTGGTATTTGATCACCTCTGCGGTTTTTATTTTTTGTTAAAAAAATTTAAAAATACCGAATTTTCTTAAAAAAAATGTATTTATTTTTTATATTTTGTTATAAAAAATTTTAAAAGGGTAATTTTTCTCCTTCATTGATGTACGCTGATGAGGCAGCACCAATGGGCACTGATAGGTGGCAGTGATGGGCACTGATGGGTGGCAGTGATGTGCACTGATTGGTGCCAATAATGGGCACTGATCTTGTACACTGCTAGGTGGCACTGATTGGCACCACTGGTGGGCATTGCTAGGTGGCAATGGTGGGCATTGATAGGTGGCACTTGTAGGCATTGATAGGTGGCACTTATGGGCATTGATACGTGGCACTGTGGGCACTGTGGGCACTGTGATGTGGCAATGTCAGGTGGCACTGGCAGGGGGTACTGGTGGCACAATTGAGGCACGTATGAGGCATTATTGCCTCCTCCTCTTCGGGACCGATGTCCCTTGCTGGTGAGCCGGTGATCGGGTTTTTTTTCTCCTCGCACTGTCAGCGCGAGGAGAAAAAAAAAACGATCACAGAGCTTTTGTTTTGATCATGTGATCAGCTGTCATTGGCTGACAGCTGATCACATGGTAAGGGGCCGGGACCGGCCCCTTACTTAGATCGGTGATCACCCGAGTCTCAGTGACTCGGTGATCACAGCGCGCTCCACACGCGCCCTGCAGGGCGCGCGCGGGGCACGTGCACAGGGGAGGCCGTCATATGACAGCCTCCCGGGAATTCAGGTCTGCGCTGTAGCCGTCATTCGGCTATAGCGCGGATATCAAGCGGTTAAACCAATGACCAGGATGGGCCATGATGGAACACCTACAGTATATAGGCATCTCCAAGGTTGGGCTTCACACACTTTACCTTCCTTTCTGTTCAGCATCACACTCATGTGTATGGAATTGTCCACTCTGTGCACACCAGGTATTGTCTCCTTTTTTCCTCATCTCATCTTTTTCATCAGTCTTTATTGTTTATGTTTTTTCTTGGCTTCATTTCATCCTCTGTTTTTCCACCCTTTTTTCACTCCTTCCTATCACACCCTCTCTCTTTATTTCCCTGTTTGTCACTACATCACTCCTTTTTTACATTTTCCCACACTTACACATCATCACACATCACTGCGATTTTTTTCCATCTAGGTTTCCCACATGGAGGTCCGCATCCTACACTCACTGCACCCTCCAGCTATGGTTTTGCCTATGGCGATTGCTCTCATTCCCGCAGATCACCCTGGCGTCCGGCGGCGTTGCTTTGCAGCTCTCTGCGATTCTGGATGCAGTTTTACTGGATCGCTGATGCAGACGTGAGTTTGGACGCACAACCTTTAATTAATTCTATACAATTAAACTATTCTTATATAAAAAAAAAAACGTTTTCATCTGCTGCTTATTTATTGAATATATATATATATATTTTTTTTTTTAAATAAAAAAATATTTTTTAGAATCATTCCATGACGTATGCTCCTGATGAGCGGTTGTTATACCGCGAAACGCGTAGAGCTTTGAATATTACCAATCTTCCCTTATCATGGAATATCAAGAATTTAATGATTCCACTTACCTCCATAAGTATCTGTTATGGCATTAAGTCTCTTATTATTTGAATTTTCTGTCCTTATTTTTTATGGCTCTTTTTGGGTCCAATCATAGTAACAAATGTACACATGTATATTGATTGTTATTTTTGCTCTCTGTGTGTGACAACGGATCATGATTTATTGTGTATTTATGTATAATTAATCCATGGTTTATTATATAGAGGCTTGATGCCCACAGCTTTTTAGAGGTTGGATGCCCAAAATGTTTTTTACATACCATGGATTATACCAAATAAATGTACTTTGGTCACTTGACCTGCTTTTGTGCTGCTGTGTGCTTCATTTAAAGTCCCACTTCTCTTTTTCTTTTTTAAACATATATTTTTTTTAGTTTTTCAATTTGTGTCAGCGGTAGTCTCCAATTGTACACAGTTTATAGTATGCCAAGCACCACATATTTTTTTTTCTTGCTGCATCCTTTTTTTTAATTATTGTTGTTGTTCCCCTGCCCCCTTTTTTTAAATTGTCAGCCCCGGTTTGTCTTACTGAGATGCTGGTATTCCCCCTTTTTTTACTAATATATATATATATATATATATATATATATATATTTTAGTTTTTCAATTTTTGTCAGTGGCAGTCCCCATTTGTACACAGTTTATAGTGCACCAAGCACCACATTTCTTTTTTTTTTTTCTTTCTTGTCGCTGCCTCTTTTTTTTTGTTATTTTTGTTGTTGTTCCTCTGCTCATTTTTTTTTAAATTGTCGGCTCCAGTTTTTGACTTACTGCGATGCTAGTGTTCCCTCTTTTTTATAATTTTTTTTTGGTTAAATTTTCAATTTGTGTCAGCGGCAGTCCTCAATTGTACACAGTTTATAGGGCACCAGACACCACATTTCATTAAATAAAGTACATCCATACACCCATTTCCTATTATCTGATAAATTTGTGTAATAAGCATCATGTCTGGGAGGCTAAGGAGGAGAGGCAGACGTTCCCATGCCATTATAAGGGGGCCATCAGTGTTTGTGTCCATAGGCAAAGGTGAACATGGTCCATCCTCAGGCAGGGCACATTTGTCTCTTTTTATTGATGTTGGCCGTGCTATCCAACCACAGCATGCAGAGGAGGTGGTGGACTGGTTTACTAAACCTTCCTCATCCACTATCACCCAAGCTGACACTACTTCCCAGTCCCCAGCAGCTGCCATAGCGGCCTATTCTGCCTCCTTGTCCACAGCTACTCCTGCCATAGCCCCACCATGATGCACAGAGGAGTCAGCTGAATTATTTGAACACAGCGTCAGCCACTTGCATGCATTATGAGGCGTTCCACGGCACTCAAATTATCCGCGAACGCCCCATATGTTTGGTTTGTTTTAAAACAAATGAACACCCGATGTTCGAGTCGAACTTACGTTTGACTTGAACCGTGGGCTCATCCCTACTGCTGACACGTGGTCCAGCAAGCATGGTCAGGGATGATATATTTAGTTCACAGCACAATGGGTATCTCTGCTTGCAATGGTCTGTCAGCTCCACCCCTCCTCCTACTCAATGTCCTCTTCTGCTGAATTGTCCTATAAACCACCAATACACGTTAAACGTTCAAGGGGCTATTTAATGAGTCAGGCTAAAAGATGCCATGAAGTGCTTCAGCTGGTCTGTCTAGGGGACAGGAGCCACACCAGAGCAGAGATTCTTTCAGCTCTGCAGGTGCAGGCCCAGAGGTGGTTAACGCCATGGCAGCTTGAGCCAGGAATGGTGGTGTGCAATAATGGCACTAACCTTCTGTCTGCCCTTCGACAGGGAAAGTTGACACGTGCTCTGCCTGGCACATATCCTCAATTTGGTGGTGCAGCATTTCTTAAACAGGTACCCAGGGTTGCAAGATCTTCCAAGGCAAGCCAGAAGAGTCTGTAGCCATCTCAGGCTGTCATACACAGTCAGTGTTTGGTTAGCTGAAATTCAGCGGGAATTCCACCTGCCCGTAAACCACCTGATTTGTGACATGCCCACCAGGTGAAACTCAACTTTGGCAATGCCGCAGCGGCTGCACATGCAGCTGAGGGCCATCATCGAATGCCTGTGTGAGTTTGGCACAAGGACACGCTTAGGGAAGCTCAGCTTTTTTCCCCACGCCAATGGCTGCTGATAAAGGATGCATGCACTGTGCTATCACCATTTGAGGAGTCGACAAAGATGGTGAGCTGTGACAATGCATGTATCAGTGACAGTATCCCTCTTGTGTTCCTGTTGGAGCATACTCTGCTTGGCATTATGGACAGGGCACTCGAGAGCAGTGGGAGGAAGAGGAGGACTTCCTTTCCTCTCAAGGGCCCCTTTATGCAGACACCATTCTTATGAGCCCACAAAACACACAAGAGGAGTAGGAGGAGGATTCAGGCAGTTTTGGAGACATTGAAGCAGAGAATGACATGCGTCAATCTTTAAGAGATGGTTTTCAGTCCCCAGAAATCTTGTAGCATGTTGCTGGGAGAAGGCAGTTCCAGATAGATCCGTCCGGACGCCCCACTGTCAATCGAATCCAATCAGTTGGGGTGAGGATGGGTCAACACCTGGATTACCATCTACAACCACTAGCACAGAAAACTAAAGCATATTTGAGGGACACTAAGCACCTCATCCAACTTTTAGAAGAAATCAAAGTAGATGGTTCCTGTATATTAGCTACAGCAGACGTTAATTCCCTGTATACAATCATACAAAAATACAAGGTTGAGGGATCATCCTCAGCATTCAGACTTTATAAAGAATGCATTAAGAAATGTAAGGGTGCAATTAGGATGGCTAAGATAGAACATGAAAGACACATAGCGGAGGAGAGCAAAAGAAAAAATCCCAAGAAATTCTTTAAGTATGTAAACAGTAAAAAAGGGAGGACAGACCATATTGGCCCCATAAAGAATGAGGAAGGACATCTGGTTACAAAGGATGGGGAGATGGCAAAGGTATTGAATTTATTCTTCTCCTCAGTCTTCACGAGTGAATCGGGGGGCTTCAGTAACCAAAACTGCAGTGTTTATCCTCATGACACAACACAGGAGGCACCTCCATGGTTAACAGAAGACGGAATTAAAATTAGACTTGAGAAACTTAACATTAATAAATCACCGGGACCAGATGGCTTGCATCCGAGGGTACTTAGGGAACTCAGTCAGGTGATTGCCAGACCGTTGTTCCTAATTTTTACAGACAGTCTATTGACTGGAATGGTACCAGCTGATTGGAGAAAAGCCAATGTAGCACCAATATTTAAAAAGGGCCCAAAATACATCCCTGGGAATTACAGACCAGTTAGCCTAACATCAATAGTATGTAAACTCTTGGAGGGGATGATAAGGGACTATATACAAGATTTTAGTAATAAGAACGATATCATTAGCAGTAATCAGCATGGATTCATGAAGAATCATTCTTGCCAAACCAATCTATTAACCTTCTATGAGGAGGTGAGTTGCCATCTAGATAAAGGAAGGCCCGTAGACGTGGTGTATCTGGATTATGCAAAAGCATTTGACACAGTTCCCCATAAACCTTTACTGTACAAAATAAGGTCCGTTGGCATGGACCATAGGGTGAGTACATGGATTGAAAACTGGCTACAAGGGCATGTTCAGAGGGTGGTGATAAATGGGGAGTACTCAGAATGGTCAGGGGTGGGTAGTGGGGTTCCCCAGGGTTCTGTGCTGGGACCAATCCTATTTAATTTGTTCATAAACGACCTGGAGGATGGGATAAACAGTTCAATCTCTGTATTTGCAGACAATACTAAGCTAAGTAGGGCAATAACTTCTCCGCAGGATGTGGAAACCTTGCAAAAAGACCTGAACAAATTAATGGGGTGGGCAACTACATGGCAAATGAGGTTCAATGTGGAAAAATGTAAAATAATGCATTTGGGTGGCAAAAATATGAATGCAATCTATACACTGGGGGGAGAACCTCTGGGGGAATCTAGGATGGAAAAGGACCTGGGGGTCCTAATAGATGATAGGCTCAGCAATGGCATGCAATGCCAAGCTGCTGCTAATAAAGCAAACAGAATATTGGCATGCATTAAAAGGGGGATCAACTGCAGAGATAAAACGATAATTCTCCCGCTCTACAAGACTCTGGTCCGGCCGCACCTGGAGTATGCTGTCCAGTTCTGGGCACCAGTCCTCAGGAAGGATGTACTGGAAATGGAGCGAGTACAAAGAAGGGCAACAAAGCTAATAAAGGGTCTGGAGGATCTTAGTTATGAGGAAAGGTTGCGAGCGCTGAACTTATTCTCTCTGGAGAAGAGACGCTTGAGGGGGGATATGATTTCAATTTACAAATACTGTACTGGTGACCCCACAATAGGGATAAAACTTTTTCGCAGAAGAGAGTTTAATAAGACTCGTGGCCACTCATTACAATTAGAAGAAAAGAGGTTTAACCTTAAACTACGTAGAGGGTTCTTTACTGTAAGAGCGGCAAGGATGTGGAATTCCCTTCCACAGGCGGTGGTCTCAGCGGGGAGCATTGATAGCTTCAAGAAACTATTAGATAATCACCTGAATGACCCCAACATACAGGGATATGTAATGTAATACTGACACATAATCACATACATAGGTTGGACTTGACGTGTGTCTTTTTTCAACCTCACCTACTACTATGTGAAAGAATCTGTCACCAGGAAGCAATTAAAGCAACACGATGGGCATTAAAACATCTAAGCAAATTACCAAGGAAACAGCGGCCTTTTTTGTTGGAGAGTCTGGAGTATTGTCTGTCACATAATTATTTTTGGCACAACAGCACTTATTTCAAACAAATTAAGGGTATTGCCATGGGGGCAAAGTTTGCCCCAAGCGTGGCTAATATCTTTATGGCTCAATGGGAAGAAAAAGCACTCTATCAAGATATGCCAAGGGAGTTACTCCTATATAAACAATATATTGATGACGTGTTCATTGTTTGGAAAGGCACTGAAACTGCATTGATCTATTATTTAAACAAGCTTAACCAGAATGACCAGAGTATATTGTTTAAATGGGAACATGATACAAAACAAATACACTTTTTGGACCTTACCATATCAGTGACAGAAGGAAAATTCAAAACCAAAACTTTTTTAAGATGGTAGACAGGAATGGTTACATACCTATGAAAAGCTGTCATTATGCCCCTTGATTGCTAAATGTGCCAAAAGGCCAATTTATGAGGCTGAAGAGAAATTATACTGACAGGGCCGATCCTAGGGTCACCGGCGCCTGGGTGCAGAAATATTTCTGGCGCCCCCACATGGGCGTGGTCATCTTACCAACTCCTCCCCTTTACAAATGTTTCTATGGCAACGACTCAAACACAGAGATGCTCCCCTAAGAAGTCTTTGTTACCCTGGGATCCTCCTGTGATCTTTTAATAAAGAAAATACAGGAAGAGAGTACACTAATGAGACCTGGAGGGGAGTATCTCTGATGCACACAGAGAGGGCTTCTGTTAGAGAGTCTGTTAGAAAGAGCCCCCAGACATAATACAGGAGATGATCAGAGACTGCAGACATAATACAGGAGATGATCAGAGACTGCAGACATAGTACAGGAGATGATCAGAGACTGCAGACATAGTAAAGGAGATGATCAAAGACTGCAGACATAGTACAGGAGATGATCAGAGACTGCAGACATAGTACAGGAGATGATCAGAGACTGCAGACATAGTACAGGAGATGGTCAGAGACTGCAGACATAGTACAGGAGATGATCAGAGACTGCAGACAGGATATAAGAGATGATCAGAGACTGCAGACATAGTACAGGAGATGATCAGAGACTGCAGACATAGTACAGGAGATGATCAGAGACTGCAGACATAGTACAGGAGATGATCAGAGACTGCAGACATAATACAGGAGATGATCAGAGACTGCAGACATAGTAAAGGAGATGATCAGAGACTGCAGACATAGTACAGGAGATGATCAGAGACTGCAGACATAGTACAGGAGATGATCAGAGACTGCAGACATAGTACAGGAGATGGTCAGAGACTGCAGACATAATACAGGAGATGATCAGAGACTGCATAGTACAGGAGATGATCAGAGACTGCAGACATAGTACAGGAGATGATCAGAGACTGCAGACATAGTACAGGAGATGATCAGAGACTGCAGACATGGTACAGGAGATGATCAGAGACTGCAGACATAATACAGGAGATGATCAGAGACTGCAGACATAGTAAAGGAGATGATCAGAGACTGCAGACATAGTACAGGAGATGATCAGAGACTGCAGACATAGTACAGGAGATGATCAGAGACTGCAGACATAGTACAGGAGATGATCAGAGACTGCAGACTTAGTAAAGGAGATGATCAGAGACAGCAGACATAGTACAGGAGATGATCAGAGACTGCAGACATAGTAAAGGAGATAATCAGAGACTGCAGACATAGTAAAGGAGATGGTCAGAGACTGCAGACATAATACAGGAGATGATCAGAGACTGCATAGTACAGGAGATGATCAGAGACTGCAGACATAGTACAGGAGATGATCAGAGACTGCAGACATAGTACAGGAGATGATCAGAGACTGCAGACATGGTACAGGAGATGATCAGAGACTGCAGACATAATACAGGAGATGATCAGAGACTGCAGACATAGTAAAGGAGATGATCAGAGACTGCAGACATAGTACAGGAGATGATCAGAGACTGCAGACATAGTAAAGGAGATGATCAGAGACTGCAGACATAGTACAGGAGATGATCAGAGACTGCAGACATAGTACAGGAGATGATCAGAGACTGCAGACATGGTACAGGAGATGATCAGAGACTGCAGACATGATACAGGAGATGATCAGAGACTGCAGACATAGTAAAGGAGATGATCAGAGACTGCAGACATAGTACAGGAGATGATCAGAGACTGCAGACATAGTACAGGAGATGATCAGAGACTGCAGACATAGTACAGGAGATGATCAGAGACTGCAGACATAGTACAGGAGATGATCAGAGACTGCAGACTTAGTAAAGGAGATGATCAGAGACTGCAGACATAGTAAAGGAGATGATCGGAGACTGCAGACATAGTAAAGGAGATAATCAGAGACTGCAGACATAGTACAGGAGATGGTCAGAGACTGCAGACATAATACAGGAGATGATCAGAGACTGCATAGTACAGGAGATGATCAGAGACTGCAGACATAGTACAGGAGATGATCAGAGACTGCAGACATAGTACAGGAGATGATCAGAGACTGCAAACATAATACAGGAGATGATCAGAGACTGCAGACATAGTAAAGGAGATGATCAGAGACTGCAGACATAGTACAGGAGATGATCAGAGACTGCAGACATAGTACAGGAGATGATCAGAGACTGCAGACATAGTACAGGAGATGATCAGAGACTGCAGACATAGTACAGGAGATGATCAGAGACTGCAGACATAGTACAGGAGATGATCAGAGACTGCAGACTTAGTACAGGAGATGATCAGAGACTGCAGACTTAGTAAAGGAGATGATCAGAGACTGCAGACATAGTAAAGGAGATGATCAGAGACTGCAGACATAGTACAGGAGATGATCAGAGACTGCAGACATAGTACAGGAGATGATCAAAGACTGCAGACTTAGTAAAGGAGATGATCAGAGACTGCAGATATAGTAAAGGAGATGATCAGAGACTGCAGACATAGTACAGGAGATGATCAAAGACTGCAGACTTAGTAAAGGAGATGATCAGAGACTGCAGATATAGTAAAGGAGATGATCAGAGACTGCAGACATAGTACAGGAGATGATCAGAGACTGCAGACATAGTACAGGAGATGATCAGAGACGGCAGACATAGTACAGGAGATGATCAGAGACTGCAGACATAGTAAAGGAGAGGATCAGAGACTGCAGACATAGTAAAGTAGATAATCAGAGACTGCAGACATAGTACAGGAGATGGTCAGAGACTGCAGACATAATACAGGAGATGATCAGAGACTGCATAGTACAGGAGATGATCAGAGACTGCAGACATAGTACAGGAGATGATCAGAGACTGCAAGCATGGTACAGGAGATGATCAGAGACTGCAGACATAGTACAGGAGATGATCAGAGACTGCAGACATGGTACAGGAGATGATCAGAGACTGCAGACTTAGTAAAGGAGATGATCAGAGACTGCAGACATAGTACAGGAGATGATCAGAGACTGCAGACATAGTACAGGAGATGATCAGAGACTGCAGACATAGTACAGGAGATGGTCAGAGACTGCAGACATAATACAGGAGATGATCAGAGACTGCATAGTACAGGAGATGATCAGAGACTGCAGACATAGTAAAGGAGATAATCAGAGACTGCAGACATAGTACAGGAGATGATCAGAGACTGCAGACATAGTAAAGGAGATGATCAGAGACTGCAGACATAGTACAGGAGATGATCAGAGACTGCACACATACTACAGGAGATGATCAGAGACTGCAGACAGGATATAAGAGATGATCAGAGACTGCAGACATAGTACAGGAGATGATCAGAGACTGCAGACATAGTACAGGAGATGATCAGAGACTGCAGACTTAGTAAAGGAGATGATCAGAGACTGTAGACTTAGTAAAGGAGATGATCAGAGACTGCAGACATAGTAAAGGAGATGATCAGAGACTGCAGACATAGTAAAGGAGATAATCAGAGACTGCAGACATAGTACATGAGATGATCAGACTGCAGACTTAGTAAAGGAGATGATCAGAGACTGCAGACTTAGTAAAGGAGATGATCAGAGACTGCAGACATAGTAAAGGAGATGATCAGAGACTGCAGACATAGTAAAGGAGATAATCAGAGACTGCAGACATAGTACAGGAGATGGTCAGGGACTGCAGACATAATACAGGAGATGATCAGAGACTGCAGACATAGTACAGGAGAGGATCAGAGACTGCAGACATAGTACAGGAGATGATCAGAGACTTCAGACAGGATATAAGAGATGGTCAGAGACTACAGACATAGTACAGGAGATGATCAGAGACTGCAGACATAGTACAGGAGATGATCAGAGACTGCAGACATAGTACAGGAGATGATCAGAGACTGCAGACAGGATATAAGAGATGATCAGAGACTGCAGACATAGTACAGGAGATGATCAGAGACTGCAGACAGGATATAAGAGATGATCAGAGACTGCAGACATAGTACAGGAGATGATCAGAGACTGCAGACAGAATATAAGAGATGATCAGAGACTGCAGACATAGTACAGGAGATGATCAGAGACTGCAGACATAGTACAGGAGATGATCAGAGACTGCAGACAGGATATAAGAGATGATCAGAGACTGCAGACATAGTACAGGAGATGATCAGAGACTGCAGACAGGATATAAGAGATGATCAGAGACTGCAGACATAGTACAGGAGATGATCAGAGACTGCAGACATAGTACAGGAGATGATCAGAGACTGCAGGCTTAGTACAAGAGATGGTCAGAGACTGCATTTCCTATGAACGTTAGTAGATAATGGCCAATCGGCCCTCTCACCCGACCCAGCGATACAGCAACGGTTCCTCTGATCAGGAGTCAGCTCACTCTGAATTGCCCGTGGTGACTCCGCTTGGTAGAGCCCAGATCTATATTCTGGCAATGACTCCATTACTTTCTCTGCCAGGGATGGCGCTAGGCTGTGTGGCTTTCCCTCTGGTGGCGCAGGGCAGTGGGGTTCCCTCTCTGATGGTGTTCTCTCAGCACTGTCCTGGGTGTACTTCCCTGAAAGCTTTCCCAGGCTCCTGGCTCTCTCTCTCCCATTCAGCTGAGCATGCTGTGTGAGCTCCAGTTTCCGTGTTACAGTGGGGCTGCCAGTCCTCGGGACTACATGTCCCACAATCCTCTTCTCTGCTCCTTTTTCTATTCTGTTTCTTCCCTGGGCATATGAAGGCGGGGGAAGATACATAGTGGGCAGCTGTGCTGGCAAGCGCTGCTCAATAGTACAGCAGCGTGCGCGAGAGGGAGGGGGGAGAGGGAGGGGGGAGGGGGAGAGGGAGGGGGGAAAGAAGAGCCCGCAGCTGCATTGGCATCACTAGGGTTGGGGTCACCCCCCCTTCCACCAACTATAGTCGCCCCTCAGTACAGACCCCCCTCCACTAAGTATAGACCCCCTCCATCAGTGCAGAACCCGCACTAAGTATAAACCCCTCGTCAGTACAGACCTTACTCAGTACAGACCCCCCCCAGGAAAACCCCCCTCCATTAGTACAGACCCCCCCAGGAGAGACCCCCTTCCATTAGTACAGACCCCCCTCCATTAGTACAGACCCCCCAGGACAGACCCCCCTCCATTAGTACAGACCCCCCTCCATTAGTACAGACCCCCCAGGACAGACCCCCCTCCATTAGTACAGACCCCCCCCAGGAAAGAACCCCTCTATTAGTACAGACCCCCCATTAGTACAGACCCCCCAGGACAGACCCCCCTCAATTAGTACAGATCCCCCAGGACAGGACCCCCCCTCCATTAGTACAGACCCCCCTCCATTAGTACAGACCCCCCATTAGTACAGACCCCCCAGGACAGGACCCCCCCTTCATTAGTATAGACCCCCCAGGACAGACCCCCCTCCATTAGTACAGACCCCCAGGACAGACCCCTCCTTCATTAGTACAGACCCCCCCAGGAAAGACCCCCTCTATTAGTACAGACCCCCCATTAGTACAGACCCCCCAGGACAGACCCCCCCTCAATTAGTACAGATCCCCCAGGACAGGACCACCCCTCCATTAGTACAGACCCCCCTCCATTAGCTCAGCCCCCCATTAGTACAGACCCCCACCTCAATTAGTACAGACCCCCCTGGACAGGACCCCCCTCCATTAGTACAGACCCCCCAGGACAGACCCCGCCTCCATTACTACAGACCCCGCAGGACAGACCCCCCTCCATTAGTATAAACCCCCCCCCAGGAGAGACCCCCTCCATTAGTACAGACCCCCAGGACAGACCCCCCTCCATTACTACAGACCCCCCAGGACAGACCCCCCTCCATTAGTACAGACCCCCCAGGACAGACCCCCCTCCATTACTACAAACCCCCCAGGACAGACCCCCCTCCATTAGTACAGACCCCCCAGGACAGACCCCCCTCCATTACTACAGACCCCCCAGGACAGACCCCCCTCCATTAGTACAGACCCCCAGGACAGACCCCCCTCCATTACTACAGACCCCCCAGGACAGAGCCTCCCTCCATTACTACAGACCCCCCAGGACAGAGCCTCCCTCCATTACTACAGACCCCCCAGGACAGACCCCCCTCCATTACTACAGACCCCCCCTCCATTACTACAGACCCCCCAGGACAGACCCTCCCTCCATTACTACAGACCCCCCAGGACAGACCCTCCCTCCATTACTACAGACCCCCCAGGACAGAGCCTCCCTCCATTACTACAGACCCCCCAGGACAGACCCCCCCTCCATTACTACAGACCCCCCAGGACAGACCCCCCTCCATTAGTACAGACCCCCCAGGACAGACCCCCCTCCATTAGTACAGACCCCCAGGACAGACCCCCCTCCATTACTACAGACCCCCCAGGACAGACCCCCCTCCATTACTACAGACCCCCCAGGACAGACCCTCCCTCCATTACTACAGACCCCCCAGGACAGAGCCTCCCTCCATTACTACAGACCCCCCAGGACAGAGCCTCCCTCCATTACTACAGACCCCCCAGGACAGACCCCCCCTCCATTACTACAGACCCCCCAGGACAGACCCCCCCCTCCATTACTACAGACCCCCCAGGACATACCCCCCCCCTCCATTACTACAGACCCCCCAGGACAGACCCCCCTCCATTAGTACAGACCCCCCAGGACAGACCCCCCTCCATTAGTACAGACCCCCAGGACAGACCCCCCTCCATTACTACAGACCCCCCAGGACAGACCCCCCTCCATTACTACAGACCCCCCAGGACAGACCCCCCTCCATTACTACAGACCCCCCAGGACAGACCCCCCTCCATTACTACAGACCCCCCAGGACAGACCCCCCTCCATTACTACAGACCCCCCAGGACAGACCCTCCCTCCATTACTACAGACCCCCCAGGACAGAGCCTCCCTCCACTAGTACAGACCCCCCTCTATTAGTAATGACCCTCCAGGGCAGACCCCCTCCCCCCTCCATTAGGGTACAGTACAAAAAAAAAACACCCGGGCAGCAGCTGGAGAGGAGAGGAGAGTGTGCAGCCGCGCCGCCCGGGTGGAGAACAGAACAGTACACAGCAGGCAGCCGGAGTGAGAGACACAGACAGGAGGAGAATGTGTCAGCACGGACCGCTCCCCCCCCGCGCGACATCACTCACTGCACGGCTGGTCTCTCTCCACACAGAGACCAGCCGCTCTGCCTCCCTTCTCATCTCCGGCTTAAGCAGTTAATACGGCGGCGCCTTTCTTCTTAGAACACCGGCGGAGAGGCGCCGCCGGACACAAACAAGAGGAGGAGGAGGGAAGGGAGCACTCTGGCGCTTCAGCGCCCCCACCTCTCTGGCGCTCGGGTGCACTGCACCCCGTGCACCCCGTCTAGGACCGGCCCTGTATACTGATGATGGGGATTACAGAGAGCAGGTAGATCTAATTAGTCTAATGAGATTTCTCGAAAAAGACTACCAAGAAGACCACATTAAACAACAAATAGAAATAGTAAATGCAATAGAAGACAAACCAAAACAGAATGCCTTTCGATATTCCACGCCCGTCATTCTCAATTATGGAGTACAACAACATAGAAAGATAGAAAAGGTTTTTAAAAAACATTGGCCCATACTAATTGCTGATAAACATCTCAGGCAGTGATTACCATCTTATCCAAAGTTTACTTACAGACGAGCCTTAACATTAAGGTATAAAATCGCTAAAAATATAGTAGACCCCCCCCAAAAACACCAGATTTTACTTTTTTTTTCAGGAAAGGGTTCTTTTCCATGTAGACAGTGCTATGCTTGTATTAAGACAGAGAAAGAACACCAAAAGGGACAAGTTTTTAGCCACTGTAATGGGAAAAGAATACCAAATAAGGGATTGCATTACATGTACAACAGAGGGGGTAGTTTATGCCCTTCAGTGCCCTTGCCAAATTCAGTACATTGGCCGTACTAAACGACTAAATGTGGAAAAGAATCAGGGAACATGTACAAAATATTACCCATGGCTATCCCAGACATGGTATCTCTAAACATTATGCCACCTACCATAATAAAGACCCCTCTTCCCTGCTATTTTGGGGGATAGAAATATACCATCCCCAATGGAGGGGTACTAATAAGGCTAACACTTTAAACCAACGTGAATCCTTCTGGATACATGAAATGCAAACTCTACACCCCTCAGGAGATAATATTGAGTTTGACATGAATTGCTTTATAAATTATTTCAATTTTTTTTTAAACATCACATTCCATACAGTATCATTCCCTTATCTTAACACTTCCTTAATATCTGTTTATAAATATCAGGTCATCCTTTATCGTATCTAACTATTCATTATCTTAATCTGTCAAAGTTGAGACAAATGTCATTTTATTAACATTTATAATGGTTTACTCCATATTAATTTATCTAGAACCATAGTTCAATCATGTTATGTTTTAGTTTAAATTTCTTTTCTTATTGCTATGCATCTTTGATGTAAATCACTCAGAGATTCTAGAGTTCTCTATTTCACTTTTGACAAATTTTAGTGAGATCTCCTAATGTTTATATGCTGTATCTACCTCTGCTTTATGGTACATATGTCCCCGTTTAAAGGAGGAAAACCACCGCGCTATATGCTCTATACAGTTAACACAATCAAGTAAGTAAATGACAAACAATTGAAAAAGGAGCAGCCGCTTAAAGGTGAGATACACACACTATACAATAAATAAACAAAGGAAGCAGCGCTATAAATCAAATATGTGATAATAAAACCACAAATAGTGATTAGTGATACATAAAGTTCATGAACAATCAAGTGACACAATAAAGTTCAATCAATGGAAGGAAGTCTTCAAAGGTGCAATGGATGAGAAACCGGACAACTGAGTCCCTTATTAGGCAAATACAGATGGGACTGGATAGACCTTCACCACACCACAGTGTTATGAATAAAATGGGCGCTTACCAAATGGCAAGCTTAAAAAGCTTGTGACCTTAACCCGGTCGGGGCCTTTCTTGAGATGGGAACACCGTTAGACTACTCCTCAGACCGTGGATGGCTCACTATCCTCCACATAAGGAAACCAGGATGCAGAGAATACTATACTCCTATCTTGGAGTTGTTCTCACAAACAATGCCCCAAGAAAAAGGAAGGAAGGAAGAGCAACATAGCGTAATCCTGGATGGATATTTATTAAAGGCATTAAAAATACACTTACAGTGTGTTGGATAAAAACAGCATGGAAAGCCGGCCGGCTAGCACGAACACCCGTCCTACAGACGGTGGATACGGCACGTCAGCACGCCCATATGTCCCCGTTTGTTGGCCATTTTATTGAAGTACTTTGTTTACATTGGCCGTGACCGGAAGTCATCATTAACCACTTGCTTACTGGGCACTTAAACCCCCTTCCTGCCTAGACCAATTTTCAGCTTTCAGCATCGTCACTCTTTGAATGACAATTGTGCGGTCATGCTATAGTGTACCCAAATTAAATTTTTATCATTTTTTTCACACAGATAGAGCTTTCTTTTGGTGGTATTTAATTGCTGCTGGGTTTTTTATTTTTTGCTAAATAAAACAAAAAAGCACAGAAAAATGTGAAAAAAAAAAGTTTCATAGTTTGTTAAAAATTTTGAAAACAGGTCATTTTTCTCCTTCACTGATGTGCACGGATGAGGCTGCACTGATGGGCACTGATAGGTGGCACTGATGGGCACTGATAGGGGGCACTAATAGGCACTGATAAGGCAGAATTAATGGGCACCGATAGGTGGCACTGACAAGCACTGATGAGGCGGCACTGAGAGGTGGCACTGATGGGTGGCACTGATGGTTGGCACTGATGGGTGACATTGAAGGGCACTGATAGGTAGCACTAATAGGTGACACTGATGGGCACTGATAATCACTGATGGGCACTGGTAGGTGACACTGATAGGCAGCACTGATCTGTGGCATTGATTATGAGACACTGATGGGCATTGATTGGCAGCACTGGTGGGCATTGATGGGTGGCACTGTGGGCACTGGTAGGTGGCACTGTGGGCACTGGTAGGTTGAACTGGTGGGTACTGATAGGTGGCACTGGTAGGTGGCACTGTGGGCACCGGTAGGTGGCATTGGTGGGTACTGATAGGTGGCACTGGTAGGTGGCACAATGGGCACTGGCAGCTGACACTGGTGGGCACAGAAAATGCAGCTGTGGCTTTCTGTGTGAGGGACTGATGTCCCTCTGACAGAAGCCGAAGATCGGCTTTTTTTCCCCTCACGCTGACAGCGTGAGGAAAAACAAAATACTGATTACCGAACTTCTGTTTACATCACATGATGAGCCGTCATTGACTGACAGCTGATCACGTGGTAAGGGGCCAGGATCGACCCCTTACTCGGATCTGTGATCAGCCGAGTCTCAAAGACTCGGTGATCACAGAGCACGCCGCGCGCGACCCGCGCGACCCTAGCTGTCTTTCGGCTATAGCGCGGCGGCAAGTAGTTAAACGCCGACTTACAGTTTTATTCCGGAAGTTCGTCATGATAACGAGCCCTTAAAACACACTGTGTCTTGTTGACACGATGTGTCACTACTGCGCATGCGTAGGCATCCCGGGAACGCCACAGCTGTTTTTACTCACTGTAATCAAATCTTTTTATCCTTATACTATAAATTGACCCTGCCATAGCCGCTTGGCTCATTCCTCCAGATGAAGCCACGTGTGAGGTGGTGAAACAAATAGAGGCGGAGCCTGGCGGTGGAATCTCGTAGCAACTGAGTGAGGCCTTTCTGATGTATTACCAATGCTTTTAATGTTTTAAATAAATGTGAGTCGTATGGAGTGGAGAGGTTCATTTTTAATCCCTCGGATACTGCACTATTGGAGGCACTTTCTGTTTTTTTCATGCATTGTTGAAACTACCGGTAGTTAATGTGGATTATACTGGATCCAAGTCTGAAGTAGCACAGTGGAAGGAACCCTTATCAGATATAGATCATTACCTGTGTCCTGAGAGTCCAATAGAGGTTACCAAGGACCAGTGAGGATTTCCTGAAGGGAGAGTTGCACAGAGTGCAAGGTGTGTTTGACCCCTAGTAGGGTCTTGTAAGGAGGTGAGCGAGCATTGCATGTGGTCTCGGGAGGCTATTTGTAGTAAAGAAACAATTCACATTTCTCTGCATGTCAGCGGAAGAAATCATCACTTTAATGATGGACTTTTGTTTTGAACACTTACATTGCACATTAGTTTTGTTTTATATTTGTATGTTTTTCACTGGTGCAGCGCTGTCTCATTTATATTTTATTTACAGTTCCAGATAGTGTAATGCTCAGTGACCCCGAGGACTCCGATTCTCATGCCTCCACAAACTTGCATTGCATGTAAAAATACAAAGGATAGTGGCGCAGGTTGTAGTAAAAAAAAAAATTAACATGAGTCCCTACAAAGTTCCTTTGAGGTATCCAGCTCTGTGTGAGAAGACAGTCTGCAATTTTAGGGCAGCCTTGTAGGGGGCGTTGAAGCATGCTCCAAACATGTGAAGAAAGAAAAGGACATAGGCTCCTTCTAAGTAAGACTGTTATATTTAATAGACAAAGCGTATTAAAATCTCACATTACAGTATCTGTATGCAGGCACAATGGAGTCCAGTGGAATCGCACAGTCACCGTCCCGCCTGTCAGCTTTGGCCTAGTTTCAGTGATCCATGTGGAGCCGGCGTCCTGACCAGCAGGAATCTTGGGTGCTCGAGTGGGATCCAAAGCGAGGGTTGGAGCACAGCTGAGGACCACAGGAGAGGGCTGGAATGCAGCGCAGGGCAGGATGGCGTCACGGATGTTCTCGCGACGCGTTTCGGAGCATGTGCACTGGGAAAATGTGTGCAGTGCGCGCTCTTTTGTCAAGCTAACCTTGGTTACAAGGGAAAAGTCTCAGAACTCATCCTGCCTTCACAGAGGGAGCACAGGATGAAATATCTTGAGGAGACTCTAGATGTTGTTGCCGTTGTCACGTCAAACGTGATCTTCCACCTTCCAAACTGCCCATCAGCTGCTGCCCAGAGGGGTGGCACATCATTAGTCTGCTATCTCCGCTAGAACCTATCCACTGTAGGAGACCCTGCTGGTAGTAAAACTACTGATGGCATAGCTTTCGGCTTCATAGACACAGGCAAGCCCTGGCAGCACGACAAGCCTATGTACCATGTCTGGGGTTTCCAATAACATGTCGTGTCAGGCAGGGATGCATCTTGTCACCTTGCCTGTTCAAACTATATCATAAGGCCATCTTAAGAAAAGCAAATTTGGAAGGAGAGTCTGTTGGTATCAAAGTTGGCAACTGAAACATAAACAGCCTGCGCTATGCAGATGACACACACTCATCACAAGCAGCAAAAAAGAAATGTTGTATCTACTGAAAAAAAGTCAAAGCGTGCTTGGTACACACATCTATGGCCTACATAAACCCTGTTCTGGTACCCGCTGTCACATTTTAAAAATGGTACAGCCAGGGCCGGGACAAGGGGTGGGCAGGAGGGGCGGCTGCCCTGGGCACTGTGGTATCATCTGAGGTGGGGGGGGCACCACAAGGAGATTGGGGGAAGGGGATTTGTGTTGGAAGGGGGAATTTGGCGGTGTGGCAGGGAGTTTTATTCTAGTTGGGGGAATTTGTGTGTGGGGGGGGACTGTTAAGAGTGATTTAGGAGGGTTTGTGTTGGGAGGGGTGATGGGGGGGAGAAGATTCGTGCTGAGGGGGGGATTTTGGGGTAGAAGAGTTGTGCTAGGAGAGGGGGTTTCAGCAGGGGGCAGATTTGTACTGGGAGGAGGGGGAATTTATGCTTAAACTTAATGCTCATACATCTTGGGGGGCGCAGTTTGATATGTTCGCCCCGGGCACTAGATGACCTTGTCCCGGCACTGGGTACAGCTGTGTGCTACACACGCACATTGACAGGTTAGATTAGCTCTCTTTCATTGATAAGAAAGCCCCCAACCTACCCGCACAAACAGTAAAGGTGGAGCCCCTTGGAAGGGCTGAGGCCCAGAGCCTACCTTGTCTTCTCCAGAGCTCCTGAAGGTGGAGAAGGAATGCCCCGTACCCCTCTGTAAAGGGGTACTTGAATCTGAAGAGCCGGCTTCATTAGGGCAGCCAGCGTAATTTTGCTGGGGCTCCCTGCAGCTCCTGGCTGGCCGATCAGTCTACGCTTGTCTTGCTGATTTAGACCATCCCGGAAGGTGTAGGGGAGAGCTGCTACTTCTCCCCACTGACATTAGCTGTTGTGCAGGTGAACGATTGGTTGGCCACAAGCACCAGATTACAAATAAATAGAATACCAATAAAATAGAAACCAAACTTGTCGAGACTCTAAATTGTGCGCGCCCTTAACATTTTGAAAAACCGTGGTACCTAAAGTTTTCATAGATGTCGCTTTAAAAAACATTACAATGTATCTGTTCTTTGCTCCCCAAAAGACAGGATAAACTTCTTCTAGACTCATAGAGGTTGACTTACTAAATCTTGAGAGTGCAAAATCGAGTGCAGCTCTGCAAGATAGCCAATCAGCTTCTAATTTGAGTTTGTTCCATTAAGCTTTGACAGAAAAAACTGGAAGTTGATGGTTTTTATGCAGAGCTGCACCAGATTTTGCACTCTCCGGTTTTAGTAAATCAACCCCATAGTGTCCACAACAGTTCAAGTGGAACTTGGGCTGCAACTAACGATTATTTTCATAATCGATTAGTTGGCCAATTATTGTTTTGATTAATTGGATAAAAATTAAAAAAATTAAAATAGTGTGGTGTATAATTTAGTTAATATGTAAAGTTTAAAAAAATAATAATTTATTCTTGCATATCTATATGCAGTGGTAAATATACATAACAATATGAAAAAATCCCACGCCACTGTATATATTAAAAAGCTGCCAACCCAATGTGACGTACAATCACTTAATAAATAAAACCCCAATAGGGGGCGCTATATAAATACAATTTTAAATGTTAATAAAAAAAACCTCCAAACCAAATTGTGCAATTATCAAAATGACATCTCAATTGCTTGTCTAAATAAACATCAAATGTGCTATAAGTCCATAACATCCATGAGATAGTCTTTCCTTGTGAAAACTTCTTTGTGCTTCTATATTCCTCCACCAAAGATATACATAAAACACACAGTGCAAAGGCGATGTTTAACCACTTCAATATCGGGCACTTTTACTCCCTTCCTGCCCAGGCAAATTTTAAGCTTTCAGCGCTGTCACACTTTGAATGACAATCGTGCAGTCATGCAACACTGTACCCAAACTATATTTTTATCATTTTATTCACACGACTAGAGATTTCTTTTGGTGGTAATTAATCACCACTGGGTTTTTTATTTTTTTGATAAATAAATGAAAAAGACAGACAATTTTGAAAAAAAAAAAAATGTTTTTCTTTGTTTCTGTTATACAATTTTGCAAATAAATAGTCCTCCTTCTTGAATTTAGGCCAAATGTATTCTGCTACATTGCTTTGGTGAAAATAACCCAAATCAGTGTATGTTATTTAGTCTGTAGGAAAGTCCATAAACTATGGTGTATATCTGAAAATTGATGAATCCTGATGTACTGACAGCCTAATCTAATTTCATGGGGCCGAAAAATGTCAGGACAGTACAGATATCCCCCAAATGACCCCTTTTTCGAAAGTAGACAGTCCAAGGTATTTAGTAAGAAGCATGGTGGGTTTTCTGAAGTTTTGAAGTCATTTTTTTCATAAATTTTAAAAAAATTAAGAAATTTAAATTTATTTTTTTTTACATACTGTCACTAGTGCAGTACAGCATCATCATATAATGGGCGTGGCAGTGATTAGGGACACTGACTGGTGACAGTACAAAATAAATAAATGAAAATTATATATATTTTATTCAAATTTTTTGTAATTTTTTAATTTTTTTTTTACGATTTTTTTTTTAACACACTTTGACCAGAGCAATATAATGTTACCATAGTAATATTGTACTACTCTGGGGAAGTGATCGGTATTTTTTTTTTTTTTACACATTATGTTTGCATTTAGAAGTGCATTACATTGCTACTGTATATGCAAATATTTTACTGAATGAAATCGATTCATTCAGTTCATTTGTTGTGATCAGCTGTGATTGGCCAGAGCTAATCACATGGTACAGATGGGCTGTGATTGGCCCAGTCTGTACCATGTGATCACACTGACCAATCACAGCAACACAATTGTAGGAAAGACATATAGATAGTCCAGCGCTCAGGCTATAATTAAAAAGCAAAATGCAGCAAACATAAAAGTTTTTGGTTGATTTAATAAACCAGTGGTGAGTCGGTAATAAACAATGGTCTAAAATAACAATGATAACTGTAAAAAGACCAGGTACAGAGGGTCTGTTATCAAAGCAAACGCATTGTAGTAAAAAAAAGCACACAATAAAACAAAGTTAAAAATCACATTCTCTTGATAATAAGTAGTCAAATCAACATCAATAAGGAGACAGAAGCATGGAACAGCAGGAGGCTAACACAGGAGATCCATCCAATGGGGGTATGCAGAAACCACTGAGTGAAATATGAAGGCAAACACTTGGGCTCAAGGCAGGTGACAAAGGGCAAGATGATGGGGGTATGCCAGAAGTACTCACAGCCAAGTAGAAGAGCTCAGAGTTGCCTCATACGGTGGAGAGGTTGGCGCCATGTAGATGCATTCACAGGCTGGGATGGATGTGAGATGGCCGCGGTGTGGAGATGTGAAGCTCCGCCGTGCGGAGAGCAGTCTGGCCGGAGCTGCGTGTCAGTGGGGGATGACGTCAGCACGGAGGAGCCGCTGAAGCGTCGGAGGAAGTGAACAGACCGCTGGACAGCTGAGAAGTGTCTCCACAGGAGTGAAGTCTCATCAGTGAGACATGGTGACGCTGCGCTGAGGTCTGAACTGTCACTGCAAGGCCGTCTGAAGGGGGAATTGTGGCGGCAGGCTGATGGAGCTCACATCAGCCTGGCCAGCCTGGGAAGGTAGCCAGCAGCCATGTGAGGAGGAAGTGTTGAAATAAATAATAAAATAATTGATGGTTGAAATGATGAAAAAAATAAATAAAAGGATAAACAACAAACTTCAACTGGTCACAAGGCGCCAAACCCGGATGGGGTAGTAGAGATGGTGAAGTTTGAAGGACACACTTGCTGGTTGAAGGGGCGGCTTCACAGGAAAGGTGGATGAGCATATGAATGGATGAAAAATCGCAGTGAAGGGTTCAAGCTGAAGCCTCTGTCATGTGGAGGGGGGAAAAAAGAGGTTGCCTTGATGACGCGTTTCGCGCATGAGCGCTTTGTCATAGTGACAAAGCGCTCATGCGCGAAACGCGTCGTCAAGGCAACCTCTTTTTTCCCCCCTCCACATGACAGAGGCTTCAGCTTGAACCCTTCACTGCGATTTTTCATCCATTCATATGCTCATCCACCTTTCCTGTGAAGCCGCCCCTTCAACCAGCAAGTGTGTCCTTCAAACTTCACCATCTCTACTACCCCATCCGGGTTTGGCGCCTTGTGACCAGTTGAAGTTTGTTGTTTATCCTTTTATTTATTTTTTTCATCATTTCAACCATCAATTATTTTATTATTTATTTCAACACTTCCTCCTCACATGGCTGCTGGCTACCTTCCCAGGCTGGCCAGGCTGATGTGAGCTCCATCAGCCTGCCGCCACAATTCCCCCTTCAGACGGCCTTGCAGTGACAGTTCAGACCTCAGCGCAGCGTCACCATGTCTCACTGATGAGACTTCACTCCTGTGGAGACACTTCTCAGCTGTCCAGCGGTCTGTTCACTTCCTCCGACGCTTCAGCGGCTCCTCCGTGCTGACGTCATCCCCCACTGACACGCAGCTCCGGCCAGACTGCTCTCCGCACGGCGGAGCTTCACATCTCCACACCGCGGCCATCTCACATCCATCCCAGCCTGTGAATGCATCTACATGGCGCCAACCTCTCCACCGTATGAGGCAACTCTGAGCTCTTCTACTTGGCTGTGAGTACTTCTGGCATACCCCCATCATCTTGCCCTTTGTCACCTGCCTTGAGCCCAAGTGTTTGCCTTCATATTTCACTCAGTGGTTTCTGCATACCCCCATTGGATGGATCTCCTGTGTTAGCCTCCTGCTGTTCCATGCTTCTGTCTCCTTATTGATGTTGATTTGACTACTTATTATCAAGAGAATGTGATTTTTAACTTTGTTTTATTGTGTGCTTTTTTTACTACAATGCGTTTGCTTTGATAACAGACCCTCTGTACCTGGTCTTTTTACAGTTATCATTGTTATTTTAGACCATTGTTTATTACCGACTCACCACTGGTTTATTAAATCAACCAAAAACTTTTATGTTTGCTGCATTTTGCTTTTTAATTATAGCCTGAGCGCTGGACTATCTATATGTCTTTCCTGTTATGATCTGTTTCCACCAGTGACAGTTCGTCTGGCAGCACGGGCTATCATCATTAAGTTTATTGTAGTTTTTGGTTTCTTGTTTTAATCTTGTACATGCAGTATGCTATATATACTTTAACATTTTTAATGGATGGCACATTTAACACATCTATTTTACCCGTTTTGTTTTAACTCTCTGGGCGGCCTACCACTGGCGCTGGGTTACTTTTCTGCAACACAATTGTATACAACTGTCATGTGATCTTGTGTGACTGGTTACACCAGTCACATGGTACCAGCAGCGGGCCGGTACAGTGTGATCAGTCATCGGCTGTGCCTGGTGGACACAGCCGGTGACAGATTGCGCCGTGCACGGGTCACGATCCAGAAGGACATCATACGATGTCCGTCTGGATCGATGAGAGATTTCCGCCTGCATCATAGGCCAGGCAGACAAGGATTAAATAACTCACCATACCCAATTGACCCCTTTATTTAAAAAGGAAGGTCAATATGCGCTGGATTAATAATCATGCAGGATCCAGATCCAGCCAAAGTGGGATAGCTGTGGATGTTCCTCTCAATCACTCCACCATACTACATAATAATCAAGAGATAAAGAGTACTAATATACAGTAGTTTAGTGTAGCACCCTCTAGTTAGGTAGGTGCTAGAGGTTAGATTTTTCTATAGAGTAGGAAAATTTAGGCAGGCCTAGCTGGTGGCTAGGCCTGTTTGTTTTCATTCTGGGCTGGGAGTGGCTCAGGGCAGGGCTGGGTGACTCACAGGTAGCATCACTGTCACCTCCCTCTTCTTTCTAGAAGGTGCTACAAAGCGAGGAGGAGAGGAGAAGTGGAGCTGTCTGGGGTATTTTGAGGAGCCTTGACCAATCCCCAACTTGGAATCACAGGGGCAGGCCTCCTCAGATATCCAGGGTCAGCCCAGCTGGAGAGGAGTTGTTGGGTGGTGTTGTAGAATCTCATATTAGCCAATGTATTTCATATTATTCATATTGATTTGCATATATTTTATTGATAATTATTATTATCATTATTATTATATAGTAGTGGTTTTATCAATATCATTATTCAATAAGTAAAGCAACAATTATTAATCTTTAATAATGTATACTGTGTTTTCCATAGATTTAGAAAGTCTTCATTTTTAAATGCTGAACTTTGGATGACCTCTCTGCTTATTTCTTATACTTTATAGTTTACTGGGTGAAAGTTCATTAGAATAGATTCAAGTAATATAGAATTGTCTCAGACAGATAAGAAAACAGGTGGTTAAAATAATTAGGTGGAATACAGGAAAGTTATGTACAGAACATTAATTAACCACTTGAGCCCCGGACCATTATGCTGCCTAAGGACCAGAGGTCTTTTTCCAATTTGGCACTGCGTCGATTTAACTGCTAATTGCGCGGTCATGCAATGCTGTACCCAAACGAAATTTGCGTCCTTTTCTTCCCACAAATAGAGCTTTCTTTTGATGGTATTTGATCACCTCTGCGGTTTTTATTTTTTGCGCTATAAACGGAAAAAGACCAAAAATTTTGAAAAAAAATGATATTTTCTAATTTTTGTTATAAAAAAAATCCAATAAACTAAATTTTAGTCATACATTTAGGCCAAAATGTATTCGGCCACATGTCTTTGGTAAAAAAAATGTCAATAAGCGTATATTTATTGGTTTGCGCAAAAGTTATAGCGTCTACAAACTAGGGTACATTTTCTGTAATTTACACAGCTTTTAGTTTATGACTGCCTATGTCATTTCTTGAGGTGCTAAAATGGCAGGGCAGTACAAAACCCCCCCAAATGACCCCATTTTGGAAAGTAGACACCCCAAGGAAATTTCTGAGAGGCATGTTGAACCCATTGAATATTTATTTTTTTTGTCCCAAGTGATTGAATAATGACAAAAAAATATATATATTTACAAAAAGTTGTCACTAAATGATATATTGCTCACACAGGCCATGGGCCTATGTGGAATTGCACCCCAAAATACATTCAGCTGGTTCTCCTGAGTATGGGGATACCACATGTGTGGGACTTTTTGGGAGCCTAGCCGCGTACGGGGCCCCGAAAACCAATCACTGCCTTCAGGATTTCTAAGGGTGTAAATTTTTGATTTTACTCCTCACTGCCTATCACAGTTTCGGAGGCCATGGAATGCCCAGGTGGCACAAAACCCCCCAAAATGACCCCATTTTGGAAAGTAGACACCCCAAGCTATTTGCTGAGAGGCATATTGAGTCCATGGAATATTTTATATTTTGACACAAGTTGCGGGAAAGTGACACTTTTTTTTTTTTTTGCATAAAGTTGTCACTAAATGATATATTGCTCACACAGGCCATGGGCATATGTGGAATTGCACCCCAAAATACATTTAGCTGCTTCTCCTGAGTATGGGGATATCACATGTGTGGGACTTTTTGGGAGCCTAGCTGCGTACGGGGCCCCGAAATCCAATCACCGCCTTCAGGATTTCTAAGGGTGAAAATTTTTGATTTCACTCTTCACTGCCTATCACAGTTTCGGAGGCCATGGAATGCCCAGGTGGCACAAAACCCCCCCAAATGACCCCATTTTGGAAAGTAGACACCCCAAGCTATTTGCTGAGAGGCATGGTGAGTATTTTGCAGCTCTCATTTGTTTTTGAAAATGAAGAAAGACAAGAAAAAACTTTTTTTTTTTCTTTTTTCAATTTTCAAAACTTTGTGACAAAAAGTGAGGTCTGCAAAATACTCACTATACCTCTCAGCAAATAGCTTTGGGTGTCTACTTTCCAAAATGGGGTCATTTGGGGGGTTTTGTGCCACCTGGGCATTCCATGGCCTCCGAAACTGTGATAGGCAGTGAAGAGTGAAATCAAAAATTCACGCCCTTAGAAAGCCTGAAGGCGGTGCTTGGGTTTCGGGGTCCCGTACGCGGCTAGGCTCCCAAAAAGTCTCACACATGTGGTATCCCCGTACTCAGGAGAAGCAGCAGAATGTATTTTGGGGTGTAATTTCACATATTTCCATGGCATGTTTGAGCAATATATCATTTAGTGACAACTTTGTGCAAAAAAAAAAAATTTGTCTCTTTCCCGCAACTTGTGTCGCAATATAAAATATTCCATGGACTCGACATGCCTCTCAGCAAATAGGTTGGGGTGTCTACTTTCCAAAATGGGGTCATTTGGGGGGGTTTTGAACTGTCCTGGCATTTTATGCACAACATTTAGAAGCTTATGTCACACATCACCCACTCTTCTAACCACTTGAAGACAAAGCCCTTTCTGACACTTATTGTTTACATGAAAAAGTTATTTTTTTTTGCAAAAAAATTAGTTTGAACCCCCAAACATTATATATTTTTTTAAAGCAAATGCCCTACAGATTAAAATGGTGGGTGTTTCATTTTTTTTTTTCACACAGTATTTGCGCATCGATTTTTCAAACGCATTTTTTGGGGAAAAAACACACTTTTTTAAATTTTAATGCACTAAAACACACTATATTGCCCAAATGTTTGATGAAATAAAAAAGATGATCTTAGGCCGAGTACATGGATACCAAACATGACATGCTTTAAAATTGCGCACAAACGTGCAGTGGCAACAAAATAAATACATTTTTAAAAGCCTTTAAAAGCCTTTACATGTTACCACTTTAGATCTACAGAGGAGGTCTACTGCAAAAATTACTGCCCTCGATCTGACCTTCGCGGTGATATCTCACATGCATGGTGCAATTGCTGTTTACGTTTGACGACAGACCGCCGCTTGCGTTCGCCTTAGCGCGAGAGCAGGGGGCGACAGGGCTGCTTTTTTTTTTTTTTTTTTTTTTTATTATTTTTTTGCTTTTTTTATCTTATTTTTAAACTGTTCCTTTCATATTTTTTTTTAATCATTTTTATTGTTATCTCGAGGAATGTAAATATCCCCTATGATAGCAATAGGTAGTGACAGGTACTCTTTTTTGAAAAAATTGGGGTCTATTAGACCCTAGATCTCTCCTCTGCCCTCAAAGCATCTGACCACACCAAGATCGGTGTGATAAAATGCTTCCCCAATTTCCCAATGGCGCTATTTACATTCGGCGAAATCTAAGTCATAAAATGCTCGTAGCTTCCGGTTTCTTAGGCCATAGAGATGTTTGGAGCCACTCTGGTCTCTGATCAGCTCTATGGTCAGCTGGCTGAATCACCAGCTGCATTCTCAGGTTCCTTGTTGAGACAGGAGAGCCAGAGAAAAACACGGAAGACGTGGGGGGGGGCATTCCTTCCACTGCTTGTAAAAGCAGTCTAGAGGCTAATTAGCCACTAGGATTGCTTTTACATGAAAGCCGACCGCCGGCTGAAAAGAATGATACCAAGATGATACCTAAACCTGCAGGCATCATTCTGGTATAACCACTCAAAGTCGTGAATGGCGTACCTGAAGACAAAAAAATGGTTAACAATAAAGCACAGTAAACGGTAAAGTATAAAAAATTGCATACCTGAAAAGCAAACATGATAAAACACAACAACAATAAAACATTGCAGAATAGAATACAGTAAAAAAGAGCAGAACAATAGAGAGAGAATAGAGAGAGAGAGAACAATAAAACGACAACTATTTTTTTTTATTTTATATATTTATTTTTTTTTGACACTTTTTTTGTAACTAACTTTTGTAACTGTAACCGGTTCCAGGTTCGGGTCTCACAAAATGCGATGGCATCTTGGGAGACCCTGTGAAAGTGCGCCTAGTCTGTGGAATGCTGTACCCTACGCTAATACTCAACTAGTGAATGGTAGCGTTCAAAATATTCACCAATGCAAAGACCAGGATTGTCAGGACAGGAGGGACAATAATAGCGGGTGTCACGTCTATATCCGCGCTTGCTGCAGACACAACATCTTTTTGGGGGGTTCGTTGGGTAGGGGTACTCGGGAGGACATAAAGAAAATGCCTCTCATGCAGCCGACTGCATTTGGTTGGGGATGTGAATGGGGGAAGTACGGGCGCTGCAGAAGCGGTGGGTTCCCAATTAGGATTGGCGAATGCAGCAGGAAGGGCACTATGGGCACGATGGGCCTGTGTTTGTCTTTTTGGTGGCAGCGGGACACTACTTGTGCTTGCCACCTCACCAGCTTGAACTGCACTTATGGGACTCGCCACGTCACCAAGTGTTACTGCAGTGCTGGTTTGACTACGACCGGGGTGTACTAGGCCACTGGTGCTTGCCAGTTCACCAAAACGCTACCAAAAAACTGTTAGCGATCGCAGGGATCAGGCCTGACTCTGCGAACGCTGCAGTTATGCGTTTAGTGTTTTGTAAGTGACAGTGATCGATCGATACTGCACTTGGGTGGGCTGGGCCGGGCCGGGCGGAGGGGCAAAACGCAGGTGCTAGCAGGTATCTGTGCTGATCCCGCTAACACTGCGTTTTTGGGAACCCTAAACTGCTGGGGACGCTAGTATAGATCTGATCGGATCAGATATTGATCCGTACAGATGCTATACCACTAAGGGAGGTGTACGGTGCGTGCGTGGGTGTTAGCGCTACTGGCGCTAACCTGACGCTGCCTGGTGCTGGTGTTTGCCAGTTCACCAAAATACTACCAAAAAAACTGTTAGCGATCGCAGGGATCAGGCCTGACTCTGCGAACGCTGCAGTTATGCGTTTAGTGTTTTGTAAGTGACAGTGATCGATCGATACTGCACTTGGGTGGGCTGGGCGGAGGGGCAAAACGCAGGTGCTAGCGGGTATCTGGGCTGATCCCGCTAACACTGCGTTTTTGGGAACCCTAAACTGCTGGGGACGCTAGTATAGATCTGATCGGATCAGATATTGATCCGATCAGATACTATACCACTAAGGGAGGCGCATGCTGTGTGCGTGGGTGTTAGCGGTACTGGCGCTAATCTGACGCTGCCTGGGGCGACGCATATCACCGCCTGGCGATCAGGGGGCTAAACCTTTATTCGGTAATAAACGGCGGGTGCCCTGACACTATAAAAATTAAACGAACTAACCAGCGTCAACCGTAACGGTTATACGGTGATCAGTGGTGAAAGGGTTAACTAGGGGGCAATCAAGGGGTTAAAACATTTATTAGATAGTATATGGGGGTCCCTGATGCTATAAAACGCTGACGGCGAACCTAAATATTTACGTCCCTAACTAGCGTCACCAGCGACACTAATACAGCGATCAGAAAAATGATCGCTTAGCGACACTGGTGACAGGGGGTGATCAAGGGGTTAAAACTTTATTAGGGGGGGTTAGGGGGGTACCCTAGACCTAAAGGGGGGTAATACTAACTGTCCCAACACTGTAACTGTCACAAACTGACACTATGCAGTAATCAGAAAAAAAAAAAAACCTGCTTGGTGTCAGTTTGTGACAGGGGGGGTGATTGGGGGGGGATCGGGGGGCGATCGGGGGGGGGATCGGGGTGTTTTGTGTGCCTGGCATGTTCTACTGTGAGGTGTAGTGTTGGTGCACTCACATTGATGTCTTCTCCTCTCGTCGCTGGAACGGAAACTACCGAGCCGAGGGGAGATGACATCATTTCCTTTGCTGCTGTTTAGCATACAGCAGCAAAGGAATGTTCCCATTGGCCGGCGGCGATCGCGAGGGGGGGGGCCACGAACGGATGGCCTCCCCCTCATCTCCGATCGCCGGGGAACAGAACGGGACCGCCTCGGGCACCGGGGGGGGTCCGATCGGACCCCCCACCCGCGGGAGGCAAATCACGTACATGTACGTGATTTTGCCTGCCCGTGCCACTTTGCCGACGTACATCGGCGTGAGGCGGTCCTTAAGTGGTTAAGTTTGACAGGGTCAAACAAAGGTCTTTTGAGCCCTCATTAAAACTGTTAAAATACATTGAATAAGGAAATACATGTGTGTATGTATTTGTATGTGTATATATATGTGTATATATATATATGTATGTAATGATTAGACAATATTGAATGAGTAATTGGCTATGTGTATGTATATATATATATATATATATATATATATATATATATATATATATATATATATGTGGATACAGTACTTTTACACATAGGATTGTATAGTAACACATATAATCACATCTGGTGGGTTATTGAAAGTTCATTGTCTCAAGTCGTAAATCTGTATATTTTGGACTTAGTTAAATCTTATCAAGATGAAGGGAGTTTGATAACACAGCTGGGTGTCAGACTGTCTCTACATAGGTGTTTTTAATTGGACAAAACCAGTTATAAATCACTCTAATGAACATATAGGAATTTTGGGAATAATTAAGTTTATCTGGTTGTAGAACGGGTGTCAGATTTATAGTTAGTTACATTGACGTAGATCTTAGCGACCAATCATATGTAAGAGAGATAGTTAAGATAAGACTTGTAAAAAGGGTATATAAATGCAAGCTCTACAATTGTTAGACAGACAAGTCAGATAGGAGCTCATAAGGCTGAACTCTGTGTATGCTGCCCTATTGCACGGGTCATAGAGGTCAGAACCAATGGGCAAGTATCTGTCCTAACTTGTCCCCTCGGACAAGTCAGATAGGAGCTCATAAGGCTGAATTCTGTGTATGCTGCCCTATTGCACGGGTCATAGAGGTCAGAACCAATGGGCAAGTATCTGTCCTAACTTGTCTCCTCGTACGAGTCAGAGAAGACTTCTTGACTTGTTCCAGAGTGTGGTCTCAGGTGAATTACCCTCACAAACTTGGTCGAGCTGGAGCCCAGAACTCTGTGGGGGGACCAGACCACTGATCGATCGACTGGTCCCTATCAGGTGACGGGTTCCCAAGAATTGGCAGAAAAGACCCATTCTGGTTCAAGGTAAGAACAATTCACAATTGTATCAATTGGGGTAGAGGATAAGAATACCTATATCTAATGTGCTTGCATGGTAAGAAACTGTATAAATTAGATCTGTATCTTGTAATACTTTGAACAAAAACCTGTATGTTATCAGCTGTTAATAAACCTGTATTGCTGAAGTTCTGCCTGGTTCGATACTTTACTATTCTACTTCAGTGGTAGAGATGGAGTAGGAGAGTGCTGAGGCTGTCGGGGGCCTACAGGGAGCTCCCCAGTCTGGGGGGGGGGGGGGGTAACCTTGGGCCTGGGGACGGGTGCGGCCAGGAGGAGAGTAGAGATCCTGGAACAGAGGCACATGAGAGAGCAAAGAGAGGAGAGTGAGAGAGAGCACTGCCGAGAGACTCCAGGGAGGTCAGCTGGTCACAGCCAAGAGGGCTGGTGAGTGAGACAGTCGGGAGGACTGGGGAGGCACGCCTGAGAGAACTGGGAGTTTTCAGTTTGAGATGGGCGCAGAACAGTGGACGTTGGTAAAAAGGGGCAGTGGAAAGAGACACTTGCAGCCAAGAAGGCTGGCAGGACCTGAAGAGGGTTTACTGGGATCAGTAGCCAAGTTGAGGACAGTTAGCATCGAAACAATTTCTACATCATAGGGGCCTGGGGCCCCTGCCCGCAAAAGGCAATTCTCTGAGGTCTGTGTCAGGCCTAACCATGTGGTGCTAGCTGGCCCCGGGAATCTGCAGCAAGTGAGGTGCTGGAGGAGTGAAGGATAAGAGGTCTTAAAGTTTTTGTAAACCCTTACAATCCACTTTTCACTACAGGAGGTAAGCCTATAAGAAGGCGTCATCGCGGCTCCGGCCAATCACAGCGGCGGAGTAACTCCGGGAGCGATGTACGGGGACTGCTGCGGGGGCTTCGATCTAAGGTGAGTATTTCATAATGAGCTTGTATGCTATGCATACAAGCTCATTATGCCTTTGTCTTGCAGGTTTTTTATTTTTATTTTCTGTATTTATTTTTTTGTAGGTTTACAGTCACTTTAGGCAAGAGTTGTGCTGGAGAGAAGACTGGAGTATATATACAGGAGTGTGTATAGAAGTCCCAAGCAAGTTATACTGAATCTTTCTGGGCATCCCATAATTTCCTATTCCCATCCAAGTTCAATCTCCTCAATAAAAAAAAAAAAAAAAAGCTTATGGACTCTTCTATGTCTCTGAGTGCCTGAGAGATGGATGCCGGGCTGGGCAGGGTGACGGGTGAACCACAATATTCAGCAACCTCTGTGGGGGCGTGGCTACAGTATTATGTTTATTAAAATTGTATCACTTAAGAATACAAGTAAAATATATGCTCACATTTTAATGTGCTTATGAATCGGCACTATTGTAAACAGCTCATGTAGTTTTACTGTACCCCTCCGCTCCACTTAAACCTAAACCGGGAACCACCTGATGACATCAGATTGCTGAAAATGCATTTGAGGCGGAACATCCGGTGGCCAATGGCTCCTGCTGCTGCATCAGAGTCCGATGAGGAGGGAGAGACAGAGCATTGTTGCTGCTCTCGGGCACAGTGCTAGATCGAGATCTGGATCAGGTAAATATACAGCGGAGGCTAGGGAGGGAGCTGGCCACAGAAGGTTTTGCATTAAGGTAGAATCACTTTAAATTACTTCCTTTACCTGCCCAGGACTACATGTCCCATGATGCAATGCTCCTCATACATACAAGTTCTCAAGCACTTAGGGCACTTTCACACTGGGACGGGGATGCGTTGGGGGTAAAGCGCCGCTAGTTTTAGCGGCGCTTTACTGTCGTTTTAGCGGCGCTTTACTGTCGTTTTAGCGGCGCTTTTCCGTCGCTAGCGGGGCGCTTTTTACCCCCACTAGCGGCCGAACAAAGGGTTAAAAGTGGCTGTGTTGCGGCGCTTCGGCAGCACTGCCCATTCATTTTAACGGGCAGGGCGTTTTGGGAGTGGTGGATACAGTGCTCCCGCACCGCCCCAAAGATGCTGCTTGCAGGACTTTTTACCCCATCCTGCAAGCGCACTGCCCCAGTCGGAAAGCATTCGGAAAGCTTTCACACTGGGGAGGCTTGAGAGGTGCTTTTCAGGCGCTATTTTTAGCGCTAGACGCCTGAAAAATTCCTCTTTGTCAAAGTAGCCTTACCGACATGCATGGATGGTGTACTGAGCTGTATGTGTGTTGCACTGTATTTCCTGATATGTAAACTAATAATGCATTCTGTATGGAGGCCAACTAATCGGCTGACCAGCTAATCGATTATGAAAATAGTTGACAACTATTTGTATAATCGATTATAATCGATTATGCTGATTAGTTGTTTCAACCCTAAGTGGAACTATTCTCACTTTGGCTCCAGCAATGCCGCATCCTGGAGATCCCTGCCAGCCTCTGACATCTTCTAGCAGCCGCCTTCCAGGTTATCGAGTGCCAGCTGCTTTCATCGGCCGAGCCCATATGACGTCACTCCCGCGCATGCCGGGAGCTCAGGACTGCAGTCGGCGGTTCTACCGGCTGACCATAGAAATCATTGAGGCCCGTAACGTCCTCGATCATCTCTATGGCCTAAGAAACCAGAAGCGACGAGTATTTTTTTCATCACTTCTGGTTTTGCTGGATGTAAACAAGCCATTAGTGACTTGGAAGAGCATCAAATCAAACCAATCTTGGTTTTATCTGATGCTTTTAAGGTCAGAGGAGAGATTGGGGGTCTGATAGACCCCCGATCTCTCAGTAAAAAGAGTACCTGTCACTGCCCATGCTATCACAAGGGATGTTGTTCATCGCTTGTGATGACAATAAAGTTGATAAAAAATTTTAATTAAATATATGATAACATTTAAAAAAATCTTAAAGTGCCCCTGTCCCACTGTGGTCACGCAAAAAGGCGAACGCACGCATCAGTCCCGCACACATACATAAACAGCAATCGCACCACACATGTGAAATATCGCCGCAAACGTCAGATCATAGTATCATAGTAGGTGAGGTTGAAAAAAGACACAAGTCCATCAAGTCCAACCTATGTGTGTGATTATATGTCAGTATTACATTGTATATCCCTGTATGTTGTGGTCATTCAGATCAAGAGCAATAATTTTAACACCAGACTTCCTGTGTAAATCTAAAGTGGTAACCTGAAAAGGCTTTTAAAGCGTATGCCTATGGATAATTTACTATAGTTCATCACGTTTCACCGGCGTGTGCAATTTTAAAGCATGACATGTTAGGTAACTATTTACTCAGTGTAACATTTTTTATATCTTACCAAAAATTTGGCTATTATATTGTACTTGTGTGCACTAAAATTTATTAAAGTGTATTTTTTTTCAAAAAATTTGTGTTTAAAAAACCGCTGCACAAATACCTCATGACATAAAAAATTGCAACACCCACCATTGTATTCTCTGGGGCCTCTGCTTTAAAAAAAAATCTATATAACGTTTGGGGGTTCTAAGTAATTTTCTAGCAAAAAAAATGCTAAATGCTGATTTTTACATATATGTGAGAAGTGGCAAAATAGGCTGTGAGAAAATGTAAAAATAAAAAAAAAGGTAAAATAAGGATTAGGAAAAAAAAGAAAAAATTTAAAGCGCCTCCGTCCCCGCGTGCTCGCACACAGAAGTGAACGCATACATAAGTCACGCCCACATATGTAAACGATGTTCACATCACACATGTGAGGTATCGGCACGTGCGCTAGAGCAAAAGCAACAATTGTAACTCTAAACGTGTTACCTGTAAAAAATGTTAGAGCGTCGCCTATGGAGAATTTTAAGTACCGAAGTTTGGCGCCATTCCACGAGTGTGCACAACTTTAAAGTGTGACATGTTAGGTATCTATTTACTCAGCATAACATCATTTTTCACTTTATACAAAAAAACTGGGCTAACTTTACTTTTTTTTTTTTTTTTTCACAAAACTGTTTTTTTTTTCCACAAAAAATAATTTGAAAAATCGCTGCGCAAATACTGTGTGACATATAAAGTTGCAACAACCACCATTTTATTCCCTAGGGTCTCTGCTAAAAAAAACATATATATTATTTGGGGGTTTCGAGTAATTTATTGTAAACAAAATTATGATTTTTACATGTAGGAGCGAAATGCCGGAATTGGCCCAGATGGGAAGTGGTTAATATATGAGTTTCACTTTTTGAATAGATTTACTGAAATAAAGTTACTTATTTTATGATATTAACATTTTTTGAGATGCACCTGTATTAGTATTAAGGTGGACTTAGCCTTTAAGTGATTTAGTTTACAAATGCTTGGATTGGAGCAATTTTGTATTGCATTTTAAATGTTTACCACATGGGGGAGCCCTCTCCTAGCAAAACAAACGCTGATGCTTTTTAAGAAAATAATACCAAAATGAACAGCAAGGGGCATACATTCTATATAAAGCAAACATTCTGACATTCATCAAACATTTACTGCAGGGGAATCTTCCTGGTGCATGTGTTTTACGTGACAAGGATTAATTCACCAGCAGTGAATGATTGGTGAAAATCAAATTTACGTATTATAAATATATCCCCAAGTGTGAATCCAGTAACAATGCGTAGTGTGAGCTGAGCATCTTGCTTCTAACTATTGTCATGACACAGGGAAAACCATGTAGTATTTTTAGCTATTCTTATATGATTTATGCAAACTTAAGACGCTCCAGTTAACAAAAAAAAAAGAGCAAAACCTGCTCTGAATACTTTTTGCATTTTTGCACAGCAGACATTGGTTCCATCTGTGTAAGCATGCAGTATGGCTGCCTATCATTGTCTGTTGTCCTCAGTATTTTGTGCCTGTGGCCAAAATACAAAATAAGAGGGGTGGTGCAAAAAGAAAAAAAAGTTGTCAAAAGTTCTAACCAGGTCTTTTTTTCTCAGAGCATAGGTGCAAGAAATCCCCCCTTCGAGTCTTCCCTTGTCTCCGCCCCCTACCCACCTCCAAGCACCGTCTCTTGATTCCGTTCCCTATCCATCTCCCAGTACCGCCCCTTTCCGAGAATACAGAACCAAGTATCATTTTATGGTGCTAAGTAATTTGTATGGAATTTGTTAATGATAAGCTGTAAAATATATCCCCTGCAGCCACCAACAATACACCCCCTTTTCAACAATAGTCCCCCCCAGAGCAACAATAGATCCACCCCAGCATTAGTAGACCCCTGCCAGCAACAATAGATCTCCTAGCAGCCAGCATCAACAGAAACTCCAACAGCCAACAATAGACCACTCCCTTTAACAGTAAATTCTTCCAGCTGCAATTGAACCCCCTACCCCAGCAACAATAGATCTTCCAGCAGCTGGCATCAATAGACCCTCCAGCAGTCAAAAAAAATAGACCACTTCCTCAAAAGTAGATTCCTCCCAGCAACAATTGGACCCCCAGCAACAATAGATCCTTCAGCAGCCAGCATCAATAGACCCTCCAGCAGCCAACAAGAATAGACCCCTTTAGACTTGTTGGCTAGGGTTGGGCTTTAAGGTTTGAGATGCCTGCATAGGACACAACCTACCAGATTAGGGCTTTGGTGTTTGATCTATGCATTTCTATAGTGAACTAATCAACCCTAATGAATTATTTTGGTAATCTGATGATCCCTTTGGCTGACCAGTTTGTAATGTAATAGAGGTACAGTGGAACCTTGGTTTACGAGTAATGCGGTTAACGAGCGTTTTGAAAGACGAGCAACTTTTTTTTTTTTAAATTCTGACTCGGTTTGCGAGTGTTGTCTGGCAAGACGAGCAGAATTCAAGCTAATAGGCGGTGCAGTACTGCATTTGGCCAGAGGTGCGGGGGCGCCGGGGACACTCAGAACGGTTCAGGGCCGTTTGGAATGACTCGGAAATACTCTGTTCACAAGTGTTTCCGAGGCTTTCCGAGCTGTCCCCGAGTATTTCCGAGGCTCTCCCCCACCTCTGGCCACATGCGGTATTGCATGTAATAGAAGTCAATGCGGAACAAATTATCTTTGTTTCCATTGACTTCTATGGGGAAACTCGCTTTGATATGCGAGTGATTTGGATTACAAGCATTCTCCTGGAACGGATTATGCTCGTAATCCAAGGTTCCACTGTATTCCCAAACACACCCCCTGCTATTTCCTTGATGTCAAATACAGAAGTCTCGTGTGTAAGTAGACAAAAGTTCCTCATAGCCACCAATCAGATTGCCATGCCAGGCAATTCTGAATATGATTAATGACAGATTTACAAGGTACACATTTGGGAAGAAGATCTATCAGCCCACAAGGGAGAAGCTATGTGGAATCTGGCTGCAGTAAAATTAAAGTGAGTGTATACCCCACAATAGTTTTTCTATTTTAAAGTAGGTAAGGACTCAAATCTGTCAGGTTTTTATTGCTGGAACATGCATGTTGGAGGTCCTGGATTGGACTTGAGTTATGGTTGTAGAAAGTCAACTGAATTCACATGGAGGGCAGTAGCTCTGGTGAGGCCATTCTCAACAAAAAAGGTGCCTTTTATCTAGGGGGCCCAAAGCTCCATGTATGAAAAGTCTAATGGGAGCACCAGACCAAAGAGCTAAAAGTCTTTTAAAATGTGTTTTTGCTCATGACAATAAAACACCCAACGCATATTAGGGGCACCAACACTTCCTCTTCACCAGGGTTACAGTAAACATGCAATGATTGTTCTCACATGGTATGTTTGGGAATTTCTCTTGATTTGTTGTTACTGATTTTGGCTGAATTCCTTTTAGGTATTATAGGTAATAATAGGTAATATTTTTTTATATTATATTCTACGATCTCTTATGATTTTTCCAATTATTTTCATTTTTGCTTTCTAGCTTCTAATGTAGCCCTGATGAAGGGGAAGTGTCAGTGCCCCGAAACACAGGAAACTCACATACTCTGTTTGTCCTTGTGACCGTTGCCAGCAGAACAGAAAGAAAGAGGAAATCCGAACTGTTATAGGGCGTACACACGGTCGGACTTTGTTCGGACATTCCGACAACAAAATCCTAGGATTTTTTCTGACGGATGTTGGCTCAAACTTGTTTTGCCTACACACGGTCGCACAAAGTTGTCGGAATTTCCGATTGACAACCACGCGGTCACGTACACCACGTATGACGAGACAAGAAAAGGCCAGTTCAGAACCAAGCGCGGCACCCTTTGGGCTCCTTTTGCTAATCTCGTGTTAGTAAAAGTTTGGTGAGAGACGATTCGCGCTTTTTCAGACTCGTGGCTTTCAGATCGTTTTCTGACCTTTAGTTTGTGCTTGTGGGTTTGTATCTGCTCTTCAGTGCGTGCAGCAAGTTCCGCATGACTTTAGGTAGTCATTGTATTCTTGTTCGTTCGTTACTGGTTTTCAGGTCGCTCTTCACAGGCCTTGCTGTTCTTCAGTGCGTTCTGTTACTTCGTTCTGAGCAGCCGACCGTTTTCTAGCCATGTTTCGTATGCGTACTCCTCGTAGAGTTCGTGCTGTGCGGGGGCTTGGTGTTGGGGTCCTGACCTTGACACAAGTCCAGTCCATGAACAGGGTGGGGAGGAGTTCATGGACCAAGAATTGGTTGCTTCAGCGTGACCAGTTCTCTCATATGCCTTTGCTCCGTGAGATCCGTGAGAATAATCCTGATGATTTCAGGAACTTTCTCCGGATGACGGACCCCGTATTTCACCGTTTGTTGGTTTCGCTGACCCCCTATATCAGCAGGCAGGATACCTGCATGAGGCAAGCCATCACTCCGGAGCAGAGGTTGGTCGCTACCCTGCGGTATTTGGCCACAGGGAGAAGCCTGCAGGACCTCAAGTTCTCGACAGGCATCTCCCCCCAGGCTCTTCTTTGTGGACATTTACTGCTTGTGTTTGTTTGAGCTGACCCTGACACAAATGTGTGGAGTCCATAAAATGGCGTGATTGGTTAACCTTATACAAAGCACTGTTGGCTGTTATTTACTAAATGCAAAGACCCTTTTCACTACAAGTGCACTTGCAACTGCACTGAAACTGCACTTGTAGTGCAAAGTGGATTTGCCCTTAGGAAATTACCCCCATTTTCTCATAAAACAACAATTACATCACCCCAAAAATGTTGTAGCGTTGAGACAATAATCCACACATTCTTGATGAACAATCTTTTTAATACCAGCACAATCACATGTGCATTTACCAAAGGTTTTTCTGAAAAACCAACATGTTTGTTGTATACCAATTTTTGTGGTGTCATTATCCAAAATCAAAATGTGCATTTTATAGAAAACAGGCCTGTGTAAAACCAACAAGAAAGACACAAATCTTGATCTTACAAAGTTCACATTTGGTAGAACCTGAAGGCTATATCAGACATGAGTATTTAGGAATTGTGTTTGATATTGCGTTCAGATGGGGGGAAATCACCCCAGGAAAAGCCAAATTCGGAAGATGCACACAAATTTCCCAATGTCAACATGTGCTATCTGCCATCACGGGGGATCAAGGGACGTGTTTTGGGGGAGAAACCCCTTCCTCACCGCTACTTTATTATTGAGGAAGGGGTTGCACCCCCAAAACGCGTTCATTGATCTCCCGTGATGGCAGATAGCACATGTTGACACACTGTGTGCATCCTCCAAATTTGGCTTTGGGAAAAATCACAAAAACATTTCGCACATTGTAGCACACAAAAGAAGAAAGTGATTTGGAGGGGTTTTAAACTCGCCCCAAAACATCAATGATGTTTTTATATTTTGGAATAACATCATTGATGTTTTGATTGATGATTTCCAATTGTAAATTACACCCCATGATCTCCCCGATCAGGATCTGGGCACTTTCAGATGTGAAAGGATCTGGATCCACAACCTCACGATCACCTAAAAAGAGAGGAAACCCAAAATAAATTTGGTTTAAAAAAAATGCCGCCATCCATCTCTTATGTGAGCCTGTGGTTGCAGACACTCACCTGTTGTGGTGACTAGTTCCACCACGTTTTCTTCCTCCTGCTCAGCTTGTGTTGGGGGGATTTCACCTTCTTCCGGGGGGGGGGGTCTCTGGTCTCCTCGGATGAGGGGTGTCCTCCGAGTCTTTTCTCCCCTATGTAAAACCAAAATGGTATAATTAGCACACAGATATTTGATGGCAGAACTATAAAGATGAAACATTGCTTGGAAGTGGGGTACAATTATCTATTTTAGCAGAGTTCCAACATGTAATTTTATTAGTGTCCTTTGTCAAGCTGCAATACTTTACCTGTTTGGTACAAGCTTCACAGATGGAGACCCCCCCCTATAGTATACACTGGAGCACCTGTGTGGCCCCCCTAATAAAAATGGTGTTCTTGTGTCCCACACTAGTGCTCCAGTGTCCAGATGTGAAAACAGCTGCTGAGTGTCCTCTCCTTACACACAATCTAGTTGGCATTTCATTCTAGTAACCAAGCCATCTACACAACCCAATTCTTTGAAGACAAGTATAGGGCCTCAAAATGGTGGCCAAATGCATATGGGCTAAACAATGGTATTTTAGAGTCCGAAAGAAAAATGTGTGATCCGAACGAATAATGTGCCCATGAACATGAAAGTGGCCATTTTAAACTGTACAGTTCCTAAAAGCACATGGAGCAGCACGAACGTAATAAACATAAAGAATAGGAACACAGCACAACTACTTACTTTTTTGCAGCACTCTCCGGATCTTTCTGTACTGCTCATGTTCTCGTAATTTGAGGTCCGACCACCGCTTCCTGAGCTGATCTTTCGATCGTCGTACCCCGAAATTCCGGTGCAGACTCCTGACCACTTTCGCCATGATCTTGGCCTTTCGGACATTGGGGTTGGGGTAAGGCCAATACTTTCCGTCATAGTCGGCCTTCTTCAGGATGTCCACCATTTCCAACATCTCCCCAAAGGACATATTTGAGTCCTTAAATCTCCTTCTGGATCGGGACGTTTCAGGCTCCAGCCTTTCCTCCGCCTCCTCCTCGTTGCTACAATTAGCACGCACCTACTGTCTATCTGCCATGTGCTCTTCCCCCACTGCGCCGAACAAAAAGGGGCGGGGAATAGACTAGAAAGAACGTCAGGGGCGGGCGGAGTTATACGCATGCGCAGTGTGTATAAAGCGTAACACGCGCGCGTCTTACGTACGATCTGTGAGCGGAGGAAGGAGCATCGGAGACGCAGATTGTGCTAACGAAGGTAAGATCTAAACTTGGGCCTATACTGCTTAGAAATGGAAGCCTATATTGTAACAAGATTAGGGGAGTTTGGCCTGACATTAGGGTTTGTCTTGTGTTGTGTCTTGCAGAGAAAATGGATGCTTTCAACGACCACAATTTCCTGCCCCTGTTTATTGACAAGTACAGAGAGCTGCCCTGTCTGTGGCAGGTCAGACATCCCCATTACAACCACAAACAGAAGAGGCAGGAAGCGCTGGAGAAACTGCTGGAGTTGGTGAAGCGGTGGTCCCCACAGCAACCATCCCTTATTTAAAAGCTAAAATTGGTGGCCTGAGGAGCACTTATCTTAGGGAGCGCAAGAAGGTCACAGATTCCCAGAGATCCGGAGCTGCAGCAGATGACGTTTATGTCCCCAGGCTGTGGTACTACGAGAGAATGCGATTTCTGTCAGACCACACTGAGGTCAGGGAATCCCTCTCTACTCTTCCTTCCACGCTTCCTTCCATACCAGCTGAGGCTTCCGATGTCCAACCTGGGCCTTCCTGCCAGGAAGAAGTGGAGGAGCCCAGCTGGAGCCAGGTATAGCATTCTTCTACAGATTTCTGGGCAATAAATAAATTATGTTTATTAGATGTTATTATTGATCACTAATTGCTGATTAAAAAAAGTGTTTTACATATCAATAGACAGTAGTGGGCACCCAAAATTGGGACAAGAATGAAAACTGCTGGGCTCAGAAGGATAGTCTGTTATATTTGTTAACATTCAATTTGCAGCAGTCAGGAGGTGAAAATTGTGTGTGATTGATGTAAAAAATACTAAAACTATGTCCCTTTTTCATACACAGGAAGACCTCAGCCAGGAGGAGGCTGTGGGATGTGGTAGTCAGGAGGAGGCGGGGATTAGTGTCAGCCAGGAGGAGGCGGGGCTAAGTGTCAGCCAAGAGAAGCCTGGTACCAGTCGCAGCCTGACTGAGTCTCAGGTTCCTCCCCTCCGCCTACCATACAAAAGGGCCAGGAAGGCCACTCCCAGTCCTGTGCAGGATTCAGCATACAGGCTGATCCAGGAGGCTTCTGCGTCCCTCCGAGCCTTTCCCAGTCCTGAAGAGGCCTTTGCCTGCATGGCTGCCACAAAATTGCAGGGCATGCAGGAGGGCCAACGCAGGCTCTCTGAGGACCTGATTTATAAAGTCCTACGTAAGGGGGAGAGTGGGGAACTGACACCCAAGACGGATGTCATTGAGATGGACCATCCTCCTCCTCCTCCTCCTCCTCCTGCTGCCACAACTCCACCACCACAGCCAAAGCCTGGAAGGAAGCGTGGAAGGAAGACCAAAGAGTGATGACCCTGGGTTCAGTCTGGTCTGACAGAAGATGCAGTCTCTCGTATGACCACAGCCTGGGGACACAGATGTCATCTGCTGCTTTCCGGATCTCTGGGACTTCTGGACCAGACTGCCCTCCCTTAGATAAGGACTCCTCAGGCCACCAATTTTGCTTTTAAATAATTGATGTCTGCCCTGGGGGTCCCAGGCTTCGCCAATTTCTGCAGTTTCTCCAGCGTTGCCTCCCTCTTTGTTTTTTTATAGTTGTGACCCCTTAATAAAACTTTTTTTGGGAAATTCTACTCTCCTGTGTGTGTTTTCATCCAAAAAAGACAGTTTGTTGGTGAGTATTCAGGTACATTTCTAAAGTACAATGTGAAATTAACAAGGGACAACATCACCAAACAATCTCCTACAGATTAAATAGAACAACATATTAATGGTGTTGTGGGAACTTGTCACAAAAAACACACAAACATTTTCGGGAGTACAAATCAAAATCACCAAAAAAAAAAGAGAAACACAAAAAAAGATTCTACATTAAAGCCAAAAAAAAAAAAAATATATACAAAAATATGTTGTCAGATGTGAGAAATCAAAATATATTGAGGGAATCCCGATAAATAGTAACGAAATAAGTTTGTGAGAAGTGTGTGTGAATATGAGCAGCAAAACTACTATATTCTTGTCACATTATAAAGAAGAAGAGAGTGCGCTGTATTAAACCATTTTGAACATTGCAGCGTGACGAAAGTGCTGTATCCATTGCGAACGCTAAGTTTACCAGAACGAGCTGTCCCGTCTCGGAATTTCTTCTGAGCATGCGTGGCACTTTGTGCGTCGGAACAGGCCACACACGGTCGGAATTGACGCGATCGGATTTTGTTGTCGGAAAATTTTATCTCCTGCTCTCCAACTTTGTGTGTCAGAAAATCCGATGGAAAATGTCCGATGGAGCCCACACACGGTCGGAATTTCCGACAACACGCTCCGATCGGACATTGTCCATCGGAAAATCAGACCGTGTGCACGGGGCATTACAGTTGCCACGAGAAAAAGGTGTGAGGGTAAATCTTGCAATTTCCAGCGCCTCGGTCTTACCATTCGGTCCCCAAGCGTTTGAGTGCATGGCATTGGAGGTGACTGTATTGGGAGTCCTAAGATGGCGGGCATTACTTTCAGGGCATGTGGTCTTTCCTGTGGCTTTTCCTGCTCTCGGGTGTACTAAGATGACCTCATTTCCGGTGGCACAGGTCAGAGGCCAAGTACTATCGGGTTCAGATGCTCTCCAGCCAGGAACTCTGCTTTGGAACTAAAGTTCTCGAGGCTGTGGTTCCCCCCCCGAAAGGTATGAAATCTTGTTTATCCCCTCAAGTAAGCTGTCCTGGAAGATGAGAGGGGAAAACCTCTGTTAGACCTATCAATAATGGTATTGCTATGAATTTTCCAGGACAGCGCCCATATATGTTTCCTGTAGAAGGAAGAGCTAAACATATCTTAAGTAAGCTGTCCTGGAAGATTCATGGAAATACCATTATTGGTAACTCTGAGGTTTTTTTTTTCATTATGGTTGGAAAAGGGAAGAGTTAGACCCCCTTGTAACAGGGGTTACTGCTTATTTAGTATGGTCTTTTTTCCTTGGCATGACACCCTGTGCCTGCTTAGAGAGGTCCAACTGCTAGGATATTTCATGGAGGGAGAATTTAGCTAGAGTATTGCCATGTTTGGGATGGTTTTGACTGTGTGATTAGGACCATACCTATTTAAGTTTGGTTCAGGTCTTTGGTCTGAATTTTTGTAATTAAAGCGGTATTAAAGGATAAGTTCACCTTTCTCAACACATTGCACACCTGTATTTGGGGCGTAACACGTTTAGCATCTTCCACCTCACCCCCATCCCCTTCTCCTTGTGACAGCAGGCCGGGGACCTTCCCCCCACACCCATTGTCACAATTCCAAAACGGCACGGCCGTGTGGGGCTTAGCCGTGTCATTCAATTGCAGAGTTCTGTGCATAAAATGCCTACACGGCTTGTACTTCTCAATGAACGTGTTGTTGAGTACTCTCCTATCCATGTTGCTTTTAAGCATTTCAGCAGTGCTTTTTGCTGTGCTTTCCGCATTTTCAAACACTCAGTTTTGATGCATTTTTGATGCGTTTTTGATTCTTTTTTTCTTTTTATTCGGCCAATTTGTTGTTGGGCAGAATAAATAATGCAAAACGCATCAAAAACTCTTTAAAAATGCGCTAAAAACGCACTACATGCTTTTCTGCTGCTTCCCTTAAGGTCTATTGAAACAAATAAAGCAGCGTTTTGCATTTAAAAAAGTCCCTGACCCTTTCCAAAAGTGCAGAGGAACAAAAATGCATTGATGTGAACATGTTCCATAGGAACCCATAATGTCCTGCATTAAAAATAATGTCCTGCATTTCTGAAAAAAATCAGGAAAAAAACGCGTTGGCGTGAACCGAGCCTTAGTCCATTGAGATTTCCTGGGCTTCAGTAACTGCCTGCCCGTATAAGAGGTACAAGCAGACAGTGGGGTTGATTTACTAAAGGCAAATAGACTGTGCACTCTGCAAGAGCAGTTGCTCCAGAGCTTAGTAAATAAGCAGAAGCTCTGCAGACTTCCATCATCCAATCACGTGCAAGCAAAAATGCATTTTTTTTATTTTCCTTGGACGTGATTGGCTCTTTTTGCAAAGTGAAGAGCAAATGCCCTTACAGGGTGCAAAGTGCACAGTCTATTTGCCTTTAGCAAATCAACCCCAATATGTTTGAAAACCAAATGTAATTCAGTTTCATTTTAAACCTAAAAATTTGTCTAAATACCATGTATCAATGGGATGTAGATCTGAAGTTTCTCTAAAAACAAAACCTGATCAGTTCACATTTTGTTATCTATAACCAAGAAAACCTACACTACAATTATCATTACTGTTTAATGTGCTGATTCACCAGAACAGTTGTTAGCTATTCAAAAAAAATTGCGGCAGATTGTAAAATTGCTTTGTGGGGCCACGGCAGCACTTAGAAAATAAAAGCAATCAGCAATTTTAGTTGCATAGAGAGTTGTGGATTTATTTTAAACAAAAGCAATAGTCAGCAAATGTTTGTTTTTTTCATATTTCAAGTTAATAGCTCCATAAACCCATTGCTCATTGTTTCACAGTACCTTAAAGCAGAGGTCCACCCTAAAAAAAAAAAAAAAAAAACATAAACACGTTCCTTATAATACATTAAAAAACATTTGAAAGAAAAAATTTTTTTTTTACTTACCAGAAATGGCTGTTGCTAGGCAGATCATCCTAATCTGCCACTTCCTACTCCGCGGTTCTCCCTCGCGTTGTCTCCTGGGAGATGGGGCGCGATGTCTTCTGGGACATGTGTGTGTCCCAGTAGACAGGCGTCCATTCACAAAGCGCTTGCGTGACTCGCGCATGCGCAGTAGGAAACGGGCAGTGAAGCCGCAAGGCTCCACTGCCTGTTTCCCTTCGTTAGGATGGTTGCGCCGGCACCCGATCCGGTGGACGGATCGGCCTGGGGGGGGGTGGCATTTCGGGCTCGCTGGACAGGTAAGTGCCCTTATTTAAAGTCAACAGCCACAGTGTTTGTAGTTGCTGACTTTAAAAAAAAAAAAACGGCCGGACCTCCGCTTTAAAGGAAATGCCCATTAAAGGAAACTTGCCCTAAGAAACCGCAGCACAGTGGCTTAGGCTCAGATCACACCTATGCATTTTTTTATTGCTATTTGCAGAAACGTACTACAGTCCATTTAACATGGTTTCCTATAGAACACGTTCACCCCTATGCTTTATTCAGCTGCCGTGTTTTTGGAAAGGGTCAGCATTTTTGGTTAATTTGGTTCTTGGTGATTTTGCCATGATTTGCGTTTTTTAATCACTTTCCGCTCACCCACTGTCATATGACGTTACCCCAGAACGGCTGATCTCACACACCCGCGGGGGACACGGTGCGACCTCGATCTTTGTAAAGAGCCAATGACGGCTGTGTCCAATCACAGCCAGTCACATGTAAATGCGGATGTGCTGGTAATCGGCTCTCATCGCCTCACACTGACAGAGTGGAGGCGGGACACCCGGACAGGTAATCAGGGCACTGATTATCAGTGCCCTGATTACAGTAGTGCCCATCAGTGCCACCAATTAGTGCCCATCAGTGCCACCAATCAGTGCCCATTAGTGACACCAGTCAATGCTGCCTTTCAGTGCCCATCAGTGCCTGCTCATCAGTGCTGCCTATCAATGCCTATCGGTGCCTCCCATCAGTGCCTTCCATCAGTGCCACCCATCAGTGCCTCCCATCAATGCCCATCAGTGCCGCACATCAGTGTTGCCCATCTGTGCCCATCAGTGCCCACCAGTGCTGCCTATCCATTCCACCAATCAGTGCCCACCAGTGCTGCCTATCAGTGCCCATCAGTGCCACCTATCAGTGCCCATCAGTGTGGCATATTAGTGCCTCCTCATCAGTGTCACATAATCAGTGCCCATAAGTGCCGCCTCCTCAGTGCCCATAAGTGCCACCTCATCAGTGCCCATCAGTGCCGCCTATCAGTGCCGCCTATCAGTGCCACCTCTCAGTGCCCATCAGTGCGGCATATTAGTGCCTCCTCATCAGTGCCACCTAATCAGTACCCATAATTGCCGCCTCTTCAGTGCCCATAAGTGCCACTTCGTCAGTGCTCATTAGTGCCCATCAGTGAAGGAGAAAAATTACTTATTTACAAAATTTACTGACAGAAACTAAGAAAAACTTTTTATTTTTTAAAATTTTCTGACTTTTTTCTTTGTTTTGTAAAAAATAAAAAACCCAGCAGTGATTACATACCACCAAAAGAAAGCTCTATTTGTGTGCAGAAAATGATTACAAATTCATTTGAGTACAGTATGACCGCGCAATTGTTATTCAAAGTGCGACAGCGCTGAAAGCTGAAAAATGGCCCTGGCAGGAAGGGGGTGAAAGTGCCCTGTATTGAAGTGGTTAATCAACTCCATGGTTCCCTTCTCTGTCTGTATTGTTCTTATTAAGAAATGTCAATTTGCTATATTTGTGATATATATATATATATATTACAATTCATCTCCCATTACCAATATGATTCCTTGAGGAAGCCTTTGGCGAAACACGTAACGTTTACTATTGGTGATGGTACATTGATTCCTGCATCTGGCCGTATGTATGGAAGAATTTTCTCTCATCTATTTCTCTACCACTATAATCTGAATGAAGTGGGTCCTTAAGACAGGTCTCTATGTATATGTACACACCATACCAGCTATTTAGCCTATGGGGGAACATAATACATACCTGATTGCACATACTTCTTGATATGTTTTTATTATGAGATTTTAAGTTAACTATGTTGTTAAATAAACTTTGAATACTTTTGCAATTTTAGTACTCATTTTTACCTACTTGGGATTACAGTTGACAACTGTTAAAGTCCTATGTGTTGTTTTTTGCTCTTTTGTGTCAACACCAAATTGGCCAAAAAAAAAGCATAAAAAATGCTAAACGCATCAAAAAACAATTTTTTAAAAACACAAAAAACGCATGTTTTACGTAGCAGCACTAGGGTCATTGAATCCCAATCAGCACATTATCTGCATGTAGATTGCATGTTTGGAGGAGCCTGAGAGCAATAGAAGGTGCTTTCTGAGTTAGAAATATGTACACAAATAAACATTTTTATTTTTTAATTAGGGTTTAGTGTCATTTTAGGGTGCATTCCCACCTGCGAATGCACCTGAACTGTGATTGAATGTGACAACCTGAGCAGAGCTTCCCCTGATACGTTTCAGGCAGGCCCCATTGAAAGCAATAGGAGGCTGTCGGCTCTCTGCTAATCGAGGGTACTCGCATGTAATCTCTCATGCAGCAATCACATGTGAGTTGTAAGCCCTGGGTGGAATGATAGACATCGGAGCAGCTTATAAAGTACTAGAGTATTCTGGTTCTAAATTAAATGTACTGCATATAGCATTGGTCATCTTCCAAAATAACCTATTTTTGTACCATTTTATATGCTGTTACTTTTATGACATATTATGCATATATTTTTTTGTGTAAATATTGTTTTTTTATAGTTTTATTTTTAATTATTAAATATTTCCCTTGCTTCTAGTTGTGCATCTAGGGGGAAAAAAAAGAATGACAAGGAAAGCAACATTTTTTTTCTACAAATGTAGAAAAATATGACAAAGTAAAACAAAACCTGCCAAAAAGGATTCCTTCTAAGAATAGATGAGATGAGCTATAATTAGGTAAATAAAGAATTGCTAAAAACCTCTCTATGTGTCACAACAACATTAAACATAATTGTCATTGTGATGAAAAATCTGCTCATTTAGGAAATGTGTTATTCTCATTTGTATTCAATTCAATTAAAGAAAATGCACTTTGTCATTATTGGAGATGTTTAATGTGATTTTTAATGAGCACAACAGCTATACACGGCTAATTGTCACTGCCTTCTCTAAAACAGTGCGCAGAATTTATTTCTTGGCCTTTGACTAACACATAAAGTTTGTCATGATGCATTTGTTTTCCTGGCGAGAAAATTGGCACGGTGCTATTGGGTGCATCCAATTACACTCCCAGGAATTTCCACACCCAAATAGGTAATTGATCATACCTGAAAAAGTAATGCAAACTTTTTGCAATACTAAACTCAGCCCTTGAGCTTAAATCATAAATTAAAAGTAGACGTAGATTTGGAATTTTTTTTGACGTTATGTGTGTAGGAAGCCTACTCTTATGCCACGTACACACGGTCGGACTTTTCGGCTACAAAAGTCCGACAGCCTGTCCGACAGACTTTCGACTGACTTTTGGCAGACTTTTGGCGGACTTGCGGCGGACTTGCGGCAGACTTTCTTACGAACGGACTTGCCTACATACGATCACACAAAAGTCCGACGGATTCGTACGTGATGACGTACACCGGACTAAAATAAGGAAGTTCATAGCCAGTAGCCAATAGCTGCCCTAGCGTTGGTTTTTGTCCGTCGGACTAGCACACAGACGAGCGGATTTCTGGGTCCGGCGTAGTTACGACGTAAAAATTTGAAGCATGTTTCAAATCTAAAGTCCGTCAGATTTGAGGCTGCAAAAGTCCACTGAAAGTCTGCGTAAAGTCCGGGGAAGCCCACACACGATCGGATTGTCAGCCAGCTTTAGTCCGTTGGCGTCCGTCGGACTTTTGTAGACGAAAAGTCCGACCGTGTGTACGCGGCATAAGAAGTGCCCAAAGCTTAAATTTAGTGCTGTTGCCAGCCCGTGCTCTAAATTGTTATAGATAATTCTTTTGTTGGGTTTTCCTTCAACCCAGACAATTATTTGTTTTTGTTTGCCGTTGAGGAGTATACCTGGCAATACTTCCAAATTATGAATATTTATATTACCCTGGCTAACCACTAGGAGGGTTATTGTCAGTGGTATAAGCCGGGGGATAATATAAATGTGACCATCCAGAAAGGTATGTTGCCCTTTTCTTACTGGGCTGTTGCCAGTAGAGGAGGTTGTGTTGGAGGTTCCTGCTTCCCAGGCCTGCTGCCTGGGGAGGTCAAAGTCAAACATGGGCCTGAGTCTGGGGCTGAAGGGATTGCACTTCCTTCCTGAAGGATACATGCACGAGGAGTGAAGCTGGAGCCTTGTTAAAGCACCAGGGGAAGGAATTTCACTGCTGAAAGGTATCCTAAAGAACTGGGAAGAAGCTGCCACCGGTGGACATTGCAGGGAGTCTGGTGGCTTAACTGGAAAGGAATTTGTGTGCAGGACACAATGCTAGAATGCTAATGTGTTTTAAGGCATGTACCCTTTTCCTCAGAGCTCTCAAAATCCCACCTTCACCCTACCGTGGCACTCTCCTCCTCTCCATCCTGCTCCCCCTCTGCAGTGCCGATTTTTTTTGTTTACTTACAGGTTTCTTTTGCATCAAAGGCTCGGGCCACCTCCCAGCTTCCAGAATTCGCCTAGGCGAATGACACGGTGCCTTCTGGAAAGCATGAAGTGCAGTCCTATTCAGCAAAGTGGAGGGAGCGGCCCTGGTGGTGCCTGCACCCGGAAGATCCGGCAGCTGTCACAGACAACATGATTAAGCTCCGTGGGGGTGGAGCGAAATGCTTTGGGGGTGTGGCCTGGCAGGAGCTCAGGCTGAGCTTGTCTCTATCATACCACCATGGATGTGCGGCACCAGCAATCTTTCCTCTCTTCCTTCCACAGACAACATGGTGGCGCCAGATCCTTGCAGTGGCTGCAGAGGAGGATCCCAACGCTGGTACCACTGGCTAGGGGAGTATGCTTACTGTGCACAAGACAGCAAAAGGTAAGGAGGGGGAAAATGGGGAGGGGGGAAGCCTGCAGTTCCTCTTTAACCTTGCCAGAAATCAGCTCATAGCTTCCTGTGCTCTCTACTTGTGCTGACTGTTACCAGGTACATTTCTTACCCAGTTATCTCTGGGGACTACAAAATCCCACCCATTATAAAGAAGAGTAGAAGGGTATCTATTGGTAGTTTCTGTTGTCCTGATAAAGTAGGGTGTAGGGAATGAGTGATTTCACTCTAGGTCACGACATGTTACTTACTGAATTGCCAGGTGAAAATAAAGGTTGAGAAAAGAAAACTAACACAGCTGCCACATCTAAGAACTGGAAAGTTGCAATATATAAAATGTTTGTTTTTTGGTTTAAATACATTTTAAAGACACTTTTGCTTTTCCTGTGACAGTCATGAGCACTCTACATACATCTGTTGCTGGGGAATATGATTAGAGATGGCAATAAAGGTTTAGCTGTTGACTTTTGACAAAAAGTCAAAATTTGCATATCAGTAATGGCTGTTTACTTTGCTCAGACTGCATGTTGTGTGTGTTTTATGCTGGCCATAGATTGAGGGTTGATTTACTAAAGCCAAATAGACTGTGTACTTTGCAAAGAGCAATTGCCCTTTGCAAGTGCAGTTGCACCAGAGCTTAGTAAATGAGGTAAGGCTTCACTTTGCAAAGAATAGCCAATCACATTCAAGGCTAATTTAAAAAACAGCATTTTTGCTTGCACATGATTGGATGATCAGCAGAGTTTCTGCTCTTTTACTAAGCTCTGGAGCAACTTCTCTTGCAGAGTGCAACCACACTTTGCAAAGTGCACTCAATCTTTTTCTCTTTAGTGAATCAACCCCAGTGCCTTTTTGTGCCTTCAACCATGGATTGAAGGAAAGAAAATTGCTTGATTCCCTCCTGTAGTGCTATTGTATTCTGACAGGAGGAGGTTTCAGAATACAATCACTATAGCCAACATCAGTGATCGAACAAAAAAAAACTGATAGGCTGGTTATACTGAAGTCGGTCGATAGAACCAGCCTGCCCATAGATGGATTAAAATTCATCCTCTGGTTGTTTCCCAATGTCCCCAAGTCCTGTTTTGGAGGCTGCCCTGATACTGGTACATTCCTCCACATTTTCTGGAGCTGCCCAACCCTTAAACCCATCTGGCAACAGGCAGCCTCTAAAAGTGACCAAATGACTGGGACTCTAATCACCCCGACCTTACCAATGTGCTTGCTCTTTGCTCCATTGTAAGATGTCCCAGCCCCAACTCAAAAACTAGCTCACACGCTTTTTAGTGCGATTTTATGGGCTATTGCCCTTAACTGACATAACTGGGCTCAGGTGCTACATAGAATGGAGGCAATAAAACTGATGGAGCGAGTGGGCATGTTGGGAATCATATGGTAATGTTTTGGGAAATAGACAATAGACTTCAATTATCATACCTGGTGACAAGTGACATTTTCTTATGCTGTTTATTTTTGTTCATTTTCTATTTTATTTTTATTTGTCTTTATTCAAAGCTTTTTGGTTTGATCTTGGGTTTTTTTCTTTTGCTTAGTTATATAGGATGTATCTATCTTTGACTCAACTACCTTTACAAATACTATGAGCCGGACCAAAGTATAATTCCAATTTGGATGTGCTTGGTACTAGGCCTGGGTCATTCAGTACCAAATTTTAGTCAATATCATAGGCTCTATCTGAAATTGTGAACCCTTGTTTATGTTTTTGATATCTGTATCGCATTTATTGTTCTTATTCATTGGATCACATCCGTGTTACCTGTTACTTTTTTTTTTGTAATGCTCTTTTATTCCTCAATAAAAGTGTTTGTATTAAAAAGAGAAATCCGTTCAGTTGAGTTTTGATCCATCTACTGTATGACCAGCTTGACACATCTGATGGAGTATATCATATAGATACTACTATGTTTACATGACTGACAAATGGAAAAGTTGACTTTAAATAGTGAATAAAAATGGTGCAGCAATTTTCTAGATTTTTTACCAATACATAAAAAAATGATTGTACATTCCATTAGCCATACAATTCCGAGAAACCAGAGAAAGAATTTCAGACAGGTGACTTCATTTCATTTGCATTGACATTTTTTTCATCTCTTTTGTGTTGAGTTCTCGTATCTGAGCAAAAAAATGTGACACTTGCATAACTTTGCTGTTCAGATTGTTCTGCTGTTTGCTAAAACTGTAGACTAATAAAGGAATCCTGGAAGTGAATTTAGGATCACTGAACAGGAAGTTAGGCGTCTACTGGAAAATAACACTTCCCACTATTTATATTTAATCATCTTCCGTTCTGGTAAACTCTTAAAATGTATGCAAATTGACCCATAAATAGCGTGTTCAGTGGCCCTTTAATCTGAAATTGCAGCCCAAATATAACATAAGCTGTTTGTGTCCTTACTGGGAATTAAGGGAACACTACTGGACCCAGTGGCGTAGCGTGGGTTGTCAGCACCCGGGGCAAGGCAAGTAATTTGCGCCCCCCAACCTGCGGACTTTTATCACTCCCCGAGTCCCTTCAAATACAATAGTACTGACCTACCGGATTCCTATACTGACCATTACACTGACCACTATACTATACTGTCCACTACACTAAGAACTACACTGACCACTATACTGACCACTACACTGAGAACTACACTGTCCACTATACTACACTGAGAACTACACTACAGTGACCATTACACTGTCCACTACACTACACTGACCACTACACTAACCACTATACTGTCCACTATACTGACCACTACACTATACTGTCCACTATACTGACCACTACACTGAGAACTGCACTACACTGACCACTATACTGTCCACTACACTACACTGACCACTATACTACACTGACCACTACACTACACTGACCACTATACAGACCACAATACTACACTGACCACTACACTACACTGTCCACTATATTACACTGACCACTACATTATACTGACCACTACACTATACTGACCACAATACTACACTGTCCACTATACTACACTGTCCACTACACTACACTGACCACTACACTGTCCACTACACTATACTGACTACAATACTACACTGTCCACTACACTATACTGACCACTACACTGTCCACTATACTACACTGACCACTACACTATACAGACCACAATACTACACTGACCACTACACTATACAGACTACAATACTACACTGTCCACTACACTATACTGACTACAATACTACACTGTCCACTACACTATACTGACCACTACACTGTCCACTATACTACACTGACCACTACACTATACAGACCACAATACTACACTGACCACTACACTATACAGACTACAATACTACACTGACCACTACACTATACAGACTACAATACTACACTGTCCACTACACTATACTGACCACAATACTACACTGTCCACTACACTATACAGACTACAATACTACACTGACCACCACACTACACTGACCACTACACTGACCACTACACTACACTGTCCACTACACTACACTGACCACTACACTACACTGTCCACTACACTATCCACTACACTACACTGTCCACTACACTGTCCACTACACTACACTGTCCACTACACTGACCACTACACTACACTGTCCACTACACTACACTGTCCACTACACTACACTGTCCACTACATTACACTGACCACTACACTGTCCACTACACTGTCCTCTACACTACACTGACCACTACACTACACTGTCCACTACACTACACTGAACACTACACTGACCACTACACTACACTGTCCACTACACTACACTGTCCACTACACTACACTGACCACTACACTACACTGTCCACTACACTACACTGACCACTACACTGCACTGACCACTACACTGCACTGTCCACTACACTACACTACACTGACCACTACACTACACTGTCCACTACACTACACTGACCACTACACTGACCACTACATTACACTGTCCACTACACTACACTGTCCACTACACTGACCACTACACTGTCCACTACACTACACTGTCCACTACACTGACCACTACACTATACTCACCACTACACTGTCCACTACACTATACTCACCACTACACTGTCCACTACACTACACTGACCACTACACTACACTGACCACTATACTACACTGTCCACTACACTACACTTACCACTATACTAAACTGACCACTACACTACACTGTCCACTACACTGACCACTACACTACACTGACCACTACACTATACTGACCACTACACTGTCCACTACACTACACTGACCACTACACTACACTACACTGTCCACTACACTACACTTACCACTACACTATCCACTACACTACACTGTCCACTATACTACATTGTCCACTACACTACACTGACCACTACACTGTCCACTACACTACACTGACCACTATACTACACTGTCCACTATACTACACTGACCACTACACTGTCCACTACACTACACTGACCACTATACTACACTGACCACTATACTACACTGACCACTACACTACACTGACCACTATACTACACTGACCACTACACTACACTGACCACTACACTGACCACTACACTACACACTATACTGTCCTGCCTAATCTTCCTATACTGACACTACATATACGGCGCCTGTCTCTTCTCTCCCCCCCGCCCCCCTCCTCACCTTCTTGTCTTGCATCGGTCTGGGGGACAGGAGGAGGAGGAGAAGAAGAAGACAGCGGCCCCGGCGGCTGAAGAAGTCACGTGACGTGACGATATGCAAGGATTGGCGCACGGGACGCTGCCACAGACAAACAACAGGAGACAAGCTCGGCGCTCGTAGTTACTACACACTGCAGCATTGTTTTAAATGTAAGTTGATTGGACTTGTTTTATTAAATAAATATACCTTTTACATGGGATCACGCTATGTGCGTCTCTTTCAACCTCACACTGTACATCACTACTCTACCTGACGAACACTGAGGAGAGAGGCACGGGGACATATTCCAGTTTCCAGGCACGGGGACAGATTCCAGATTGGTGACACTCCTGGAGGCATACGAGCTCAGCGCTCGTGGATTGATGCCCACACTCACTTCATGAAAGTGAGTGCAACCTCCCCCCGTGTGTGTCTTGCCCCCCCTCCACTGTGGTCATTGCAGAGTTATTTTACATGCTGTATACTTTTTATTTTTTATATTTCGCTTGGCATGTCCATCATTGTCACTGCCTGTATACACGGAATGTCTACACCTGCGGGTCATTTGCAACACAGGCTGTACACCTTACAGCTGTAAGGTAAGCGGCTTGCAAACACGGAGGTGTCCTCACTGAAGATCCCCCCTTCCCTTCACGATTGGACTTGTTTTGTGTTTCTCATCACGAGTTTTTGTTTTTTGGACTGGATGATAGAACTAATATCCATGCTTGTCCTAGGGATTTGTCACTTGTAGTTCACCAGGATCTGGCACGTTTTTGCTAATGGGGCACTAGCCCACATATATTTTTCTTGCATTATATATTTTTTTTTTGCATTGTGTCATTATTCATCCTATTTGTGTTAGTATATGCATTTTTGTTTTGCTATATTCAAGCAGTCACTGTTTCACGATTACCTTTATATATTAGGCTTTGTCTGCCCGCAACATTATAGTCATGTTGATCAGCTACGTTGCACTGCACTGCATCCCCACCATGTTTTTTTTAGCATGTAGGATCCATTCATGCATTGGCCCGTTTTTAGTTCACTTTGCCACTTTAGTCATCTTTGTAGCTTCCCTCCCCCCCCCCCTTCATCACAGCGCAACTACCATCTTCCCCCACTTTTGTCCCATTTGTCCTGCCTTGGATCAGTACTTAGGTGTTGCAGCAGTGTCCTTTTAGCGTAGCCCCCCCCCCCGACAGCGCAGGAGTTTCCACTTTCACATCACACTCTTCAGTGCTCGTCTCCCCTGAGCTCCGGCCGCCATATTCAGTGTTTCCCGGCGCACTGTGATTGGGCGTATGGGGGTCATGTGCGGAGACGGGACTTCAGGAGCAACCGTGATCGCGGATAGGCCAGCCCCACGCCGCACATGACCCCCATACGCCCAATCACAGGGTGCCAAACACTGGACATGGCGGCGGAGCGCGGGGGACACAGGAAATTAAATTAGGAGGCAGCCAGTAGTGACACTACTGGCACGAAATTGCGCCCCCCTAAATGTCGCGCCCGGGGCCACGGCACCCCCCGCACCCCCCACGCTACGCCACTGACTGGACCCCTTCTGTCATCACCATGATTGGCAGTATCGCTATCCAATAGTATGGTGATTTTTAAAGGGCCAGTCTACCTAAAAGTAATACTTAAATACTTCAATACAGGGCACTTTCACCACCTTCCTGCCCAGGCCAATTTTTTAGCTTTCAGTGTTTTTGCACTTTGAATGACAACTGCGCGGTCATTGAACACTGTACCCATATGAAATTGGTTTAATTTTTTATTGAGACAGAGGTTTGTTTTGGTGATGGGCACCGATGAGGCTGCACTGATGAGCACCAATGAGGCTGCACTGATGGGCACTGATCAGGCTGCACTGATGGGCACCGATAAGCTGCACTAATGGGCAGTGATAAGCTGCACTGATGGGCACTGAATGGCACTGATGGGGCTCTACTGATAACCAAGGCACTTATGTACTGTCAGCCTTGCTGGTTATCGGTTCTCTTATCTTCACACAGAGGCAGCATATGAGGAAAGGACTGCCTTTAACCAGCAAGTCTGTTTACATGTGACCAGCTGTGATTGGACACAGCTGATCACATGGTAAAGGGCCGCTGTAATTGACCCTTTACTGCCAAAGGACACAGCGGTCACAGAGCGCACCCCAAGGGGGTGTGCAGGAGGCACGGTTCCTGGAGGACGTCCGTGAATTTTCTCCCAGAACTGGAGAGCCATGCTTTAGCCATCTTTCGGCTATAGTGCAGGTGGGAAGGGGATAAAAGTAGTAGCTGATAAGATGAGAGACCCCCTGGTTTCCTATATATCTTGGCTACTCCAACAGTGAGATTCCTCTGTCTTAATACCCAATCCTGTTCCTGTCTGGTTTTGGGGCTCTTTCCGACTGGCACCAGTGTCTACCATCCTCTGAAAGGCGATTTGCAGTGGATCACTTTTCTGACGGTAGTAAAGCTGCCAGGTGTTCAGGAGGCAACCAAGCTAACACCTGAATGCTTGTTTTTTTTTAATCCCAAGTGGGAATTTTGCATTAAAATATCTCTCCCATTGATCCTAATTGGTGCATTTAACAGACTATGCCACCTGTCAAACTCCGCAAGCCAAGTTTAAATTGCCGTTGCATGTGTACAGCCTTGCCTGGCTGCAATAGTAGATTTTAGCTGGGTGATGAGGGAGCAGTAAAGCAGCAACCCAACGCCTGTTTTTACCACCCTCTGGCCGTTGGTGTGAAAGATCCTTAGAGATTCCTGCACATCTATGTTCCATTATATTCTCTCTAATATAAATAAAAAATCCAACAGAGCAAATGGGAACCCTTTTTAGTTGCCAAAACAAGCGTGCAGTCCCAAGACTGACAGGTAGTTTAAAAGAGAAGTGTTGGGTATATATGAAAAAAAACTTATACTCAACTAGGTGGATGCAGCATCAATCTGATGCTGCATCTCTCCCCTGACGACTCTGCACTGAGAACTGCACCGAGAGGTTGGGGTGGAGGAACTTGACTGACCTGCACAGAGTCCTGACCTCAATCTGATAGAACACCTTTGGGATGAATTAGAGCAGAGACTGCAAGCCAGGCCTTCTTGTCCGACATCAGTGCCTGACCTCACAGATGTGCTTCTGGAAGAATGGTCAAACATTCCCATAGACACACTCCTAAACCTTGTGGACAGCCTTCCCAGAAGAGTTGAAGCTGTTATAGCTGCAACGGGTGGGCCAACTCAATATTGAACCCTACGGACTAAGACTGGGATGCCATTAAAGTTCATGTGCGTGTAAAGGCAGGCGTCCCAATACTTTTGGTAATATAGTGTATTTTTATGTAGTGTAGGAGTGATAATCACATGGGCATATATATTTTACCCAACAATCTATTCAATCCCTTATGGTTCCCCAACATATGACTATATAACATATTCTCTTAAGGGTTAAGGAGTTGCCAGTATACAGTGCCTTGAAAAAGTATTCATACCCCTTAAAATTTTCCACATTTTGTCATGCCACATAAGGGGGGGTGGCAGCGGTTTGAGTGAAGGGGGCAGGCTTGTTTGCCGTCCCCCCCCCCCCCCACCTCCCCACAAATTATTGAGCACCAGCCACCACTGGGTTTGTTAGAGAACCTTTGTGAACAAACAGCATTGCGAAAGCCAAGGAACACACCAGACAGGTCAGGGATAAAGTTGTGGGGAAGTTTAAAGCAGGGATAGGTTATAAGAAAATATCCCAAGCTTTGAACATCTCACAGAGCTCTGTTCAATCCATTATCTGAAAATGGAAAGAGTATGGCACAACTGCAAACCTACCAAGACATGGCCGTCCACCTAAACTGACAGGCCGGGCAAGGAGACTATTAATCAGAGAAGCAGCCAAGAGGCCCATGGTAACTCCGGAGGAGCTGCAGAGATCCACAGCTCAGGTGGGAGAATCTGTCCACAGGACAACTATTATGCCGCGTACACACGGTCGTACTTTTCGTCTACAAAAGTCGGACAGCCTGTCGGACAGACTTCCGGCAGACTTTCGGTGGACTTGCCGCGGACTTGCGGCCTACTTTCTAACGACCGGACTTGCCTACACACGACCACACAAAAGTCGGTCGGATTCGTACGTGATGACGTACACCGGACTAAAATAAGGAAGTTCATAGCCAGTAGCCAATAGGTGCCCTAGCGTGGCTTTTTGTCCGTCGGACTAGCACACAGACGAGCGGATTTCGGGGTCCGTCGTAGGTACGAAGTAAAAGTTTTGAAGCATGTTTCAAATCTAAAGTACGTCGTATTTGAGGCTAAAAAAGTCGGTTGAAAGTCCGGAGAAGCCCACACACGATCGGATTACCAGCCAGCTTTAGTCCATCAGCGTCTGTTGGACTTTTGTAGACGAAAAGTAGGACCGTGTGTACGCGGCATGAGTCGTGCTCTCCACAAATCTGGCCTTTATGGAAGAAAGACATTGTTGAAAGAAAGCCATAAGAAGTCCTGTTTGCAGTTTGTGAGAAGCCATGTGGGGGACACAGGAAACATGTGGAAGAAGGTGCTCTGGTCAGATGAGACCAAAATTTAACTTGTTGGCCTAAAAGCAAAACGCTACGTATGGCAAAAAACTAACACTGCACATCACCCTGAACACACAATTAGAGGTCGACCGATATTGGTTTTTCTCTGGCCGATACAGATATTTAGAAATCGCGGCGTCCGATGGCCGATATATAATGCCAATTTTTTTGGGCCGATATGTTATTGCTTTTTGTTTTTTCTTTTTTTTTTCCCTTAATCTCATAAAATCTAACAGTTAGACCCCTTTCACAATGGGGCGTTTTTCAGGCGCTTTTGGGCTAAAAATAGTGCCTGTAAAGTGCCTGCAAAACGGCTCCCCTGCAGTCTCAGTGTGAAAGCCCGAGTGCTTTCACACTGAGGCGATGCGCTGGCAGGATGTTAAAAAAGTTCTGCAAGCAGCATCTTTGGAGCAGTGCATACTGCTGCTCCACCACTCCTGCCCATTGAAATGAATGGGCACCGCTGCCGAAGCTCCTGCAAAGCGATTCGGCAGTGACGATTCACAGGCGCATTTAACCTCTTCCTCTGGAGCTAGCTGGGTTATAAGCGCCCCGCTAGCAGCCGAAAAGCGCCGCTAAAATGACGGTAAAGCGCCGCTAAAACTAGCAGCGTTTTGCCGCCAACGCCTGCCCGCTCCAGTGTGAAAGCAACCTTAAGTAGTAAGTGATACAGAAAATTTCTTACATTTAAACATTTATTAAACAAAACAAACCTCCAATCAGTTCACTTGTATGTATAATTTAGATTTAAAATAACTATATCTTAACTATTAAATACACAAAAACAGGTAATCAAAACTTTTGGACGAAAAAAAAAATGGGCTAACTTTACTGCTTAGTTTTTTTTGTAATTCATTAGTGTATTTTTTTCCAAAAAGAAATTGCGTTTGAAAGACTGCTGCGCAAATAACGTGTGACATAAAATATTGCAGCATTTTATTCCCTAGGGTCTCTGCTAAAAAAATATATATATAACTGTTGGGGGTTCTAAGTGATTTTCTAGCAGAAAATACAGGATTTTTACTTGTAAGCAACAAATGTCAGAAAAGATTTAGTCTTTAAATGGTTAAACTGAGAACTCCTACAGGAGTTCAGTTCATTGATAAGTAGAAACATTGTATCTTTTTAGCTTCTTTTATCAGACTTGGCAGGCTGCCCAGAGAGGAGAGAAGTCGCTCCACAGAAGACTTCAGGCAACTTGCATTGACTTCTATTACAGAAGTCATTTGCAAGTCGAGCTGAAGTTATAATCGGCCTTTTTTATCAGCACAATCGTCCGGTGCCGATTAATTAAAAGAACGCCAAATATCGGCTGATATATTGGTCGACCTCTAATACATACTTATCAGTTTCCATGGGTTCCCATTAAGGAGCAAGTATAGGGAGGATGGAGGTCAAGAACCACAACCTGACCAGTTTTGCCGGAATTACCAGCTGCATCAGAGGCAATGTGCCATATAAAGTTTAGCTATAAAAACATCCTGATAATGCTTATATTAGTACAATGAGGGAGAAAGTTCAGCATTTTTAAATCAGAAACAGATACCTGGAGCAATAGCCCGGGTTCATACCATTGCAATGTGAGAACCAGCGCAATTCAATACATTCAATATAAAGTTAATGACACCCCCAGATCGGTTCACAGATCGCAGTGTGAACTGTGAATTCAGACAGGAATCGGATCCCATGCGATCCGATTCCAGTGTGGGGGGGGGGGGGGGGAGGTTCCTGCACCTCTTTTGTGAAAATCCAATGCGAGTTCAGCCATACAACTGTTTGGCTGAATTCGCATTGCACAGACATTGCATGTGATCTGCACCAGCAATGCAGTGCAAATCACATGCGATGTTTGTGTTCGCATATGTGTGAACCCAGGCTTAGGGTTTGGTGTTTTAATCCCTTTTGGAGGAGTATATTATTTATGTGTAGCACCTTCCCAGATAAATTAAAGTGGAACTACACTGTAACTGAGCACCACAAACCAAAAACGCTATTTAAATCTCGTTTAATATTCAAAGCACACTCTCCCATCCATCCATGCTTTATTTTGCTGAGAAATCACATCGAAAAACACTCCCCTAGCCTTTCTGGCTGTGGCCATCTTTTGTAGATTTATGTAACATTTACTTCGTGAAGTCCATCTGCCCTTAGCTCAGGCACGCGGGCAGGAGGGTGTGCATAGATAGGAAAGTGTATCATATTTACTGGTTTTAAACAGTTTTTTATCCACATAGGCTTTTATGGAGTTGAGTTTAGGAGATTTGGCAAAAAAAAAAAAACAAAAGCCTAATGCCACGTACACACGAGCGGACTTTCCGGCAGACTTGGTCCGGCGGTCCGGACTCGGTCGGACAATTCAATTATGTGTGGGCTCCAGCAAAATTTTTTTTCCCAAAAGTGTGAGGGACCTAGAAATAAAACTAATCTTTCAAATCTTTCCGACGGACTTGAGTCTGGTCGAAAAGTCCGCTCGTCTGTATGCTAGTCCGACGGACAAAAACCGACGCTAGGGCAGCTATTGGCTACTGGCTATCAACTTCCTTATTTTATTCCGGTCGTACGTCATCACGTACGAATCCGTCGGACTTTGGTTGATCGTGTGTAGGCAAGTCCGTTCGTTCGAAAGTCCGTCGGAAAGTCCGTCAGACCAGTCCGGTCGAAAAGTCCGCCCGCGTGTACGCGGCATTATGCTTCATGTACACTAGCCTACACTGCCAGCTCCTAAACTTGAGTTCAGGAGCTTTTGGCATTCTTTTTGCCAAAGCTCCTAAACTCAACTCCATAAAAGCCTACAGTTCAATGTACACATAGGCTTTTAGCAGAGTTTAGGAGTCTGCGTTTAGGTGAACTTCAACCTCACTCTCCTGAACACGGAAGAATCGCATTCAGGATAGCAACGTTTTGACTGCCGGCCATGGGAAAGTGCAAAATGGAACAAAATCACAATGTAATTTTGCCACGTTGTGCGTTTTTCCACGGCTGTGGCAAATGTAGACCAGTGTACGCGAAGCCTTACCCTACAACCCATCCAAGTTCAAGTTATAATAATGCATCAAAAAAAGGATACCCCAAGAGTGTTTACTGAGCCAGAAGAGTGACTAAGACTACTCTAGCTTGGGAAAGAACCTTGGGCAAATCAACAGCCCCTAAGAGGGTGAACGCTACATATGGATTACATGGTAGACACTGTATTTAAGCATAAAGTTTACAGCTTTTTGTTTGTGATATTTATGTTTGTGCTGCACAACTGGGTTTCCCTTTATTTCGTTTTATGTTACATGTAGCTCAGATATAACGACCCTGCAGAACGATGACTCTGCAACCAGTGCAGTATACTGTAACTCTGGGCTTGACATCTTGAAGGAAATGTCAATCAGAAGACAGCATAGGAATGACCCTTGAGCAGAAAAGACCTAGATACGTGGGACACAGCAACCGAACAAACCGCAAACAGAGATTAGGCAAAAATGATACCAGGAAACAGATGCTGCAAACATTAGTTAACACGAGGATGGAAATTCCTGGAATGTTACTGGAGAATGTTCTATGATCAGTAACATATACCTTAACCACTTGACGACCGCCTCACGCCGATGTACGTCGGCAAAGTGGCACGGACAGGCAAAATCACGTACAGTGTACGTGATTTGCCTTCCGCGGGTGGGGGGTCCGATCGGACCCCCCCCCGGTGCCCGAGGCGGTCGTCTTTTGTCCAGCGGCGATCGGTGATGAGGGGGAGACCATCCGTTCGTGGCCCCCCCCTCGCGATCGCCGCCGGCCAATGAGAATCTTCCTTTGCTGCTGTATGCTAAACAGCAGCAAAGGAAATGATGTCATCTCCCCTCGGGTCGGTATTTTCCGTTCCGGCCCGAGGAGAGAAGACATCAATGTGAGTGCACCAACACACACACACACAGTAGAACATGCCAGGCACACAAAACACCCCGATCCCCCCCCCGATCGCCCCCCGATCCCCCCCCAATCACCCCCCCCCCCCCTGTCACAAACTGACACCAGCAGTTTTTTTTTTTTTTTTTTTTTTTTTTTTTTCTGATTACTGCATGGTGTCAGTTTGTGACAGTTAGTGTTGGGACAGATACTGTTACCCCCCTGTAGGTCTAGGGTACCCCCCTAACCCCCCCTAATAAAGTTTTAACCCCTTGATCACCCCCCCTCACCAGTGTCACTAAGCGATCATTTTTCTGATCGCTGTATTAGTGTCGCTGGTGACGCTAGTTAGTGAGGTAAATATTTAGGTTCGCCGTCAGCGTTTTATAGCGTCAGGGACCCCCCTATACTATCTGATAAATGTTTTAACCCCTTGATTGCCCCCTAGTTAACCCTTTCACCACTGATCACCGTATAACCGTTACGGTTGACGCTGGTTAGTTTGTTTATTTTTTATAGTGTCAGGGCACCCGCCGTTTATTACCGAATAAAGGTTTAGCCCCCCGATCGCCCGGCGGTGATATGCGTCGCCCCAGGCAGCGTCAGATTAGCGCCAGTACCGCTAACACCCACGCACGCAGCATGCGCCTCCCTTAGTGGTATAGTATCTGATCGGATCAATATCTGATCCGATCAGATACTATACTAGCGTCCCCAGCAGTTTAGGGTTCCCAAAAACGCAGTGTTAGCGGGATCAGCCCAGATACCTGCTAGCACCTGCGTTTTGCGCCTCCGCCCAGCCCACCCAAGTGCAGTATCGATCGATCACTGTCACTTACAAAACACTAAACGCATAACTGCAGCGTTCACAGAGTCATGCCTGATCCCTGCGATCGCTAACAGTTTTTTTGGTAGCATTTTGGTGAACTGGCAAGCACCAGCCCCAGGCGTCAGGTTAGCGCCAGTACCGCTAACACCCACGCACGCAGCATACGCCTCCCTTAGTGGTATAGTATCTGAACGGATCAATATCTGATCCGATCAGATCTATACTAGCGTCCCCAGCAGTTTAGGGTTCCCAAAAACGCAGTGTTAGCGGGATCAGCCCAGATACCTGCTAGCACCTGCGTTTTGCGCCTCCGCCCGGCCCAGCCCACCCAAGTGCAGTATCGATCGATCACTGACACTTACAAAACACTAAACGCATAACTGCAGCGTTCACAGAGTCATGCCTGATCCCTGCGATCGCTAACAGTTTTTTTGGTAGTATTTTGGTGAACTGGCAAGCACCAGCCCCAGGCAGCGTCAGATTAGCGCCAGTACCGCTAACACCCACGCACGCAGCATACGCCTCCCTTAGTGGTATAGTATCTGATCGCATCAATATCTGATCCGATCAGATCTATACTAGCGTCACCAGCAGTTTAGGGTTCCCAAAAACGCAGTGTTAGCGGGATCAGCCCAGATACCTGCTAGCACCTGCGTTTTGCCCCTCCGCCCGGCCCAGCCCACCCAAGTGCAGTATCGATCGATCACTGTCACTTACAAAACACTAAAAGCATAACTGCAGCGTTCGCAGAGTCAGGCCTGATCCCTGCGATCGCTAACAGTTTTTTGGTAGCGTTTTGGTGAACTGGCAAGCGCCAGCGGCCTAGTACACCCCGGTCGTAGTCAAACCAGCACTGCAGTAACACGTGGTGACGTGGCGAGTCCCATAAGTGCAGTTCAAGCTGGCGAGATGGCAAGCACAAGTAGTGTCCCGCTGCCACCAGAAAGACAAACACAGGCCCGTCGTGCCCATAATGCCCTTCCTGCTGCATTCGCCAATCCTAATTGGGAACCCACCGCTTCTGCAGCGCCCGTACTTCCCCCATTCACATCCCCAACCAAATGCAGTCGGCTGCATGAGAGGCATTTTTATGTCCTCCCGAGTACCCCTACCCAGCGAACGCCCCCAAAAAGATGTTGTGTCTGCAGCTAGCGCGGATATAGGCGTGACACCCGCTATTATTGTCCCTCCTGTCCTGACAATCCTGGTCTTTGCATTGGTGAATGTTTTGAACGCTACCATTCACTAGTTGAGTATTAGCGTAGGGTACAGCATTCCACAGACTATGCACACTTTCACAGGGTCTCCCAAAATGCCATCGCATTTTGAGAGACCCGAACCTGGAACCGGGTACCGTTATAAAAGTTAGTTACAAAAAAAGTGTAAAAAAAAAAAAAATATGAAATAAAAAAAAATAGTTGTTTTATTGTTCTCTCTCTCTCTATTCTCTCTCTCTATTGTTCTGCTCTTTTTTACTGTATTCTATTCTGCAATGTTTTATTGTTATTGTTATTATGTTTTATCATGTTTGTTTTTCAGGTGTGTAATTATTTACACTTTACTGTGCTTTATTGTTAACCATTGTTAACCATTTTTTTGTCTTCAGGTACGCCATTCACGACTTTGAGTGGTTATACCAGAATGATGCCTGCAGGTTTAGGTATCATCTTGGTATCATTCTTTTCAGCCAGCGGTCGGCTTTCATGTAAAAGCAATCCTAGCGGCTAATTAGCCTCTAGACTGCTTTTACAAGCCGTGGGAGGGAATGCCCCCCCCCCCCCACCGTCTTCTGTGTTTTTCTCTGGCTCTCCTGTCTCAACAGGGAACCTGAGAATGCAGCCGGTGATTCAGCCAGCTGACCATAGAGCTGATCAGAGACCAGAGTGGCTCCAAACATCTCTATGGCCTAAGAAACCGGAAGCTACGAGTATTTCATGACTTAGATTTCGCCGGATGTAAATAGCGCCATTGGGAAATTGGGGAAGCATTTTATCACACCGATCTTGGTGTGGTCAGATGCTTTGAGGGCAGAGGAGAGATCTAGGGTCTAATAGACCACAATTTTTTCAAAAAAGAGTACCTGTCACTACCTATTGCTATCATAGGGGATATTTACATTCCCCGAGATAACAATAAAAATGATTAAAAAAAAAAATATGAAAGGAACAGTTTAAAAGTAAGATTAAAAAAGCAAAAAAATAATAAAGAAAAAAAAACAAAAAAAAAAAACACCCCTGTCGCCCCCTGCTCTCGCGCTAAGGCGAACGCAAGCGGCGGTCTGTCGTCAAACGTAAACAGCAATTGCACCATGCATGTGAGGTATCACCGCGAAGGCCAGATCGAGTGCAGTAATTTTTCCAGTAGACCTCCTCTGTAAATCTAAAGTGGTAACCTGTAAAGGCTTTTGAAGGCTTTTAAACATGTATTTATTTTGTTGCCACTGCACGTTTGTGCGCAATTTTAAAGCATGTCATGTTTGGTATCCATGTACTCGGCCTAAGATCATCTTTTTTATTTCATCAAACATTTGGGCAATATAGCGTGTTTTAGTGCATTAAAATTAAAAAAAGTGTGTTTTTTCCCCAAAAAATGCGTTTGAAAAATCGCTGCGCAATTACTGTGTGAAAAAAAAAAATGAAACACCCACCATTTTAATCTGTAGGGCATTTGCTTTAAAAAAATATATAATGTTTGGGGGTTCAAAGTAATTTTTTTGCAAAAAAAAAAAACTTTTTCATGTAAACAATAAGTGTCAGAAAGGGCTTTGTCTTCAAGTGGTTAGAAGAGTGGGTGATGTGTGACATAAGCTTCTAAATGTTGTGCATAAAATGCCAGGACAGTTCAAAACCCCCCCAAATGACCCCATTTTGGAAAGTAGACACCCCAAGCTATTTGCTGAGAGGCATGTCGAGTCCATGGAATATTTTATATTGCGACACAAGTTGCGGGAAAGAGACAAATTTATTTATTTATTTTTTTTTTTTGCACAAAGTTGTCACTAAATGATATATTGCTCAAACATGCCATGGAAATATGTGAAATTACACCCCAAAATACATTCTGCTGCTTCTCCTGAGTACGGGGATACCACATGCGTGAGACTTTTTGGGAGCCTAGCCGCGTACGGGACCCCGAAAACCAAGCACCGCCTTCAGGCTTTCTAAGGGCGTGAATTTTTGATTTCACTCTTCACTGCCTATCACAGTTTCGGAGGCCATGGAATGCCCAGGTGGCACAAAACCCCCCCAAATGACCCCATTTTGGAAAGTAGACACCCCAAGCTATTTGCTGAGAGGTATAGTGAGTATTTTGCAGACCTCACTTTTTGTCACAAAGTTTTGAAAATTGAAAAAAGAAAAAAAAAAATGTTTTTTCTTGTCTTTCTTCATTTTCAAAAACAAATGAGAGCTGCAAAATACTCACCATGCCTCTCAGCAAATAGCTTGGGGTGTCTACTTTCCAAAATGGGGTCATTTGGGGGGGTTTTGTGCCACCTGGGCATTCCATGGCCTCCGAAACTGTGATAGGCAGTAAAGAGTGAAATCAAAAATTTTCACCCTTAGAAATCCTGAAGGCAGTGATTGGTTTTCGGGGTCCAGTACGCGGCTAGGCTCCCAAAAAGTCCCACACATGTGGTATCCCCATACTCAGGAGAAGCAGCTAAATGTATTTTGGGGTGCAATTCCACATATGCCCATGGCCTGTGTGAGCAATATATCATTTAGTGACAACTTTATGAAAAAAAAAAAAAAATAAAAATAAAAGTGTCACTTTCCCGCAACTTGTGTCAAAATATAAAATATTCCATGGACTCAATATGCCTCTCAGCAAATAGCTTGGGGTGTCTACTTTCCAAAATGGGGTCATTTTGGGGGGTTTTGTGCCATCTTGGCATTCCATGGCCTCCGAAACTGTGATAGGCAGTGAAGAGTGAAAGCAAAAATTTACACCCTTAGAAATCCTGAAGGCGGTGATTGGTTTTCGGGGCCCCGTACGCGGCTAGGCTCCCAAAAAGTCCCACACATGTGGTATCCCCGTACTCAGGAGAAGCAGCTAAATGTATTTTGGGGTGCAATTCCACATAGGCCCATGGCCTGTGTGAGCAATATATCATTTAGTGACCACTTTTTGTAAATATTTTTTTTTTTTTTTTTTTTTGTCATTTTTCAATCACTTGGGACAAAAAAAATAAATATTCAATGGGTTCAACATGCCTCTCAGCAATTTCCTTGGGGTGTCTACTTTCCAAAATGGGGTCATTTGGGGGGCTTTTGTACTGCCCTGCCATTTTAGCACCTCAAGAAATGACATAGGCAGTCATAAACTAAAAGCTGTGTAAATTCCAGAAAATGTACCCTAGTTTGTAGACGCTATAACTTTTGCGCAAACCAATAAATATACGCTTATTGACATTTTTTTTACCAAAGACATGTGGCCGAATACATTTTGGCCTAAATGTATGACTAAAATTTAGTTTATTGGATTTTTTTTAGAACAAAAAGTAGAAAATATCATTTTTTTTCAAAATTTTCGGTCTTTTTCCGTTTATAGCGCAAAAAATAAAAACCGCAGAGGTGATCAAATACCATCAAAAGAAAGCTCTATTTGTGGGAAGAAAAGGACGCAAATTTCGTTTGGGTACAGCATTGCATGACCGCGCAATTAGCAGTTAAAGCGACGCAGTGCCAAATTGGAAAAAGACCTCTGGTCCTTAGGCAGCATAAAGGTCCGGGGCTCAAGTGGTTAATGGAGTTTTTATACAACTTATTTAGTCCAGGTTTTTACTTTTTTTCAAAAGCTAAAACTTTTGCAGGATACAGGCTTTCATGTTATCATACACTTTAAAGCCGACCCTTTACCCCTTTCACTAAGAAACACAACACACAGCTCTGCTGATACAAAAATCATCTTACATTCATTAGTTAAGAAACAATTTTTGCTTTTACTTATAATTACTGTTTTTTTACCTGTCCACTTGTTTTTAAGCTACTGTTTTGTCCCATGTTCCAGGCAGCAGACCCAGAGTTATAGGCAGCATTCCAGGACATAAAGGTATTGGATGGATTCACCTTCCCTTTGTGAAAACGGCCACCATTAGAAGATTGGGGAGAAAAAGAAAAATAAGATCTGCTAAGAATAAAAAGCCTGTAAGTATCTGTAATGCCTCGGACACACGATCGGATTGTTGGCCAACAAAACCGTGGAATTTTGTCCGAAGGGCGTTGGCCCAAACTTGTCTTGGATGCACACGGTCACACAATTGTTGGCCAACAATTACGAACGTAGTGACGTACTAGACGTACTAGGTGGTTTTTCAGCCACCCTTTGGGCTCCTTCTGCTAATTTCGTGTTAGTAGAAGTGTGGTGAGTGTTGATTCGTGCTTTTCTTTTCACACTTTTCATTTCGCACTTTTCATTTCATGCTTTTCATTTTGTGCTTTTCAGTTTGTTTCTGAACGGCCGTTCGTCATGTTGCGGAATCGGAGGAGATAACGTGTTATTTATTATTGGCCTTGGAGTTATTGCTTTGACATTATTTTTTTGTTTGAATAATGATTTGATTTGATATATTTTCTATATTTTTGGATGCATAGAATGCACTTTTTGGTTAAATTCTATTGGCAGATAGCATGTCTAATTTTATTTGTTTTTAATGCACAATAAAAAAAATTGTGTAGAATAATACTTGGCTATGTGTTTTACTTCAAATGACAGTTTGGGAGTAGGCAGTTACATTAAAAAAAATATAATGTAAAATTGACAAGGGACACCAACATAGTTATATCTTTGATCTTAAAAACTCCAGGATAATGGTGTTGTGGTAACTTGCCCAAATAATAAAAAAAAAAAAAAGCATAATAATATTATTCTTGATATCACTAGAAAAAAAAAAGCCTTTGAAAATTTGTTTGCAATAACTCCATCAGTATCACCAGCAAAGCAGCTTCATTATTATCCCATTAAAGAAGAAGAGAATTGTGCGCTGCATTTCGAGATTTCATAATTTGCCACGTCATGAATGTTAATTCTACATTACGAACGCTAGTTTACAAGACCGACCGCTTCTGGCTCGTCCTTGCTTCCGAGCATGCGTGTTTGTACTTTGGACTTTTGTCTGATGGACTTGTGTACACGCGCTCGGAAAATCCGACAACAGACATTTGTCCGCGGAAAATTTGAAAACATGCTAGCCAGTATTTGTTGGTGGAAAGTCCAACAACAATTGTCCGATAAAGCATACACGGTCGGATTTTCCGCCAACAGCCCTTTACCCGTTGAAACGACGATCGTGTGTATGGGCCTTAATTGTCTGTTTGTGAATTGCCATTGCCAAATATTTCTAAGGGTGCCTTTGTTGTCAATTTTATGATAAGGGTGAAGTTCCTGTATAGCTAAGGCCTTGTGCCTCCTCAGAGGCCTTTTAGCCACGAGCCTCCAAATCTGCTAATAAGCACAAACAGAAGATACATTTGCAGGTTTATGGTCTGTATGAGTTGTCACAGACCAGTAATTCATCTATAGGGATGGTTTTCTAGCTTTAGAACAACTTGTGCTATTAGAAGGACAGCCCTATGTACTCTGTTACATGTTGCATGACATATTGCTGCTATATGAACATGAAAAATAGATGAATAAAAACCTCCATCTATAAGGAGTACAAAAAATTAGTGTTTAGAACACCTGAAATTATAGTCTTGTCTATATTCCCATAGTACATGTTCCTGGATTACAGGTTCATCTGTAGAGGGTGCTGTAGCGATTACCAGCTGGAAACTGAATACATCACAGATCTGTACATATACAGTTGTGCTCATAAGTTTACATACCCTGGCAGAATTTATGATTTCTTGGCCATTTTTCAGAGAATATGAATGATAACACAAAAACTTTTCTTTCACTCATGGTTAGTGTTTGGCTAAGGCCATTTATTATCAATGAACTGTGTTTACTCTTTTTAAATCATGACAACAGAAACTACCCAAATGACCCTGATAAAAAGTTTACATACCCCAGTTCTTAATACCGTGTATTGCCCCCTTTAACATCAATGACAGCTTGAAGTCTTTTGTGGTATTTGTGGATGAGGCTCTTTATCTGAAGACCAAATCCAGTGGCGTCACTACCGAGGTGCGACCTGCATCCGGGTGAAGAGGGGGGGCACCTGCTGAAAGGAGGGACTCCACTGGGGACACCTGATGTAAGGAGGGACTCCGCTGGGGACACCTGGTGTAAGGAGAGACTCTGCTGGGGACACCTGATGTAAGGAGGGGCTCTGCTGGGGGCACCTGATGAACTTCTTGTGCATCATCTTTAGAAGAGGCTTCCTTCTGGGACGACAGCCAATTTGATGCAGTGTGCGGCGTATTGTCTGAGCACTGACAGGCTGACCCCTCATCCCTTCAACCTCTGCAGCATTGCTGGCAGCACTCATACATCTATTTACCAAAGACAACCTCTGGATATGATGCTGAGCACATGCACTCAACTCCTTTGGTCGACCATGGCGAGACCTGTTCTGAGTTGAATCTGTCCTGTTAAACCGCTGTATGGTCTTGGCCACAGTGCTGCAGGTCAGTTTTAGCGTCTTGGCAATCTTCTTATAGTCTAGGCCAGGGATATACAATTAGCGGACCTCCAGCTGTTGCAAAACTACAAGTCCCATCATGCCTCTGCTTCTGGGTTTCATGCTTGTGGCTGTCAGAGTCTTGCTATGCCACGTGGGACTTGTAGTTCTGCAACAGCTGGAGGTCCGCTAATTGCATATCCCTGGTCTAGGCCATCTTTATGTAGACCAACGATTCTTTTTTTCAGATCCTCAGAGAGTTCTTTGCCATGAGGTGCCATGTTGAACTTCCAGTGACCAGTATGAGAGAGCGAGCGATAACACCAAATTTAACACACTTGCTCCCCAGTCACACCTGAGACCTTGTAACACTAACGAGTCACATGACACAGGGGAGGGAAAATGGCTAATTGGGCTCAATTTGGACATTTTCACTTTTGTGACTACTCACTTTTGTTGCCAGCAATTTAGACATTAATGGCTGTGTGTTGAGTTATTTTGAGGGGACAGCAAATTTACAAGCTGTACACTCACTACTTTACATTGTAGCAAAGTGTCAGTTCTTCAGTGTTGTCACATGAAAAGATATAATAAAATATTTACAAAAATGTGAGGGGTGTATGTATACTGTATGTCTCTGGAAGGCTGCAGAGGAGCAGGGCAACAATATAGTTATATCTGATGTCCTCTTCGATGTTTAGACTTGAACGCTCATACAGTTTCTGTAATGAAGTCCACATACCTTTGGCTGTTTTCTCTGTTCTTATGTGGATAAGCTGGCCATCTTCCACTAATAAGCTAATGGTTGCTTTTGCCTGCCTATCTCTTCTGTTCCATTCCTCTGTCTCTCCGTTTGTGGGTCTGTCTGTATTCAGCACTTGCCACAAGTCATCCTTGTTCAGAAGCATTTCTAGTTTAAACTTCCACAGCTGGTAATTGGCATTGTTCAGCTTTGCTATTGCAAACTTACCTTCTGAACCACTTGCCATATTTCAGCAGCTTGTATACAGTATTCTATGATTCACTGTACTCACTGAGTATTCTTTCCAGTGCCCCTGGGTACTGCTGGGTTTGCTGCTGGGTGCGCTGGGCCCATAACCTGTTGTCAGAGTATTGAAATCATGCGCTGGAAGCTTCTTGTATACAGCAATGTGCTTTGCTTTTATGGAGGGATATGAGAACATATCTTACAGCATGTCTTTATCATGGAACAGAAAACAGGAACAAGGATACAAACAAGTACACATTTAGATAAAGAAGGTACATCCTGTCATTACTTCGTATCATAGAGAATACACACTATAACACTGCAATGCCACCTGCTGGATAGATAGGTATAATGCATACAGTATATATAGTTCACAATATAAAAAGCTACTTGCTGTTGCTTCTCCAAGAAGTATAAACCTGTCTGTTATTTTTTTTAAATTGTATTTAAAATCACTTTAATAATGGCAAACACAGCTGCCCATCCACCTCATAAACTAAAAGAACTATGTAGCATTTTTCCTTAATGGAGAGTCCAGAATAGAGTATATAAAAAAAAAGGTAAGCAGCAATATTTAAATATTTTTTTAAGTTATGCTAAGTGATAGGAGACTTGCAATAAATATAAATTAGGTGTTATCCCAATTTGGCTGCAAAACTGGACATACTCTTTAAAGTTGTTTCAAAAATACAATTACTGATAACTGCAGGATATCAGCATAGATGCATAACATTTATGTCATTGCGAAAACAAAAGCCACTACAGAGATAAGCTGTATCCCCTGAGAGAATTTAAATGCAAATCTACCATGTTTCAATAGAGTGTACTTTTAACTTTATATGCTCTTACAGCAGGGCTCGACAAAACCCGGGCGCCAGGTCGCATTTGCGACTAGAATTAGCGACCTGGCGCCTGGGGCAGCACAGCTGGGGGTGTCCTGTCTCTGTGCGTACATAGACCCCCCCCCCCGTGCGATCGCGTCGGGCCGCGCCGGCCGGTAATTGAGGCCCCGGCTTTGCGGCCTTCTTCGGTAGTTCTGGAGTCCTTTTGAAATCTGGCGCCATCTTGTTGTGGCCGTTGGTATTGCAACCAGCAATGCTAATGCGAAATACCTGCCTGTTTTCACTGCCCATCTCCTTCCCAAAGTGGAGAAGAGAAGGAAGTGAATGTGGGGATAGCCTTTTTTTTTTTTTCGTAATAGATTTTATTTATTTATATTTATATAAAAACTGTTTATTTATTTTTTTCCTAATTAAAATTAATTTATTTGTTATCTCCCTGCTTGGCCCCTTTCACACGGGCTGTCTGATCAGGTTCGCCTGTCTGTTTTTCAGGCGGACCTGATCGGACCCTTAGGGCCCTTTCACACCGAGCCGCGGGGGGCGTTGGCGGTAAAGCGGCGCTATTTTTAGCGCTGCTTTACCGTAGTTTTAGTGACGCTATTCGGGCCTCTAGCGGGGCGGTCTTTTTCTGTGTAAATTTAAGATTAGTTATTTTTTATATTGAAAATAAAGCTTTGTCGGTCGTTTAAAAAAACCTGGCTCCTAACTTTTTTAGCTGGCTCCTAGATTCCAAGCAAATTTGTCAAGCCCTGTCTTACAGTATGGGTGCATCTAAGTACACACAAATTAATTTCATGAGTCATTTGATATTAAGCCAAACGGCAAATAGCATAGATGGCTAATTACAGCAAGTTCATTATATATGTCGGGGAGATTGATGATTAGATAACACCATTCATCTTCTTATTACTAAATTGTTTATTGGCAAACTAAAGTTTTTGTCATTCTTTTCTGTAGATATTCAGGTACATCTGAATTTATTTGGATTGACCTTGTCACTACATGAACCATAAATATACAGTGCCTTGAAAAAGTATTCATACCCCTTGAAATTTTCCACATTTTGCCATGTTACAGTCAAAAAAATTGTAAATGTATTTTATTAGGATTTTATGTGACAGACCAAAACAAAGTGGGACATAATTGTGAAGTGGAAGGAAAATGATAAATGGTTTTCAAAATTTTTTACAAATATATATGTGAAAAGTGCAGCGTTCATTTGTATTCAACCCCCTTTACTCTGCTACCCCTAACTAAAATCTAGTGGAACCAATTGCCTTCAGAAGTCACCTATTTAGTAAATAAGGTCCATCTGTGTGTAATTTAATCTCAGTATAAATGCAGCTGTTCTGTGAAGCCCTCAGAGGTTTGTTAGAGAACCCTAGTGAACAAACAGCATCATGAAGGCTAAGGAACACACCAGACAGGTCAGGGATAAAGTTGTGGAGACGTTTAAAGCAGGGTTAGGTTATAAAAAAATATCCCAAGCTTTGAACATCTCTCTGAGCACTGTTCAATCCATTATCCGAAAATGGAAAGAGTATGGCACAACTGCGAACCTACCAAGACATGGCCGTTCACCTAAACTGACAGGCCGGGCAAGGAGAACATTAATCAGAGAAGCAAAGCAGCCAAGAGGCCCATGGTAACTCTGGAGGAGCTGCAGAGATCCACAGCTCAGGTGGGAGAATCTGTCCACAGGACAACTATTAGTGGTGCACTCCACAAATCTGGCCTTTATGGAAAGGTGGCAAGATGAAAGCCATTGTTGAAAGAAAGCCATAAGAAGCCATTTGCAGTTTGGAGAAGCCATGTGGGGCCACAGCAAACATGTGGAAGAAGGTGCTCTGGTCAGATGAGACCAAACCTGAACTGGCCTAAAAGCAAAATGCTATGTGTGACTGAAAACTAACATTGGGGACAGGGACAGGGAAGCTGGTCAGATTTGATGGGAGGATGGATGGAGCCAAATACAGGGAAATCTTAGAAGAAAACCTGTTAGAGTCTGCAAAAGACTTGAGACGGGTGGGGGTTCACCTTCTAGCAGGACCAGTAGTGGTGCGCCCCCTCTCTTCAGCCACCCCCCTCTGTGTATAATGGATAGATTCATGCATTGCATGAATCTATCCATGGCCGCTGTAGATACTCCCTATTCAGGCGTCCAGCCCCTTTTCGGTCACGGGGAACCTGAATTATAGCGGCGGGGGGTGTTTTTGATGCACCTGATTAGAGCCATAGGCTCTAATAGGCTTTAAAAAAGGTGAAAAGTATTGCGCTCGCAGTTCACCCAGGTGGGTTAGCAAAGCAAATGAATATTTGCTTTGCTTACACTGAACCACCTCTCAGCCAATCAGGAGGCACGGATCTAATACCCATCACCTGATTGGCTGAAGGCACAGGCGTCCTGATTGGAGGCCTAACAGAACGGAAGAGAGCAGAGGAATGGAATGGGAGAGGACAGAGAGTCACGGAGGACACAGGAGCTCGCCGCCATCACCTGCTGCATGTCCCACAGCTCGCTGCCGTCACCCGCCACCAGGATGGGGTAAGTGTGTGCCGGTCAGATGGCGAGCGGGGGGGTCCCAGAGGCTGCATATGATGGGCACACAGCACACAGACTACACATGATGGGTCATAGAGGGTACATATGATGGGCACACAGGCTGCATATGATGGGCACACAGGCTACATATGATGAGCACACAGGCTACATATGATGGGTCACAGAGGCTGCATGTGATGGACACACAGGCTACATAAGATGGAAATACAGGCTACATATGATGGACACACATGCTACATATGATGGGCACAGAGGCTACATATGATGGATCACAGAGGTTAGATATGATGGGAACACAGGCTACATATGATGGGCACAAGCTGCATATGATATGAACACAGGCTGCATATGATGGGCACAGGCGCTGCAATTGATGGGCACACAGGCTACATATGATGGGCACACAGGCTACAGATGATGGGCACAAGTTGCATATGATGGGCACACAGGCTGCATATGATGGGCACACAGGCTACAGATGATGGGCACAAGTTGCATATGATGGGCACACAGGCTACATATGATGGGCACACAGGCTACAGATGATGGGCACAAGTTGCATATGATGGGCACACAGGCTGCATATGATGGCCACAGGCGCTGCAGTTGATGGGCACACAGGCTACATATTATGGGCACACAGGCTACATATGATGGGCAGAGGCGCTGCAATTGATGGTAGGCATGTGCAATTCGTTTCGTTCCGAATTAGTTTTTTAACAAATTTAGACAAATTCGTTAATTCGGGAATATCCGAATTAACAAAAACCCGTTTAACAAATTTTTTCCGAATACTCGATAAAATTGGACATTCGTAAATTCGGGCATTCGTACATTCGTACATTCGCAATTTACGAATGTACATTCGTACATTAGTAAATTAGTGAATTCGTAAATTTGTAAATTCGAAAATTCGGAAATCTGAAATAATTGTTAACTAATAATAACTTAACTATTAGTAATTACTAGTAACTTTTAAATTATAGGTATTGTAATTTCCTTTCAAATTTGGCTGTTAGTGAACGTAACACATACAAATTTATCCGAAGTTATGAATGATCCGAAAAAACGGAATGGAACGTAATGAATTAATAATAATAAATAACAATAGTAATAATAACAACGTTTTATTATTATTATTTATTATTAATTTGTTCCGTTCCATTTGTTTAGATGCAGCATTCATTTTGGATAATTCGTAACTTCGGATAAATTTGTATGTGTTACGTTCACTAACAGTCAAATTTGAAAGGAAATTACAATACCTATAATTTAATAGTTAGTTACTATTTCAGATTTTTGAATTTTCGAGTTTTTGGATTTTCAAACTTCGAATTTACAAATTTTCTAATTTACAAATGTACGATTTTCCGAATTTACGAATGTACGAATTTACGAATGCACAAATGTAAAAATGTATGAATGTGCGAATGAACGAATGTACGAATGAACTAATGTTCGAATTTACGAATGCACGAATGGACGCATTTACGAATTTACGAATGAATGAATTTGCGAATCGCGATCATAATGAATGACCCGAAAAACGAAAAAAAATAATAAACGAATGAAACGAAAACGAAAATGAACAAATTTTTTGGCTGTGCACATGTCTAATTGATGGCACATTGGCTGCATTTGATGGCACAGTGGCTACGATTGATGGGCACAGTGGCTGCATTTGATGGCACAGTGTCTGCAATTGATGGGCACAGTGGCTGCGTTTGGTGGCACAATGAGACTGCAATTGATGTTTTTTTTTCTGAATTTTTCAGTTTGTTTGCGCCCCCCAAAAAATTTTGAGCACCAGCCGCCACTGAGCAGGACAAAGACTCTAAACATACAGCCAGAGCTACAATGGAATGATTTAGAACAAAGCATAATTATGTGTTAGAATGGCCCAGTCAAAGTCCAGACCTAAATCCATTTGAGCATATGTGGCAAGACTTGAAAATTGCTGTTCACAGACGCTCTCCATCCAATCTGACAGAGCTTGAGCTATTTTGTAAAGAAGAATAGGCAAAAATGTCACTCTCTAGATGTACAAAGCTGGTAGAGACATCCCCAAAAAGACTTGCAGCTGTAATTGCAGTAAAAGGCGGTTCTACAAAGTATTGACTCCGGGGGGCTGAATACAAATGCACGCTACACTTTTCACATATTTATTTGTAAAAAAAAATGAAAACCATTTATTATTTTCCTTCCACTTCACCCAAAATCCCAATAAAATACATTTACGTTTTTGGTTGTAACATGATAATAAAATGTGGAAAATGTCAAGGGGTATGAATACTTTTTCAAGGCACTGTATATACAGTATGTACCCAAGAACAGCCATATTTGTCTTTAAGTTGCAGGTTCTGCTTCCTGCTTTGTATTGGAGCACCCCGCCTCTGCCTTAGGATGGCCATAAACATGTCCATAATTGCCCCCAATATGTAGAGGAAGTACAGGTCCCAGTATGATGTACATGGTATTTTGTTAACATGGAGGTAATGGTGGCTGGCAGTAAAATATTTTTGTACTGACACGTTTCACAGAGGCTTATTAATTAATGATTGTAATTTGTATTTATAAGGCAGGGTATGAGCCATGGGTGCTATGTATGAACATTTTTTTAGTTATGCTTGGAGATTGTAAAATAAAGGTTTTTAAAACAAGAGCATACAGACTTTCTTATTATTCTTACATTTCTCTTTAGACACTAGAGAATCTTAACTTTTGATCACGAAACGATAATAAATACATTTTGTGGTGCATATGCTATGATTGCAAAATCTAATACTTATTGCTGATGTCCTTCAAAGTCTCAAAAACGATTTGGTGGCGTATAGATAATTATATAAATAGGATGTGGACACCCCCAATCAGTATGAGCTTATTTATTGGGAACAGATCACTAATCCTTAGGGGCTTTTCGAGATCTAGGCTGCTCCCTCCTGTTTTTGCCTCCAAGCTTTGATGGTAATCGCCACTTAAAATCACTAAAAGAATGTTGATGCATCTCTGGTCTATCAGTAAAACATTTACAAAGCTCAGAAATGTCCCCAAGCTTCACGAAAAAAAGTTACAAAAGCCCAACTCCAGCCTAATTTTCTTTTCAATATAATGACTCAGAACTTCTGTCAACTGTCCTCATTAGGGTGTTTTCTCTTATTCAGAGACACCAGTAAGTGAAAGGGTGCAGGTGTCATCCAGACAGGAAAACACAGAGAGTAAAATCCTGGCAGACGGAGGTGAAATGTCAGCCTACCTGACGACTAGGGGTCCCTATCTGCTCCTAGGGGTAGAGGAGTGGTATAGCAGCTCAACTAAATAAAGGTGCTTTTGTTGCCTTCTCCATCCTCACCCGAGAGAACTCCCTTCACCTTAACCAGGTGATGCGGGGATCTCTCCCGCTGTGCTATTGTATTCTGAAAGAGGGAATCCCCCCCCCCCCCGGTCAGAATACACCAACAAGACCGTTCTTCAGAATTTGGTCATTAGACCGGCTTCTGATGAATAGATAGTCTTACCCACTCCTACTGGGCCTTCATATTTACGGCTTGGTCATGGGCACTGAAAGACTCAGGGAGTGGCCTTACTATCTATCTTCTCACGGTCAGTTACCGCTGCCAAAAAGAGCCTCCTCCGATTCCTCCTATTTGGAGGTGGAGCCTTGATCCGTAAGAATTGGGGATCTCCAACAATCCCCAAAGTTCAGCCTTTGGCTCTATTTGATGCTCTTAACCATTACATTTTTAAAAAAGTCCTTCAAGTGAAATTAACTTTTGTACAAGGTACTTCTCAGTACACGTTCACGAAATGACTAATGTATGATAATAGAAGAATATTGTGGAAGAACCTGGTGCTCCCATGATTCATGAATAGGCAGATGTCTCCCTGAACCTCATTCTCAGTGTAACAGCAGTTCATGTATGGTTCCCCTTAGTTCTGTCAAAGCTGGAACCATCTAGTTGTTCATGACTAATAGCTGCCTTACGTGTGTGTGATAGCACTGGACCAGTAGAAGCAAAAGTTGGTTTTGATGGATCTACCAGAAAGTGATTTTTCCTTCAAAGCAGATCCGTGTTTGAAATATAATATAGGTGGCCATGGTAACAGATTAAATGACTTACAGAGACACCCATTCTAAGGCTTCAAAGAGAACTAAAAAGAATAATAAACTGACGAGCGGGACAACCTTGTGGACCATACCTCTGCCTTTCTACCCTTTTTCTTCTTTCTCTTTCCTTTTCTCCACCTTACGATTAAAGCTCATTATCAGAATTTATTTGACCTATATACACTCTACTTGTAAACAATATGTATAGTAGGAATAAATCATTTAAATACCTACAAAAGTAACTAAGGAAATTATATATATCTTTAATTTAGGTTTACGTGAACCCAAGGTTTAATATTTGAAATTTCATGATATTTACCTATATAAACCCTACTGTAAAACAATGAGCTTACTTTATAGATCCTTGTAAACTTACTTTATGTATCTTTATAATATTGTATACTCAATAAACTTCTTTTGACAAGGAAATATAATATAGGTGGATCCTGTTTCGGTCCTAGGCTGCTACCTCTCTGACTGCGGCAAAGAAAGCGTTTGCCAGACGGTAAATTCTTGGATGTGTTCTGAGAAGCACCTGGTACAAAAGTTCATCTCATTTTAAAAATCTTTTTGAAACATTTAATGGTTAAGTGCATCAAATTTAGCCTTTAAAAAAGTCCTCCGTGTACCAGACGTTTCTCAGAAATAACTAAAAGCTGAGAATGGAAGATTGTAGAAGGACTTGGTGTTCCCATGACTCCTGAATGGGCTGATAACTCACTGCACATCATTCTCAGTGAAATAGCAGTTCATGTATGGTTAGCCTTAGTTCTGCCAGAGCTAGCTGGTTGTTCAAAACCCACAGGGGAGTATGATGTCACATAGGCTCTATTTCCTTTTCCAGGCATTGCATCACTTGGAAAAGGATGTATGTAATATTCTTTCAAATGGTGCAATCAGAAATGAAAAGCAGGCACACAAGAAGTCAATTTACACATTTAAAGGAAAAGTACTGAGAAAATAAGTAGGCCGCCATTGCTGAACTCACCTATTAAAAAATCCCGTTTTCTGGCTGTCATGTAGTTCCAAATACTTCAGTGATTTCTGGTCATCATTTTTTAGAAGGATGTTAGCAATGTCTCCTGTATTTCTTCCCAGTACAGTTTTTTTTTCTAACCACTTGACCTCAGGAATATTTACCCCCCTTTATGACCAGGCCATTCTTTAAAACAGTCTTCATCAACCCTGTCCTCAGGGCCCACTAACAGGCCAGGTTTTTTGTATTACCTTGGGGGAGATGCAGACTAGAATACTGCAATCACTGAGCAGCAAATGATATCACCTGTGATGTATTTCAGTTATCCTGCAAACCTGGCCTGTTAGTGGGCCTTGAAGACAGGGTTGATGACCACTGCTTTGCAATACAGCAATGCATTACTTTAACTGACAATTGTGCAGTCGTGCAATGCTGTACCCAAATAGAATATATGTCCTTTTTTCCCACAAATAGAGCTTTCTTTTGGTGGTATTTAATACATTTTGAAAAAAATATATATATTTTTTTTTTACTTTCTCCTATAAAACATATCCAGCCAAAAATATGAATATGTTTTATTTCTTCATAAATTTAGGCCAATATGTATTCTGCTGCATATTTTTGGTAAAAAAAATCCCAATTAATGTATATTGATTGGTTTGCACAAAAGTTATAGCTTCTACAAACTATGGGATATTTTTAATTATTTTTATTTATTTATTTTACTAGTAATGGTGGCTATCCGCGACTTATAGTAGGACTGCAATATTGCGGCGAACATTCTGACATTAACTGACACTTTTTACACTTTTTGGGAGCCAGTGACACTAATACAGTGATCAGTGCTAAAAAATATTCACTGTCACTGTACTAATGACACTGGCTGGGAAGGGATTAACATCTGGGGCAATCAACTGGTTAACTGTGTGCCTAACCTGTGTTTATGTGAACTGTGTGAGGTGCTTTTACTAGGGGAAGAGATGGAATGTATTCCCTGCTTTGCAGGGACACAATCTCCATCCCCTGTCAGAACGGCGATCTGCCAAGTTTACATAGGCAGAGCGCAGTTCTGTGTCTCTGCCTGAAGATCAGAGGGTGCCAGCAGACATTGAGTTGGCTTCCGCTGTATGTAATCCAGGGGCGGCCCGTCCATTAAGGGCGCATGGGCGCCGCCTCCTCTATCCACGCCATCCCCTATATAGGTAGCCTCCCTGGCGGTTTTCCCGAGTGTGGCTCGGGGTTACATTTCAGCACCATTAGCGGTAACCCCGAGCCACACTCGGGATTGCATCGCAGGATCCTGGTGTGGCTTTACTTACCTTGTCCCCGGGATCCTGCGATGTCCCCCGCTGTGTCTGCGGGCTCTGTCCTCCTCCGAAGCCTCTCCGTGCCAGGCTCCGTTCCCTGCGAGCGTCGCGACGCACGCGGGCGGAGCCTGGCGGCAAATTCAAAAAAATGTAAAAATCATAACACATACAGTACTGTAATCTTACAGATTACAGTACTGTATGAAATGATTTCACATCCCTTTTGTCCCCAGTGCTTTGGCCCATGCCCTGCATGCAGTTTTATATTGCATATACTCTTCTTTCTGCCTGGAAACTGGAGATTGTCCATAGCAACCAAAAAGTGTCCCTTTACGTCAAAAATGGCTTTAGACCAGCTAGAAAACAGCGATAGTAAATTAGAACACTTGCAGAATTGAGCGATAGTGAATTGTGTGGAAATTAATTTTATTACTATTTATTTTTATTTTTTTTAATTATTTTTTTTTTTTTATTATATTATAATTTATGTTTTTGTGTTTCAAACTTTATCATACCCGGGATATCTACTAGACTCTTGTTCGGACAGATTTAAGTGTGTTATTGTTAAGAATTACAGACCTACAATATTAAACGCCAAATTTCCATGCAAAATAATTGTACCGCTTTCAGCACCTAAAATCCGAAATAATCATACCGCCAGGGAGGTTAATGGATAGATTTATGCATAGCACAAATCTATCCACGGCTGCCGCGGCCACCACCATTTCATGCGTCCGGCTCATTTCAGGACGCCGGGCGCATGAATTTCAGCGGCGGGGGTGTTTTTTGAAGCACCCGATTAGAGCCATAGGCTCTAATAGGCTTTAAAATGGGGTGGACTCGGAGCGCAGATCATTGCACTTAGACCCCACCCAGGTGTGTTAGAAAAGCAAATGAGTATTAACTTTTCTAAAACTGAATCACCTCTCTGCCAATCAGGAAGCACGGGTCTGATACCTATTTTCCAATTGGCTGAAAGGTCAGTTGATCCTAAAGGGATGCCTAGGAGGTGGAGCAGGGGGATACATGGTGGATCCACACCACAGGAGGTGGAAGCAAGCCCCTGGATATGCTGCCTGTCCACTTCCTAGATGGGGTAAGTGCGGGGCTTTGATGTCCCGGCTGCCCCAGCTGTCCTCCCGGGGGGGGGGGGGGTTGCCGTCGCTGACCAACCGGGGGGTGTCTGTTTGCTGCACCCCCTGCAAAAGAAAAAACCACCAGCCGCCACTGATGTAATCACAGCAGAACTGAGCCACCGGTGGTGCACATGAGGGATGACGTATATATACTGTACGTGGTCTGGCACACAGCTACCGCTCTGTAGCAGTAAAACTGTTATAGGGCAGACGGCGACCAGCTAAGCTATAGTGTCTTTTTTGTTGAGATCTGCCCTCTGCACAGGTGACCAAAATTAAATCTAAGGACACCCTTCTGACCATGCCCACTTTTAGTGGGGGTGGGACAGGGGTGGGGATAATAGCCACATGCAACGCATGCCATGCCAAATGTTGGGTGTGGAAAATTGTGCTAACAATGGGAGGTTCTTAAAGGGGTATGTGTATAGGGGTTGAGGTAGATGTGGGGTCACAGGTACTCCTGCAGAGGCACCATCCCCTTAGACTATGCAACTATGTTTAAATAAAAAAGGGTTTAGAATAGGATGGGACTTTGATTGTGCCTCAGAGGAGTATAATAAAAAATATACACATACTTGAATTTATAGAAGAATATACAAACTTTATTCGTCTGCCATATGGCAGTATCTTCTAAAAATGAACAGATTAAAATGAGATACAATTTTGGAGTCAGGGTGTGCCAGTCCCAAACACACTAAAGAAGATATGGCCTACGCGTTTCGTGGACAGTTCCGCTTCGTCAGGGCCTTGAGGGTAGCAGCACAGTAGATATCACATGAATTCTAAAAATATCAATAAACAGTATGTAAGTGACTTGATTTAGCACGAGAAATTGAAAAAAAGGGAAAAAGAGGATATAATAATCATATATAACATTTGTTAATGTAGCTTATATTTTATATATTGTAGAAAATCCAGTGGTATGTATATACAGTTACATTACATAGATATTTATGAACAGCGGCGTTTTCACATGCATGGAGTATTCAAGTTCAAGTGCTCATATAGATATAAGATTGAAAAACATATAAACGGTCTGTTTACATGCAAGAATATGATTCTCACTGCATGTCACTTTAAACAGGTCAAAATTGGGGACGTTTTTTTCCCCCCTTGGGGACAGTCACCAGGGACTTCAGGTCACCCTACTATGTAAAGCACAGTGATGATGTTACTGCTAGTTTTAAAAGGTAATATGTGGATTTGTAAGGGTATTTGGTGCACACAAAGTGGATTTATACTGTATCCTTTCTGGCTATAGAGGAATATATTTCAATCAACGTTTTTGGCTTGGAGTTCAGCTTTATATATTTTCTGCTGTCCAGCCTTTTGAATCCGCACTCAATAGAAGCTGAATTTAGTGATCTTTCTCAGCAATGTCTCTTCCATGGCTTTCCATAGTAACAAAGAGTGGATTTAAAGAATTATCCTTGTAAAAGAAAGGGGTCATTTACTGTACAAACAATAGGCCGAGCTTTGGGAAACAAGCGGCATTCTGAGTGAGGACTGTATAACTGAGAGACGTCCAGTGTTCCAACCATCTGCGAAAGGGCCATTAAGAGTCGCGGCGCTGCCAATGTGTAACTCAATTCTGTGGCTGCTTAAAGGGCGGTCAGAGTTTTTATTAAAGGTCTCCTTATCAATTGCGTTTCAGTTCTGGATAAACAAAAAAATAGTTTTCATTTCTGCCTTGTGGAGACTTGTTCGGCTCATTCGGCAGAAACCAGCCCTAAGGCCCTGGAGATTGGTTCTAACCTGCAGCAGAGCTGTCAGCGTAGACACACTAATCTTTGATAAACCAATACATTGGCAGCGATTTATAGATGGAAAAATGCTTCACCTGGTTCACCTGAGATCAGGATGTAATAAATTTTCATCAGATGAAGAAATGGAATTCTTTTAGAGGGCAACTCAACATTTGAGGGGAAAAAATATATATATAACATTCCTAGGCAAGCTATTTTGTATGCTAAAGCTGAACTCCAGACACAATAGCCTTAGCTTATTCTGAAATAGCCACTTTGTGTGCACCAAATGACTTTAAAAACCCAGATGTTGCCTTGTAAAAGCAGCAGTGACATCATTACTATGCTGTCCAGAGAGCGGAGCTGAGGGAGGGGCCTCGTAGGTCCACCCACTACAGGCTGCCTGCAGAAAACTATAGGAGGGGGCAGATACAAGACCAGTGACAATGTACAAAGATAGAGAGCAGCAGGGACCAGTCTTTATTATTGGTCGGCACAGAGTCAAAGTACAGAAGTTGTTTTATGCTAGACTACAAATACAAAAAGGGCATCAAGATTCTAGAATACACATCCCTCTTGTATTTATGCAATATTTGTTTAGTCTGGAGTTCTGTTTTAATGTTCCTAAAGTGGCCTTAGTATTAATACATACGAGCATTCCATGTTAACGTGCATGTCAAGCCGAAAAAAATAAAATAGCAAAAATAAAAGTGTTTTAAAAAAAAAATATATATATATATATATATAGATATATCTATATATCTAGATATTTTTTCATGTGAGAACACTGAAGAAATGACACTTTGCTACAATGTAAAGTAGTGAGTGTACAGCTTGTATAAGGTGTCAATTTGCTGTCCCCTAAAATAACTCAACACACAGCCATTAATGTCTAAACCGCTGGCAATAAAAGTGAGTACACCCCTAAGTGAAAATGTCCAAATTGGGCCCAAAGTGTCAATATTTTGTGTGGCCACCATTATTTTCCAGCACTGCCTAAAACCTCTCGAGCATGGTGTTCACCAGAGCTTCACAGGTTGCCACTGGAGTCCTCTTCCCCTCCTCCATGATGACATCACAGAGCTGGTGGATGTTAGAGACCTTGCGCTCCTTCACCTTCAGTTTGAGGATGCCCCACAGATGCTCAATAGGTTTACGTCTGGAAACATGCTCGGCCAGTCCATCACCTTTACCCTTAGCTTCTTGGAGGTGTTCGTCTTGGAGGTGTGTTTGGGGTGTTGGAATACTGCCCTGTGGCCCAGTCTCTGAAGGGAGGGCATCATGCTCTGCTTCATTATGTCACAGTACATGTTGGAATTCATGGTTCCCTCAATGAACTGTAGCTCCCCAGTGCCGGCAGCACTCATGCAGCCCCAGACCATGACACTCCCACCACCATGCTTGACTGTAGGCAAGATACACTTGTCTTTGTACTCCTCACCTGGTTGCCACCACACACGCTCAACACCATCTGAACCAAATACGTTTATCTTGGTCTCATCAGACCACAGGACATGGTTCCAGTAATCCATGTCCTTAGTCTGCTTGTCTTCAGCAAACTGTTTGCGGGCTTTCCTATGCATCATCTTTAGAAGATTTAGAAGATCTTCTGGGACGACAGCCATGCAGACCAATTTGATGCAGCGTGCGGCGTATGGTCTGAGCACTGACAGGCTGACCCCTCACCCCTTCAACCTCTGCAGCAATGCTGGCAGCACTCATGTGTCTATTTCCCAAAGACAACCTCTGGATATGATGCTGAGCATGTGCACTCAACTGCTTTGGTCGACCATGGCGAGGCCTGTTCTGAGTGGAACCTGTCCTGTTAAACCGCTGTATGGTCTTGGCCACCGCGCTGCAACTCAGTTTCAGGGTCTTGGCAGTTTTTGTTCTTAAAAACCCCCTAACAAAGCTCCATAAAAATGAGAGGGTGTGAAAAATAAATGTGAAAAACTGGACACATTGACAACTAGTTGGAAAAAAAAAAAAAACTAGCAGAAAAAACGAAAAAAAAAATAAGGACACCCTGCATGGAGTGTGTGGGGTTTATTTACTAAAGGCAAGTTGCTCCAGAGCTTAGTAAATGAGCAAAAGCTCTGCTGACTTCCATCGTCCAATCATGTGCAAGCAAAAATGCATTTTTTAAATTTTCCTTGCATGTGATTGGGTAATCTTTGCAAATTGAAGCTTTACCTCATTTACCAAGCTCTGGAGCAACTGCTTTGCAAAGTGCACAGTCTATTTGCCTTTAGTAAATCAACCCCCTGTATGTTCTCTGTCTGCTTGATTCGGTTTCCTCCAGGTACTCCGGTTTCCTCCCACAGTGCAAAGACATGTTGGTAGGTTATTTGGCTCCTGTCTAAATAGGCTCTTATATGTGCGGTGGGGACCTTAGATTGGAACTTATGTAAATGAATAGTATTTAAAGCGCATAAAAATTGACAGCGCTATATAAATACCTGTAATTATACATTTATAAATTATAAATAAGAAATATAAAAGAAAAAATGGTGTAAACATTATTATCTGGATTATTCCAGTTGCAAAATATATATTCCTATTTTTTTTTCTGTGTTAAACTACAGTATGAATAGTTGAAGTAATTGCTTTCTAAATAAGTGAACCTCTCCAAATCAATGTGGAAATATGCTATGCTGCAGGCAGTCACCTGAATCATGCAGCTCCCCAAAACCGACACTAGAGAGCGCTAAAGGCAGAAGCTTTGACTGTGCAGTCAGCGTCAAACTCATGTGCATGATTGTCAATGAACTTTGTTTTCTCTATGGGTTTGATGTACTAAAACCGGAGAGTGCAAAATCTGGTGCAGCTGCACATGGTGGCCAATAAGATTCTAACGTCAACTTGTCAAATTAAGCTTTTACAAAAAAAAAACAGAAGCGGATTGGTTTCTATGTAGACCGATGTGAATGTACAATGTATATGTAAAGCGCTGCGTAAATTGACGGCGCTATATAAGTACCTTAAATAATAATAATAATAATAATGCAGAGCTGCACCAGATTTTGCACGTTCCAGTTTTAGTAAATAAACCTCATTGCGACTTGTTTGTCAGCAGACATCCCTTATAAAGACAGGGAGCATCCACTACAATCCTTAAGACCCCGTTCACACTGGGGTGTTTTTCAGGCGCTTTAGCGTTAAAAAAGCGCCTGTAAAGCACCTGGAAGAAGCCTCATCTGCAATACCAATGTGAAAGCCCGAGTGCTTTCACACTGAGACCCCTTTCACACTGGGGCATTTTTCAGGCGCTTTAGTGTTAAAAAAAGCGCCTGAAAGAAGCCTCATCTGCAATCCCAATGTGAAAGCCTGAATGCTTTCACACTGGGGCTCTGCGCTGGCAGGGCATCAAAAAAAGTCCTGCAAGCAGCTTCTTTGCAGCGCTTTCGTGTTTTTGCCACCGGGCTGGGTGCGCCTTCACACTGCCAGCGCCTGAAAAAACGCCTGAAAAACGCCCCAGTGTGAAAGGGGCCTTAAGAGGCGCTTTACCAGCGTTTTTCGGGCGCTGGCAGTGTGAAAGGGCTTCGGCTTTCACATTGGGATTGCAGATGAAGCTTATTTAGACGCTTTACAGGCGCTTTTTTTAACGCTAAAGCGCCTGAAAAATGCCCCAGTGTGAAAGGGGTCTTAGGTCTCTTTCACACTGGGGCGGTGGGGGCGTCAGCGGTAAGACGCAGCTATTTTTAGCTGCGCTTTACCATCGTTTTAGCGGCGGTATTCGGCCGCTAGCGGGGCGGTTTTAACCCCCGCTATCGGCCGAAAAAGGGTTAAAACTGCCCGCAAAGGCGCTATGCTGGCGGTATAGCCGTGCTGCCCCATTGATTTCAATGGGCAGGAGCGGTGAAGGAGCGGTGTATACACCGCTCCTTCACCACTCCAAAGATGCTGTTTGCAGAGAAAGGGATTGTGGATATATGTTCTCAGTCCCTTTCAAAGCCTGTTACTCTATGGGGATGCAGTGGCTGTACGAACACAGCCAGGTGTAAATGAGTGGCCCCAAATGCATGCTATGTGTGTTTGGGGACGTACACCTGAACCCACACACAAATTAGGACCTGCGGCTGTGTTCATACAGCTCTGCATCCTCATAATGAAATATAGGCTGCCTGCACACAGCTCCAGCCACATAATAAAACAATGAGCTGAGTTGTGTTTGTGCCTGCGAATAAAAATGTTAGTGTATTTTTTGTGGTATTTTGATATCTTTGGGGTAAAGGGGCCCTATCTGGTAGGCTGCGTGGGGCCCCATGATTTTTAATTGCTGCCCTGCGCATTGTCATATGTTTTCTGTACATGTTACATGGTATCATTCTACATTTTATTTGAGGAGGAACAGATATCTATTCATTCATACTTAGTGCACATGTATACAACGTCTGCCTAAAGTCCACCTAAGCAGACGCTGCCTTCAGACCGTTCTGATTTTCAAAATCTAACAAACAATATTTGGTTGTCATTTCCTTGCAATTCGGCAAACTGAGTGTCCTGTACATTGCTACCCCAATAATCTTATTTTGTGCTCAATGCTATTCCCAGAAGCCTGAGCAGAGCTGGAAATCAAATCACAGGCATTCCCTGCAACAGGAATTGTGCATTTGTTAAGATACTTTTCAAAGTGGCTCCTCCACAAAATAAAGTATGGAGAAATGGGACAGTTTGCTTTGAATATTAAGAATGAATTAAATAGTGTTTTCAGTTTGTGGTGCTTAGATACAGTTTAGTTCCGCTTTAAGCCCCCAGTCACACCGGCGCGACTTGTCGTGCGATTTGACAGTTTGAAATGGCATAACAAGTCACACCCTATTGTCCGCATTGGAAGCGGTCAAATCAGTGCAACAAAATTGCACCAATTTTGAAAGTAGTTCCTACACTACTTTTTGCAAGTTCAGGTGCGACTTGCATAGACATCTGTGCATGAAGTCGCACAAGTGTCTTCCAAGTCACACCTGAAGTAGCACGATTTCAATGTCGTGATCGGTGTGACCGGGGTGTAAGAGTTCACAGATACATACGGCTCCCCCCCCCCCCCCCCCAAGGGATACATACGGTCCCCCACAAGGGATACATACGGCCCCCCCCCCAAGGGGTACATACATTCGTCCCCCCCCCCAGGGATACATACGGTCCCCCCCCCAGGTATACATACGGTCCCCCTTTGCTTATAATGTCATGGAGATTGTTCAGGTGGTGATAATTAAGGAAGATCCGTCCATTTTGTTGATAAGTTTGAAATTAACTAGTAGACATTAGTTTGTTCAGAACAGAGTAGTATGAATCTGCAATGAAGTTTGCTAAAAATAGTAGGAGCATTTGTTTCTTAATAAAATTGGAATTTCACTTTAAATAGAAAAGCTCCAGAGCAGTTTTCATAATTCAGCTATTGGTTTAATTGGTCTATTAATTGACTAATAATTACTTATGATATTGAAGTAATACATAAAATGTTTTTTTTAGGGACAGCACATAATTTTCTTTTCGTGTTCTTGTCTTCCTAGATTATTTCATCTTAACATTATTTTAATGAAAAAAAAATAGAAAATATACATTTTTATCCTAGTTTGAACTGTGAACATTTTTTTAAAACAGCCAGAAACACAATTGATAGAAACTACTAATTTTATTCTTGAAAGCGGAATTAAACCCTCCTATAATTTCAGCCAAGGAAGCTGCCATCTTAGCCTCTGTTTGATCTGCAGCTGCCATGGTGCTCCACACGTGATCAGGTATGACACCAGCCATTTGAAGGTTTGAAAGTTTAGTTGCCAGCACAAGCAAATGTAACAGTTAGCTTTCCCAGCATGTCCGGAATATAACTGTTTTTTGAAATCATTAAATCGATTATTAATTTACCCATTGATTAAATAGGTTTAGCTCCACTTTAATGCTAATGTTGCTTTGAAAGTCCTGTATTACCACCCAAGCAACGAGTCAGAGTAAGGGGGGTGCTGGTCTTCTGGTAAGCCTCCGGTGTGATCTTACCTTGGGTGTCATGTTTGCTGTCCTTTGGATTTTCCTTACTCAGCCCGTATTTTTCTATGGGACTTTTTTCTATGGACACTTTATAATGTTTACATGTTTATTATTAGTTTTTATTAATTTATTTTATTATCAATTGATTTATACAATTCACTATAGGTATTTATAGCGCTGCACTTTGTTTTATTCGTAACATAAATACAATAACCTATATATATATATATATATATATATATATATATATATATATAGATGTATCTCCTAGAACCGTATCATAATTACCAAGTATATCGAAATTGTTCTCCCGGGAGGAGGCAGGAGGTAGCATGAGAGGTGGAGATACCCCGCTTCTAAATGGTAAAACTCAGCAGATCCCCCCCCCCCCCCCAGGAACAAATCTAGGGGGTTACCATACCATACTTCTCTACCTGGTCTAAGCTCCCCATACCCCCCTCCATCCCCTTGTCCTCCCCCTTTCAACACCCCCCCATCACCCCAATACTTCCTGTGTGACAAAATAAAGTCATCTTGACCCCCCAAAAAAAAACAAAAAAACACGTGCCTAAAAACACAAGAAAAAACTAAAAACAAAACATTTGTGATAATTTAGGGGATAAGATCTAGGGAGAGTTATGTCTCCCCGGTTCTACCCTTACCTTCCCTCACTATACTCCCTTACCCATTCAGTTCCATAATGGGCATTCTTTATCCATGAGCCTGTATAATTATAAAGCTTTAAAACACCATTCATCTCTTTTAAAGCAAATAGCATTGTATGAGTCCTATGTTTTTTTTATTTTGATCTCTGTGGATTTTTCATTGCATTACATCACTTTACAAGATGACCACTTACAGGCAGCCATGAACTGCTTAATCAATTGGATCTGCTTTGGTATCTGGCACGAAAGGATCAGTACATTAAAACAAGATCTAATCCGTTCACACGTTGCAGGTGGTGGTATAAAATGAAATTGGCACCAAATTAAGAGTCCATTAACCCAGTCATGGGCTGCCTTCTAGCTCTTGGCACCTCTATAAAGTCTGCAAGCCATAATCCAGCTGTAATCCTATTACCTACAGCCAACTGTATCAACATGGTCTGGGAGACACTGCAGAGTGCAGCTCAGTCGCAGCACAAAGTCCCACAATTCAATTAGGCGTTGTTGCACTTATGCTCACATTTGTGATTCATAGATTGAAATAACCTTGAAACTGGACAAGGAGAGCATTTTATCGCACTACAGCGATGCAGATATATTAATTCAGTAATATACCAATAATGTTATATATATATGAACAATGATGATATATGTAAATTGCTCATTGCTCTTTCATATGGATGTGTCATTTCTAAGAGACAAAGGCAAACAGTGAGGGCGCTAGAGGCTACAGCGATCATTTGCTAAGCATGGATATCGTCCTTCGCTGATGTCACGCCCACAGTGAATGTGACCCAAGGGGGGTTGGTTGTTTGGTTGAGGCATTCTTGCACAGTGCATATAGAGCCTAGGTTCACACTGCTGCGGGATTGAAATCGTGCGAGTTTAGCCAAACTCGCACGATTTCATACCCGCATGTCAGTTCCGACTTCGGGGATGAATTCAGAGACATCTGTGCGGGTTCCTGTACAGATGCATAGCTCCCAAATGTCCCTGATTTCGGGGGACTGTCCCTGATTTGGAGCAAAGTCCCTCTGTCCCTCTTCCCCCCTCATTTGTCCCTCATTTTGGTCTGATCTATATAGCTGTATATAAAATGCACTTTTTATCTTTCAAAAAGTGTTTCCCGGTGCTCAACCTTTCATCCGTATTGTAAATTTCTGCATTTGTAAATTTTAAAAGCCAATATAAAGGAATAGCAGTGGTAAAATAAGCCCTTGTGTATTTATGTAACCTTTTTTTTTTTTGGTTAATTCTCCTTTAAGGGGGTGTGGCAGGTGGCGTGTCCTATGCTTACATACATTTGCTAGTAGGTGTCCCTCATTCCCATCTCAAAATGTTGGGAGGTATGTAGATGTCTGTGGAAATTGCACCCGAAGTCGCCAAAAGTAATACAGAAACGACATTCGGTAATCGATTCGAGCTGTGCCTTTGCCAGCAATAGCCACCAATTTGGCATGCGATTTGACGTCAGTCAATCTGAACCTAGGCTAAAAGAAGAACTTGGAGAACGTCTTGCACTTGGCAGGGCAGGATTGTGGGTCCTCGCATTGAGCACCAAGCCTAATCCTTTCCGGTTCTGGTCATGTCGTTTTACCCTAATTACATAGTTTTCCTGTGCAGTGTTGCTTCTATAGTTGCTTTCCTTTGTCACCTGGAAGAGTCAAAGATTAGTCCACCCTAATACTTCAGGTGGAGAAGTAACTTACTGTTTGAACTTTAGTATAGCAGTCAGTACATCCGCTGTAGTCCTGGAGGGGCTCCCACTTTTCCTGTTGGATCTTTAAATTATTTTACATGATGGAGTATGCAACTGAAGGAATTGGTAAACTTCTAGGTGCATGAGGAAGGACCAAGAGGGACTTGTGCTTGTTGTTAGCGTCCCCAAGAGATATAATAAGCCATCAGATAAGTCATTTCTACAGACATTTGGCTCAATTTACAAAGCCAACACATCAGGGATTTTTTAATAGTGGAGAGCAGATATTGCAGTGTTACTTCATAGTACCATTTATGAAATGTAGCCCGTGGTTAAGCTAAGGGCCTGCAGTGTCCAAAAGAGTACTCTAATGCCCCGTACACACGGTCGGATTTTCCGACGGAAAATGTGTGATAGGACCTTGTTGTCAGAAATTCCGACCGTGTGTGGGCTCCATCACACATTTTCCATCGGATTTTCCGAAACACAAAGTTTGAGAGCAGGCTATAAAATTTTCCGACAACAAAATCCGTTGTCGGAATTTCCGATCGTGTGTACACAAATCCGACGGACAAAGTGCCACGCATGCTCAGAATAAATAAAGAGATGAAAGCTATTGGCCACTGCCCCGTTTATAGTCCCGACGTACGTGTTTTACGTCACCGCGTTTAGAAAGATCGGATTTTCCGACAACTTTATGTGACCGTGTGTATGCAAGACAAGTTTGAGCCAACATCCGTTGGAAAAAATCCTAGGATTTTGTTGTCGAAATGTCTGAACAAAGTCCGACCGTGTGTACGGGGCATAACACAGCAGAGAGAACTCTTTTTTTGAAAGAAAGACCAGTCACTTGTCTTGGACTGGTCACATGCTCTGTGTCTTGCTTTGAAGTCAAGCAGCGCACAATACATAGTTGTAAAGTACATCACTGTGCTTTATAAATGTACAGTATGGGTGGAAGGGGGGTTCGTCCTTTTTGGGGGGTTGTTTTTTAAACAGCAGCATGACTGTGGTAAGACCATATTGCTGCCCCGAACATGGTGCCTTAATTTAAATTTGATAAAAGTGAGCACTGAAATTAACCCTGTATGCTTAATACAGTCTTTCTCAGTCCTTAAAAATCGTAGAGTGTCTCTTCAGCTTAAAAGTAAAGGCTTTTGTAGTTCTGCAAAAAAAAAAATTATAAAAAAAGTTTCTATTTGGTTCTTAGAGTAGTCGTGGCAGGAGTACTAACATTTATGTCATTATATAAAATATTGTGCTGGTCATTATTATTGTTACCAGTGGCAGTTGCATCGGGTCGGGTCTGCACCCCAAGCACACCCTTTTTTGAAGCCTATTAGAGCCTCTGCCTCTAATAAAGAAGAAAAAAAAAAAACACCCTGATTGCAATCCATGCACCTGGTGCCCTGCACGTAGATCATGGGGCCGGACACATGGATAGGGGGGGGCGGCGCCCGTGCGCCCTCCATTGCGGGCCGCCACTGATTGTTACCACAACCTTTTTTTAATTTTTACTGACTACTACCCCACCTCTTGTGACATTGATAGGGGTGGGAGGGCTTAAACTGTATACTAATGCCTATAATGCCTAATCCACACAACCCGAATGTCGGGAGGTTCAATAAAAACTGTCCGACATTTGGACCTCGTGTATGTCAACCGGCATTACAGAAGCGCGCTGTTAGGATGAGCATGCTGGAAAACCAGCAGCCTACCAGCTCCAGATCAGCGCTCTCTGCCATCAGAGTGTTCTGGCTGGAGGGGGGGCCGTCCCTTTGAACACAACAGCTCGGCAGGGGAGATCGCTGTTCTAACGTCGGATCGCTATTACAGGGGCTCCGACCAGAGCTGTTCATCTTATTTCATTCAACCTGGTGGGTTGAACAAAAAAAAAACTATTTGTGTACCAGTTTTAAGGCCCTAAGATCTGAGATGCTGAAAAAGACTGGCGAGCTACTGAGGACAACTTTCATCTGACAGCTCTCCTGCTAATTCAACATTTTTTCAGGTGTGTATGGGACTTTCCAGACACCAAATATAATTCAAAAACAGAAAGTATGGAGTATATATAAAAGGTTTATTACATCTTTATTACAAAATATAAAATCATATCTCAAAACATACAGTACATTGTAGGCTTATATCCGAGGGGAACAAAACCCCATATATAACTCTCATAGGTTTAAGTGTAGCAATACTGATGTGGAAGCTGCCCGATGCATTCCGAGTATCACTCCTCATTAGGGGCATAAATACATCTGAAAAAAGAGGTTATTGGTAGCAAGCCAACAGGTGAAGGTTATGTAGCACCCTCCTAGTTAGGCTGCCAGGTAAATGTTGTCTTCTGCTGTAATTACAGGAGCAGTGATTGTTTGGTTTGCTGTGCTCAGAGCTTCACAGAAGAAGTTTCTAGAGCTTAGGGTGGAAGAATTCAAATGTCCAGCCTGGATATTCAGTAGGGCCTAGTCAATCCCTGGGTAGATGCCCAGATGGAGTTAGCTTGCTGTTAAATAGTCTGGAGTCCTGAGGAGCTTGTCTTTTTCCACCAATGGGGATGGATCTGTGGGGAGGGGGGCTGCCAGCCCCTGGAGCTCTATGGGACAATTTTTCAAGAGCTTACACCTATGGACTTTTTGTGTACCAGGATCCAGTGAGTAAAGCCTTTACTTGTGCTCAAACTACTTCATGGTCCCTCTCCGTGAACTGTGGACTGTTCCAGTCTGCCTTTAATTATGCTTGTACTATTTAATGGTCCCCAGCTGTGAACCGTGGACTGTTCCAGTCTGCTTTTACTTATGCTTATACTATTTCATGGTCCCCAGCTGTGAACCGTGGACTGTTCCAGGCTGCCTTTACTTTTGCTCATTCTAATTCATGATCCCCAGCTGTGGACTATGGACTGTTCCAATCTACCTATATCAGTGCTACCGCTGCTAAGCAAGAAGTGTTCTCTGCTAGCAATATGTTCCATTTTGGAGTATCCTGCATCACCCCAAATCCCCTCCCAAGTTCCTTCTAGCAGATAAACTTCCAAAAGACAACCCCTAGACCGATTAAAGATCCAGAGTGAGTGGACCTTTGTTGATGTGTGTCTGGCTGCCCCTGCACTGTTGGAGAAAGAACCTGTCTAATCTACAGAGGCTCCTCCGGGGGTAGCACTACAGTTAAAAACAATAAGCCTGGTATTGAGCTGATGATAGGGCCAAAAAGGGACAACTGAAATTCTGAAATCCAGAGGGCAGCTAAGAGATATTAATCACGGCCCAAAATGAATCCATCCAAGAGTATGGACGGCTGCAACACTCCAACACCAGGAAAGTTGCAGACCAAAAAGATCAATAACAGTAGGAAGGTCAACATCATCAAAATTTTGCTATTGGGCCCCATGATCTGTAGTTACCCACCTGTGTGCACCCATGACTATGGTAAGACAGATGTAAACTGACCATTGACCCTCTACACCTACCATAATACTGTATGCCATATTAAATAACCAGACGAACGACCAACCTTTTTTGGAGTAAAATTGGCCGTACCGGCCATTTATTAACAAATAACCATACACACTATATTTACAAACAATAATCTCCCAGATAGATCCTAACCATGTTGTTGGTCTTTGAAGGCACTGAAAAGACCCCAAATTGACTTAGTATCAGCGTGACCACACAAGGTCACCAGTCGCAGCACACCGACTCGAGGAGGATACCAACTCTCCACCTTCCAACGCTGATACCCATATCCAAATGCCCAGTTAAACCTTGGTTAACTGGCATCTTACCGAGGACCTCATACCATAGATGGTTCCCCACTATGCCATATTGGTATTAATTTAGAAGGCCCTCCAACGATCCCAACCACCACACCACTAAAATAGTCATTGCTAGACGTCCATTCCACAAAACAAAGGGCGAGAGGGTGGGAAGCTGATTCTTCGTCCGGTGATCTGACCACCGGACACTTGCCACCTTCCTACCTAACCTAAAAACCCCCTCCTGGCCACCCCCACCAAACTGACCAACTTAAAACACTGGGTTAACCCCTTGTGTCCTGATTGCCCTGCTACCCTGTCATGCCAGCCCTACACCTATTTCTGTTTCTTTTTGCTATGGGCTTCTCTTGACTATGGTAAGACAGATGCAAACTGACCATTGACCCTCTACAACTATCATAATATTGTATGCCATATTAAATAACCAGACGACCCCCTTTTTTGGAGTAAAATTGGCCGTACCGGCCATTTATTAACAAATAACCATAAACATTTTATTTACAAACAATAATTTCCCAGATAGATCTTAACCATGTTGTTGATCTTTGAAGGCACTGAAAAGATCCCAAATTGACTTAGTACCTTCCAACGCTGATACCCATATCCAAATGCTCAGTTAAACCTCAGTTAACTGGCATCTTTCCGAGGACCCCATACCATAGATGGTTCCCCACTATGCCATATTAGTAATAATTTGGAAGGCCTCCAAAGATCCCAACCTGCGGGCGCCCCAAAAAACGCAGGGCTCATTGGTTTCCATCCTGCAGGCCCAGGAACCAAAGACTGCAGAGCAATCAACTTGTCATCCGGCAACCAAGATTCCATCACCTGGGAATCGATAACTATACCCAGAAAGCTAAGCTCGACCACTGGGCCGACAGTCTTGTCAGGCGCAAGCGGTATACCAAAGCGTTCCAAAATATGTTGCAGAGTAGCCAGTAGCCAAGATACCACACAACCTAGAGGACAGCTCACTCTCGGACCTGGTGAATGCCGCATCCAGCCGACCAGCAACAGAGGGGACATCAATCACGGATGCACCGGCCCCAGATCCGGAAGTGCCTGTCCCAGCACCCAGGCCGTGCCGCACTCCAGCTCCAGCAGCGCCATCTGAGCTCCGGGCCTTCTTCCCTGCAGTTCTCCCCGCTGCCCAGAGGGGGCACGCACAGCTCCGTCCCTGATCTAAGGACACGTCCATCATGGGAGGGGGGAGGGCCACCGGCCAAGCGGTCTCTCCCTTGCCGGGCCGGGCCGCCTCCCTGACAGGAGCCTCGCCAGGTGAGGCGGCCGCACGCTCCTGTCTCCTGCGACGTGCAGGCGGGACCAGGGGGGAAGCCACACTGCGATCCCTGCCTGAAGAGCTCCGCCTATGACAGGGATCCCTCCCAGTGCTGACACCGGCTGGCGGAGTAGCAAGCTGTGCCAATGAGCCTGGAGGGTCCCCTGCAGGGGGCGCTCCCTCAAGGTGGCACTGAGCTCGGGGGGAGGAGGGGGGTGAAAAGCGCTCCGGAGGTCGTGACCTCCGAGCACGCCGGTCCCCAGGCTCGCCCGATGCAGAACTCTCCCCCTGTGAAGGAGAGGTGATCTGCTGCTGAAGCCAGGCTGTGCCCTTGGAGGCAGCAGCCGCTCTTAGTTGGGCTAAAAAAAATGTCCATATCACTCATGTCAAATTCACAGACCCAAGAAAGGCAGGCTGAAGCTGATTCTTCGTACAGTGACCTCCAACTTACCACCAGACACTTGACACCTCCCTACCTATCCTACAAACCCCCTCCTGGCCACCCCCACCAAACCGACCAACTCAAAACACCGGGTTAACCCCTTGTGTCCTGATTGCCCCGCTACCCTGTCATGCCAGCCCTACCCCTATTTCTGTTTCTTTTTGCTACAGGATTCTCTTTCTAAAAAAGGAAGAGGTTTCCAAAAACAAAAAAAAATTTTGCATGGCGTTGGCCTTTAAATGGATGCATTTAGTGGTTTAAATATAAATATTGCGTTCTTAATTAGACTGGAGTTTTTCTCTGGATTCTTGAAGACCACAAGAAAAGTTAGTATTGTTATAGGCATGCTATTCAACACTCTGTATACTTCAGTTATCATCGGCAATTGGCTTTGTTCCAGGCGCACGCCTCTTTGTCTCCTGTGAAAACAAAGAACAATAATCCGCCTTCCCAGATCCTGCGATTAATGATGGTGAAAAGGTACAAGGTTAGACCTCAGGATTGTTCTCCATCCAATGCAAACAAACAGCAGCCTTCACAATTGGAGCGTGCCTCGCTCTGGGCTGCGGTTGCATGCGTGTAATATTTGGCTGCAAATGTGACTTATATACGGCAATCTAAGGCTACAAAATAAACCTTTTGATGGATGTTTACAGTTCTAACAGTAAACCTCATTACTTCTGCTGCAGTGAAGCATTAACAAGAACACAAATATATACAACATGCTGGCTAGCATTAAAAGGGTTGGAACCAAAAGAACAAATTATTTGAGCTTCTTATGCCATTATCGACTGTTATCATAAGGTCAGAAGGAAACACAAACTTGAATAAATACATAGATTGTCACTGTTGACTTTCTTTAGGAAATGTGTTGCCTGGCTGTTTTTGGCTTGAGTATTTCCTTAGTGATCCAGAGCAAGTATGCAGCCAGTAAAGTCGGGAATCTTGATTGGTTCCAGGTCAGTGATTTAGAAAGCATCAAAGCCATAACATGGCAGTCAGGCAACAAGCATTTTCTCAGGTAAATGGCAACAGTAGTAATCAACATACTTCTCTCACTATAGGTTTTCTGGAACATTTACTTTTCTATTCTACCTCATTTGTCTTCCCCCCTTTCACTGAAACTTTAAAAGAGAAATATGGGAATGGGTATTTTTTGTGGACCATACTTACCTAGGTGGACGTAGCATCGGTGTGAGTCTGCATCTGTCCCCCACCGACTCTAAGACTGAGAATCGAGCGATCAAATACCACCAATCGCTTGGTTCTCAGAGCTCCCTGAGCAGAGAGCTGGTGATTGTCATTCATCAACTCCCTGTTCTGCTCCCCCCCTGCTCACTGGAGTGCTGGGTTGTGGAGGGGACGGGAGCGGCCAGCTTAGGCTTCCAGAGGCTGAGCTGGGTGCCAGTCCAGGCACGTGGGTGGATCCTGACCCGATCTTTCTTGACCCTGGACCGGCTCTGTGACATAAGCCAACAGAAGGCTTCAGCCCGCTGTCTGCTGAAAAGGGGTCACAGGCGTGCAGAATGTACTGCACTCCTGTAATGCACAGGAGAAGTACATACAAACTAGCTTTGGTTGTACTTCTCCTTTAAGCCCCGTACACTCGGACTGAATATCAGCTGAAATCAGCTGGTACAGTAGAAACCGGCTTACATTTGGCCCGTGTTTACAGGTCCTTTCTTGACAGAAGACAATCTCATGACCAGCTTCTGTCGAACAAGCATGCTGGAAAACCAGTAGCCGATTGGCATCTGATCAGGGCTCTGACTGGTGTATTCTAGCAGGGGCAGTCCCCCTGTCAGAACACAATAGCACAGTGGGGAGATCACTGTACTAACATTTCATAGTTAGTACAGTGAGATCTGCGCAAGCTCTTAATTTATTTTTGTTCAGCCCGCTGGATTGAACTAAAAGAAACTTACCATGTGTACCAGTCATTAAAGTGGTTGTAAACCTCTGAAATGAAAAATGAACAAAGCATATCTGTCTATGGTGTGTACTTGCCTCAACCCAAAGCACCAAGTGATTTCTGCCTTTCCTCCCCTCCCTCTACTATCTGCATGAGTTACTTTTGATAATTTGTCCGGATAATCCTGAGGGATGGCCCCCCGAGCACACAGTAGGTGATTGACAGCCTCAGCTGTGTATGTTTCCCTATGAGATTGTGCAGAAGGAGGTGTGTCTTTTCCCTTCACCCAGGTCTCAGATTACACTCAGCTCTCTGCTCTTTGCTTTGCATTGTGTGACATCAGAACTCTGCCCCCTGCCTTCTGGAGCTAAGGAATGCTGTGTAAACTGCACTTTGAACAGAGAGGAGACAGGGCTGCAGATAAACTAATACAATGTATGAAGGAGGATTTGTTTCATTCCTCTGTATCACCTGAGGTTTGTCACTTCAGTAGGTATACATAAGGGTTTACAACCACTTCTCCATTTTACAGTTGGAGCCCTAGGATATAACTGGTACAAGTGGTAAGTAACGGTATCAGCCAAATGATTAGACAAACAGCAATGAGCAGCTGGATATTTACTGAAGGAATGTAGGGTAAATTGCTTATACAGATAGATTTGTAGGAAGGCATGCAATAGTGTTAGACAAAGAATACCAGTTAATCAAACTATTTCAGTAATAGGGATGATTAGGAAAAGTTGACAGAACAATACAGCATTACAAAGTATCATAAAAGTCCACATATTTGCAAACATTTGCAAAACAGATGTTGTAGCATAGATTGAAAATATACAGTTATTGGTGGCTAATTGGAAATGAGGTCGTAACACCTCTCTCACTAGGGAGACTGTAGGTAGTGGGTCACGGGCGGCAGACTCCACAAAGGTAAGAATGGAGGGGTCTTGAGTCTGGAAGTTCAGGTACCACCCCTCTGGAAAGACAGTATTCCAGAGGCAGTTGGCACAGTGTATTTGCCGGCAGCCCACACACCGGATACGACTTTTGACAGCCCAGCACTTGATGACAGCTCACATGTTTAGCTTTATTGTCCCAGACATGGTTCCTCTGAACACTGGAGGGCAGGAGGGGCAGGAATTTATATACCCTAGTCATGTCCAGGAGTCCATGGAATGATGGGAGCCCATAAGATTATGGAGAGCAGAGTTAAAGAAGTCCATGCACTAGGGAAAGCAAGTAAAGGGGCACTCTGCTATACCTCCAGGTATGGTAAATGAAGTGAACGTCTCCTCATCCTTCTACAATTCCTTGAGGTGTGGTTGAATGACCTCTCACCTACTGGTTCCTGCATATTTCCAGGGCCAACATCATTTGGCAGAGCATGCAACAGTCTGTAGCAGTCTGACCATGTTTGTAAGGGGGCATTCTGCTGTTAGGCCACCAAAGTACAGGCCACTGAATTTAGTTTAGCAGGGATCCCCCAAGACCTGAAAATTATTTCAAGGGTTCTCAAGGTAAAAAAAAGGTTAGGAAAGGCTGGCCTAGATAATTATCTTTATAAAAAGAACTCTGGTAAGCATTGTTTCTATCAACTTAGCACTTCAGAGAGACAATAACCTCCACTGTGGGAAAGCATTTATTATTTTAGGGGTCCAATGGCTTAAATAGTTGTTGAGATATGAAGTCATTCAAAATTCCTGCATTCGTGTGTTACTTCTAGTCAACATGTCATTTTCACTGGTAAGTGAGAGTCATACAATATTAGAAAACCTATAATCCCTTGCCCCCCTTTCCAATCTGAATGAACGTGTGCTTCTCCATTTTAGCCACTAGATGGTGTTGCTCATTTAACAGGTAAGTGATCTACCCCACCAATAGGAAAACACTTCATAGTAGAGATGCTGGGGTTGTCAGAATTTGCATGCGTTACTTCTCATCCGCATGTCATTGTCACTGGTAGGTGAGGATCATACAATAATAGAAAACCTATAATCCCTTGCCCCCCTTGTAATGTAAATGAACTTGCGCTTCTCCATTTTAGCCACCAGATGGTGCTGCTTAAATAACAAGTATACATATTTAAAAGGTTATGACTTTGAATGAGGCATGTACAGTAGGCTAAGAAATTAGTCAATTGTAAAAAAAGTATATGTTTATTGTCTGAACAGTAGATGACATTCCATGATACCGTATATACATACATAAAACAGTGAACATACAATTAGCGTATTTGCAGACCATGTTCATAGAAAAAGATCACATCATCATGGCACACTACATTGAATGGCATAGGACCCTGTCCTCCATGTGCTGGAGTAGTTTGAAAAACAGAATGGTAAAGTAAACTAAATGAAAAATATTAGACCATCTATGTGGAACAAGATGCATCCAGATATCTCTGACGCGTTTCGTGGGTTAAACCGCTTCCTCAGGGGCGGGTGCATCCACATATATGAACGAAGTCTGAAACCTGTAAAGCTAGAACCTGGAGGCTGCCTGTAGTGTCTATCTCAGGAACTGTGTTAACAAGGACCCGCTGGTAGAATAAGAGTACACATACAGGCCCCAAGCAGAAAAAGAGAGGGGGTATCAAAGTGGTGCTCTGTGTGGGCTCCAGTTCTTGAGGTGCTACAATGAGCCATGGTCCAGCTCCAAGTAAATGGTGTGTGTGAGAGGTGCTGTCAAACTGCCGGTAACAGGTAAGTGATCTGCCCCACCAATAAATCCCTTCCTTTGTATCTTTAGAGAGAAGTCATTGCTTATAAATCTCAAAAATGTAAAAAAAAAAATCACGTCAAAATAATATTTGTTTTTTATATCTAAATATTGACGAGAAAAAGTCATGCAACATTCTAGTAAAGAACTCCTTGAGTCATTCCAAGTGCTCAAGTGGACCAGGAAAGTTAAGTGCCTTCATTTCTGTATGTAGTATTTGATAAAGAATAAGTGGAAGGCAAGGATGTTAAAAAAAAAAAAAAAAAAACATGTAAACTTACAACCTGACTTGAATATCCAGTGCTGTAAAGTTCCTCCAAAAGTTTGTACCCCTTTTCTCTTTCTATAAGGTGTATGTGGTTCACACGCTGCCTTGTAGACAGGAGCAGTACACTGAAAAAGAAGAATAGAACACACCGTAGCAAAAACCATGTCTAGACCCATCGCCTTCTATTTGAAAAAGTTCATTGTTGAATGTTCAGTGGGTACAATGCTTTGTAATAAATCATAAAATGGGGCAAACTTTAGACTGAATTGAAAAAAACTGTTAAGCCAATCATTATATTAAAAACATTGCTGCACATACCTTTGTAACTTTCTGCATACTTTCTTGAGAATGTTGCACTTAGCTGAATGAATGGAAAAAGCTTTCAAAGAGCCAGAAAGGTTTTCTATCCTTTGGTAATAAATTGCTAAAATGTACCTTTTGGGTTATTATGGTGTCCAAGGTCATGGGTGGAATATATACAATATATTACGCTTTAGAAAACTGGTGTCTCATGTGCTTGTGTCTAGATGTTGCTTATCAATGTCTAGAACATTTCCACAGAGGTTGAAGAATCTTTTGTATACCACATTGAATATAATAAAATTTTTTTTCCTTCTTGATCAATGAAGGACACAGGATTCAGAGACTACTGGGTTATACTACCACCTACAGGAGGATTTGGACCCTGGTAAACAAAAAGACACTGGGGGTTATTTATGAAGGGTAAATCCACTTTGCACTACAAGTGCAAACTACAAGTGCAAAGTGCACTTGAAATTGCACTGAAAGTGCACTTGGGAATGCAGTCGCTGTAAATCTGAGGAGTAGATCTGAAATGAGGGGAAGCTCTGCTGATTTTATCATTCAATCATGTGCAAGATAAAATGCTGTTTTTTATTCTCCTTGCATGTCCCCCTCGGATCTACAGCGACTGCACTTCCAAGTGGACTTTCAGTGCAATTTCAAGTGCACTTTGCACTTGTAGTTTGCACTTGTAGTGCAAAGTGGATTTTCCTTTCGTAAATAACCCCTAGTGAGCAGTCTGGTATGACCCCTCCCACTTCCAACATGTCCCAGTTTATTGCTAGTGCCCTGGGTGGATAGACACCTTTTTTCCACTGAAGAAAGTTTGACTATTTTTACAGGCCATTTTTACTGTTTTCAAGATTTTTTTTCTTCGGTCAGGACTTCCCTTATGCTGTGTACACACGACCGGACTTTCGACGGACTGACTCACGTCGGACTTTTCGACGGACTTTCAACTGACTTTTCGATGGACTTCCGTCGAATCAGACTTGTCTACACACAATCACACCAAAGTCCGACGGATTCGACCGTGATGACGTACGACCGGACTAGAATAAGGAAGTTCATAGCCAGTAGCCAATAGCTGCCCTAGCGTCGGTTTTCGTCCGTCAGACTAGAATACAGACGAACTGATTTTTTGACCCGACTCGAGTCCGTTGGAAAGATTTAAAACATGTTCTAAATCTAAACTCCGTCACATTTTTGAAAGAAAAGGTCTGCTGCAGGTCCGATAAAGCCCACACACGGTCGAATTGTCCGACAGATTAGTTCCATCTGACAAATTTGGTCGAAAAGTCCGGCCGTGTGTACACGGCATTAAGACCAGTGGTTCCCAACTCCTGTCCTCAGGGCCCACTAACAGGCCAGGTTTGAAAGATAGCTGAAATACATCACAGGTGATATCATTTGCTGCTCAGTGATTGCAGTATTCTAGTCTGCATCTCCCCCAAGGTAATACTTAAAATATGACCTGTTAGTGGGTCCTGAGGACAGGAGTTGAGAACCACTGCCTTAGACACTGCTTGAAATGGTCTCTTTATGTCGCATATCCTCAGCTATAGCTTTGGAGACTGTACCTGCACTCAGCTGGACTGGGCGATTGCAGGGCGTACCTAGAATGTGATCTTAGGGCGCTAATCCTTATTTATTGTGCCAGACCTTTGTGTACTGTGTTAGTTGTAAGTGGAGTACTTCCCAGCTCCAGAGCTGTGGCACAGCCTCTGGTTTGACCCTGTATGTGAAGGTTCACTTGTGAGTAGTACTGGGAGTCACTTTGTTTATTACAACCATTGGATGCCATTTTTTGTCCCATTTATGGAAAAGTAGTTTAACATGAGAAAGGGATAAGACTCTGAGGGACTGAGTTGACGCTGCATCACTAAGTGCATAGTCCACGCTCTTGTTCCCTCTATTTAGTGTCAGGTAGCCTTCTTGCCACTGCTCCTAATCACATGAAACATGCATTTTAACCTCTGCTAGTCCTTACTGCTGTCTACATTGACCCAGTCACCCCTGTCATCTAAAGCTCTCCTGCTATAGGCATCCCATTTGAGAGTACGCAAGGCCTTTATATCCTGAGCCAAGTGCTGTTCCTGCTTTGCAGTCTAGCTGTATTGGGTCCCTCCAGCCCCCAATCCCCTAACAGTTCCCTCTCAAGGGAGGGAGTGCTCTCTCTCAAGGGCTTGTTAGTCATGGCCCTCTGGAACGTTGTCCTCAGCTTGAATCCCTACACACTTAAGAGTCTCCATTTGCTCTGCCAGGCATGGCCCCCTCCTCGGTTCTATGCCAGTAGGACTTCACTGCAGCTATGCAGGTTTTCATGGGCCAGTTTGCATCCTTGTTTGCTGACTCTGACCACAAAGACTTTATGCATACCTCCATGTCTTCCTCTGCAGAATCATTATCTGATTTGCCTGCTGGCTTAGCAGCCTTTAGGCTACCTTCATACTGGGGCGGGAGGGCACCGGCGGTAAAGCGCCGATTTACCATCATTTTAGTGGCGCTATTCGGCCGATAGCGGGGCGGTTTTAACCCCCGCTAGCAGCCAAAAAAGGGTTAAAACCACCCGCAAAGCGCCGGGTTTGCGGAGCTGCCCCATTGTTTTCAATGGGAAGGGGCGCTTTAGAAGCGGTGAATACACCGCTCCTATAGCGCTGCAAAGATGCAGCTTGCAGGACTTTTTTGACCATCCTGCAAGCGCACCGCTCCAGTGTGAACTCTGGGGAAATCGGGGCTTTCAGATTGGAGTGAATTGAGCGGCTCTTTCAGAGCGCTTTGCAGGCGCTATTTTTAGCACTATAGCGCCTGCAAAGCGCCTCAGTGTGAAAGTAGCCAAAATTCTTCTGCAACAAAGACTCTGTCTGAGGAGGAGTCTCAGAAAGCCTGGATGGATGATGGATGATGTTGCTCCTGAGGAGACACAAGCAGCTGCCATTGCTCCCAGGCTTAGAGAGGCCATTTTAAACAGTGCTACTACCTGTCTATGGTATCTTAGAGGTCCTATGACTAATGGTACCATTGCACCGACTAGTCCCAGGCACTTCCGATAAACTGTTCATATCTCCCAAATGTTTTACAACTCTTCTACCTGTTTGAGGAGGTTTCTTTTAAAAAGTGGGATGTTCCTGCAATTTTCAATGGTAATAAAACACTTACTATTCCTGTGGGGGTGCGCCAGTGTTTAAGGATCCTAAAAATAAACATATTTCAGATTCTTGTCAGAATGTTTTCTCTGGCAAGACCTGCATAGCAGCCTGCCCTGGCATGATGCTGGTCTGTTAAGCGTTATGAGAGCAGATTAGGCTCATGAGAAGGGATCCAGTCTCTCTCCAAACTGAACCCCTATTTGTCGAACATTTAGAGCTCATGCCACCAGCCTTGAGCTACTGCATGGATGGGTTAGTGAACTGTCTTATTTGCCGCACGAGTCCTCCGTCAGTGAACATGTGGAAAACTCTTTGGCTGAAATGTAAAACTGTAGAGCAGACAAATGCAAAAAGCAATTGCTGCGTATGTCCTTCAAGAGACAAAATCGATTTGGAGCTGTCTTTGACATCCTCATCAATGTCACCTGGAGAAAAAGTTCTCATCTACCACAGCAAAAGTAGCCTATTTCTCTGGTTGGGAAAACACACCTCTCTTCTGAGGTCAAGAAGCGTTTCTTTTGTTACTCTCAGTCCACATCCTCAAAGGCTAAATTGAAGCCAGGTGATACTTCAACCACTTCAACCACCGACCCTGGGCTTTGCAAATCACCCAGACAAATCCTTTTCAGCATTAGGGGGTCCCATATCTTTAAGTGGTGGGACTTCTGTTAGCTTTTGTGAACACATGGACAGACAGTATCTCAGAGGCCTGGGTAGAGGAGGTAGTTTCCGGGAGTTCCACTCTGAGCCTTGTCCCCAATTCCTGTTTTCCAACCTGCATGTTTTACTGCACATTAGCAGATCTCCATGCAGCCCTTGCAAATCTTCTGGGTCATGGGATGCGCACTTATATGTCTTGTTTTTCTAACACATCAAAGATTCTTGTGGCCCTACCATTCAGCCTGTCTTCCCCACCCCATGGGTATCTCAATTGTGGGATATCTGGATGACCTCCTATTGAGCAAGCAGTGAGGTTTTGACTAACAAAGTGGCATGGACAGTTCAGACTTTGAAAAGTTTCAGTTGTATTCTGAACCTTTAGAAGTCAGTGTTGGAGCTGACTGATCACTTGGCGCATCTGGGCCTTATCCTAGACACATGCCAATTAAAACTTCAAACTCTCTGCTCCCAGATTTGCCCAACACTTTGTTTCACATGAGAATTCTGTGGTTGATGGTAGCCTCCTTCCTCCCATGACCGCAGTTGCCCTCTAGACCGCTACAACTCAACATCCTATCATAATGGGACAAATAGGTCCAGTTTCTGAAAAAACCTTGTCAGTGCAGGGGGCATGGACACAGAAGGTATCCTTGATCAACATTTTGGAGCTTTGGTTGATTTGGTTGTCCCTACAATGCTGGACAATCCAAATGGAGGGTCATTCAAACAGGATCCAGTCAGACAATATCACATAAGTAGTGTATATTAACACAGGGTCTGCTGTAAGAAAGATAGAAAGACTTCTTTGCCAGACCAAACTTCACATTCCAGCCTTGTCTGCCCTTTACATCACAGCCATGGACAATTGGCAAGCACTGACTATCTCAGCCAGAAGCACCTAGAGCTGAGGGAATACGCCTTACATTGTAATCTTGGAATTTATGAATGGAGGGAATGGACCTTTCAATCACCTGTCTGTCCTCCATTCATAGATCATGATTCATTCAGAGAAGCCGTAGTACGATTTCTATGAATGGAGGAGCTGGGTGAAAAGGATGGACATAGTCGGTCACTTATGATACGTGTATATTACATCTCCCTCGGCTCTATTAACCCTCGCTGCACCAGAAGAGTATGGAGGGGGGCTGGGGGCATTAGAGGAGGAAGATTTCTACTAAACTGAAAACAGAAGCACAGGCGACACATCCCACATAAAGATATGTCCCTTGTGCTTATTTTTTTTTTTTAGGTAATCATCCACAGATTCCTACATAAACAAAAAATACAAAAATCTCTACACTTACAACCCTTTTACAAGAAATTCAAGCCCTTGAATTCCAACATAAAATGACAATGATCCTTCAGGAGTTTTCCCAAAAGCAAAAAAAACTACAGCTACCAAACCTTAAACATAAATACTTCCTTTGAACGCTCCTATTATGAACATGGCAACAAATGTGGCAAAATGCTGATTTGCTCTATATGTACTAAGCAGTCCTGCACATATTTACATAAAATGGACTCTAGCTCCAGTCTACCGGTGCATTGCTCAGATCAGACAGCAAAGATTTTCCACATCTAACATTCTGATTTGTATAACCTCACCCTCAACACCTTATTTTTTTCTCCTTCAGGTGGAACTAATAACCTACTCTCCTATATCCCTCCCCAACCTTTTTCAAAAGGTTGCCAATCTGAACTTTTTAGCCCAGAAGAGATTGCTATGATGCCATCATTCAGGTAAAAGTCTGGGCTTGATGGTTTCACTGGCACTTTTTATAAGCACTCTTTGGATGTGCTATCCCCTGTCCTTGAGATTACTTTTAACTCGGTTTCAAAAAATGACCAGCTTATTTCCCAGACCCAATAAGTCAATCTTACAGTGATACACAAAGAAATCAAGGACCCAATATAATGTGTCAGCTACAGGTCTATTCTGTTGATAAATGTGGACCTCAAAATATAGGCAAAAATCATTGCCAACAGATTACTGCTGAACAGCCCCTACCTCATATAAGAAGGACAGATAGGACCACCATCAAAACTCTGACCTTCATGCATTACGCCAAATCACATAACATTCCTCATTCACATAGCTGAGATTTCTTCTTCGCAACCCTCACCCAGATGGGTCAACCACAGCTATGTTGGACAAGATTGGCCCCTTATACCACCCTACTGCACAAGTGGCACCTTATAATAGGCTATAGATAGCATATTGCAATAGGAATGGGATCAGGAATCCTTACATTTTACCCATAGAACATTTTGCCAAAGCCATTATTCTAAATTCATCTATCTGCTATTCAAACTAACAACATAAAGTTGGCTTATACGCCAATGATCTTTTACTCCACTAAGATAGAATCAGATTGTTATCCCTGCTAGATGAATTTTCGGGTTGGTCAGCAACTGACGTTAGTCTTCACAAGTCAGAGGCTCTAGACATTTCCCTCTCAGCAGAGGAGGGTCTACATCTAACCATTTAAAGACAGTTTCCATTTTTTCCCCAACACTTTGCAATTGAAAATCTTAGGACATTTGTCCTTCCCGATCTCTCGGACATATATAACTTGAACTACCCATATATGCTTTTCAAGTGTACTGTATATTTATCTGTTTGTTTGTTTAAAGCAAGTCAATCACATAGTTGAAATGTAAAAAAAAATAATGATCTCCTAGAAAATATGTTATATACACACTTGTCCCACCGCCCATTCTTCTGATCTTAGCTCTCTTGCAGAGCAATGACCTTATTACATCCGACACACTTTTTAGGTATAACAGACACCTGTTCCCCCCTGTTGCATGCAGTGGTTCCTTCTGCTGGCCCTATATAAATACAGGACACATTAGTGATGTAGGGGTCAAGGGAAGGAACCACAGTGTGTGGCGGGGGATGCAGATTTCCGATACAAGAGGAAGTGTTGTATGTAAAGATTCCTCCTGCAGATATATCTCTAGAACAGAAGATTCAAGGAACAGGGAGAGGGAAAGGTGAGTATAAATCCTCTTCTTTAGCAGGTCCAGTTTTTTCAAATTATTTAAACAATGGACACCGTCACTTTAAGTTGCATAAAAAGAACAAATGATCCTTATATAATGTTTTACCTTCTCACTCCCCCGCTGTTCGCTGTACATGAGTTACAACATACAAACTGCTTTTATTGCTATCCCCAGAAGTCAGTACTCTCACTGAAGAGATAAATATTTAATAATATGATTTATTTTTCCCCCTATAATATCAATTTACCTTCCATTGTGTTGTCATAATAATAACCCCATTAGAGATTCATGACCCCCCTAATAATAATATGATGTAATGTTTGAGCACGTGGGGATGCGGGCTCGATAGAGAGGTAGGTCAATCATTATATAACGCTTGAATTAAATATGCATGGAGTCCGCAATTACATGTGTAATTGTTGCACAGTGACTCCCGTGTATTGATCGTTGGGAACAGGGACAGTCTCATTTGTCATCACAGGACAGGTTTTTTTTTTTGCTATCATAGATAACAAAGGAAAAAAGAAAAGAGATAAAATGTTCAAAATGCAGAGCTTTTCTTTCCTTTTAACAGTAAATTGCGCAAAGCACTGTATAGGCACGATTCACAAAGCTTTAAAAAAAAAGATCTTTATTAAGGGTTGGGTTTACACATTTGTGGTGGATTAATGTGCATTATGTCACATGCTGCATGTACTGTGCTAAGGTAACCCTGAATTTAAATAGGCTGCCAAACACACCAAAAAAGATGCATGTGTTGTGGTGCACTGCAATGCACATCTATTGGCAAGGTGTGTTGGGGTGCCAAAAAAAATGAATGGCACCGCAGAGCCCCAAAAGCGCACAATGCATTACCAAAACTCACAAGTTTTACTGCAGCTCAATAGCATAAGCCTAGTATTTGTTATGTGACTGCAAATTTCCTCTCTCTTTTTGGACAATCTATTTGAAAATAACTGTCATTTTTTTTGGTAAAAAAATAAAGCGGAGTTCCACCCACTTTTACAACTCTTCAGCATCCCTCACTAAACTGTGCACTGTAAACGAATTGGATATTTTTAAAAAAATTTTCTCAGCGTCTACTGTATATCTGCTGTATTCATTTTTCACTTCCTCCTCCCTGGCCGCGGCCCATCGCATCATTTTCTGTTTGCAATGCCTTCTGGGAAGGGGCGGCAACTTCCTCTGAAACTGCCGTTGCTATGGAAACCTGACCTGAAACCTATTACACTGCTTGTGCTGCACTGAGCATGTGCGAGATCTGCAAGGATGAGATTCAGGAAGAAATACAGTCTGGCTTCAGATGCCCACACTTAAGATGGCCACGGCCTGCTGTAAGTTTATAAAATAATAAACTACTGCTATAAACTAACAAAACAGACCTTAGTTTACAGACTAACTTTACTAGAATACATTAAGCTTGTGTATTATAGGAGTATTTTTATTTAAAAAGTATAATTTCAGCCAAAACACCACTTAAGTATCATTATCCTGCTGTGTTAGCTTTATGAATAAAGCTTATGTATCTACAGTATATAAAACACGTAAAATAATCTGTTCAATGCCAGTTAAAGTTAAACTTTACCTAGAAAAAAAAATGCAAACAAGCAGGATATCTAATGCTGCAGAAACATGCTATGTTTGACAAGGCTGCTGTCTGCTGTGCCTCCTGTGCTCATTCATCCAGAGTTGTATCTCACTAATACAACACAGGACAACGCGGGTTTCGTGGGGACACCAGCGGGGACAAAGCGGGTTTCGTTTGCAGGTAAGTGCCACATAATGGGCTAGTATGCGATGCATACTAGCCCATTATGCTTTTACTTCTGCAGGGCAATGCAGGGAAAAAAAGAGGAAGTAACCCTTTGACTACACCTATTAGATTTTAGAGGGCTAAAATGTGTTTTAGTTGACTAAAATGGTTTTAGCCGATTAAAATGATTTTAGTTGACTAAAATGTACTGGAGATTTAGTAGACTAAATACAACTAAAACTAAAACACTTGCAGAAGACTAAAATGGGACTAAAAATAAAATGCTATTTTAGTCCTAAGACTTATGCCCTGTACACACGGTCGGAAAATGATCAGACATTTGGACAACAAAATCCATGGATTTTTTTCCGACGGATGTTAGCTCAAACTTGTTTTGCATACACACGGTCACACAAAGTTGTCCGAAAATCCAATCGTTCTGAAAGCGGTGACTTAAAACACGTACGTCGGGACTATAAACGGGGCAATAGCCAATAGCTTTTATCTCTTAATTTATTCTGAGCATGCGTGGCACTTTGTGCGTCGGATTTGTGTACATCTGAACGGATTTTGTTGTCGGAAAATTTTATAGCCTGCTCTCAAACTTTGTGTGTCGGAAATTCCGATGGAAAATGTGTGATGGAGCCTACACACGGTCGGAATTTCCGACAACAAGGTCCTATCACACATTTTCCGTCGGAGAATCCGACCGTGTCCGACCGTGCTATGTCCACACGATAGTATTTTCCAAAACAAAACCGTGGATTTTTTTTCCGCAGGATGTTGGCTCAAACTTGTCTTGCATACGCACGGTCACACAATTGTTGTCGGAAATTCCGAACGTCAAGAAAGCGGTGACGTACAACAAGTACGACGAGCCGAGAAAAATGAAGTTTGGCTCTTCTGCTTGATTTCGAGCATGCGTGGACATTTGTGCGTCGGAATTGTGTACACACGCTCAGAATTTCCGACAACAAGTTTTGTTGTCGGAAAATTTGAGAGCCTGCTCTCAAACATTTGTTGGCGGAAATTCCAACAAATGTTCTATGAAGCATACACACGGTTGGATTTTCCGACAACAAGTCTTGTTGTCAGAAAATTTGAGGGCCTGCTCTCAAACATTTGTTGGCGGAAATTCCAACAAATGTTCTATGGAGAATACACACGGTCGGACTTTCCGACAACAAGCTTACATCCAACATTTGTTGTCGGAAAATCCTATCGTGTGTACAGCCCATAAGACTAAAACTAAATCGAAATGTGCTGCCAAAATTAACACTGGTGCAAAGCCTAGTGGAACATTTAGAGATCTATTAAAAACTGAATGGCAAACTGATGTATATGGCTAGCAGGGGGCTCGCCTATTCACACTGTCAGGGCCTATTTAAAAAAACATTTTCTGTACGAATACCTCAGAATTCCCACAGCCATCGCAAATGTAGCCGTGTAGTTGCTGCTAGTAACAGACAAACCACCAATTCACCCCGCTGCCAGACTCCCATACATCACTTGCAGAGACAATGAACAGTCTTTTGCTGGTTTTGTTTTATTGGGGGGGTACAACTTGGTTGGGGAAAAGGGTATATGGGATTTCCATAGGATAATTCAATTGCCATCATATTTTAAAGATTTCACACATTAGCATATATTTAGAGCCAGAAGGGATGATGTGCATTTATAGTTGCTATGATCTTCCTTCTGCATCACCATGCAGACTGTTGCTCCTCCTCTGCTTAACTCCCGCAGAGTATTACTTCCAAGAATTCCCCATCCATTACCGTGTAAAGAATGAGGACATCACTCTTGACCGCGTGGGAGTAATGTTCCCAGAACTTCTCTCCCCCTGCACAAAACTTATCCTGAAGTAAAGTAATGTCACATCTTCTTCTAAAAGCAAGAAGGACCCACTCTGAATAAGTCCTTAAGCAGGCTCTGGTTGATCGCTGCTACTAGGCCAGAGGCCTGCAGCACCTCTATCCGGAGGCCTAGTAGTTTAAAAGCACATGTTGGATGGTGGACTACTGTTCGCAGCCAACTTAGCTTGCAAATCCTGGGCCCTCAGGCCACATCAATTTGACACAACTCCCCACAGTCTCTCCTCTGATCCAGGACTCCTCATCATTCACCGTGTAAATGATGAAGACTTTGCTAATGACCGTGTAGAAGCAAAGTTCCCTCACAGACTTCCTGGCACATCCAGCCCTTCACTGGGGTAACACTCACCAACCTCTCTCTGCCCTGAGTCCTTGATGGAGAACTTGACTGGCCCATATGTTCCAACAGCTTCACCTGCCCCTCTGATCCAGGAGGTCTTTATCAACGACTGTGTGATGATAAAGATGTTGCCAATGACCGTGTAATGGCAAAGTTCCCTCACAGCTCTCCCCGGGCCTCCTCCTGCGATCGGTACACCCCCCCACCACCAGATGGGGGTGCCCTCCTGCTGCTGTCTAGTATTCCATTCCTCACTTCACTCAGCCGATAATCCCCCCCCCCAGTGGCATGTTACCTCAGCTTATATAGGAGGCCCGCCCCCTGCCAATTCCAGTTGGGGATTGGTCAGGGCTCCCACACAAGCTTTTGCAAATGTGTGCTAACTAAACCCCTGCTTTTAACAGACGGTTAGACAGGTTAATTTGGTTGGTCATCAGACTGGTTGGTAAGTTGAGCTATGGAATTGTTTTTTTCTTACAGGGCTCCCACACAAGCTGCCTTCCACTCCAGTCCTAGGCCCTGCCCCTCTTCCAGAACATTCTCCCTGGAAGCAGGGGAGGCGCCCAAGAACTAGAGCACAGGTGGCCACACCCACTGCTACTCTGACCACTCCCAGCCCCCCAGATCAAAACAGACAGGCCTAGCTTGCAGCATAGGCCTGCCTAAATTTGCCTGTGCCGACAGCCTCCTAGTAAAAATCCTATTACTAGCAACTACCTATTGGTAGAGGGTGCTACACAAGTAATTCCTGTAATGTGTTTAATATGTCTATTGGTTATGATTGCAGTTCCATCTAGTGACCATAATGCAGTATTTTGCTGATAGCAGTATTTCAGGAAAATACCTCAATGTGACCACTAGATGGAGCTGACGATCATAGGAAATCCACATTTTAGACACATTACAGGGATTACTTGCGGCTGTGTAAATGCTTAGGCATTCACATAGCAATTTTTTTTATAAACAGGCCCTTGTGTGTTGTTTTAACACAATCTTTTTTCCTGCCCTAAAGTTGCATTAAACGTTGGTTTCAAATACCTTAGCATATCTGCATCATTTTTGACAAAGCAGCATAGTACAATATACTGTGTTGGCATGTAACATACAATTGCATTGGGGTAGCATTCTAAATAAATTTGAATGTATCGTGCATTAATGTGTATTGCGTTTACAGCTTTTTTTTTTCCGTAGCATACCCATGTGAATGGGTCCTAGGGTCAAGTTCCTATGCAATGTTCCTATTTAATTCTGTTTTCATACCCCAGGACAAATACCCCAAGCCCTTTGACTTGTCCACAGCTACCTAACATCAGGTTATCTCTATAGGCCTGAATAGTTCTTGCACAGCTCTGATTTAAATGAGAAAGTGTTAATTAACAGACTGACAAGAGCCATATGGCACCATAAATACTCTCATATTCCAGACAAAATAACAAATGTGTTAGCCTCGCTTGTCTAGAACACAGAGCTTTACCCTCCTGAATTTACGGCTGTAGGATCAGGACAGCTGCGAGGGGCTTTAATGTATAGACGCTTAGAGCTTTGCTCGGGAGCACAGTTCTCTTCCAATAATCTGCAAAAGTTTTTTGGCTTTTATTTTAAGTTGATATTCAAATTTTGTTGATGCATTAGTATTTAAAGGGCCATGAAACGTAATTATCGTAGCTGATGTGAAGTCAAGAATTTAGTCTGCCCAAAACTGTCATTAACCACTTCAGCCCCGGAAGATCTGGCTGCTGAATGACCAGGCCATTTTTTGCGATTCGGCACTGCGTCACTTTAACTGAAAATTGCGCGGTCGTGCGACGCTGCACAAAATTGACGTCCTTTTTTTCCCACAAATAGAGATTCCTTTTGGTGGTATTTGATCATCTCTGCGGTTTTTATTATTTGCGCTATAAACAAAAAAAGAGCGACAATTTTGAAAAAAAACACAACTTTTTGCTATAATAAATATCCCCATTTTTTTTTAAATACCACATTTTTTTCTCAGTTTAGGCCAATACGTATTCTTGTACATATTTTTGGTTAAAAAAAAAAAATCGCAATAAGCGCATATTGATTGGTTTGCACAAAAGTAATAGCGTCTACAAAATAAGGGATCGATTTATAGCATTTTTATTATTATTTTTTTTTTATAGTAATGGCGGGGATATGCGATTTTTATCATGACTGCGACATTATGGCGGACACATCGGACACTTTTGACACATTTTTGGGACCATTGGCATTTATACAGCGATCAGTGCTATAAAAATGCATTGATTACTGTAAAAATGTCACTGGCAGGGAAGGGGTTAACACTAGGGGGCGCTCAAAGGGTTAACTGTGTTCCCTGTGTGTGTTTCTAACTGTAGGGGGAGGGGACTGACCTAGAGGGGATGACAGATCGTGGTTCCTAGCTATTAGGACCTCACGATCTGTCTCTCCTCACAGAACAGAACAGGGATTTGTGTGTTTACACACACACGTCCCTGTTCTGCCTCTTGTTCCTGTGATCGCTCGTGGCCGGCGGTCATTGCGACCGTTGGCCACAAGCATCGGCACCCCCGCAGTGAAGTGGGCGCGCGTGCACCTTCTATCCCGCTTAAAAGGAACCGACGTATAGCTACGACGGCTCGCGGGATCGTGCCGACCTGCCGCAATATAATGACGGCGGCTGGTCGGCAAGCGGTTAAAGAAAAATTGAAAGGCCAAACCCAAATAATCCTGTCTTTAAGTGGGGTCCCCTTGATGGCAACTACCTCCATGATGCTACTGTATGTCACCCGCATCTGAAGGAGGGTTCTGTGTACAGTGGTGGATTTTGGTTTTGTGCTGCCCTAGGCAAAACTAAAATCGGGCCCCACAACGTACATTTTACTATTCATAGGAGGCGATTTAAAGGCGATTTACAGGTTATCACTTTAGATGTACAGAGGAGGTCTGGTGCTAGAATTACTGCCCATGATCTGACGTTGGCGGCGATACCCCACATGTGTGGGACGATCGCTGTTTGCGTGCATGTGGGACTGACACGTGCCGATCCTGGCTTTGCTTGGCTGTCCTGCAGTGGGGCGGGAGAGACCGAGGGAGGCGGCGGGAGGCTAGTAAGCCGCTCCAATTGCTATTACAAGAGAGCCATCCGCTGGTTCCAAAAAATGATACCGGGGTGATTCCTGCAGCTGCAGGCATCGTACCGGTATGGGGGGCCGCCCCCCTTGAAAAATGCCGCCCAAGGCAAACGCCTTGTTTGCCTTGTGGTAGATACGCCCTTGTCTGTGTATGGCACAGGTATTATCTTTAAGACCAGGCGTTTCCTGGCACTTATAGTTTACAACAAGTTTAAATCAGTATTTTTTGCTAGAAAATTACTTTTACCCCCAAACATTATACATTTTTTTTTTTTAGTAGAGAGCCTTGGGAATAAAAAGGTGATCATGGCAATTTTTTTTATCACACGGTATTTGCGCAACAGTTTTGGAAACAAATGCACTTTAATGAATAAAAAATAAAAATAAAACGCAATATTTACACCAATTTTTTTTTTTTTTTAATTTGAAAGATGATGTTACACCGAGTAAATAGATACCAAACTTGTCACACTTTAAAATTGCACACACGCGGGGAATGGTGACAAACTGTGGTTGGCAAGTGTTAAAGCGGAGCCCCACCCAAAAGGCGCAGCTCCACTGATCAGCCATCTCCCGACCTCTGCTGCCACACTTGGCTCCTTTCGGGGGGGGGGGGGGGGGGGGTGGCAGGTACCTGATTTTTACCCACTTCTAGCTTGACCCCCTCCTCCTTCCCCCACCACAGCCAGCCCATTGAGAAAGCGCACTGCGATTCGTGCATGCGCAGTAGGAAACCGCAAGGCTTCACTGCTGGTATTTGTAGCTGCTGGCTTTTAGTTTTTTTCTGTTTTGTTTTTTTTTGGGGGGGTAAAACTCCATTTTAAGAAAATGCAGACTGACTTCACTCTGAACTCCAGATTTTTAAGACACAAATTAATACAGCCCTGTCATTTCATTCCTGCTATGTGGCTGCTGTACCATGTACTTGTATAAAAAGAGTATCCTGTGCTCTCTGTATTGCTCCCTTTGTGTGAAATCCCTGGTGTTCCCTCCAGTCCCCCTGCTTTCCTATTAAAAATTTACCACACTAGGCATGAGAGCACATCCATCCTACAGCGGTGGTCAGTTTTCTGGCTATGATGGGAACTCAGCCTGTTCTGCTCTAATGATCAGACTTGTCCTGATACAATCCCCCCACTCCCCCCTCCCGCACAGCCATTCCCTGGGAAGATCAGTGCACTGCTGTTTCTCCACACCCAGCTCTCTGAGCTTCTTCTGCAGCTGACAACAGAGGGTATGTGATCACTGAAAACAAAAAAGGAAAGAAAAAGGTATTTATAATGTTTTTAAATGTATACACAAATGTGTACCTTTTGTTTCTATTTTAAACTGAATGGGTTGCTTTACAAGGTCATTAACCACATGCGTACCGCAGTTTGTCACAGCCTGATTCTGGGTTTTGGGTGTACGAATCCCCTGCTGGCACCCGCAGAAGTAAGAAACAAAGCAATCTGTTAGTAAAAGCAGCACACATTACACATTGTTAGTGTAGCGGTACCCCCGTGATTGCTGCTGATTGACTCTATACCCCACTGGCTACCCCGACTCTGCAGATCCTCTCTTACCTCTGACACCTTGGGTTCCATTCTGCAATATGATGTTAGCAATGAGAAACTCACACAATGTCACTGAACCACTCAGAACGTTTAATAAAGTAAATAATGGAACACAATGAACAGCATGAATAAACACAAGTGATAATTGACAATAGGTATCACTTAATTCAGATATGCAAAACTTATAACCTTATATTCACTTAAGGGAGTATATGTGAACAGGTGTACAGAGGGATAAGTACTCAATATCTTTGAAACATATATTAAATACCTTCCCACTGAAGCCTCAACACACAGACCAAATTGCAGTATAATATTCCTTGCATTCAAATACACAGTGTAAAGTCTAACATATACTCAATGGCTCCCCCTAGGCTATAAATCAGAGTTCAACTTACAAGTAGAGCAGCAATGCTTGATAAAAGAGGAAGATAGTGAAAGTTCTTTAACTCTGGATATCTTCAGCTAGCCTGATGTTTTAACTGCAGTATTTGTAATCCACAAAGCAAAGGAAAAGAAATGACTGTAGAATAAATGATATGCTGATGACTGCTTAACTGAAGAAATATAACCACTTGTAGATTCCTCCTTATATGTGAGTGTAATACAGTACTGACCTTACAGCGCAGGGGAAAAGACAAGGCCCCAAAGTTCAGCTGTATGATGCTTGTGAAGAAGTAGATTCACCTCCGTGGAACTACAAGTCTCACCAGCAGTCTGTAGAAAGAACTCACTCAGCAATACTGTACTCTCTACTGAAATGGGCAGGTGCCCTCTCACCACAATAGACCCCAAGGGCTGTGAGGCTCCGTCCGGAATCCCCTCCTGGTGTCTCGGTCCGGTGAAGATGGTGCCGCCGCGCTGCAACTTCCGGTGGGCTGAAGTGCAGGGCTTCAAGTTACTCTGAAGCGCAGGCCGGTCCGCTTGCTAAGATGGCAAAGCTGTGCCGCAGTCTTTCACTCCTGGTCACACACACAGACCTCCTGCTGGCAGGGGCTAAAAACAGGCCACGCTGGTCCTTTTATTACTGCTCCCAGCAGGCAGTGCTGCGCGCTTTGCATTGTCAGTATGGTAGTTCAGAGCTGATCCAGCTAACAGAGTCACTTCCTTCTCCAAACTACATCTCCCACAGTACTTTGCTGCATTCCTTCTCAGGAATAAGAACAAAAATCCTAACAGGACCCAGCAGGCACTAGAGGGAGCCAAACTCATTTAAAATAACAACTGTAATAACTATAGTAGCAAACCCTTGGCTACATTAGACACACATCTAACCCCTTGATCACCCTGGATGTTGACCCTTTCCCAGCCAGTGTCTTTAGCACAGTGGCAGTGTATAGTATGATCACTGTATTAGTGTCACTGGTCCTGTCAGTGGCAGTAAGGGCTCTTTCACACATTGATGTCCGTTTTCACGGACTCCGCTTGCTCAGCAGGGATCGCTCCGTTGATCCCCGCTGAGCAGGTGGATGACAGGTCTGTCTCTGCTCACTGTGCAGGGATGGACCTGTCAGAGCCCCGCTGTACTCAATGGGGGATCGGATGAAAACGCATCCGCTTGTCCGTTTCCATCCGATCCGCCAGACGCTTGGAAAATAGGACCACCATCCGTCTGGATTTAGCGGAGCGGATCGGATCAGATCAGATGTCAGTGTACATGTCACCGCTGACATCCGTCGCTCCAAAGAGGTACATGGAGCGTCCGATCAGGTCTGCCTGAAAAACTGACAGGCGGACCCTAACGATCCATATGTGTGAAAGAGCCCTTAGTTAGCCCCCCCCCCCCCCCCCCCCCCAGCTCCAGTTAGTTTTAGATTGCCTGATGCACTATTGCATTCCCATTATAAGTCGCTGATCACTGCCATTAGTAGTATAAAAAAAAATTGAAAAATCAATACAAATTGCAGTATATATCCTATAGTTTGTAGGCGCTATAACTTTCATGCAAACCAAATAATATACACTTATTGGGATTACATTATTTATTTATTTTTTACTGGCTGATGAGTGTTCCTCGGGAAGACTTCTCCATTTGCTTTATTGCCTCTGAGGAACATTCCCCTACCTATCGCACTGGAAACAGAGACACAGACTCCCCATTTTTATTCCGCTCTCTACCTATTGCCCCCCTCCTTTTTTTCTCTCCCCCTCTTCCTGGACCCTCATATCTTGTTCGAGAGTTTTCCTAAACCCAGGGACAAAACACCACTAGGAGGACGATATTGGCCAAAGTGCATATTATATTTTCATCGCCTTATTGCAGAAGGTCCCTCCAAAGACAAAAATCTTTATGTGCATATCCTGGGTGGGAGAAACTTTCAATCTTATATACCTCTCATGTCCCCTTCTCCGATCCCTATTTTCTCCTATATAAAAGATGTTCTGCAAGCTCATTAGCTTCTAATGAAATGTTGTGATGTGATCTAATGTGTTGTGATGTTATAAACTTCCTGAGCCAAAGACTACCAAAGACTACCATAATACAGCCCTGACCTACCCTGTTTCCCCGAAAATAAGACCTAGTGTGATTGTGGGTAATGGCTGCAATATAAGCCCTACCCCCCAAATAAGCCCTAGTTAAAGTCCTTGTAGGTCTTATTTTCAGGGTAGGGCTTATTTTTGGGAAACAGGGTAGGGCTTATTTGGGGGGTAGGGCTTATATTGCAGCCATCGCCGACAATCACGCTAGGTCTTATTTGCGGGGAAACAGGGTATTACCACATGTCTCACCATTATCTACCCGCACATGTGCTATTCAAATGTAAGGTTTGATGTCATAATTTGGCACAAGATTGGGGCGAATGCCCACTGTTCATTTGCTGTAATAGACTTTGATTGTGAGAAGTTTGTAACATTGACTTTGTATGTGTTGTTTAATACCAATTAAAATATGTTTGGAAAAAATATATATATATATATAACATTTTTATTGGATATGTTTTGTAACAGAAAGTAAAAATTTGTTTTGTTTTTTTTTTTTATATCGTAAAAAAGAAATAACCCAGTGGTGATCAAATACCACCAAAAGAAAGGTCTATTTGTGAAAAAAAATGATATCAATTTAATTTGTGTACAGCGTTGCATGACCGAGCAATTACCAGATAAAGTAGCGCAGTGCTAAATAGCAAAAAATGGTCTGGTCATGAAGGGGGTAAAACCTTCCAGAGCTCAAGTGGTTGGTATTTTTTTAAATGCGAGTAGTGTAAGCACCTGATTTTGACTGGGTATCAGCCTCCTGCAGTCCCTGTACAGTACAGCTCAGACTGGGAGTGGAAAAGCAGCCATTATTTATTGCTACAGTGCTAACGAGCGACATTCTGATAGCACACCTCCCAACTTTTTAAGATGGGAGCGAGGGACACCAATTAGCAAAAGTAGGCATAGGACACGCCCCCTTAAAGGAGAATTGTTTTAATGATTAATTAAGTGCTTTTTTTTTTTACCACTACTATTCCTTTATATTGCCTTTTGACATTTACAAATGGAGCAATTTAGAAATTGGATGAAAGGTTTAGCGCTGGGAGACACTTTTTGAAAGATAAATAGCGCATTTTATATACAACTATATAGATCAGACCAAAATGAGGGACAAATGAAAAGGAATGAGGGACAGAGGGACTTTGTTCCAAATCAGGGACAGTCCCTCGAAATCAGGGACAATTGGGAGCTATGTGATAGGAAAAGAGAGACAAAGTCAGTCTTCTGCTTCTACTTTCACTGTCCAGTCACAGGGTGGAGGAGGGACAAGACCTGTATGTGTTACTAAACTGCAGTGGAGAAAAATCAGGTTTCCTCTTCAGCCAGACAGGACTGTGTTGTGTGGCAGAGCTTTGCAAACCTCAGGACTGGATGGACATAAATACAGATCCTTTGAAATATAAAAGAGCTCCCACACGTGTATTTTATCTGTATATTAAAGCGAAACTACACTGCATTTGAACACCACAAATCAAAAAACACTGTTTAATTCATTTTTACTATTTAAAGCAAACTTCCCCATCCAAGCAGGTCTCCATGCTTTATTTTGTTGGGAAATCACTTTGGCAAACACTCACTTATGCCATCTTGAATAAGGGCAGTTGATTCATATAGCATTTACTTCATGGAATCCATCTGCCACTAGCTCAGGCATGCAGGCAGGAGGGTGTGCTTTACTGAGAAAACACCTCCTCCCCTCCTGTAGACTGCTGGGATGACATCATTTGCCTAGGCATGGAAACCAGAAATCAATTGAAGAAATGTTAAAAAAAACGTTTAAAGCAAGTAAATATGATTCACTTTCCTATCTATTTACTAATGCTGACAGTATAATGTTTAAAGGTCAATGCTAATTGAGAGAGTGGAGTTCCACTTTAAGCTTCTCTCCTGGAGTTCAGCCTTTAATGCAGGAATGCTGTAGATTGAGTGAAAGTACCATTTTATGTTAAATTAAATTCCAATTACTACAGGTATGGCGAGCTTAAAGAGGAACTGCAGTCTGCTCACATCATTTTTAATAAAAACATCTTTGCCATTCTGAAGCTTCCCTCCAACCACTTTGCATATTATTTTATATATACTGTGATTCTGTACTTTATTATTATTATTATTATTATTATACAGGATTTATATAGCGCCAACAGTTTACGCAGTGCTTTACAACTTGAGGGTAGACAGTACAAATACAATACACTTTAATGCAGGAGGAATCAGAGGGCCCTGCTCCTTAGAGCTTACAATCTAATGCCCCGTACACACGGTCGGACCTTGTTCGGACATTCCGACAACAAAATCCATGGATTTTTCCGACGGATGTTGGCTCAAACTTGTCTTGCATACACACGGTCACACAAAGTTGTCGGAAAATCCGATCGTTCTAAACGCGGTGACGTAAAACACGTACGTCGGGACTATAAACGGGGCAGTAGCCAATAGCTTTCATCTCTTTATTTATTCTGAGCATGCGTGGCACTTTGTGCGTCGGATTTGTGTACACACGATCGGAATTTCCGACAACGGATTTTGTTGTCGGAAAATTTTATAGCCTGCTCTCAAACTTTGTGTGTCGGAAAATCCGATGGAAAATGTGTGATGGAGCCCACACACGGTCGGAATTTCCGACAACAAGGTCCTATCACACATTTTCCATCGGAAAATCCGACTGTGTGTACGGGGCATCAGAGGGAAGGTCAAGAGATACAAGAGGTAATAACTGTGGGCGATGTGCTGATTGAGAAGATAAATGTACAGTTGTTAGGTGGGGGCCAGATAGGCTTCTCTGAAGAGATGAGTTTTCAGGGATCGTCTGAAAGTGGATAAAGTAGGAGAAAATCGGACGGATTGGGGTAGAGCATTCCAGAGGATGGGAGAGGCTCTGGAAAAGTCCTGAAGGCGAGCATGGGATGAGGTGACAAGGGAGTTTGAGAGCAGGAGGTCTTGGGAGGAGCGAAGAGAACGATTAGGTTGGTATTTTGTGACTAGGTTAGAGATGTAGCTGGGGGCCAGGTTGTGTATGGCTTTGTAAGTTATAGTTAGTATCTTGAATTGAATTCGGTGACTGAGTGGCAGCCAATGGAGGGATTGGCAGAGGGGTGTGGCAGACGCTGAGCGGTTTGTGAGGTGGATGAGCCTGGCAGCAGCGTTCATGACGGACTGAAGTGGGGATAGACTATTTAGAGGTAAACCAATGAGGAGGGAGTTGCAGTAGTCGAGGCGGGAGATGACCAGGGAGTGGATTAGAAGCTTTGTGGTGACATTGGTTAGGAAGGGGCGTATCTTGGAGATGTTGCGGAGATTGAGGCGGCAAGCTTTGGATAGTGATAGAATGTGGGGTCGAAAGGTTAGTTCAGAGTCCAGGATTACACCTAGGACCTTGGCGTGGGGAGATGGGTTGATAGTTGAGCCGTTGATATTGACAGAGAAATCAGGGGAAGTGGCACCTGAGGGAGGAAATATCATGAGCTCGCTTTGGATAGGTTGAGTTTGAGGAAGTGATGTGACATCCAGGCTGATATGTCTGCTAGTAAGTTGGTAATGCGTGAGGAGACAGATGAAGAGAGCTGGGGGGTGGAGAGATAGATTTGGGTGTCATCAGCGTAGAGATGATATTTAAAGCCGTGGGAGGCAATCAACTGACCCAAGGAGGTGGTGTAGATTGAGAAAAGGAGGGGTCCAAGAACAGAACCTTGGGGGACCCCAACGGAGAAAGGAAGAGGAGAGGAGGAAGTAGAATTGTAAGTGACACTGAAGGAGCGGTGGGATAGGTAGGATGAGAACCAGCGAAGAGTACAGTCACGGAGACCAAAGGAGTGGAGTTTATTGAGGAGGAGGGGGTGGTCCACTGTGTCAAAGGCAGCAGATTCTTGCCAAATATGCTGCAGAAATCTCCCTCCACTAAGTCTGGCTGCAGCCATTTTAACTGTGGGCAGCTGAAGCTGATGCCTGTTCACTTCCTGGAATTACACAGACACACAGAGGCACACCTCCAGCTCTGCAGTTCTCATTGGCCCTCTTATCACACCCCCTCCCTTCCTGGCAAACTCTCACGAGAGTGAGAGAGAGCGCTGTGAATGATGTCATAAGCCTAGGCCAATGACTAGACAAGAAACAGTAAGTGAGCTGTATAAGGTATTTACTTGCAGAAAAAAAATGTTTTACTATCCAAAGTTAAAACAACAAGAGCAGAAGATTTAATAGATGGAAAGTTGAAAAAAATGACTGAAGGTCTGCTTTTATTAAAGCAGAACTATTCTCACCTCCATTCCAGCACTGAAGTGTCATGGAGCTCCCTCACTGGCCACTGACGTCTTTGGCCCATCTTCATCTTGGTTCCAATTTCCAGCCATTTTCATTGCCCAGGCCAAGATGATGTCAATCCTACGCATGCGCATCTCAGTGTACAGTGTGTACAGGTAGGTAAGAAAACTTTAAAGTGATTGTAAAGTCTTTATTTTTATTTTTTTTATAAAAAACAGGTTCCTGCTCTACGCACAGGAGCCCCGCCGGCGCACCTGGCTCCTTCTCTTCTCGGTGTGCCACCATAGAAAGCCGCTTCCTATGGTGGCATAGCTCCCACTTCCTATGGTGGCATAGCTCCCAACCGTCACTGATTTTGAGGGACTGTCCCTGATTTGAAACAAAGTCCCTCTTTCCTCCTCATTTGTCCCTCATTTTGGTCTGATCTATATTGTTGTATATAAAATGCAATATTTATCTTTCAAAAACAGTTTTGCAGTGCCAAACCTTTCATTCAATTTCTAAATTGCCGCATTTGTAAATTTCAAACGCCAGCATAAAGGAATAGTAGTGGTAAAAAAAAAAAGACACTTGTGGGTTTAACCAATCATTTTTTTTTTTATAATGTCCCTCCTTCCCACTTCAAAAAGTTGGGAGGTATGTGGTGGCACACCTTCATACTCAATCCAGAGCCATGCTGCCTGTGTGTCTATTGACTCAGACAGTGCGGCTCAGCCCCCCCCCCCCCCCCATCCTCCACAACCTCATCACAAAAAGGAGGATTTCACCGTGTCAGATCAAAGTGTGGTTGCCACATCCCTGATATACAATTGAGAAAAAGAAAAATCCCCCTTCATTGGGACTTTTCAGGCAACACACACGTGTATTTAAGCAAAAAGTTATATTTATTGAATATGCATAAAAACATACGATCATAAGGTGATCATATTAAAAAAGACATCAGGATTTTACAAAAAAATGTGCAGACATGGAAAACAACAAAATCAAAAAACAACAAGTTACATGAAAAATATGACAGCAAAATTAGTACTTTCCGGTATATAGTGATCCCCGGTACCTGACGCGTTTCGGGTTAAAACACCTTCGTCAGGGGTATAAAGTAGGAGTATGTACGGTCAGAGTTTTGTTTTTACATGCAAACGATTCCTTAAAGAAAGATGGGTGAAGCAGCTGTGCCAGCGGGGGTGTATGTGGGCGCCAACCAAAAAGAAGTTCCCTATATTAACATTTGCCTGGTGATCAGCAAATGGTCAATTATGGCAATTTGACAGAACAAAGTCCGTTGATCTATACAGGGTGGGAGGCTAATCAGAGCTTTAAATAAAGCTCCAAGTCAGTAAATGACTCCAAGGCGTCCCGTGTTCTATGGGTATGTCTCCCCGTGTAGATGTGAAGAAACACAAAGGTTGGTGTCTCCCCGCTTTGCAGTGCTAGGGTTTGACTGACAGCGGTGGGAACCAATGGCTCCTGCTGCACTTAGCAAAGCTTGTGAGAGTGGGGGAAAGAGGAGAGAGCCACGGCAGATGACTATTCACGGTTCCAGCCGGTGGTCGCTTCAGCACCCGCTTACATACACAGCCATCTCTACAAGAACTTGTGCTTTGGGAATAGTGCGTTTAAGCCGCTGCAAATGGGCACAGAGCTGAATTGAGTGAGGACTCCGGTAAGTATTAGAGGGGGTGAGGGGGCAATACGGGCAAGGAATGCATTAAGAAAAAAAATATTTAGGCTTTAGAACCACTTCAATGCAGAGCAAATGTAGTATGTCTGTTCTACATTAAATTAAAAAAAAAAAAAAAAAGCCTATTTGCAAATTTTTTTTTATTATTAAAGTTCTACTTTAAGAGTCTTCTTTTGCATGCAACTTTTTTTTAAATTTCCTTTTCAAATGATGGAGTTTCTTTAAAAAACAAACAAACAAACAAAACAATAGCAACTTTTATATTAGTATCCTGATAGCTACCATTTAAAGCGGAGTTCCACGCAAAAATGGATTCCTCCCCCCTCCAGTGTCACATTTGGTACCTTCCGGCGATAGATCTCTGCAGAATCTGCAGCGATCTATGCCATGTCTGGCCCCTCCTCGGTTCCTCCGCCCCCCCCCCCCGTCCCCGTCCCCGTCTTCTGGGAGACACACAGGTCCCAGAAGACAGCAGGGACCAGTCAGGACGCACAGCGCGACTCGCGCATGCGCAGTATGGAACCAGGCTGTGAGGATCTTGGATTTATAGAACTGTGTTTCTGGATGCTGTAAAGATTTATTACAATTACAGTTATTATAAATAGAGGCGCCCAGAGTGAATTTATTATGACATTGAATCATTAATCTATATACTGACATATTTAGCAGAAACAAGTCACTCTGTCTAATTAGTGGATTGCTGTACATTCAAATGTTTATTTGCACATCCTCTATTTCATTTTCATATCAATCTCCTTAAAATAGTTTAAAGAATATTAATGGTTGAATATAGTGACACTAAATTCTGGCTTAACAAAATTCTGTTAAAGTACAGTGGAACCTCGGTTTGTGAGTAACGCGGTTAACGAGCGTTTCGCAAAACGAGCACTGTATTTCTAAAAATCCTGACTCGGTTTGCGAGTGTTGTCTCGCAAAACGAGCAGGATTCAGGCCAAAAGCGGTGTGCAGTACCGCTTTTGGCCTGAGGTGGGGGGCGCTGGAGCCGAACAGTGCTGATCGTCGGCCGTTTCTGAGGCTCTCCGGCGCCCCCCCCCGCCTCTGGCCGCATACGGTATTGCATCCCATTGAAGTCAATGCGGAACAAATTATTTTAGTTTCCATTGACTTCAATGGGAAAACTCGCTTTGATATGCGAGTACTTTGGATTACGAGCATACTTCTGGAACGGATTATGCTCGTAATCCCAGGTTCCACTGTATGTATTTAATGTATGGTATTGTACGGAGCAGCCTGGAACCCCCTCTTCTGGGGTCCCCCACAGGCGCTCTTGGCTCCTTCTCTTCTCTGTGTGCAATCACATTTCCTATGTTGGGCACACCTGTGGGCTCGCTCCTTATCGGGGCTGTGTGTGTCCATTGACACACACACAGCCAGGCTTGGTCCTGCCCCCCACTTGCTGCTTAAAGGATCTGATTGACAGCAGCAAGAGGCAATGGCTCCCACTGCTTCCTCTGTGCCTGTGAGGAGAGAGAGAGACCAGCGCTGTTGCAGACAGGTACAGCACTGGATCAAGATATGACTCAGGTATGTATAAAGGGGGGTGATGGGGCGATACAACTAGTGGGGACATTTTTTACCTTAAGGCAGGAAATGCATTAACCACCTGACCTCCAGAAGATTTGCCCCCTTCATGACCAGGCCATTTTTTGCGATACGGCACTGTGTTGCTTTACCTGACAATTGCGCGGTTGTGTGACACTGTACCCAAAAAAAATGTATGTCCTTTTTTTCCCACAAATAGAGCTTCTTTTTGTTGGTATTCGATCACCTCTGCGGTTTATAATTTTTGCGCTCTAAACAAAAAAAGATCAACAATTTTTGGAAAAAAAATATGTTTTTTACTTTCTGCTATAAAACATACCTAATAAAAAAAAAAATTTAAAAAATTGAATCTCTTCATAAATTTAGAGCAATACCTATTCTGCTACATGTTTTTGGTAAAAAAAAATCCCAATAAGCGTATATTGATTGGTTTGTGCAAAAGTTTTAGTGTTTACAAACTATGGGATATTTTTATTTATTTTTTTTTTTTGTACTAGCAATGGCGGCAATCAGCGATTTATAGCAGAACTGCAATACAGTATTTCAGTAGAAAAATTGGACACTTAGGCCCCTTTCACACTTGTGCGACTTCAAAGTTGCGTGACTTTAAGGCGATTTCGCGGCTGCAATTTTGCAGCGATTTTGCCGCAATTTGGGAGCAGTACTACTTTGTACAACTTTGCCACAACTTTGGCATTAACCATTCTCAGCTTGTGCTTACAAAGTCGCACTGTAATCGTTTCTATATTATTCAGGTACGATTTGCATGCTACTTGAGGGTTTAACATTGAGGTCTATGGACATCAACTCGCATGGAAGTTGGACCAAAGTAGTGCAGGGACTACTTTGAAGTCGGCACGACTAAGGCCCCTTTCACACTTATACGAATTGTCCCACGATTTTGTACTGCGAAATCGTATGACAAGTCATTCTCCATGATTTTCAATGACTACCATTCATTTTGGCACGACTTTAAGTCATGCCGACTTCAAAGTAGTCCCTGCACTACTTTGGTCCAACTTCCATGCGAGTTGATGTCCATAGACCTCAATGTTAAACCCTCAAGTAGCATGCAAATCGTACCTGAATAATATAGACACGATTTCAGTGCGACTTTGTAAGCACAAGCTGAGAATGGTTAATGTCAAAGTTGTGGCAAAGTCGTACAAAGTAGTACTGCTCCCAAATCACGGCAAAATCGCGCTAAAATCGCATGACTTTGAAGTCGCACAAGTGTGAAAGGGGCCTTAAAGTCGCGCCAATATGAATGGTAGTCATTGAAAATCATGGAGAATGACTTGTCATACCATTTTGCAGTACAAAATCGTGGGACAAGTCGTATACGTGTGAAAGGGGACTAACTGACACTTTTAACACTTTTTGGAGACCAGTGACACTAATATACTGATCAGTGCTAAAGAATATGCACTGTCACTGTATAAAAGACACTGGCTGGGAAGGGGTTAACAGGGCAATCGAAGGGTTAAATGTGTTCCTAGCCAGTGCCTGTGTACTGTGGGGGAGGTTCTTTTACTAAGGGAAGGCATAGATCCAGGTTACCTGCTTTGCAGGAACACAGGATCAATACCCTCCCTACTGACAGAACGGCGATTTGCCTTGTAATGTCTTCTGTCTCCCCTCAGTGGTACATCTCTCCACGCTGGAGATGCTGAGAGGAGACACATATATACACAGAAAATCAGGTAAAACTCTTCTCCCCTTACCACCCATGAATTGAAGATTTGATACACTATATGCCATTCTAAAGGCAAGTACTAACTTTTTTGCTTTCCTTTTAGTTGTGGGCCTTCCTTCTCTTTGGAACTTTCCCATTGGAATTTACTAAAGCTCTCGCACATTTTGCCCCACTGCGCTTGGTTTGTACCCGGTGTGGCACATCTTACCTGCCTTTCAATGCCATTATGATGGCATTGGCAATCTGCGCCTAAATTATGCAACTGCACATACACCTCTGCTCTGCAATTTAGGTAAGATATCATACTTAAACACACCTAACCTCCCCCACCTCTCTTTTCCTTTTCCTTCCCTCTCTCACCCCCCCCCCATGCCCCCCGTCCCCCCTTCCTCTCCCCCCTCACCTTCCTTCCTCCCTCCCCCTTTTTTCCTCCTTCTTGTGTTTGTGAGACACCGCTGCACATGAAAAAGTATGATCTGTAACTGCATTTTTGTCAAAGTTCTATGTTGAAGTACTTGCATTTTACTAATGGGCAACCATAAAGGCCCCACAACGATGTAGGGGTTGTGCAGAAACCTATTCATATGGTGCATATGTAATATCAATATTTTACCTAACATTATTTTATTATGTATCTAATTTTGTAATTCTGTATCTTTAGGACATTTCTAATATGTACATGCCTTCTGTACTGCTTTAAAGACCCTGACGAAGCAGGGTTTCGTGTGAAACGCGTAGGCCATATCCTTGACACCTTATACCAGGACTCGCACACCCTGGACTAAAGATACAGTAAACTGTATTCTTCTTCAGACTGTAATATGTTTTAAAAGTTTCCATCCATGGATGGCAAATAAAGTTTTTCTATATTTTTAAAATTGCGTTATAAATTATTACTCACTCTCCACTGAGGCACATTAGTCAAGTGAATGCCACAAGATTAGAAAAAAAGAGGGTATTGTATCATTAATAGGTACCATCATCCTTTAAATATTTAGAGCAATATTGTTTGAAAGAGAGAAACAGTTAGGACCTCTCCAATTGAGTCCTATCTCTTCCAGAAAGGGGGGTTTAGGACTATTACGGTACCAAAGGGATATAGACAAAGGTGTATATAAAATCTTTCAGTTTATTGAAAAGTAAGACATTAAAAGGTCCACATATGGACACAACTAAAGGTAAACAATAGCATAATACAAAAGTGTTTACAGCAATGTTGACAAGGAAATTTTTTGTAAATAATGCCCGCAGGGGTAAAGGCTGCCCTTGTGGGCTAAGGTTGGTGAATGCAATATTAATTAATGATTACTTTCTCCAATGTCATTGTTTTGTTTGCTTGTATACTGTTTATATCCCTCACTTAAATATACAGCTGCTTTGGTAATGTTGATTTTTTGTTCTGTAGAAAATGTACTAAGACGCCTCCTGAAGAAGCGGCTAGACCGCGAAACTGTAGAGGTCACGTTCGCAAGTACTAAATAACCTGCCTTCATTTACCCCTGCGGGCATTATTTACAAAAATTTCCTTGTCAACATTGCTGTAAACACTTTTGTATTATGTTATTGTTTACTTATAGTTGTGTCCATATGTGGACCTTTTAACCTCCCTGGCGGTATGAATATTTCAGATTTTAGGTGCTGAAAGCGGTACAATTATTTCGCACAGAAATTTGACGTTTTATATTGTAGGCCTGTAATTCTTAGGAATAGTTCACCTAAATCTGTCCAAACAGAGTCTAGTAGACATCCCGGGTATGATAAAGTTTGAAAAATGAAATAAAAAATTATAATATAATAAATAACTATAAATAATTATAACAAATAATTATATAATAATAATAAAAATTATTCAATAATGTAATCAAATCAAAAACACTGAAATTTGCTCAGTTGCAGAATTGTCGCTTTCGTTACTTTTAGTGTTTGATGATGAATTTCCCCACAAATCACTATCACTCAATTCTGCAAGTGATTCTAATTTATTATCGCTGTTTTCTAGCTGGTCTAAAGCCACTTTTGATGTAAAGGGACAGTTTTGGTTGCTATGGACAATCTCCAGTTTCCAGGCAGAAAGAACAGTTTTTATAATATAAGACTGCATGCAGGACACTGGACAGACCACTAGGGACAAAGGGGATGTGTAATTATTTGATACAGTACTGTAATCTGTAAGATTACAGTATACTGTATCTGTACTGTGTGTTTTACTTTTTGAATTTGCCGCCGAACTCCGTCCCCGTGCGTCGCAACGCTCGCAGGGAACGGAGCTCGGCACTGTGAATCGAGCGAGACACGGTGGCTCGCCGATCACAGCGAGGAGACATCGCAGGATCCAGGGGACAAGGTAAGTAAACTCTTCCTGGATCCTGCGATGCGATCCAGAGTCTGGCTCGGGGATACCGCTTTTGGTATTAAAAATCCACCCCGAGCCAGACTCGGGAATACCGCCAGGGGGGTTAATGTCTTACTTTTCAATAAACTGAAAGATTTTATATACACCTTTGTCTATATCCCTTTGGTACCGTAATAGTCCTAAACCCCCCTTTCTGGAAGAGATAGGACTCAATTGGAGAGGTCCTAACTGTTTCTCTCTTTCAAACAATATTGCCCACTGAGGCACATGTAGAGTCCCACTCTGCTCCTTTTTGAATTTCTTGCATCTACTAGGGATCTACTAGGGACGGTGCCTCCGTGGAGTTATAATTACTTTATGTCTACACCCACCCTCATACATAGGCCATGACCAATGTTGAGTGCTGAAATCCAGAAGTGCAGGTTGATGGAACTTGTTTGTCATGAATGATGATAACCAAAAGGATTTAGATCATATAGTGGAGAGGAGACAACAAATCTGAGATGTGTCTACGAAAAGGGGTTATAATGATTTTGGATGGGGAGAAATGTAGCTAGAGCAGCCTTTCCCAACCTCTGTACCCCAAGTGAACCCTACAAACAAGTTTCAGGTATTGGGGAATCCTTGCCAAAATCAATTTTCTGTGATCAGTTGTAAAAATGCCCCTATATTGGTTGCCAGTGGATAGATCCCCCCCTTACAGTGGTAGTCAGAGTGACAAGTTTACAGGCAGCTAAAAAATATCATTGGTGTCTTGCAGCTGGCTCTACCAAGTGACCCCAGAACTATGCAGATACCTTCAACTGGGAGGTCAATTATTAGCCACAGCTCAAGGAACCCTTAGCAGATTAAAGAGAAACCCAGGGTTCCATAGAACTCTGGTTGAGAATGGCTGGACTAGAGAGAGGAGTGACCTGGCTGCAGTGGAGGATAGCTATACTGATATCTGCTATGGTTGCAAGGAGGTAGAGGGTAATTGATATGGCTGAAGAACCAGTTGATATTAACATTGATCTGTGTCTGTACAAGTGGGCAGATGTGTCTATAAGGTAGGGTTGCCACCTCCTCCCTTTAAACCTGAACACATATTAATTACACAGGTTCTGTGGCTGATTAAGGTGGAAGCTAAACTCACTAATGCTGCGTACACACGGTCGGACTTTTCGTCTACAAAAGTCCGACGGACGCCGACGGACTAAAGCTGGCTGGCAATCCGATCGTGTGTGGGCTTCCCCGGACTTTCAGCGGACTTTTCCAGCCGCAAATCTGACGGACTTTAGATTTGAAACATGCTTCAAATCTTTACGTCGTTACTACGCCGGACCCAGAAATCCGCTCGTCTGTGTGCTAGTCCGACGGACAAAAACCCACGCTAGGGCAGCTATTGGCTACTGGCTATCAACTTCCTTATTTTAGTCCGGTGTACGTCATCACGTACGAATCCGTCGGACTTTTGTGTGATCGTATGTAGGCAAGTCCGTTCGTAAGAAAGTCTGCCGCAAGTCCGCCAAAAGTCCGCCAAAAGTCTGACAAAAGTCGGTCGAAAGTCTGTCGGACTTTTGTAGCCGAAAAGTCCGACCGTGTGTACGCGGCATTAGTGTCTTACCTGCATTCAATTAGCCTCAGAACCTGTGTAATTATTATGTGTTCGGGTCTGAAGGGATGAGGTGGCAACTCTACTATAAGGTGGTGTAAGTGCTGTGGTGGCAAGACCAGTTGATATTGCTGTTGGGGGGTGTTGGATGGACATGGAGCAAGGGGTTGGTGTGGCCCAATAGGAAGGGGGGATTATTGTGACTACAGGGGGAACAAAGCAGATAGAAAATAAAAATTATATTACAAAAACAATATGGACAAGCAGATTGCAGGGAAAGAGAACTAGGGTGCACTGTACAATTTCACAAATAAAGATTATGTTTTTTTGTCTTCTGCATGCGTGTGAAAAAGGTGGCGTTACCATCTAGGTCAGGTTGCCCCCACTTTGTAAGTGAGACATTAAAGACGTGCGTTATCAATGCCGTTGAAAACAGGATGTGATAATAAACCCAAAGCTGTCGGCTTTAACTCTTTTCAAGTAAATGGTAAGCTGCTGTCTCGAGTCCAGCTTTCCCAAATCTCATAGCAAGCCGACTTAGGTTACATACGCACTGAACTCTGAGCCACCAGAACTTTGCGGCCTAATTCCACTTTCCCACTTGTAACGACTGTAACACTTCACCAGATTTTGGGATCAGCGTGTGATTGACATCAACTCATGTTTCCTGAACTGAGAGAACACTGCGCAAGATTTATTCTAGATGAAAAAAAATGTATGAAGTCTGGTGTGAGTGGGTGTTCGAGAGCGGCAGAAACTGGCAGTGGAATGTGCAATGTTGGGGGCAGAGAAACTCTCAATTTCCTGTAATGCAATTCAACAAATGTTAGATGTGGGAGAAAGATTCACCAAGCTCTGACAGAGAACGTAAGCCCTCTTTATCAGCGGCTAAAGGAAAACCGTTCTAGCTGACCATATCAAGCAGTCAGAGCCTTCCTTTCATCCTCTGTTATTGCACTGGGGACAGGAATGAGAACCATTTGTTTTTACTAAATAAGATATTTATTCAAAGGCTTGGATAATAAGAGAACTAATTATGACTAGGCTTATGCAAGAATCAGACTATTTAGTCATATAGTTCAATTAATTTAGAAGTAGATATGCAGTGAAACAGATATTGTGTTAACATCATCCATATACTGTACATGGTCTTCGCTTCACTTTACTGTTTCAGCAGTTGTGCAGGGAGTGTACATTTCACTGTACTATCCGATAGGCACCAGCGTTAGACCTAGTATTTATTCTATGTAATGCAGGGGTCAGCAACCTGTAGATCGCAATCTACCAGTACATCGTGGACAGGTGACTGGTAGATCACGGTCTGGGCTTGCTGATCCGCCATCCCAGAGCATCAAACAGAGCGAACTGCAGAAGGACTACTTGTAAAGATGGAGCTGTAGTAAGGAGCAAGAACCGCATAAGCCGATGCCTCCCCCTGTAGTGCTGGCTCCTGTCCCATACGGAGTGGCCCCATTTACTTGAATAGGTTCTGATTGGCAGGCGGTGGCCTGCACCAAAAGCAACAGGGGGCTTAATTCCTGCTGCAGCATATGTACACCTTTGGCTGCTGCCTCAGCAGCTAAAGGGGGTAGGGATTGGGGCAATAAAACCACAACTCAACCACAGGGTTTTACATGTGAACGAGCTCGAATGCCCCGTACACACGAGTGGAAATTCCACCAGCAAAAGTCAGATGAAAGCTTTTGGTCTGAAAATGCAACCATGTGTATGCCCCATCAGACTTTTGCTGGCGGAATTCCAGCCAGCAAAAGATTCAGATTATGTTCTCAATTTTTCGGTCGGAAAAAGTTCCGATCTGAAATTCCGATCGTCTGTACCAATTCTGACGGGCAAAATTCCTACGCATGCTCGGAAACAATTCAATGCATGCTCGGAAGCATTGAACTTCATTTTCTCGGCTCGTCGTAGTGTTGTACATCACCGCGTTCTTGACGGTCGAACGTTCAGCAAACTTTTGTGTGACTGTGTGTATGCAAGGCAAGCTTGAGCGGAATTCCGTCGGAAAAATCTTGAAATTGAAATTCCGCTCGTGTGTACGCAGCTTTAGAGTGCCCCTGTCAAATGCAACTAAGGGCTCATTTACAAGTGCAGCAAGCACTGCTGCGCCTCTAAAAAGCCATCTAAGTGTGTTTGACAGGTGGTGAGGCGGAGATATGTTGCCTTCTCACCATTGATTTAAACCCATGACTGTCGTGCAATGCACGCGATTGAGACACAATAGTACGGCAATTACTGTGCCTGGTGATCATAGAACTTCTCCCATGTTGTTGTTGTAGATCTCCACCTCTTTAAAGCTGCCAACCGCTGATGTAATGTAATAGACCTGGTCAGACACGCCCCCTTCCCTTTCTCTGCAATAGTTGGTATGTGGGGTGTGGCTGCTACTCAGCTCTGCCAGCACAGAGTAAGCGAGTGGGAGGCAGGAAGATGCCTTTTTAATGAGAGACCAAAAGGTATTTTAAAGCATTCCAGGCAAAAGTTTGTCACAATGTGTAGGAACATAGGATTAAAAAGGAAAAAAGATGCAATATTTTATTTGAGATTTAAAATATTTTCTTACATAAGCTCAACATTGAAGGTTCTCTTTAAGTGAGACAGATATTGTGCTAATAGTCTCCACATACATGGTCTTCACTTTTCTCTTAGGCTGCTTTCACACTGGGGCGGTAGGGGGCGTCGGCGGTAAAACAGCGCTATTTTTAGCGCTGTTTTACCGTGGTATTCGGCCGCTAGCGGTGCGGTTTTTACCCCCCGCTGGCGGCCGAAAAAGGGTTAAAACCACTCGTATAGCGCGGCTACAGCCGTGGTATTGGCACGGTATTGCCGCGCTGTCCCATTGATTTCAATGGGCAGGAGCGGTCTAGGAGTGGTGAATATGCGGCTTGCAGGAGATTTTTTCTTCTCCTGCCAGCGCACCGCTTCAGTGTGAAAGCCCGCAGGCTTTCACACTGAACAAACAGCGGAGGCTGTTTAGGGGCGGTTTGCAGGCGGTATTTTTAGCGCAATAACGCCTGCAAACCGCCCCAGTGTGAAAGGGGCCTTAGAGCAGTTGTTCAGGGAGTTTACATTTGACTGTACAATCCAATAAGCACCAGAAGTAAACCTAGTACGTTATTACTGTAATGTAATAGACCTGATCAGGCGAGCCCCCTGCCCTTCTCTGCAATACAAGTAGACATGGGGAGGGGTGTGGCTGCTACTCTGCTCTGCCAGCACACAGTAATGAAGTGGGAGGCAGGAAGAAGCCTTTTTAGTGAGAGTAAAAAGGTATTTTTTTAAGCATTTCAAGGAAAAATCTGTCACAACATGCATGGACATGGGATTATAAAGGGGAAAAAAAATGTTTTAGGGCCCTTTCACACAGACAGCATCCATTCCGATCAATAGGGTATCTCTTCACGGAGTGATGTCACTTTTGTGACATCTGTGTACGTTCAGTTTTTGGGCCTACCACAGGTCTATGAGCAGACGGATGCAAACGGACATGCATCTGTCTATATCCTTTTACCGCAAAGCATCGCATTTAGATCTGAGAAAATTAAAAAGGACAAAAAATTTCTCAAGTTTTTTTTTTTTTTAGCAGACTCAGAGATGGTCAAATGTTATTGGACGATAGGATAGGTGGATCTGATCAGAAAGCCTATGTTAAAGTACCATTTTGGGTCTTTGATTTAATATGTTATTCAGTTGGAAAGTCAGAGGCATAGTCACCTGCCCAATCGCACTGTCTCCCAGCTACTGAGTGTGCAGTGTAATGCCCCGTACACACGGTCGGATTTTCCGGCGGAAAATGTGTGATAGGACCTTGTTGTCGGAAATCCCGACCGTGTGTGGGCTCCATCACACATTTTCCATCGGATTTTCCGACACACAAAGTTTGAGAGCAGGATATAAAATTTTCCGACAACAAAATCCGTTGTCGGAATTTCCGATCGTGTGTACACAAATCCGACGGACAAAGTGCCACGCAGGCTCAGAATAAATAAAGAGATGAAAGCCATTGGCTACTGCCCCGTTTATAGTCCCGACGTACGTGTTTTACGTCACCGCGTTCAGAATGATCGGATTTTCCGACAACTTTGTGTGACCGTGTGTATGCAAGACAAGTTTGAGCCAACATCCGTCGGAAAAAATCCTAGGATTTTGTTGTCGGAATGTCTGACCGTGTGCACGGGGCATATGAGTTCAGGCATTTGCAATGTAATGAAGCAGCTGCTGTCGGCCTTTAGTGATATTCAACCCCCGAGGATATAGACAAAGCACGTGAAGATAACTATTAAGACAAAATACATTTTTTTCAAAACTAATTATATTCACTTTTTACATAAGCTCAACATGAGAGGTTCTCTCTATTACCACAGCACACAAAGATCTGTTGTCAGCAGCTCTCCTATTATTTTAAAATTGAAAAAAAATGTGAATTAATTGACAATCAAGACAAGTTATACATTTTAGAAGAATTGTTATATTAACCGCTTCAGCCCTGGAAGATTTGGCTGCTGAATGACGAGGCCATTTTTTGAGATTCGGCACTGCGTCGCTTTAATTGACAATTTGGCGGTCGTGCGACGCTGTACCCAAACAAAATTCACGTCCTTTTTTCCCCACAAATAAAGCTGTCTTTTGGTGGTATTTGATCACCTCTACGGTTTTTATTTTTTGCGCTATAAACAAAAAAAGAGTGACAATTTTGAAAAAAATCACAATATTTTGTACTTTTTGCTATAATAAATATCCTCATTTTTTTTATTAAAGCAAATTTTTTCTCAGTTTAGGCCGATATGTATTCTTGTACATATTTTTGGTAATAAAAATATTCAAAATCGCAATAAGCGTATATTGATTGGTTTGCGCAAAAGTTATAGCGTCTACAAAATAGGGGATAGATTTATAGCATTTTTATTTTATTTTTTTATTCGTAATGGAGGTGATCTGCGATTTTTATTGTGACTGCGACATTATGGCGGACACATCGGACAATTTTGACACATTTTTGGGACCAATGGCATTTATACAGCGATCAGTGCTATAAAAATGCGTTGATTACTGTAAAAATGTCACTGGCAGGAAAGAAGTTAACACTAGGGGGCGATCAAGGGGTTAAGTGTGTTTCCTAGTGTGTGTCCTAACTGAAGGGGGGAGGGGACTGACTAGGGGAGATGACACATCGCTGTTCCTTCTTTTTTATGAACAGACGATCTGTCTCTTCTCCCCACAGAGAACCGGGATCTCTGTGTTTACACACAGAGATCCCGGGTTCTCGCCATGTCAGAAGCGATCATGGGAGCCCGGCGGTCATCGAGACCGTCGGGCACTCACATCAGCTCCTGGGGCAAGCAGCGGGCACATGCGCGCGTGCCCCTAGTGGCTGCCTGAAAAAGCAATGTAAGATAACGGCAATTCGCCTGCCCGTGCCATTCTGCCGCAGTACAACTGCGACGGCTGGTCGGGAACAGGTTAAAGTGGAACCAAAGATATTGCTACTTTGTATGTAAAAAAGGGTACTTTGTATATATTATGTATACCTTTTTAATTGTTCACTGACTGTAGCGCATGTGCAGTGCAGAGTACACATTTGACATCTGTACATCCCCACTGGCCCCTAATAGATGAAGAATAACGTAACTATGGAGCTGATTTACTAAAGGCAAATAGACTGCACTTTGCAAAGTGTAGTTGTCCTCTGCAAGTGGAGTTGCTAAGGAGCTTAGTAAATGAGATAAAGCTTCACTTTGCAAAAAGTACCCAATCACATGCAAGGAAAAATAAATGTTTTTTGCTTGCACATGATTGGATGATGGAAGTCAGCAAAGCTTCTGCTCATTTACCGAGCTCTGGAGCAACTGCCTTTATTTGCCTTTAGTAAATTACCCCTATCTGCCATAATTTGCATATAATCAAACTGTTGTAAGCACCTCCAGCGCTGTTATGTCACTTGGTCTGTGGGTACATGTGGAGTAAAATATAAATAAAGGTATGTGAAATTAAAAAGGAATTCATGTACTGAATACTATTATTACAGGTGTTAACCATTGCCAGAATACCAGCTATAAATTTTCAGTAAATGGTCCTTTAACTGCTTGTATTGTATACTACACCTGCACTAGTTTTTTTTTTATATTCTGTTATCCTCATCCTTCCATAAAGTTAAGCCTTCACCGACTGCATGAGTGACTTACTAAATAATAAAGCAAGAAGAAGGATGACTGCCCTGAGGCTTGTACCATTGAAAACAAGACAGTAATGGAAGTTCCCAGTCTTCGATCCTGACAAATTCCTTTTAAAGTGGTTGTAAACACTTGCATATGCCCAGTGTAGTGACTGGCCTCAGGTGATATACAGAGATGAAACAAAACCTCCTGCATCAGTTGCACCTGTTTATTTGTAGCCCTCTCTCCTCTGCAGCAATTCAAATTTTATAGTTTACACAGCATTTCTAAGCTTCAGGAGGCAGGGGGTGGAGATCTGATGTCACACACTGCACAGCATAGAAAGGAGAGCTAAGTGTAATCTGAGACCTGAGTGGAGGGAATGGATACACCCCCTCTACACAGTTTCATAGGGAAACATGCACAGCTGAGGCTGTCAGTCACAGGGGTTGGGGTTTGCATGACTTGTCAGAAGTGACTCATGCAGATAGCAAAGACAACAGAAATCACACTAGGACCTTTGAACTAAAGCAAGTACACACTATAGAAGGATATGTTTTTTTCATGCTCAGATGTTTACAACCACTATAATTTGAACTAAAAAAAAACTAAATTTGCTCTCTTATAGGATATATCTTGGAATGTAAATTAGAACTAAGCAGTGCCTTCCTTTTGTCTTGACTTACCTCTGAAATTTAGCACTACACTTCCTTTACCTAGGCACTCAAGTGCTAATTATCTGCAGCATGAGATCATCCTAAAATACAGTTTTATATTTTGTGGTGGCCTAATGCCCCCACCCCCTGAGTGCAGCCCTTCTAGGACAATACTTGCATTCCTCCCTGATCTTTCCGTTAACAAGGTCCCAGACAGCTCCTTTTAATACTGATCATGCACACCATAGCCTAAATCAGTCTTATGAATAGATGTATTTATGGCTGTCTTCTGCAGTGTATGGCTTGCCCATAGGTATGAATGGAGTGTGGGCATGCCCAGCATGAAGAGGACTAGGCCTGGGACCTTGTCAGGATAAAGTTCGCTAGTTCAGGAAGGAAGATAAGTATTATTTCAGGTGGGCCGCACTTAGGTGGGTAGAAAGATTAATAAAGGGGTAACTTCACTAAAGGTGAAATCGTCTTCTAGGGCAGTACCGAGGCAGATCTGTCCAGCACCCAGGGAGCCCACTGCTAATGCATTGTATAGAATGGGTATACCGCCCTCTCTGTACCACCACTTGATTCGGCTGCCCATGCCGGGCATGGAGTGTACAATGCCAATCCCTTGTTTATAACATCTGGGAAGTGATTGTGCTTCTGCAGTGTGCTTTTCATGGCCATGGAAGGCTAAGACAGAAAGGGGGGCATGCTGGAGCATGCTGTGACAGCAATAGCTGTTAGAGTGGACATGAAAGTAGCTACTGTTCTGAAGCATGTGTGTGGTAAGGATAGCACAGTTCGCTGTGTGCCCCCCCACTCCCTTCAGGGCCGCTGCCCCCTCCTTGTCCCTGCTTCTGACTGCTAGTCTCATGAGATCTGGAGTGTGATTTGGTAATGCCACTACCCTTCCTCACAACTTTTTTGAGATGGGAAGGAGGGACACCTATAAGCAAAAGTATGTAGGCATAGGAGCCCACCCAGGTGTGTTACAACAGCTAATGAATATTCGCTTTTGAAACACTGACCCTCAATTCGGCCAATCAGAAGCGGGTGTGAGACCCGTTTTCCGATTGGCCGAAAGGACAGGAGATCCTATTGGATGACTAGGAGGAGGGAGGAGGATCACGCTATGACATGCTGCGACCGCCTGTAGGACACGCTGCGGCCGCCCATAGAACACACTGCCGGCCCGCCCATCCGCTACCTAGATGGGGTAAGTGCCAGGCTTACCCCGTCCGTCCGACTGCAGAGGGGGGTTGGGGGCCGTGGGTGCCGCTGCCCCCCCCCCCCCCAAAAAAAACACCAGCTGCCACTGGACAGTCCCTCAAGATCAGGGACAGTTGGGAGCTATGCCACTACTATGCTGCTCACTGTTCTCTTTGCTGGAGAAGAAGCTGTATCTAAGAACTTTCAGTGCAAGGATCTCCCTGCTTCCGCTTCACTCATTTCGTTGATCTGTGCTTTTTCTGTGGCTTTCCAAGTGACTCTTGATAATGCCTCCATTAATCATCATATCACCAATTATCGGGGATTAGCAAAGCCCTGCTCCTTTACCAAGATGGCAGCCTCCACACACTAAATAATAATATACTGCAAGTCAGTAATGGGGAAATGAGCTCCGGGGAGCCTACACGTAATACTGTTGGATAGTCCTTTGCCTTCTGCTTGCTTTTTTGGGGCATGCCTTCCACAGTACAGATCCTCTATAACCAAACTGCATGCTGCTTATTTGTTTTCATTTTCATTTCAGTAATCGTGTTTGATTGTTAAAGATTTAGAGGAGAAAGTATTTAAAGAGACATCAGTGCTGAATTCTGCCCCATTCCCTGGCCCATGGAGATTGACAGGTCTCTCTAGCATTGAAAAAAATCCTTGTCCTTTAGTGACTTCTATTTCATTCATCATCGAGTGTGAAGATTAAAGATGAATCCTTTACCGGAAGTAGAGACTACCGGTACACTTTGATCTCGTTTGTGACTGTGACTGTAATTATTCCGTACCGTATTTCTTGGAAAACAGCAGCTGTGTTTATACAGATAGAGGGGCGTTCATGACTTGATGACAGAATAAGCTGCTCGAATTATGAGCGCATTGTCCTTTTCCCCTTCTGAGAACAGAGAAGAGAATGTCGTTACAACCACAGTCACTGGTTATCTTATATATGATACATTGTCATTTGTTTTTCAGACTACTACAACTTACAGAAATCTTCACCATACTAAAAAATTTCCTTATAGAACAATCTATCATTTCACCATGAGCTTATCTCCTCTCTCAACTTTCCTGTTTTACAGACAGGGGGAGCCAGTTTCTCAAGCTCCCTCCGCACAAGGGACAGAACTTACATTCAGTAGAATGTGTCCCTTGTGTTGATTCCTCTGCTGTTCATTGTATTGCTCCTCTGTCCTGCCCCTCACCCCCGGTACGCAGGGCTGTCTTAATAGCATCATGGGCCACTGGACAAAATAAAGCACTGGGCCCCTTACCAGCCTACCCCAATTTACACGCCTACTCTCAAGAATTAAAGTAAATAAAGCTGATAGAATTAAACATATATTTATTAGTATTTTCATCAAAATCAATTTTAAACAATAAGAAAACATGCAACGAATCAAAAACTAATCAGCACAAAGGGCACAGTATGGGGGAGGGGGGCAGAAGGGCTCAGAACGGGGGGGGATCAGAAGGGCTCAGTACAGGGAGGATAAGGAGGCCATAATACTGGGATCAGGAGGACACAATTCTGGGATCAGGAGGGCACAATACTGGGATCAGGATGCTGCCTGGGCGATCCCGGGACAGCTTAATAAAAAGCGTGACTGTCCCAGCAAATCCGGGACAGTTGGCAAATATGATGTAATGGAAGCTTATCATGGGGCCCCCATGCTCTTGGGGCCCCTGGGCACTGCCCAGGGGTGCCCATGCATTAAGACAGCCCTGCCGGTGTGGTAGGTGTTAAAAGAACTAAAGAGCTATCACAGGTCCTCATCAAAAGAGCCCACCTATACCCGACCAGCTCCGCCATTCATAGAAGCCGAACTACAGCTACTATGAATTGAACAGGAACTAAGAATGGAGGGGACAAAGCTATCAATCATCTGCCCATCTTCCACTCTTAGATCCTGCCCCATTCATAGAAGCTGCAGTACCACTTCTATGAATGGGGGGAAGGGGGGCATAGTCAGGCTTTTTTGTTGAGAGCCTGTGACAGCCTTTTAGTTGTATTAACCCCCCCTGCACTGGAAGATTATAAAGGCAGAGGACAGGACGGAGGATGATTGCTAACAGAATAAAAAATAGCAAAAGGGACACATCCCACTGATTGTGAAGTTGTGCCCCTTGTGCTGATTTTTCTATTGTTGATTGAGTTTTAAACAAGTAGTTTACTAGGGAATGTTTATTTTCAATGTTTTAGGCAAAAAAATGCTGAGGGTTTAATATTACTTTAAGTATGACTTCACTTGCTGCCTGCTAGTTTTGGGTCCGTGATTCAAGCATAACTTTCGGGCAACTTGTATTTTTAAAGGAAGGTCAGTAATAGCATAATTGTTTCTCTCTGCACCAGTTTTCTCCAACTGAAGTTTTGTCTGCTGGGGGGAAGTCAGGGCCTGACTGTTCTGTCTGGCAGGGTTATCTGGATCAAAAGATTAGCTGAACAGAATCACAAATCCTTTTGCAGGTAAATTGGTTAACATACATGTAGTTCAAAAGAGTATTTACCTGTCTTCCTGGAGTTCACTTATCTGGAGTTCACTTATCTGGAGTTTTCTACACTGGTGCAATGATTTCCCTGTGCCTGGAGTGTACTGGCGGCATGTACACAACATGTCTCAGCTGAGAAATAATATGTATTAAAGACACACAAAGATATAACTTATGTTAATAGGTTTCTTTTGAACTGCAGCAAGCCTTTCAAGATTGGATTTTCAGAGTAGGGGCAGCTCTTTCTTTAGCGTCTAATTGATTTCCTTGACATCTCTTTTCGTCTGGCAAAATGCCCGTCTAAGTACTTTGTCTGACCTCTAGTCCTTGCGCCAAATATCGATTCAGTATCTACAATAGCTACGTTGTATCTTCCCCTCCATCTTTGATAATCTGCCAGCAAGAGAGAGAGACAGGAAGTCAATGGATTGCAAATGTTCTATTAGTGTCAGTAGATCTGTATTTCCTTATGGGAGTAATGTCATTTGTATCGTTAAACTATCCAGTGCTGGGAGTGATTTTTCAATGGAAAAAATGGATCTTGGATTAATCATGCACAGAAGTTTTACATCAGGCCGGTGTACTGTGTATCATTAATCTTTAAATAAGAGGGTTTACTGTGGTATACTGTTTACTCGTGTTTGTGTATACAATAACATACATATATATATATATATATATATATCTCCTGTTTCCCCGAAAATAAGACCTAGCGTGATTGTCGGCGATGGCTGCAATATAAGCCCTACCCCCCAAATAAGCCCTACCCTGTTTCCCCAAAAATAAGCACTACCCTGAAAATAAGACCTACGAGGACTTTAACTAGGGCTTATTTGGGGGGTAGGGCTTATATTGCAGCCATCACGGACAATCACGCTAGGTCTTATTTTCGGGGAAACAGGGTATATATATATATATATATATATATATATATATATATATATATATATGTAGCGCTGGTAGATTTTTAATCTACCACTGATAGGTAAATCTTGTGGGTTTTACTTGTTAGGTGAAGTTAGATTTGCCTCTGTTCCATCTTGGCTGAGTTGCGTGTAGTTCCACACTGCGCCGGTGGGTGTCGTTGTCACCATGGGCTGGTATTGGAAAGGCAACGTGTTGAAGCGTATGAGTGCTCCTCTGTCCCAGAGACAACTCGGTGGGAGAGGGTATTTATGGGACAGACGCCATGTTTAGGGGTTAGTTTTCAGCCACCTGCTGGCCCTCCTGGCCGACAGGTATGCGTTAAGAGTACCACCTCGTGGTCCTCCGTTCCGGAGGCCCACGTCGCTGCGGGGCTTCTGGGGCCTACCACAGCAGCAGAGGAATGGTCCTGAGCTGTCTATCCTGAGTGAAGAAGCTGGACAACTGAGGAGATCCCAGGGGAGGACCCGTCATGGAAGGATCATGCAGAGTGCTGGTCTGGAGAGGGGCCTGGTGACTCAGTTGGAGGACGTATCCTGAAGTAATCTTACTGCATAGTACTGCATAGTACTGCCGGGTTGGCTTAAAGGTTCAAGTACTGTGTCTGACATTCATCGTAAACCAATACATCCTGTGGCAGAGGATCGTACGGGTTTTATTCCAAACAAGTCTACGTACTGGCTGCTAGGCAAGTGAGAGAGGCCTATCCAGGCTGGCAAAGATTGAATCCCACAAGGGGAGTGCATTCAACTACAAGTGTTCAATTCCAAATAATGTTCTAAAGAATACTAAGAAAAGGTCTTTGAGCTTCCCTGCAACTTTCCTTCTGCCTCTTTCCTGCTACTTCCTTTATTACTTGTTCATTTAAGCATTGGAAAACCCGGTGCTGGTGAAACAGAGGTATCGAGAGTGAAGGTAACAGCCCGCTTTAAACCAGCAGCTTCACTGAGAGTTATTGCTTCATGTGGGGGCTCATCCGGGATTTGTCGGCCATCAGTTTCTCGCAACCTAGAGAAGTGTTTCACTGGGAGTTTGCGGTACAGGAATTGCCACAGTAGAAGCTGCTACCACTACTGAGAAAGAACGGCAGGCCGTGATTTCGCCTGTTGTCACCGAAAGTGTTCCTGAGAGAGATACTGCGGTAACCGACTCATCAGCCGACATTACTTTGATTTCTGCGTCCACTACACCTATCCCTGTTGTACTTGTCCAGAGGAAGGTGAGATATGTAAAGGCTTCCCGCGGCCGTGGTCGAGGCCTACCTCAGAGACTGCCCGAACCGGAGAAGTCCACGTCAAGAACAGGTGAGAGATCAGGGGGGAATGTATCTGGGACTTTGTGTAAATATTTGCCGGCAGAAGAGTTGAGAGATTCGGAGATAGATTCCATGTCGGATCTCTCCGGTGATGATGATTTATTTGAGACAAAGTCACAAGAACTGTTATGGGCTCAGGGTGAAGACGTTGCTTCTGCCTTAACTTTCTTAGAATGGACAGCCCTGGATTCTGGGAGAACATCACCTTGTGTGGAGCCGCACAGTACTGTCAGGGAGACATTGCCTAAAGTTACTACTTTGTTGCCGACACCTGTCGGCTCTATGGTGAGCAAGTCATTGAACTCTTGTGTGCCCCCTGGTTTGGGGAAAAATAGATTGTTGCCTAAACTTGCACGTTTACAGAGAATGCTTAACAAGCGTGTGGCCAGGGAATATGGTCTGGAGTTCCCATATGTTACCCAGGACATTATGCAAGAGATTGAAGCTAACCGGGAACTGTGGTACAGTGAAGCTGTTTGGGACTATTTGTCTGTGCCTAAGCCTTTCCGGAAAATTGGATGTTCTGTCGCTAAGGATGAACGCTTCAGTGGATGTTTCCTACACTGGAACTATGGTCGGCACATTTATGCTGACAAAGTGGTCATTTGCAGACCAGGAAAAGATGATGTGGTGTACTTCATTACTACTACTTCATTAAAGCATTGGTAAACTCAACGACCCTAGACCCGGTGCTGGTGAAACAGAGGTATCGAGAGTGAAGGTAACAGCCCGCTTTAAACCAGCAGCTCCACCGAGAGTTATTGCTACATATACATACATACACATATATATATATATATATATATATATATATATATATATATATATATATATATATATACACACAATATAGTATACATATATACAATATAGTATATTAAATATATATATATATATATATATATATATATATATTTACATATATATTTACTATATTGTCAAAAGTACTGGGAAGCCTGCCTTTACACTCACATGAACTTTAAGGGCATCCCAGTCTAATGCCCCGTACACACGATCGGATTTTCCGACAACAGATGTTGGCTGTGAGCTTGTTGGCGGAAAGTCCAACCGTGTGTATGCTCCATCGAACATTTGTTGTTGGACTTTCCGCCAACAAATGTTGGCTAGCAGGTTCTTAAATTTTCTGCCAACAAATGTTTGCTGTCGGGAATTCCGATTGTGTGTACAGAAGTCCGTCGCACAAAAGTCCACGCATCCTCGGAATCAAGTACAAGCCGGAAGCGCTCAGTCTTGTAAAACTTGCGTTCGTAATGGAGACATCACGTATGTCTTGTACGTAACCACGTTCGTAATTGTTGGCCAACATTTGTGTGACCGTGTGTATGCAAGATAAGTCGGAGCCAACAACCTTCAAACAAAATTCCACGGTTTTGTTGTCGGGAAAGTCGAATCCTGTGTACGGGGCATTAGTCTGTAGGGTTCAATATTGAGTTGGCAATTTTTTTATTTGAGAATCTTGCAAACAAGAAACACATTCCAACTTTTTTTTTTATACAAAAATATAAAAAAATAAATATTATATATATATATATACACATACATACACACATACATATATACATATACACACATACATATATTTCCTCTTTTCTTTTTTTTCAAATATGCATAACATATTGTATATACGACTAAACATAATAATAAAGGCTTACTTCAACCTATAATATATGAACAAAAAGGGTTTTTTTTCCAACCAAGAGGAATATCACTGTATTATATTATACTATATACATATATCACTAAATAGCACAGACATCTTCAACAATTCTACACATTACTCAACTTGATTAACATTCAGACCAAGAAACATAGATTATCATGTGTATGTAGCCTTTCTTCAAAATTATGTTTATCCTTGAAAATCTAAAGGAGTGTCCAGAGAGAAAACAGGGAAAGAACCCAACACCCAGAGATCAACAAACAGCAGCTACAGGCCTGATATTCCTCCACGCCTTTATCCAGACCCTTTGCCGCCATCTGTCTTTCTCGAGACCCCGAATTTTCCCTACCTCACCAAGAATCTCACACACCACCACCAGAACAGGAAGGACTTTCTGCCGAAGGGATACCTGACACCGTGCATTCCAGGTGTAATATCGGACTACTAAGCTGACTAGAAAAAGAGTGTCCAAATCAAATCCCTTGCGATTCTGCAATGCTCCATACACCCACTCAGCATAAGACATGCAAGGCAGGAAAGGAATATTCAGAGCCCTCCCCACCTTTTTATAGACTTCTATATTGAAAGGGCACTGAAGCAAGAAGTGGTCCATGGTTTCCACTTCACCCTGACACTCCACTCTTGGACAACCATGATTGTCCAAAGAGCGGCACTTCACGTTCCCCCTCACATAGAGCCTACCGTGGAAAGCGAGCCAGGCCTGGTCCCTAAATTTCAAGGGAATCCGCTCAGAATTTATTAAACGTAAACCCTCCCTCATAATATGACCTGGGCAATCTCTTAAGGCCAGTGGCGCATGAAAGACAGTACCCACGATCTTCTCCCCCAGGAGTCTCCTAGGAAGGGACCTGATATCCTCCGCTGTCACATGCCACCGTTTAAGAATTTTCAGGCACAGGGCAACATAAGCCGGGAGCTTACCATGCTTGATCCTTAGGCTTTTCACTGGCCCGCCACTCTCCCAACAGCCCAGAAAAGGTCTAAACCAGATCTGGAAAATACTTACCCATCCAGGCGGTCTCTCTGCTAGCATGTTACCAAAATTGTGTTTCAAAAACATCAGAGAGAAGAACACAACCGGGTTGACCATCCCTAGGCCACCCTTCCACCTAGATAGGTAAGTCACATTCCGCTTCACAAGATTCAGCCTGTTCCCCCATAATAATTGGAAGAAACAACTATAAATCCTGGTATAGCAAGACTCTGGCAAGATGCAAACAAAGCTGACATACAAAAAGGTAGGAATCAGGTAGGTCTTAATCAAGTCCACCCTTTCCCTCAAGGAGAGCCGCCACCCTTTCCAGCATTTCACCTTGACATCAGCATCATTCAGCCTGGCTTCCCAATTTGACTTACTGTAATCATCAGGGCCAAACTCGATGCCTAAAACTTTGACTTTCTGCTGAGGCCTCGGGAAGGTGTCCGGAAGTGCAAAGCTCTCACCTCCCTCGCTCATCCAAAAAACTTCACTTTTATCACGGTTGACCTTGGAGCCTGATGCCTCGGAATACTGCTCTATAACTGAAACCACCTCCTGCGCCTCCTCTGTCCCAGAGATAAAGACAGAAACGTCATCAGCATAGGCTACAACCCTCAAGGGCGGCTCCCCAGTAATGCCCACCGGCACCCCGCACAACGGTCCGCTCTCTAGCCTTCTGATGAAGGGGTCGATTGCGAACACATATAGCAAAGGGCTCAGTGGACACCCCTGGCGCACCCCCGATCCAACCCTGAAGGGCTGTCCAACCCAACCGTTAACAAGCATGAAGCTCTCTGCCTCTCTGTATAAAGTCTTAAGCCATCCAATAAACCCACCCTCCAGGCCATACTTGTCAAGGAGAAGCCAGAGGTACTCATGATTGACACGATCAAAAGCCTTCGCCTGATCCAGTGCCAGCAAATACTTTCCCCAGCCTTCAGCCCTGCAACGTTCCAGAGCCTCCCGGACAGCTAACACCGCTGAAAAAGTGCTTCTGCCCTGGACCGAACAGTGCTGCTGACGAGAAAGCAATCTGTTTGCTACTGACGACAAGCGCCAGAAAATTATCTTCGCCAGAATCTATCGACATTGAGAAGGCTAATGGGGCGCCAATTCTCAATCATCGAGGGATCCTTGCCTTTTGACAACAGAATCACAGCAGATTGTCTCATGGAGGGAGGGAGCGAACCCTCCTGCAGACAGCCGTTAAATACCTCCACAAGATAAGGTACCAAGCTGGATTTGAAAACCTTATAAAATTCAGCCGTCAATCCGTCTGGCCCAGGGGTTTTCTTAATAGCCAGACCATCTATAGCTTTGACTACCTCTTCTGCTGTGATTCCCCCTGTCAAACTTGCAAGCGGAATGTTATTTCTCAGACCTGGTGTAGAATCCAGAAAACTCGACATCTTTGCCCGATCGAGGTACTTCTCCCCAAGAAGATCCACATAAAAAGACCTTGAGACCTCCAGGATCCCTGACCTGGATTTCGTCAAAGAGCCCGTACTATCCCTTAGCCCAACAACCGTCTTAACTGCTGCGCTTTGTTTGCAGTTCTGATAAGGGTCGGGCGAGTGATATTTCCCGTAGTCCCTTTCCAGAACCAAAGAAGCGTGCCGGTCATACTGATACTTCCTAAGGAGAAGTTTCACCTCAGAGATTGCCCCGGAATCTCCACCACTCGAGACAAGGCGATCAAGTTTTCTCCGCAGCTGCTGGTAGGCAATGTACTTACCAAGCTGTTTCCTTTTTCCTATGGCTTTGAAAAACCCACTAATCCGGCTTTTGGCAAGCTCCCACCACTCCGACTTACTGCTGCAGAAATCCAGGATGGTTACCTGAGCCTGAAAAAAATCCTCAAAAGATTGTCTTACCTCCTCATCATCCAGCAGAGCCGAATTCATCCTCCAAATACCCTTTCCTTTAGGTGGCATATCTGAAGCATTGAGAATCACAGACAGCAAAAGGTGATCAGAAAACTCCACCATACGACACTCAGGAGCCGAAAAGGCAGAGTCCCCTTTTAAAAAAAACCTATCTATCCTGCTCTCACAACTGCCTCGCCTAAATGTGTACCCCGTGCTGTCTGGGCAACGCTTAATATGCGCATCTTCCAGACCTGCTTCCCTGGCTATCGTATTAAGAAAAACGCTATCATATCTCAGGCTGTCGGTGGAGCCTTTCCTGTCTTTGGGCCTAGTAATGGTGTTAAAATCACCTCCAAAGACAACTTGCCGAGATGTAAAAAGGAAAGGCTTAATCTTTGTAAAGAGGCATTTCCTCTCCCATCTAGTCTGCGGTCCATAAATATTTATTAAACGCAGATCATGCCCCTTCACAGAGACGTCCAGGACCATACACCTTCCAATCTCCACCTCGATAACCCGCCGACACGTTACCATGCCAGTAAAAAGTACTGCAACTCCGCTGTAAGGCTCAGCCGCAAGAGACCAGAAGGAGGGCCCACGCCTCCACTCCCTCTTTGCCAGGTGAACATCGGCAAGTCTATTTAGCCGGGTCTCTTGCAAAAATAAAATATCAGCATCCATCTCACTGAGCAAAAATAAGGCCATATCACGAGCCCTTACAGATTTTATGCTGGCAACATTAATCGTTGCCAACTTTATCGGAGTGGGAACTGCCATCAGGATGATTGAGGTAGGCGTTTCTTAGCCTGAGCTCCCTCCCCTCTTATTGGAGACCTTGACCTCTTTAGAGAACACTCTACCTCATCCTCCTCCATCTGAGACACGGAATTAGAAGACTCCTCCTCCCCCTCAGATAAGGACCCATACTTGTTTCCCAGCGGTAGATCATCTACCTCTAAGGATGAAACAGAGGAGGCAGAGGTCAGGACTACCTTATTCCTCCTTCTCCCCACCTTGGTCCACTCTCCCTCCTCCCCTGAAACATTACCCTGAAAGACCTCATCTACATTATTAGCAGTGGCAACTTCCCCCTTCTTCACCTTAGAACCTCCACTAGAGGTTTTACGCTGCCTTAGGGAAGGCCCTGATGAAGCTGCCACCTCAGATCTGCACGAATCTGCCCCTTTGGCAGCCTCAGACAATCTGGATGACTTATGTACTTTTGGAACACTGGGCACTTGAAACACTGGGGAAGAACACACAACAGAAGTAGACACAGACACAGTAGGGAGCACAGACTGGGGAGCAGACACAGTAGGGATCACACCTTCAGGCTGGGAAACTGACACCTGGGGGGGGTCCTCAGGACTAGCTGAAACAGCTCCACCAACCCCTTGCTGCCCCCCACGTTCCTCCTCCTCCATCCTCAGAAGTTCTTCCACCACCTCTGGCTGATTATGGAGGGCTTCAGGGCAAAGACTATAGGGGTGACCTAACTTGTTACAAAGATTACAACGAATACTATTGCAGTCTTTTGCAACATGCCCTGAGCCCTGACAGAGGGAACATTTCTGCACAGAACATGAGCTTGAAAAATGCCCCTTTTCCCCACAGCGATGACACAATTTTGGTTGCCCTGCATAAAAAGTAATAATCCTGTCACAACCTATAAAGGCAGACGAAGGGATGTGCTTAACAACATTACCTGTGACATGAAGTTTTACCAACACCGTCCATCCTCCTGTCCAAATCCCCCTATCATCTACAACTTTCCTCAAGGGAGCTTGGACATCAGCATATCTCCCCAACCACACCACCAGATCCGCAGCAGGAATGGACTCATTGCGTACTAGAATGGTGACGTTCTTATATAATGGCTGGCGAGAGATTACTTTGGGTGACAAACCTGCCCATTTTGGGGACTCCTTCCACCTCTGCTCATACCTCTCCCAAAAGACATCTAATCCTTCCGCCTTGACAAAGGAGAGGTCATACTCATATGACCCAACTGGGCTGATAAGGGCAAAAACCTCCTCTGCTTTAAAACCCATCCCCAGAATACGGTCCACCACATCTCTCCTATTTGGGGGGGGCCTTCTCCAGTCCACCTCAATTGGACCACATTGCGGCGTTTAAAGAAGCTACCAGATGGTGTCAGATTGGCCTGACCTTCACTCACATCAGTCCTAGTGACCTCAGAATAACTGGCCCTACTCACCCTTGGGACAGGTGCAGCCTCCGCCGCAGCATAAGAAATAACTGCACTCCTTGCAACATCCCGCACATCACTTTTAGTTACAGACCCCTCTTTAGAAACAACATTATCATCAACAGATGGAACAGAGACTTCTGACACAGAAATATCATCTACATTACCCTTGGTAATTCTTACTTCATTACCAGTAACTAAAGGGTTATTAACAGCAGAGATGTCTTTATCAGCACTCTTCACAGCAGAGTCTGCACACTCCTCACTGGCTCTCTGTACACAGGTGGGAGTCTCAGCCAGGAGATGAGCTTGCTCTCCACTGCCCTCTACAGCACCATCTATAGGAACTGCATCTCCATTATGTTTTATAGGCAAATCTTTAACAAAAACGGCTTTTTCAGCCAACCGATGTTTCAAAGGTTTTGGGGGGACATCACTATCCTCTTCTTCGTCCTCAGATAATCCAGACACGGCAAACTTGCGACCATGCAAAGGGGATTCCATTTCTGTTATTAACTTAAGCATTCCTGCTCCCTTCACAGGCTCAGATGGATCATCTTGCTCCATAGCCTCCTGCTGCGGTGACAAGGGCACAGAACTTCCTTGGCCCAGTGGCATACTGGCAGTCAAAACACCTGACTGCTGATCACCCACAGCCTGTGTGCCAGAGCTTTCTCCACTTTCTGCAGGCATACTGATACTTGGCTCAGAATGTAAAGATTTTCCAGCGTGCTGGCCAGAAACACAGTCCAAGCCCGAAGAAACTTTTTTGCTTTGCACTGACCTTTCTTTCTCGCACTCTGGTGATGCTTCTCCTCCACTGGACTCTATGGTCCCTCTGCGCATTGTACGGAAGCGATCCTCATTGCCATATTTCTCCTTGAAAGCTCCGCTGGTTTCTTTCAATGCGGCCACCAGCAGACTCTGCTTTTCCACTTTAGCCTCCAAAGCCATTAACTCAGGCCGCATCTGTCTTCTCTTAGAACTGTGAAGCCGGTCATTTGCAATTTTTTTATGTTTGAAGTCAAACTTCAACTTCGCCAGTACTTCCTCCTCCTTGGCAATTCTCGCAATCCTAGCACAAACCTTCTTTCTGTAGGCTGACAGGCTTTCACCTTTAGCTGGGCCATTTCCCAGGTCCTCAAACACTGGTATGGGAGGGCCGGTACTCTGGCCATCCGGGGGATCCTCCCCGGGGTCCACCCCAGATTCCTGCATCCACTCTGGGTATAGGGAGTAATCAAGCTCCCTGGATCAGTAGGCCTCTCTGGAGCTCAGGAGATCAGCAGTAGTGCAGCCACACCCTTTGCAGCTATAACAGCTTCAACTCTTCTGGGAAGGCTGTCCACAAGGTTTAGGAGTGTGTCTATTGGAATGTTTGACCAATCTTCCAGAAACACATTTGTGAGGTCAGGCACTGATGTTGGACAAAAAGGCCTGGCTCGCAGTCTCTGCTCTAATTCATCCCAAAGGTGTTCTTTAGAGTTGAGGTCAGGACTTGAGGTGCAGGCCAGTCAAGTTCCTCCACCCCAAACCCGCTCATCCATGTCTTTTTTTACCTTGATTTGTGCACTGGTGTGAAGTCATGTTGGAACAGGAAGGGGCCATCCCCAAACTGTTCCCACAAAGTTGGAAGCATGAAATTGTCCAAAATGCCTTGGTATACTGACGTCTTAAGAGTTCCCTTCACTCGAACCAAGGGGCCAAGCCCAACCCTCCAAAAAACAACCCTACACTATAATTCCCCCCCACCAAATTATTTGGACCAGTGCACAAAGCAAGTTTATAAAGACATGGATGAGTGAGTTTGGGATGGAGGAACTTGACTGGCCTGCACAGAGTCCTGACCTCAACCCGATAGAACACCTTTGGGATGAATTAGAGCGGAGACTGCAAGCCAGGCCTTCTTGTCCAACATCAGTGCCTGACCTCACAAATGCACTTCTGGAAGAATGGTCCAACATTCCCATAGACACACTCCTAAGACTTGTGGACAGCCTTCCCAGAAGAGTTGAAGCTGTTATAGTTGCAAAGGATGAGCCAACTCAATATAGAACCTTACAGACTAATGCCCCGTACACACAGTCGGACATTGATCGGACATTCCGACAACAAAATCCATCGTTTTTTTCCGACAGATGTTGGCTCAAACTTGTCTTGCATACACATGGTCGCACAAAGTTGTCGGAAAATCTGAACGTTCTGAACGCGGTGACGTAAAACACGTACGTCGGGACTATAAACGGGGCAATAGCCAATAGCTTTCGTTTCTTAATTTATTCTGAGCATGCATAGCACTTTGTCCGTCGGATTTGTGTACACACGATCGGAATTTAAAGGATCGGATTTTGTTGTCGGAAAATTTTATAGCCTGCTCTCAAACTTTGTGTGTCAGAAATTCCGATGGAAAAAGTCCGGTCGGAATTTCCGACAACAAGCTCCGATCGCACATATTCCGTTGGAAAATCTGACCGTGTGTACAGGGCATAAGACTGGGATACCAATAAAGTTTATATGCGTGTAAAGGCAGGCGTACCAATACTTTTGGTAATATAGTGTATGTATATACATTTTTAGGAACACTTTGCTGATATGCATTATCTAAACTCACTCAGTACTGTCTCAGAGAACCATAGAGCATTATAAATCAGATTATAACATTTATTTATTTTACTTATTTATATACTACCAAGAGCAGCAAGAAGGAAGAAAGGGTAGATGGCAAAAAAGGAAGAGAAGGAAGGAAGGAAGGAAGGAAGGAAGGAAGGAAGGAAGGAAGGAAGGAAGGAAGGAAGGAAGGAAGGAAGGAAGAAAGAATATAGGACTAGGAAGCGAGGAAGGGAGGAAGAATATAGGACTAGGAAGCGAGGAAGGAAGGAAGAGAGGAAGAATATAGGACTAGCAAGCGAGGAAGGAATGAAGGGAGGAAGAATATAGGAAGCGAGGAAGGATGTAAGAAAAGAAAGTAGGAGGCAAGAAAAAAGGAGAGTAAAAGAAAGGAAAGGAAAAAAGAGGGCAAAAAAAGGGAGTGAGGTAAATAAGGAGGGAGGAAGCAAGGAAGGAAAAATAGATGGAGGAGAAGGAAAAAATGGAGGGATGAAGTATAAAGGAAAGAGAGGAAGGAAAGAGGGAAGACAGAAAAGAATGAAGAAGAGGAAAAGAGGAAGGACTGCAGGGATAATGCTTGCAAGGAAGAAGAGAATGAGTAGAAGGAAGGATGGAATATAGCAAGGAGAGAACAAAGGAAGGAAGGAAAGGTGAACGAAAAAGAAAAGAGAGGGAGAGAAAGGAAGGGTAGAACAAAGGAAGGAGGGAGAGAAAAAGGGAGGTACTTAGAAAGGAGATCTGAAAAAAAAAACAGAAAAATTTGGATGGGAGGGAGGAGGTTTGGAAGAGAGGGAGGAAATAAAAGAAAGAGGGAAGAAAGAAAAGACTGATGAAGTGAAAAGGAGGAAGGATGGGAGGGATAAAGCTAGAAAGGAAGAAGAGAATGAGTGGAAAATAGGAAGGAGAGAATAAAGAAAGTAAGAAATGAAGGGTGAGAGGAAAAATAGGGAAGGGGAAGGAAGGAAGGGAGAAAGAAAGGAAGAAGAGAGGGGAAAAAAAGAAAGAAGACAGATAGAGAAGGGAGAACATTAAAAAGGAGATAGAAAGGAAGAAGAAAAAAGGGGAAAGATGATACAGAGGAAAGGGTGGGAAGGAAGAAGAAAGACTATAGCAGTGAAAGAACACTGATAAAAATGATTCTGTTGGCTTGTAATTTTAACATAAAAATTTACTTTAATATTTTAGGTACCTTACTTAATTTTCATTAGTTCTTAAAACACATCTTTTACATTTAGGGCCAGTTCACACCATAGAAACGCAGTTCGGACGTGTTCCAGGTGCTTTTCTGCATGCGCATTTTTGATGTGTTTCAGTGCGTTTTTGGAAACATCATTGGAAACCATATAACCTATTTTCCATGCATTTTTGATGCAGAAAAAAACGCACTGGACTGCATGTGGTGTGAAGTGGCCCTTACAAAAATAATGCATAATATTGAGTAATCTAGATAAAACTTTTAAGGTACGTGCATTAACATATTCTAATTGAGTTACATTTACTTAAAGAAAATCTTTTCATTTGACTGAAATTACGGGACGCATATATTTGCCAAACGTGCAACCACACGAGTTTTGATGCTGTATATTGTAAAGAGTTTGACTTCTTTTGGAACTTTGAAGGCCTGCACAAGGCAGTGCCCATAAGTTTGAGGCCCATCAGGACAAAAGAGCGCCACCAGTGACAAGAATTTTTCCAAGTCACTACAAAGCCATGCAATGCCATTGAAAGGTAAGAGTGAACATTGAACAAATTATCATTCACATGCTTTAAATGTTGCTTAAAATACCATTTAAAATGTTTATTTTATTTGCAGATTAATATATTTATCGTAAATGGACATACATCCGTTGTATACCCCTATTGAGACAACTCACTTGTGAGCACGCTTACTGCATGCGGCAGAACGCAACCAAGATGCAGGGTGAGGGACCGCCAGCTGTTAAGCATAAAAACTATTTTGTGTCACAAAAATGAATGTTTCGGCCAGTTCGGTTTTTGAGGTATTGAAATTCAGATAATGTAACATCAAGCCCGCCCACTTTGCACCCAATGTTCTTGAAATTTAAAAAGATAAAGATATTAAAAGATAGCATTAGTTTGCACTTCATCTGTGCTGATTTGTGCTGCAAAAACGAACATATGTGCTGGTTTGGTTTCAGAGATATTGCGCATTATAGTTGATGAAACCTCTCCCACTTTGCACCACATTGTGTTATTACTATTTAAAAGAAATTATACAATTTGTTTGTGCTGCGTTTGTGCTGATTTGTATCACAAAAACAAACTTTCTGTTTGTTCGGTTTTTGAGATATTGGACATTCAACGTTAGATTATGTAACCTAAAGCCCCGCCCACTTCACATTTCAAAAACAAATACTGTATATCATATTTATGCTGCATTGGCAGAAAACACAAGCATATTGGTATAGTGTATTTTTTTTCATATAGCACTTTCATTTTGTATCATAAAGAGCTAGCCTAAGCTACCCTGAAACCCTAAAATATACCTTTGAAGTTTTTCAGATCTTTTTAGAGCTAGATGTGCAGAAATCTATATTCAAAAGTTTACACTTTACCCCTTGTCGACCAGCCACCGTTATTATACTGCGGCAGGTCGGCTCTCCTGCGCAAACCGCCGTAGGGGTACGTCGGTCTTTGCACAGGAGATAGCGGGCGTTCTGCCAGATGACATGTCAGAGATCTTCTGTTCCCAGTGATCTGGAACAGCTATTTCTGTAGTCATTTATACATTGATCAGTGCATTTTTTTTAGCACCGATCATTGTAATAATGTCACTGGTCCCGAAAAAGTGTCGTTTGGGGTCAGATTTGTCTGCCACAATGTCGCAGTCCTGCTAAAAATCGCAGATCGCTGCCATTACCAGTAAAAACAATAAAAAAAAAGTCCCCAAATCTATCCCATAGTTTGTAGGCGCGATAACTTTTGCGCAAGCCAATCAATATGCGCTTATTTGTATTTTTTGGCCAAAAATATGTAGAAGAATATATATCGGCCTAAACTGATGAATAAATGTGTTTTTTTATATATTTTTTTTTGGATATGTATTATAGTAGAAAGTAAAAACAAAAAATTTTTTTTCAAAATAGTTTTTTGTTTATAGCGCAAAAAATAAAAACCGCAGAGGTGATCAAATACCACCAAAAGAAAGCTCTATTTGAGGAGAATTTTGTTTGGGTACAGCTTTGCACGACCGCGCAATTGTCAGTTAAAGCGACGCAGTGCCGTATCACAAAAAATGGCCTGGTCATTAAAGGGGCAAATCCTTCTGGGGCTGAAGTGGTTAAAGTGCAAATTAGCTTCCTAAAAGGCTTGAAAAAAAGTTAATACATTCTGTATTCTATGTTCTTTACAGATATACTGTATATACATGTGTGTGTTTCAGTTTGATTTGTTAGCTAAGAAAGAGGCATTTTTTTTTTTTTTTTTTAAATGTTTACATTTACATTTGATGCTGCTTTCATAATATTACATTTGTAACACTTTATAAATAATAAATGTTAATTGTTTTGAAAGCCTGTTTCATGAGACTATTCCTTTCTTTAAAAAACATATTATTGTATTATTTTTATATAAGAACCTTCAAACGTATATCAAATACATTTGGAAAATAAGTTTTACCAACATAAAAAAATTTAGTAAGTTACAAGTTAATATCACTTAAAACTAAGTAACTAAGTAATAGGGCAGCAGCGCAGTGGTGTAGTGGTTAGCACTAGAAGCAAAAGGGTTGTTGATTCAAAACCCAACCACAACACTACCTGCCTGCAGTTTGAAATCTCTCCCTGTGCCTGCGTAGGTTTCCTCCCACACTCCAAAGGCATGCTGGTAGGGTAATTGGCTCCTGTGTAAATTGGCCCTAGTATGTGTATGTATGAATGTGAGTTAGGGATCTTAGATTGTAAGCTCCTTGAGGGCAGGGACTGATGACAATGTAAAGCGCTGCGTAAATTGACAGTGCTATATAACTACTTGAAATAAATAAGTTAATGTATGTGTTCCTAGCTTAAACTTTTCTATAAACTGGAAAAATTGAGTTGGCTTTACTTGAACCTATGATCTATAAACTGGAAAAATTGAGTTGGCTTTACTTAAACCTATGGTCTATAAACTGGAAAAATTGAGTTGGCTTTAGTTAAACCTATGGTCTATAAACTGGAAAAATTGAGTTGGCTTTAGTTAAACCTATGGTCTATAAACTGGAAAAATGGAGTTGGTTTTACTTGAACCTATGGTCTATAAACTGGAAAAATGTAGTTGGCTTTACTTAAACCTATGGTCTATAAACTGGAAAAATTTAGTTGGCTTTACTTAAAACTATAGTTCCAGACAAGTTAAGGTATGTACCCCTAACGTAAAGCGGATTTACGACAAAAACAAAAAAAATTAAAAGTCAGCAGCTACAAATACTGCAGCTGCTGACTTTTAATAATCGGACACTTACCTGTCCCAAGGTCCACCGATGCGGGGGAACAATGCCCTACTCATCTCCCCCTCCTCTCTGCGGTGCCGGCATTGTCACTGTGGGCGCACTGTGCATGTGCAAGCCGCGCTGCGCACTGTGACTGGCCGAGCAATCATCTGGGACCTGTGACGTGTCCCAGATGATTGCCGAGAGGGAGGGGGGAGAGGTGAACTTACTTCTGGCGCCGCAGTGCCCCGGGAGGAAGTGGGAGCTGGAACCCTCTAAAAAGAGGGTTTCCGCTCCCCCCCAAACAAATGTGGCATGTCAGGGGGTCACCTTCCCTTAAAGCAGGAGTTTCATTTTTGGGTGGAACGCCGCTTTAAAGCACTATGGTCTATAAACTAAAAAAATTGAGTTGGCTTTACTTAAAGGGGTTGTAAAGGTTCACATTTTTTCACCTTAATGCATCCGACAATGCCATTGGCTCGCGCTGCTGTCAATCACATGCAATGACGCGGCACGCTGGGGGGCGGGGCCAAGTGATACAGTCGGCGACTATAGCCGCCGGCTGTATCACGGGAGCGCGCCTGCAAGAACTAAACACCATGCGAGAGAGCTCGCATGAAGGTGTTTAATTCTTGCGGGGAGGAGCCGAGACAGCTGCCGAGGGACCCCAGAAGAGCAGGTTCGGGGCCACTCTGTGCAAAACGAGCTGCACAGTTGAGGTAAGTATAACATGTTTGGTATTTAAAAAAAAAAAAAAAATACCTTTACAACCCCTTTAAAACAACAAAGTTGAAAACATGAAAAGTCTAATGAGTCAGGCAAAAATAAGTTTAGTTGACAGAACTTAAAAAGCTGATGCAAATAGTTGATTTTTTTTTTTGAGTAGACCCAGCACAATATTTTTTACAGTGAAGTAAGAAAGGATTAAAGCAACATTTCAGGAAAAACACAAAATCCATCGGTAAGTGATAAGTAGGAGGCTTTCTAGGAATTTCATCCAAGGATGGATTCCATCCAAGAATAGGGCTGATTCTTTCCAGCAAAGCCTGATTTTTCAATAGTATTAAATATATGTATACAGATTCAACCTATTCAGCAATCCCAAATGACTAAGGATCATGAATTGTGCAGTTCTCCACAAACTGGACAGATCTGTATGTATGTATAGTATTTAGGAGATTCATCAGAAAAATCAGATTTGCTTAGTTTCCTTGAAGAGACTAATTCACTTATCTCTACTGTCTTTTGTATCTGCCATTTGTTTTGGAGCTAAAGGTCCCGTGATGACCATACTTTCAGCAGAAGGGATTCTGTGCCTATTCAGCACCATTCCAGCCATTATCTGCAAAATAAAAATCTTTTTATCTTTTCCAGTTCACAGATGATCAGTAATGATAATCATGTGCAGACTCCTGACAAAGTCATTTAATTTTAATTTTAGCCTTAGTAAGAAGTCTATTTTATTTCACCTAAGTGCTGTGATAGCCTACGTAAGCAGAATAGGGTGACTCTTTTCAATCTATTTGGCCGTTTCACAACCTGACATGAACGAACAGACAGCTGAACGATCAGCCACAGCAAGATGGTGAGATGGCTGAGATATAAATTAGCATTGGCTCCCAGTGTCATCACAAGAAACTGAGACCTGATGTTACTGAAAACAGGAGAGGTGTACGGCCAACATCAACTAGTTGTGTGTCTCTGCCCCCTTACACAAGGCCATAATGAAGCTATCAGCTGTGTAATGGCGGTTGCCAACTGGATGGACCTGGAATGTGTAGCAGCGTATCTTACCACTAGACCCTCGGAGAAATATGAAAGCTTCTTAGCAATTCAGCTGGGTCCATGGCACACCCCAGCTCATGACTGGACAATGAAGGAGCAGCTGATGAGGTCCTCTCTAAGCTTTCCCCTCCTGTAAGCATCCACTAGCATTCGACTGATAGCAGTGTGCAAATCAGTTGAGTTCTGATTACCTTAGAGCAGCATTTCTCAAACTTTTTTCAGTCATGGTACCTTTTAAAAGTATGAAAAATCTTAAGGCAATCCAAATGTAAAAAAAATGTGAATGTTACTTATTAGTGGTAAACCTGAGCCTGCCTGACAATATGAACCAATGCCAAATTACGGGTGCTGCTCGAGGCTCCAATGGGTTCTCTTCTATTATCAACCGCTGTGAGTGCAGGTAAGGACGGAGCTTGTCCCAGCTCCATGGATACCAATACATAAAGTGAAGAGACCTAAAAGCCACACAGCACTACAAAACCCTGTATGTGGAAAGTGAAAACGGCCTCAGCCCGGGCTCCATCCAGGCCACCCCCAATGGATCATGGGGATCCCCATGATTAAGCCCCGTGGGCAGGGCGAAATGCATTGGTGGCCTGGATGGAGCCCGGGCTGCGGCTGTTTTCAGTTTCTACACACAGGGTTTTGTAGTGATGTGCGGCTTATAGGACTCTCCTGCCTGACAATGCACACAACTGTCTAAATGAAATGAACTTGACATCAGAGTGTCCCCCCATGACATCAGTATACCCCTTCACATCAGATGTCAGCCCATGACATCAGGGTGTCCCCTTCACATTAAAGTCCCCCCTTCACATGAAAGACCCCCCCTTCACCCCAGAGTTCCCCTTTCACGTCAGAGGTCCCCTTATAAAATCAGAGTCCCCCTTCACCTCAGAGGATCCCCCATCACCTCAGAGTCCTCCCTTCACACCAGAGTCCCCCTTCACATCAGAGTCCCCCTTCACATCAGATGTTCCCCCCCCCCCTAACATCAAAGTGTGCTCTTCACATCAGAGGACACCTACCACATCAGAGTCTCCTCATCACATTAGATTCCCCCCCCCCCACACCACAAAAAAAACCCCAATCACTCAGTTCCCCTATCATAGTGCCCCCAATCACACAGTCACATCAGAGCCCTACCTTTTTGCTTCAGCGGTGTAGCAGACGGTGGGAGAAAAAGGAGGATTGGAGGAGGTGGACTCCCGAATGTTAGGAGCGGCCCTGCATGCTGCCCGCCCTGGATCAGAGTCATGCGTTGTCATTTTGCTAGCAAGCCAGCCACCATTATCATAGCAATGAATTACGCCATTTGTCTTTGCCCCAGAGTGTCATTGGTTGTTATTGTGCTGGCTCGTCCACACCTGGAAATTATGACAGTGATCCAGGGAAAACTGAGTCCTGTGCTCATGGTACCCCAGGGGACCAGGGGAACCTAGACGGCACCCTGGTTGAGAAACACTGCCTGAGAGTTCTGACCATACCTCTGTTGAGCAGTTATTTCAATATAAGAATTTAACAAGGGCCCATTCAGACTGTTGCCATGTTACCACATACATGTTAGCATGCTTTGCATACAGGCAACCCATTTTCAAAAACCCAGTGCACCACAAGACACAGTTGGCTCACTTCTATGCATTGTTGTGTACTGACTAGGAGAATTGAGGTACCTTTAAAAATGCATGGTCTGTTAAATATACCAGTCAAAATGTTTTGTTATTCAAAAGTGCAAAAAATTCCTGGTAACCCTGCCAAAATATCAATGAACTCAGTTCCTGGGCACTCTGCAGTGCTATCTCAATCAGTATGATCCCTGTTTAACTCTTGGAATACAGAACAGTGTAGAAAATGTCCTGGTGTCAGTGGGAGTCAACAGCGTCCCTTCTTTGACACTAGGAGGAGGAATAGTGCCCTCATCATAGGTGTCAGTGGGAGGAATAATGCCCAATCTTTGGTGTCAGTGGGAGGAATAGTGCCCCATTGTTAGTGTCAGTGGGAGGAATAATGTCCCATCATTGTCGTCAGTGGGAGGAATATTGTCCCATCGTTGATGTCAGTGGGAGGAATATTGTCCCATCGTTGGTGTCAGTGGGAGGAATAGAACCCCATCATTGGTGTCAGTGAGAGGAAAAGTGTCCCATCATTAGTGTCAGTGGGAGGAGTAGGGCCCCATTGTTGGTGTCAGTGGGAGGAATAGTGCCCCATCGTTGGTGTCAGTGGGAGGAATATTGTCCCATCGTTGGTGTCAGTGGGAGGAATAGAACCCCATCATTGGTGTCAGTGAGAGGAAAAGTGTCCCATCGTTAGTGTCAGTGGGAGGAGTAGTGCCCCATTGTTGGTATCAGTGAGAGGAATAGTGCCCCATTGTTGGTGTCAGCGGGAGGAATAGTGCCCTTTTCTCATGTCAGTTGCAGGAACTATGCCCCACTGTTGCTGACAGTGAAGGGAATAAAGCCTCAAGGGCCAGATAAAAGCAAGAAAAGGGCCACATCTGGCCCCTGGGCCGCAGTTTGAAGACCACTACTCTATAGATACAGCACAGAGAGTAGGTGTTGCCACACCGATTGTGTTACTGGCAGGATTCCCAGGTTTAAATAAAGAAGAAACCCTAATTTAGCCACTACATCTAAGGGCTGGTAAGCTGCAATATATTACAAGTTTGTTTTTGGGTTTATATATCCGTTGATTTAAAAAAAAAGAATTATAAACACATTTTGATGGGTTTTTTTTTCACATTTTCGCCACTTTGTCCACTTTTTGCAGATCCAGGCTCAGAGACCTTGGCACTGTGTGATCACTATTGTGACTAAGAACAGCTCCAGTTTTAGGCTGGCCATACACCAGAATTTTATTCAAAAATGTTCCTTTTTGCAACATTCGTTCAATTCCCCTGAAAGTTATTGGAGTCAAATTGACAACCGTTTTTGACCAGACAGTATTAAACCTGTTTAATACTTCTGGAAGTCTATTCAGGTAGCAAGTCTGAACAAAGTTTTAAGGGCTTACAAATGAAATGAGTTGACTCAGTGGTGCCAAGATCGACTGCTTTGATGAATGATTTTTTTAGAATTACCATGAGAACGTTTGAACAAAATTTTACTGGTATATACACTTTAAAATGCCTCTAAATAATATCCTTAGACTCCAATTCATTGGCTGATCTTTGGAACTATACCTCCGATTCGTAGTGACTTATGTGAGTCTGTTACATGACATGTAGAGAGGTTTGCCCGTTAAATAACAGCCCATTCTTCATGAAGGCCTGACACATAAAGCTTCTCCAGCTTTGGAATCTCTATATATAAAACTTGTGTTGATGGGATAGCAATGTGTGTACCATGTGGTAAAACTGTATATCTGATCTTTCAACTTTCACAGGTTATAAAGCTTTTTTTAACCTGCTTACCGTATTAATGTAAATAACGCATTGACTGATGGCACGAAACAAGCAAGCAAAGAGAACACATTTCATCATCAGGCATAAATAGTATGAAAGGGATTGGGCAGAAGTTTTGTATATATTTTCCTAATTTATTTTGTTCAGAACTAAAAATGTAAACCTTTTTTTAAATATATTTCTTTGATTTTGGGCAGGTAAATATGAAAGTTTGCATACAAATATGTTTTGTGTTCTATCTAACCAGCAGGTGGCAATCCCAGTTTCTTTTCATATTTTTTCCTCTCTTTCACTTTTGCTCTTTTGTTGTTAAAAGCTTGTTGTTTACAAAGCTCGATAGCTGAAGTGTATAAACACAGTGAATAACTCATTGAAATAACTCATATTTTATTAGATGGTCCTTCTGAAGGTTTTAGCCAGAAAAAGACAGCTTCAACACTGTACTGTCAGTTTGGATAACCCAAAGTGCTCTGGGAATCCTTTGCCTCCATCCAATAAAAGGTAATTTGTAAACCAAAGATTACAAATATATATATATAGATATATATCTATATCTATATCTATATCTATATATATATATATATATATATATATATAGTATCCGTATCTCACAAAAATGAGTACACCCCTCACATTTTTGTAAATATTTTATTATATGTTTTCATGTGACAACACTGAAGAAATGACACTTTGCTACAATGTAAAGTAGAGTGTACAGCTTGTATAACAGTGTAAATTTGCTGTCCCCTCAAAATAACTCAACGCACAGCCATTAATGTCTATACCGCTGGCAACAAAAGTGAGTACACCCCTAAGTGAAAATGTCCAAATCGGGTCCAAATTGTCAATATTTTGTGTGACCACCATTATTTTCCAGCACTGCCTTAACCCTCTTGGAGTTCACCAGAGCTTCACAGGTTGCCACTGGAGTCCTCTTCCACTCCTCCATGACGACATCACGGAGCTGGTGGATGTTAGAGACCTTGCGCTCCTCCACCTTCAGTTTGAGGATGCCCCAAAGATACTCAATAGGGTTTAGGTCTGGAGACATGCTTGGCCAGTCCATCACCTTTACCCTCAGCTTCTTTAGCAAGGCAGTGGTTGTCTTGGAGGTGTGTTTGGGGTTATCATGTTGCAATACTGCCCTGCGGCCCAGTCTCCGAATGGAGGGAATCATGCTCTGATTCAGTATGTCACAGTACCTGTTGGTATTCATGGTTCCCTCAATGAATTGTAGCTCCCCAGTGCCGGCAGCACTCATGCAGCCCCAGACCATGACACTCCCACCAACCACCATGCTTGACTGTAGGCAAGACACACTTGTCTTTGTACTCCTCACCTGGTTGCCGCCACACACGCTTGACACCATCTGAACCAAATAAGTTTATCTTGGTCTCATCAGACCACAGGACATGGTTTCAGCAATCCATGTCCTTAGTCTGCTTGTCTTCAGCAAACTGTTTGTGGGCTTTCTTGTGCATCATCTTTAGAAGAGGCTTCATTCTGGAATAACAGCCATGCAGACCGATTTGATGCAGTGTGTGGTGTATGGTCTGAGCACTGACAGGCTGACCCTCCACCCCTTCAGCCTCTGCAGCAATGCTGGCAGCACTCATACGTCTATTTCCCAAAGACAACCTCTGGATTTGACGCTGAGCGCATGCATTCAACTTCTTTGGTCGACCATGGCAAAGCCTGTTCTGAGTGGAACCTGTTAAACCTCTGTGAGGTATTAGCCACCATGCTGCAGCTCAGTTTCAGGGCCTTGGCAATCTTCTTATAGCCTCTAGACCATCTTTATGTAGAGCAACAATTCTTTTTTTTTTAGATACTCAGAGAGGTCTTTGCCATGAGGTGCCATGTTGAACTTCCAGTGACCAGTATGAGAGAATGAGAGTGATAACACCAAATTTAACACATCTGCTCCCCATTCACACCTGAGACTTTGTACCACTAAAGAGTCACATGACACTGGGCAGGGAAAATGGCTAATTGGGCCCAATTTGGACATTTTCACTTAGGGGTGTACTCACTTTTGTTGGCAGCGGTTTAGACATTAATGGCTGTGTGTTGAGTTGTTTTGAGGTGTGTACCCACTTTTGTGAGATACTGTATATATATATATATATATATATATATATATATATATATATATATACACACACACACACACTATATTGTCAAAAGTATTGGGACACATGCCTTTACACGCACATGGGCTTTAATGGCATCACAGCCTTAGTCCGTAGGGTTCAATATTGCGTTGGCCCACCCTTTGCAGCTATAACAGCTTCAATTCTTCTGGGAGGGCAGTCCACAAGGTTTAGGAGTGTGTCTATGGGAATGTTTGACCATTCTTCCAGAAGTGCATTTGTGAGGTCAGACACTGATGTTGAACTAAGGCCTGGCTTGCAGTCTCTGCTCCAATTCATCCCAAAAGGTGTTCTATTGGGTTGAGGTTAGAACTTTGTGCAGGCCAGTCAAGTTCCTCCACCCCAAACTTGCTCATCCATGTCTTTATGGACCTTGCTTTGTGCACTGGTCCAAATCATTTGGTGGAGCGGGGATTATGGTGTGGGGATGTTTTTAGGGGTGGACTTGGTCCCTTAGTTCCAGTGAAGGGAAATCTTTAGGTGTCAGCATACCATGACATTTTCATACTCCCAACTTTGTGGGAACAGTTTGGGGATGGCCCCTTCCTGTTCCAACATGACTGCACGCCAGTGCACAAAGCAAGGTCCATAAAGACATGGATGAGCGAGTTTGGGGTAGAGGAACCTGACTGGCCTACACAGAGTCCTGACCTCAACCCAATAGAACACCTTTGGGGTGACTTAGAGCGGAGACTGTGAGCCAGGCCTTCTCGTCCAACATCAGTACCTAAACTCACAAATGTGCTTCTGGAAGAATGGTCAAACATTGCCATAGACACACTCCTAAACCTTGTGGACAGCTTTCCCAGAGGAGTTGAAGCTGTTATAGCTGCAACGGGTGGGACAACTCAATGTTGAACCCTATGGACTAAGAGTGGGATGCCATTAAAGTTCATGTGTGTGTAAAGGCAGGTGCCACAATACTTTTGAATATATATATATATTATCTGTTTAAAAGCATTAACTTTAAAAAAAATAAATTGGCCAAAACAGTTATAGATTCCTTTAAAAAAAAATCATATACATTTTAATGTCACCATCTTGACCACCATTAGGGGTGGGCGAACAGTTCGGCCCGAGCAAACTTTTTCTGTTCGGTCGTTTGGCGAACAAACTGGTCGTTCGAACCGACCACAATGCATTGCGGCGCTGAACAGTGCATTGCAAGCCCTGATTGGCTGAAGCAGTGAAAGCTTCAGCCAATCGGGGTACAGAGCACTGTCAGAGTCATAACTGGACACTGTCATCATGACTTTATCCAATCATGGCTCATTCCCACCCCACAGTATAAAAGTATTCTTTCAATGGCATCCATTTTCAGTGTGATTTCGGCATGGAGAGAGATAGAACAGGGCTCTGTTCAGTGCTATTAGTTAGTGTGCTATACTGTGCTATTTTGCTTCAATTGTCAGTGTAGAATATTAGTTTAGTGTTAGTCTAGGGACAGTGTGAGTGTAGTGAGGAGGACCATCATTCAGCTTTGCATAGTGTGCAGCTAGAGTAGGGACAGCTCAGATAGTTTCACTGTAGTGTAGTGAGACCGTGTCATTCATACATACATTAGTGTAGAGTAGGGACAGTACATATAGTTTCAGTGTAGTGAGACAGTGTCAGTAATCTTTACATTAGTGTATAGCTAGAGTAGGGACAGTTCAGTTAGCGTCAGTGTAGTGATGGCTGAACACTGTCTATTTGATTGCGTTACTGCCAGTTTAACACCATATAATCCTGTGTGCGTTACTGCCAGTTTAACGCCATATAGTTTTGTGTGCGTTACTGACAGTTTAACGCCATATAGTTTTGTGCAATACTGCCAGTTTAATGCCATTAACTTTTGTGTGCGTTACTGCCAGTTTAACGCTATATAGTTCTGTGTGCGTTACTGCCAGTTTAACGCCATATGGTTCTGTGTGCGTTACTGCCAGTTTAACGCCATATAGTTTTGTGTGCGTTACTGCCAGTTTAACGCCATATAATTCTGTGTGCGTTACTGCCAGTTTAATGCCATATAGTTTTGTGTGCGTTACTGCCAGTTTAACGCCATATAGTTTTTTGTGCATTACTGCCAGTTTAACGCCATATACAGTGGGGACGGAAAGTATTCAGAGCCCCTAACATTTTTCACTCTTTGTTATATTGCAGCCATTTGCTAAAATCATTTACGTTCATTTGTTTTCCTCATTAATGTACAACACAGCACCCCATATTGACAGAAAAATACAGAATTGTTGACATTTTTGCAGATTTATTAAAAAAGAAAAACTGAAATATCACATGGTCCTAAGTATTCAGACCCTTTGCCCAGTATTTAGTAGAAGCACCCTTTTGATCTAATACAGCCATGAGTCTTTTTGGGAAAGATGCAACAAGTTTTTCACACCTGGATTTGGGTATCCTCTGCCATTCCTCCTTGCAGATCCTCTCCAGTTCTGTCAGGTTGGATGGTAAACGTTGGTGGACAGCCATTTTTAGGTCTCTCCAGAGATGCTCAATTGGGTTCTGGTCAGGGCTCTGGCTGGGCCATTCAAGAACAGTCATGGAGTTGTTGTGAAGCCACTCCTTCGTTATTTTAGCTGTGTGCTTAGGGTCATTGTCTTGTTGGAAGGTAAACCTTCGGCCCAGTCTGAGGTCCTGAGCACTCTGGAGAAGGTTTTCCTCCAGGATATCCCTGTACTTGGCCGCATTCATCTTTCCCTCGATTGCAACCAGTCGTCCTGCCCCTGCAGCTGAAAAACACCCTCACAGCATGATGCTGCCACCACCATGCTTCACTGTTGGGACTGTATTGGACAGGTGATGAGCAGTGCCTGGTTTTCTCCACACATACCGCTTAGAATTAATGCCGCGTACACACGGTCGTACTTTTCGTCTACAAAAGTCCAACGGACGCTGACGGACTAAAGCTGGCTGGTAATCCGATCGTGTGTGGGCTTCTCCGGACTTTCAACTGACTTTTTTAGCCTCAAATCCGACGTACTTTAGATTTGAAACATGCTTCAAAACTTTACTTCGTAACTACGACGGACCCCGAAATCCGCTCGTCTGTGTGCTAGTCCGACGGACAAAAAGCCACGCTAGGGCACCTATTGGCTACTGGCTATGAACTTCCTTATTTTAGTCCGGTGTACGTCATCACGTACGAATCCGACCGACTTTTGTGTGGTCGTGTGTAGGCAAGTCCGTTCGTTAGAAAGTAGGCCGCAAGTCCGCCGCAAGTCCACCGAAAGTCTGCCGGAAGTCTGTCGGACAGGCTGTCTGACTTTTGTAGACGAAAAGTACGACCGTGTGTACGCGGCATAAGGCCAAAAAGTTCTATCTTGGTCTTATCAGACCAGAGAATCTTATTTCTCACCATCTTGGAGTCCTTCAGGTGTTTTTTAGCAAACTCCGTGCAGGCTTTTATGTGTCTTGCACTGAGGAGAGGCTTCCGTCGGGCCACTCTGCCATAAAGCCCCCACTGGTGGAGGGCTGCAGTGATGGTTGACTTTCTACAACTTTCTCCCATCTCCCGACTGCATCTCTAGAGCTCAGCCACAGTGACCTTGGGGGTTTTCTTTACCTCTCTCACCAAGGCTCTTCTCCCCCGATAGCTCAGTTTGGCCGGACGGCCAGCTCTAGGAAGGGTTCTGGTCATCCCAAACGTCTTCCATTTAAGGATTATAGAGGCCACTGTGCTCTTAGAAACCTTAAGTTCAGCAGAATTTTTTTTTGTAACCTTGGCCAGATCTGTGCTTTGCCACAATTCTGTCTCTGAGCTCTTCCGGCAGTTCCTTTGACCTCATGATTCTCATTTGCTCTGACATGCACTGTGAGCTGTAAGGTCTTATATAGACAAGTGTGTGGCTTTCCTAATCAAGTCCAATCAGTATAATCAAACACAGCTAGACTCAAATGAAGGTGTAGAACCATCTCAAGGATGATCAGAAGAAATGGACAGCACCTGAGTTAAATATATGAGTGTCACAGCAAAGGGTCTGAATACTTAGGACCATGTGACATTTCAGTTTTTCTTTTTTAATAAATATGCAAAAATGTCAACAATTCTGTGTTTTTCTGTCAGTATGGGGTTCTGTGTGTACATTAATGAGGAAAAAAATTAACTTAAATGATTTTAGTAAATGGATGCAATATAACAAGGAGTGAAAAATTTAAGGGGGTCTGAAAACTTTCCGTCCCCACTGTAATTATGTGTGCGTTACAGCCAGTTTAACGCCATATAGTTCTGTGTGCGTTACTGCCAGTTTGACGCCATATAGTTCTGTGTGCGTTACTGCCAGTTTAACTCCATATAGTTCTGTGTGCGTTACTGCCAGTTTAACGCCATATAGTTCTGTGTGCATTACCGCCAGTTTAACGCCATATAGTTCTGTGTGCGTTACTGCCAGTTTAACGCCATATAGTTCTGTGTACGTTACTGCCAGTTTAACGCCATATAGTTCTGTGTGTCACTGTACGTTTGGCGCATTATATTGCAGTATATTATAGTGTATCCGTGGAGTGTGTCTGTGTAGTGTGAGTACTCGAATTAAAGTGCACCAAACACCTCTTTACATTGATTAAAGTGCATCTACGTACAGATTTCAACTTCTTTACATTTGCTTATAAGTACCGCCCCCTCCCTCCCAATAATGTCTGGGAGGACAACAAGGAGAGGCAGACGTTCCCTTGGCACTGTGAGGGGACCAGCAACAAATGTGTCCACAGGCAAAGGTGGACGTGGTGGTCTGGTCAGTCCTCTGGCAGGGCATCATTTCCTCTGTTTAGTGAGTTTGCCTGTGCTATCCAGCCACAGTATGCAGAGGAGGTGGTGGACTGGCTTATTAAACCTTCCTCATCCTCTGTCACGCAAGCAGAGACAAGCGTGCAGTCCCCTGCAGTTGCCAGAGTGGATAAACCTGCCTCCTTGTCCACATCTATTCCTGCCATAGCCCCAACATCAGCCATTGATGAGTCAGCTGAGTTATTTGACCACAGCATCAGCCACTTGCTCCTTGATGATCCCCAGACATTACTGGATTCAGATGTTGGTTCTGAGGTTGAGGATGACAGGAACATGACCCTAGAGATAGGGAGGAACACTGGTAGACAAATTGGCATTCATGTTCCCCAAGCCGCAGCATATTGCCAAGTTATCTCCAGTGGTAATGATGCAGATGGAGGGGATGGAGAGGATGATGATGATGAGGTCACTGATGCGACTTGGGTGCCAGATAGAGCAGAGGTGGAAACTGAAGATGAGGTAGCACAACCCCAAGGAGGCCAACATCAAGAAAGAGTAGAGAGCAGCCACCCTATTCCATCACATTCTTCAGCTGTTATCTCCCGGCCCACTCCCCAAAGCTCAGCTGTCTGGACCTTTTTCAGCACATCTGCAGCAGATCGCACTGTTGCTATCTGCAAACTGTGTCTCAAGTACATCAAAATGTGGCAAAAACACCAACCATTTGGGTACCACATGCATAACGAGGCATTTAACGTCCAACCACTCAGCCCGTTGGCAAGAGCACCTAAAAGCCACACAAAAGGGGAACAAATCTGTCCCTCCTTCTCCTCCTCCTCCTTACCCACTTCAGTCTGCCCCTGCTATACCGAGTCATTACCTCTCAGCAGCCTCCACTGGCAGGGATGATGGTATAGCACAGGGTATCCCAGGTCCTAGCAGCACATCTGCCAGCAGCACACCACCAGCTATAAACCGTAGCCGACAAATTTCTCTTTACTGCAGCGGGAAAAAAAATACAGTCTCCGTCACCCACATGCCCAGCATCTAAATGCAAGCTTGTCAAAGCTGTTGGCTCTCCAACTTCAGCCTTTCAGCCTGGTGGATTCTGCCCCCTTCTGTGAATTTGCACAATGTGCTATACCACAACGCAGGTTCCCAGTCGCTACTACTTTTCACGTAAGGCTGTTCCAACTCTCAACCATCAAGTGGAAGGGAATGTTCTGGCATCGTTGGGCAAGGCAGTCAGCCGTAAAATCCACCTTACTGCTGACACGTGGTCCAGCAAGCATGGGTAGGGACTATATATTTCGTTCACAGCACACTGGGTAACGCTGCTTGCAACTCGAAAGGATGCAGGACTGGACTCGGTGCTACAGCTTGTTGTGCCCCCATGTCTCCATACAGCTGGTGGTGATGATGCCAGACCTGTGAGCTCTACCCCCTCCTCCTCCTCTGCCACCTCCATGCCCACCTCTGCAGAATTATCCTGTGAACATCAGGTATCCCCTAAGCGTTCAAAGGGCTATTCCCAGAGTCAGGCTAAAAGTTGCCATGCAGTGCTTCAGCTAGTGTGTTTAGGGGACAGGAACCACACCAGAGCAGAGATTCTTGCAGCTCTGCGGGGACAGGCCCAGAGGTGGTTCACACCACGCCAGCTGGAGCCAGGAATGGTGGTATGCCATAGTGGCTCAAACCTCCTGTCCGCCCTTAGACAGGGAAAGTTGACACATGTGCTATGCCTGGCACACCCTTTGATCGCCCTAGAAGTTTAACCCCTTCCCAGCCAGTGCCATTAGTACAGTAGCAGTGGAAATTTGTAGCACTGCTCACTGTATTAGTGTCACTGGTTCCCACAAAGTGTCAAAAGTGTCAGTTAGTGTTGTCCGCCGCAATATCGCAGTCCCGCTATAATTTGCTGATCTCTGCCATTACTTGTAAAAATTTTAAAAAATTCCAGTATATATCCCATAGTTTGTAGACACTATAACTTTTGCGCAAACCAATCAATATACACTTTTTGGGATTTTTTTTTTACCAAACATATGTAGCAGAATTTGAATCAGAAAAGGGCTGGCGACTCGGATGCTCTTAAATAAAAGTCCTTTATTGGGTTACATGGGTACACGGGTACAGGCTACGCTGACGCGTTTTGGCTAAGAAGCCTTCATATGGCTTCGTTGATGCGTCAGCGTAGCCTGTACCCATGTAATCCAATAAAGGACTTTTATTCAAGAGCATCTGAGTCGCCAGCCCTTTTCTGATTCAAGTACTGCATTTTGGTCCCTGAACGTCCTGGCTAGAGCACCGGATCACAGTTCATAGATCATCATATTGGCAGTGGAGCTGGGGTATCATTTTGCTTCTCATATGTAGCAGAATACATATTGGCCTAAATGTATGAAGAAATGTGTCTTTTTTTAAAGAGAACGAAACAAAAAGTAAAAAATATTGCGTTTTTTTTTCAAAATTGTGGGCCTTTTTTTTTATATCGCAAAAGATAAAAAATGCAGTGGTGATCAAATACCACCAAGAGAAAGCTCTATTTGTGGGGAATAAATTTCATACTGTACATTTTATTTTAGGTACAGTGTTGTATGACCGCGCAATTGTCAGTTAAAGCAATGCAGTGCATATTACAAAAAATGGCCTGGTCATGAACGGGGTAAATCTTTCAGAGGTCAAGTCGTTAAGGTCACTACTCAAGTCCCCAGGACAGCTGCCTCCTTTCAGCTTCCTCTGGACATAGTCCAGTGAGTGAGATGGCACCTCTCAAGACCAGATCCCTTCTGGCATGGTTTTGCAATCAGCTCTAAACAAACTCCAATCAAGCCTGCAGTCCTGGCACTTCTGAGCAGGGCCATCTTAATGAATGGGCACCCTTGGACACTGCCCGGGGGCCCAAGGTGCATGGGGACCCATGCTAATCTTGCATTACATCATAGTTGCCAACTTTCCTGGATTTGCTGGGATAGTCACGCTTTTTACCAAGCAGTCCCAGGATTACAGTGTCCCAGAACCTGCACTGTGCCCTCCTGACCTTCCCTGTACTGTACCATTCTGTATCCACCATGTACTGTGCCCTTTGTGTTGATTAGCCTTCAATTTATGGCATGTTTTCTTATTGTTTGAAATTGATTTTAATAAAAGTACATATATATATATATATACACTACCGTTCAAAAGTTTGGGGTCACATTGAAATGTCCTTATTTTTGAAGGAAAAGCACTGTACTTTTAAATGAAGCTAACTTTAAACTAGTCCTAACTTTAAACAAATATACTCTATACATTGCTAATGTGGTAAATGACTATTCTAACTGCAAATGTCTAGTTTTTGGTGCAATATCTACATAGGTGTATAGAGGCCCATTTCCAGCAACTATCACTCCAGTGTTCTAATGGTACAATGTGTTTGCTCATTGGCTCAGAAGGCTAATTGATGATTAGCAAACCCTTGTGCAATCATGTTCACACATCTAAAAACAGTCTAGCTCCTTCCAGAAGCTACAAAACTGACCTTCCTGTGAGCAGATTGAGTTTCTGGAGCATCACATTTGTGGGGTCAATTAAACGCTCAAAATGGCCAGAAAAAGAGAACTTTCATCTGAAACTCGACAGTCTATTCTTGTTCTTAGAAATGAAGGCTATTCCATGCGAGAAATTGCAAAGAAATTGAAGATTTCCTACAACGGTGTGTACTACTCCCTTCAGAGGACAGCACAAACAGGCTCTAACCAGAGTAGAAAAAGAAGTGGGAGGCCGCGTTGCACAACTAAGCAAGAAGATAAGCACATTAGAGTCTCTAGTTTGAGAAACAGACGCCTCACAGGTCCCCAACTGGCATCTTCATTAAATAGTACCCGCAAAACACCAGTGTCAACATCTACAGTGAAGAGGCGGCTGCGGGATTTTGGGCTTCAGGGCAGAGTGGCAAAGAAAAAGCCATATCTGAGACTGGCCAATAAAAGAAAAAGATTAAGATGGGCAAAAGAACACAGACATTGGACAGAGGAAGACTGGAAAAAAGTGTTGTGGACGGATGAATCCAAGTTTGAGGTGTTTGGATCACAAAGAAGAATGTTTGTGAGACGCAGAACAAATGAAAAGATGCTGGAAGAATGCCTGACGCCATCTGTTAAGCATGGTGGAGGTAATGTGATGGTCTGGGGTTGCTTTGGTGCTGGTAAGGTGGGAGCTTTGTACAGGGTAAAAGGGATTCTGAATAAGGAAGGCTATCACTCCATTTTGCAACGCCATGCCATATCCAGTGGACAGCGCTTGATTGGAGCCAATTTCATCCTACAACAGGACAATGACCCTAAACACACCTCCAAATTGTGCAAGAACTATTTACAGCAGAAGCAGGCAGCTGGTATTCTATCGGTAATGGAGTGGCCAGCACAGTCAACAGATCTGAACCCCATTGAGCTGTTGCGGGAGCAGCTTGACCGTATGGTACGCCAGAAGTGCCCATCCAACCAATCCAACTTGTGGGAGCTGCTTCTAGAAGCGTGGGGTGCAATTTCTCCAGCTTACCTCAATAAATTAACAGCTAGAATGCCAAAGGTGTGCAATGCTGTAATTGCTGCAAAAGGAGGATTCTTTGATGAAAGCAAAGTTTGATGTAAAAACAATGTTATTTCAAATACAAATCATTATTTCTAACCTTGTCAATGTCTTGACTCTATTTTCTATTCATTTCACAACGTATGGTGGTGAATAAGTGTGACTTTTCATGGAAAACACAAAATTGTTTGGGTGACCCCAAACTTTTGAACGGTAGTGTATATATATATATATATATATATATATATATATATATATATATATATATATATAGGTTTAATTCTATGAACTATTTGTACTTTAGGCTGGGTTCACACATGTGCGGTGCAAATTGAAGCTCCGTTTTCACAGCTAATTGACAAAGTAGTTGTTCAGCGTTTCACGTCAGTTTTTGATCAGGATCAGGTCAGGATTGCATCAGTATTAGGTCAGGTTTACATCAGGATCAGGTCAGGATTTTATCCTGTTCGTAACGGAATGCATCTGTGATTCAGATGCGTTCCCATCGAAGATAATGTGCTTGCATTTCGCACCACAATGCCCAGAAAACGCACACTTTTTTGGGCAATGCGGAGTGGGAATGCAATGCACATATGTGAACCAGCCTCATTCAGATGAAGGTATTTTAAAATGTCATTAGAATTGGATGCGGTGTAAGCCGCATCCAATTTGCCTAGGTGTGAACCCAGCCTTAATTCTTGAGAGTAGGTGAGTAAATTGGGGCAGGCTGGTGGGGGCCCCAGTGTATTACTTTGCTCAAGGGCCCATGATGCATGATTACACAGGTTCTGAGGCCAATTTAATGCAGATAAGGCACCAAGGGAGTTTAATTACCACCTTAATCAGCCACAGAACGTGTGTAATTAATATGTGTTTGGTTTTAAAGGGATGAGGTGGCAACTCCAGGTTTGGGTGATACTTGGAGACAAGATTGGTGATGTAGCTCGGGGCAGAGTTGTGAATGGCTTTGTATGTTGCTGGGCGATCGGAAGCCAGCGGAGGGAGTGGTGGAGAGGGGTGGCAGACACTGAGCGATTGGTATGGTAGATGAGTCTGGCAGCAGCATTCATGATAGACTGAAGAGAGGATAGCCTATGGAGAGGTAGACCTATAAGGAGGGAGTTGCAATAGTCAACGCGAGAGATAACAAGGGAGTGATTTCTAGGAGGTTGCTACATACACCTTCCCTTTAATTATACTGACCTTTTCAAACAGTTCTGATAGACCTGACACTTTTGATTTTGCCAATAAATTTGTTACAAATCACGTTTTCTATTTCTTTCCTAATCCCATATCTGCTTTTGAATTCCAAACGCTGCCTGATATTTCTGGAAGCGTGTTTCAGATTGAGCGTAGTTAGTAATATTTTAAAATCTAGCACCTTTTGAACTAATTATAGCCAGGCTTTGGCTCCTAACGAATCTGAGATGAGTGTACACAGTTTGAAATTCCTCTTAGACCTTCAGATCTGTGATGTGAATACAGAGCAGTTACATAAATGAAACGAAAATAGCTTTCGTCTAGAATATTATAATTCCCCTGGCGCTCCCAGCGCTAACAAACTGATTAATGTAATTCAGCTAGTTTAGATTTTCAAGGTATATTTGATTTTCTATTATTAGAGGTCTGCCAGCTTTCAAGCACCATACACCAGAGGCAGAGGCTGAGGTTCTATGATTCATTATTCAATTCTGAGTACATGGCACCCCCTCCACCCCAACACCCCTTTTTCTTCTTCTTCTTCTTCTCCCCCTCCTCCAGCCATAAATGATTGCACACAGCTGTTGCATAAATAACAACCCAAAATCTTGAAGTTTGGGAGCAAACATCTGTTCTGGCAACTCAACCGGTGCACTTAGCACTGTCAGGGGCCAGATACTGCTGCAGTCATGAAATAAGGTCTCTCGTTCAAGACTCAAGAGGGGACGTGATACAGACAGATACAAGATAGATAGATAGATAAAAAGCAGAACAGTGAGTGAAGGGTAAATTTTGTTCACCACTTGACCTTTGGAAGATTTACCCCCCTTCATGACCAGGCCATTTTATTGTGATACAGCACTGCGTTACTTCAACTGACAATTGCGCAGTTATGCAACGCTGTACCCTAATAAACATTTTTTTCCCACAAATAGAGCTTTCTTTTGGTGGTATTTGATCACCTTACTTTCTGTTATAAAACACATAAAATAATTGAAAAAAAATCAAATTTCTTCATACATTTAGACCAATATGTATTCTGCTATATATTTTTGATTAAAAAATCCCAATAAGCTTATATTGATTGGTTTGCGCAAAATTTATAGCGTCTACAAACTATGGGATATTTTTTTTTCTTTTTACTAGTATTGGCAGCGATCAGTGACTTATAGCAGGTCTGCGATATTGCGGCAGACATTCTGACACTTTTGATCCTTTTTTGGGGATCAGTGACACTAATACAGTGATCAGTGCTAAAAAAAAATATCCCCCATCACTGTACTAATGAGACTGGCTGGGAAGGGGTTAACATCAGGGGCGATCAAATGGTTAACTGTGTGCCTAAACCATGATTTACTATTCTGTGTGAGGTGCTTTTACTAAGGCTGCTTTCATACTGGGGCATCGGCGGCGGCGGTGGCGGTAAAGCGGCACTTTATCGTTGTTTTTGCAGAGGTTTCCGGCCGCTAGCGGGGCACTTTTAACCCCCGCTAGCTGGCGAAAAAGGGTTAAAACGACCCACAAAGCACTCACAGTGATGATAAAAAAGTGATTCCGTGCTACAGTAAAGAATAGGATAAAAATAAAAAAGGTCACTGCTGCAGCGGCGCTTTGCCGGCGGTTTGGCGACGCTGCCCATTTTTTTCAATGGCCAGGAGCGGTGAAGGAGTGGTGTATACACCACTCCTTCACCGCTCCAAAGATGCTGCTCGAAAGAGGTTTTTTAACGTTGTGCCAGAGCATCGCCTCAGTATGAAAGCACTCAGGCTATCCATTATGTGCTCTTTGCCTTGGGGGTCTCTCCCCGACCACTACAAACTTGGGGAGTTACAATCACAGATGAGCAAATAATGGGAAATCCTCACTCCCACTGAATCCATTGAGTAGAATCCATTCTTTGCTTCATCATTTGAGCATTTAAAGGTTAAGCTCACCTTTACATAAAAAATAATAAATGCACATATTTTTCAGAAATAAAATGTGTGTTTATTATTTGTTCCCGCAGGAGCCTGGATAGCATTGTCCTCGCGATCAGTAGATTACGGGTGCAATGCGGGCTCCTACAGACATGTCCTCCAGCTTTCAGCTCATACCTCTGTACAGGCTTTTTGTTTGAAAGCCAGAGGACATGTCAGTGGACTACGAGTGCATTCATCAGTTCCCCTTAATAAGGGTGGCTTATGTAACATGTTCCAAAGGTGAACTTACCCTTTAAGTCACCTGGCAATGTTTTTGAACTTGTAAAACGTGGTCCAAGGTCACTATGAAATATGCACTGCCCCTCAAAACAATAAAGTGACTTTAAACCATCAGTTGTTTTTTAACGGTATTTAACCCAAAAGCAAACTTTTATTACAATGCAACTTACCAAATCTTACTGTAGATGTGGTGGCTGCATTCATTTTCTTTTTAGGGTTTCTTTCCTTTATTTTTACTTTGTGATCTTGCCAGTAAGTCTGTTATTTTTCAACAGAACAAGCTATCTTGCAGATGTAGCAGTTAGGAGGTTGAGACAAACTATTTACCACTGGCAGGGGTATTTACAATGGTCAGATTTGATTTATTTATGTAAAACCTTTACCCAAAAAGGAAAAAATTGTTTCTGTAACTGCTTAAAAAGTCTGAGCTGCAGTTTGCTTCAATGTGTTAGTGTATCTAAATCTGCTAGTACATCTGAGGCAAGCAATAACCCGTTTGAATCTCAGTCAGTTCAGCAGGAACTGGCCGAGATTCAAACCACGTATCGACAGACTGAGTGTACCAAGTTGATCGATCAGTCAACTTGAGTACAACCAGCATGCTGAATTTTGCATGTGATTAGCGCTAGCGGCTAGGGGTGCAACGGATCAAAAAACTCATAGTTCGGATCGTTCCTCGGATCAGGAGTCACGGTTCGGATCATTTTCGGATCAACAAAAAAAAAAATCTCACCCACTGTAATATCCACAATCTCCCTATTGGCAGGGTGTGGCAGAGTATTGGCAGGGTATTGGCAGGTATATTGGCAGGATATATTGGCAGGGTATTGGCAGAGTAATGGCAGGTATATTGGCAAGGTGTATTGGCAGAGTATTGGCAGGGTATTGGCAGGGTATTGGAAGAGTATTGGCAGAGTATTGGCAGGGTATTGGCAGGGTATTGGCAGAGTATTGGCAGGGTATGGCAGACTATTGGCAGGGTATGGCAGACTATTGGCAGGGTATGGCAGACTATTGCAGAGTATTGGCAGGGTATGGAAGAGTATTGTCAGGGCATTGCAGAGTATTGCAGCAGGGCATTGCAGCAGGGCATTGCAGCAGGGCATTGCAGAGTATTGGCAGGGCATTGCTGCCATCCGATCTCTCCCCTCCACTATACAGATCAGTACACAGAGGGGAGAGAGGAACCGGCGTCATGACATGACGCCGGTTTGTTACAAGTGATCGCTCCGTCATTTGACGGAGCGATCACGTGCTAAACGGCCGCCGGGTGTACCAAGATGGCCGCCGCTCCGGAGCTAGGCCGAAGCCGCGGCCTTTCCTATGGCCGAGGCCACAGAGCGCTCCGCGGATCGCGGGTGTCCCGATCCGCGGAGGTTGATCCGTACGGGTCACGGATCGATGACGTTGCACCCCTACTAGCGGCTAGTATAGCCACTAGCAATAATCACTGTCTTCTCCTGGCGGGGACGGCTTCAACCGGTGGTTGCAGGTAAGAAATTTTCTCTGTGTATGTGCTGCTTAACACTCCCATCCCCCCAGATTAACAATGCTGCTGTCTTAAGATACCACTGTGCGCCGTCATCCAGAGTGTAGGCACTCTGAGGCCGGCCATACACGGCTCTAATCTCGGCCAGTTTAGCAGAAACCGGCCGAGATTCAACCCTCTAATGGGCTGGCTGAATGTACCAAGTTGATTGTCTGATTAACTTGGGTACAACCAGCCTGTCAGATTCTTTTACGATTATCGCTAGCAGCTGCTATAGCATATATGTTCAGCTTTTATGAATGGAGAAGATGGCAGAAAGTGTGGGCATAGTCGTCACTCTTGACTCTAAAAAGGTCCAAAGGTCCACTGGTTTACTGGTTTCCCCATCCAGTAACATGATCTCCTATGTTACAATAATAGTGCAGCGCTAAAAACAGTGAAAAAGCAAAAATGTTGACATGCAGAGAGAAACGGAAATCCTCAATAGAACCACAAAATAGTGAAAACAAATGGTAAAGTATATAATTGCAAAAGACCACCAAAATATTCCACAAACATTAGCAGAATATTGTCCTCAGTGATCCGTGGCAACAGACAAAATAGGTGATGCTGGACCAGAATAATAGCAGTGGAGGTGCCATGCCACCCAGAGTAGTGTATTAAAACTGCTTACCAGACCAAGTTGACCACTGGGTTATAGGTAGTCAAAACGCACATGGGAAATTAAGGTCTCTCTCTGACCATAATTTGTCCTTGTGATTCCATATTGCACTTGAAAGTAAAGCAGAAAAAGCGCTCTCGTGGTGTAGTACAATAAAATAACTTTAATGGCAAGGTAAGTATTGCACTTACAGGAAGGTGACAGATAAAAGCTCAAGGAACATCCATACAGCATAAATGGCATTCCTATGGACTCTCTTCCAGGCACAAAGACCAGCCAACCAATTGAAAGCAGATAGCATGATGACATTACCGTCATAGGCCCCATACTACGTGTTTTGTCGTAGATGACGTCGTCTGTGGAGGGTACGGATGCCTTTGCATATGTCAGTCAGCAAGCGCCAGCTGCAAGGAGCAAGTTCCTGACAAGGGCTGGAATGCTTGGGAGCAGTGACATCACCCATAGGCTCCTATGGCCCATCCATTGCTGCCTCTCCCTCCTCTCCCCTGCAGCCATCACTGACTGACACAGGGGTGTCGGATCACATGACTGAACTGGAGTGGCCTGAGAATAGATAAGCATATACATCTTTCATACATAGGTTAGTCAGCATAGGTGTTAGGAGGGGAAGGGAGAATTTTAAGGATTAGATAGGGTTATCCTGGAATTCTACTTTAAGCTTTAATTAGTCCGCAGCAGCAACAAAACATCAAGTCTTTGAGTGGTGCAAAATGCGTAAGTTGATGTATTTTTGTTGCCTTGGACTAATAAAGAATTTTCTGTATTTCGGTCACACACTAATAATCCCTTTGTTGTGAGTTTGTCTGATATACCTTAGAACCAGGTGGGTCGTGTACCTGAGTATTGCAGGGGTGTAAATAACATATCCACCTGGAGAGGCAAAATTTAAAATCTATCCTTATGCTTTTTGGGACTCATTTGAATCAAGAATGAATATTTTGATGAAAGTCACTCTTTAAAATAAGAGTAGTTAAACTCTTGCTAAGGTCACTCGTGTGAATTCAGACGACAGCCAGCGATAAAAAGTTTCAGAGACAAATCAATAAAATCCGGAGCTGTCCCTGTAAATTATGGACAGTTTGCTTCTTGGATACAGATTGTTCCCATACTTGTCTGCCTTTGGTTAGGCAACCCATTAAGCATCAGATGACATTCTACATAAAATGCTGCAGCCCAGGTTATTGGATAGGCGCGCGCTCCCTTACAAAGCATTCATCAGATATCAGATAACCCACGGCACAATAACTCGGCAGCCCTGCTTCTCTGACTTAAATCACTATTTATTTCCAGGGAAAGTCAGCGGCAGAGTGTTTATGGTGAGCACTGCGAGGTATGGAATGAACACTGGGCTCAGCGGGTACACAGCTGGTAGGGGGCTGTCTGAATATATATTCATTTGCTATCCTTTTCTGTGAACCTGACCTCTCCATCATCACCGGTGTTACTCTGCTATGCTTGGGAATTATAGCACTGGAAAATGGATAAAGCATCATGGATGCCCTAAGAACAGGGAGTATTAAAACATAAAACCCCAATAATTAAGTTATATCTAAAACACAAAACTTTTTTGTGTTGGATAGAGTAGGGAAGCATTAAAACCCCTCTAAGTAAGTGAGAGGAAGCTGTCCTCAACGTGAGCAAAATCTTCTCTTAGACAGTCGCCATTGGAGCAAGTGTTGCAATAGAAAGACTACCCCTCTATTCCGGTTTTCGCGATAACTCAAAATTTTGGATTTCCTTAAAGTGTTTGTTAAGTCTAATTTATAAATCACTGCCAGCCCCTCTATTAGAGCCTTGCATGCCACACTATGCTAGTCATTTATAAAAACAAGCATTTTAAAAACCTAATTAGAGCTATCTTTAGGCCGGTCACGTGACTTCGCAGCTCCGATACATGGCTTCTGAGAGTGGGGTCGAGATCTCCCTCTGACATCAGCCGGGAGATCACGTGGCCTCCTGCAGAAGCCCTGTCTCAGGGCTGTAAAGTGGACACGAGTCAGGTGGCCAGCCTGAACAGATTTTTAAAAATTAAACAAGATAAGGAGTACAGCATAGGTTACCCCCAAAGTTTTAAAACATACTTGTAGGTTAATTGGCTTTCATACAAACTGGGTTAAGCATGTGCTTTTTTTTTTTTAAATTGTAAGCTCATTTAGGGACAGAGACTGACAGGAAAGGTGCTATTAAACATTGCAATGAAAAGATCAGAGCTTGTATGTTACCTATATTATAAAAATATATACAAAGTGTATGTTTCCTGATTCCTCCTCTAAAAAGATAAATACACTGGAGAGAGCCGAGGCCTTGATTAGCATATAGAATTTATACACGAGGGTGCACTTTATGTCTAGGTGCTCATTAAGAACCCGTGGGAAAATTTATACAATAGAGCCTCTTGTTATAACTTATTTATTTTGTGAATTTCCACACAGGTAGAAGTCAATTATTCTACCAGTATGTTTTTGAACCGCAGAAAGAAATCCATGCAAACACAAAACATTGAAATCCATGCAAACATACTGCATACAGATAATACCTTTGCAATTCCTTAACTATGTGCAATGGGGCCTCATTGCAAAATCCTTAAAGACACAGTCTATTTGCCATTAGTAAATCAACCCCAATATCTGCTGATAGACCATCCCCTAGCAAGTTATTCCCATCCAACTGTGCTTCTTTGCCATCTCCCTGCTCTTACTAAGCCCTTGTACCAGTACTTTTTTTTGTCTTTTTTGAGCCCATGGTGCAGTGCGCAAAAACAAAACACCATTAGTGAACCATAAAAGTGCATGTGAACACACAAAACGTGCACTTAGGATGTGTCAAATGGTCCATTCCCAAAGAAAAAGGACCCTTCCCTAAATCCCCCAGGGCGCAAGACCCCTAACAATTGAAAAGCACAATCAGGTCTACGGGTCCCTAAATCCCCCAGGGCACAAGACCCCTAACAAAAGAAAAGCACACTCAGGTCTACCTAGTCAAAAGGCCCAGCAGAGCCCGCTCCCCATGATCAGTCTAAGCCGACCAACAAGTACTAGGTGGGGGGCTCCCTGGAGGAGAGACCTCCTAGGCAGGGGAGGAAGAAACCTTTTGACCACACCTCCTCCCTCTAGACTTCAGGGTAAGCCCAAAGACCAACACCCTACCATCTTGAGTGAGAAAAATCTCATATCTAAGTGCTAAGTATTGCACACAGTGAGAAAAATAATTAAATAGAAAATAAAAAAGGTGCTAATGCTAGTGCAGTGGCTAGGCATTGCACCAAAGTTGTAACAGAAAGGGGCTTCTGTTTAGGGAAAGCATTTGACCTCTTTGACAATGCTCAGGACTAAGTGGCCAATCTCCATACCTGAATGCTGTCACAAGTGGAGGGGCAATGACACCATTCATTCAGGTAAGCTCCAACAGCATTCAGCATCGGCATTGAGGGAGCATGGATAGGTGATTATAAATTAAGTGAGCAAACTAACAATGTCTCTTTAAGGGCTCCCTAATCTCCATCTTAAAGTTATTGCCACAAGTGACATAGAATACACATTTCTTTAATACTGTAGCAAAATAGGTCTTCCCAAGTTTTTTTGCATTATTTTATAGATGTTATTGGTGCCCTCAAAAATAACCGTGCAGCCAAGAAGTTATAGACTCCCTGTGTTTATGGACCCCACAGCAGTCACATTGCCTGCTATGGCTTTAGTTAAACCCTTGTGTCCTTGTCAGAAACCGGAACTCAGGTACTGCAAGGCAAGAGTGTCAGAGTGTGCTAAGAAATCACCTCCTAGCAAGCTATTCTCATCCATCTGTGCTCCTTTGCTGCTTCCCTGCTCCATCTGAACCCTTGCACCAATTCTGTAACACAGAGGAGCTTTGGGTAAGGGAAGGCATGCAACATACCCAACAATGCTTAGGCCTAAGAGGCCAATAGCCATAGCCAAATGCTGGCACATATGGAGGGGCATTGACATCATCCATCCAGGTTAGCTTCAACATCATCCAACATCAGGGCTTACCCCAAGGTAGACTCCTTCAGCAGCGAGGCAGGGGGGCAATGTGGATAGGCAGGGTTTTTTCTCAGTAAATAGGTACAGGAACTCAACCATGACCCCCCCCCCCCACACACACACACACACGCACACACATACACATACACACACACATACACACACACACACACACCCTCCAAACTGCATTAAATAGTGGGTGCTGTCCAATTTCACTAATGCCCTGTACACACGGTCGGATTTTCCGATGGAAAATGTCCGATCGGAGCGTGTTGTCGGAAATTCCGACCGTGTGTGGGCTCCATCGGACATTTTCCATCGGATTTTCCGACACGCAAAGTTGGAGAGCAGGAGATAAAATTTTCCGACAACAAAATCCGTTGTCGGAAATTCCGATCGTGTGTACACAAATCCGCAGACAAAGTGCCACGCATGCTCAGAATAAATAAAGAGATGAAAGCTATTGGCCACTGCCCCGTTTATAGTCCCGACGTACGTGTTTTACGTCATCGCGTTCAGAACGATCGGATTTTCCGACAACTTTGTGTGACTGTGTGTATGCAAGACAAGTCTGAGCCAACATCCGTCAGAAAAAATCCTAGGATTTTGTTGTTGGAATGTCCGAACAAAGTCCGACCGTGTGTACGCCCTATAACAGTGGAAGCATTAAATACCAGGAGTCCATTAAATACAGAGTGCAGAATTCAGGAGTGCTCTACACACAGAGTACAGAGTATATACTTCTTCCACAGCTGCATACCTCTGCATCTCCTATCCACATCTCATTTTCACCCCACCTCAACTCTTACTTCTGCATGCAACCCCCCTTCTACTGCCCCCATCTTCTCATTCCCTCCTTAAAAGCTCCACCATCTTCTACATGTCTTACTTGTGTTGCTGTATTAAGCTAAAGAATCCAGCTGGCTCTAGAATCTTCCCACACACTGTAGGTGGCTCTGCCTCTCACTTGCAGGGAGATCATCCAGTGGGGCCATCGGGATCTGCTCTCCACCCCGGGCACCTGCATCTCCCTTGTCCCCATCCTGCACTCATTGAGAGCTGCTCAACAGATCAGATCTGTGGGACCCATTGGGAGACAACCTGGCACTTGTAAACACAGAAGCCAGACTTCTGCGTTTACAAGTGATAGTGGTGAGCAGGGAGCAGAGGGCCTGAGTCAGAGGAGGTGGAACTGAGTTCCACCAATTTCCAGCTGAAAAAAAGCCCTGTGGACAGGTGATTATAAAGTGGTTGGGGTATGGGCTACTAGCAGACATTGTTGCTTTGCCCTAACCCCTTGACCTTCTAATCTCCATCTCAAGGTAATACCCCCAATACTGCTTTAATAGCAGTATTAGGGGTTTCCAAGTTGTATATTATTCATTTTTTTCCAAATGCAATTGGTATCTGCAAACATAACCTTGTAGTTAGGCAGGTATAGACCCTTTGTGCTTATGGGCCCCCTAGCAGTTACATTGTCTGCTAAGGCTTTAGTTACACCTTTGTGCCCTTGTCTAGGGATGAGCCGAACACCCCCCGGTTCGGTTCGCACCTGAACCTGCGACAGACCGAAAGTTCGCACGAACGTTAGAACCCCATTGACGTCTATGGGACTCGAACGTTCGAAATCAAAAGTGCTCATTTTAAAGGCTAATTTGCATGGTATTGTCCTAAAAAGGGTTTGGGGACCCGGGTCCTACCCCAGGGGACATGTATCAATGCTAAAAAAAACGTTTAAAACGGCCGTTTTTTCGGGAGCAGTGATTTTAATGATGCTTAAGGTAAAAAAAAAAAAAGTGAAATATTCCTTTAAATATCATACCTGGGGGGTGTCTATAGTATGCCTGTAAAGTGGCGCGTGTTTCCCGTGTTTAGAACAGTCCCTGCACCAAATGTCATTTTTTAAGGAAAAAATCTCATTTAAAACTGCTTGCGGGTTTAATGTAATGTCCGGTCCTTGCAGTATGGATGAAACTCAGTAAGACAAACACCATGGGTACCCCCCAGTCCATTACCAGGCCTTTTGGGTCTTGTATGGATATTAAGGGGAACCCCGCACCCAAATTAAAATAAGGAAAGGTGTGGGGCCACCAGGCCCTATATACTCTGAACAGCAGTATACAGGCGGTGCAAACAAGACAGGGACTGTAGGTTTGTTGTTAAGTAGAATCTGTTTGTCATTTTGAGCGGGTACATTTTTAACGTGTTTACCTCCAGCCAAAAAGCTTTTTGGAAAACATAGGGAAGGGTTATCACCCCTGTGACATTTGTTTTGCTGTATTTCCTCCTCTTTAGAAGATTTCACCTCACTTTTTGTCCCAATGACAAATGCTTTTTGAGAATTTGGGGTTTTTTTGTGGAACAAGGATTGGAAAGCATCAGTGGAAAGAGAAATATTTTTCCCATATTAACTCTTACAGGAGAGAATTTCCCTTCCCTATGGGTAGATTTCATCTCACTTCCTGTTGTCTCCTTCCGTTTGCAAGTAGGAGTCGTTTGTAAGTTAGATGTTTGAAAGTAGGGGCCTGCCCTATATACTCAGCAGAAATTTGGGCCTTAGGTGATGTTGTGGCCACAACACTGTAAGCCCTCACAGGGCCCTGCTGTGAAATATTAGATCAAGAATTGTAATTACATGCCCCTGTTGAACAGGGGCAGAAAAACTGGGCCTTTGGTGGTGGTGGTGGTGGTGCTGGTGCCACAACACTGTAAGTCCTCACTCGCTCTTGGTGGGTGCAGAAATGGGCCCTGCTGTGAAATATTAGATCAAGAATTGTAATTACATGCCCCTGTTGAACAGGGGCAGAAAAATTGGACCTTGGTGGTGGTGGTGCTGGTGCCACAACACTGCAACCCCTCACAGACACTCTAGTTGGAACGCAGGAACGAGCAGGAACGAGCCCTGCTGCAAAGTATTGCATCAAAAATTGTAATTACACGCCCCTGTTAAACAGGGGCTGAAAAATTGTGCCTTAGGCACTGGTGGTGGCGCCCAGAACCAAAAATGTTCTTACAAGCTATCAGCGTGATGATTGAGGAGGAAGAGGATAATTACTTAGGGATAGTCACTCAGCATCAGCATAGGCAGTCTTTGAAGGGATCTGAGATTTCAAAAAAAATTATTCGGTTACATCAGCATCAGGTGCTTGGTAGCTGGTGGTGATCCAAGACTGATTCATTTTTATGAAGGTCAGTCGATCGACCGAGTCGGTGGACAGATGCACACTGTGATCGGTTACCACGCCTCCAGCAGCACTGAATGTGCGTTCCGAAAGAACGCTGGATGCAGGACAGGCCAGTAGCTCAATTGCATACTGTGCAAGCTCTGGCCAGTGATCCATCCTCAAGACCCAGTAACCCAGAGGATTTTCGGTGGGAAAGGTGTCCAAGTCTGATCTTGCCACTAGGTATTCCTGCACCATGTAAAACAGACGCTGGCGATGGTTGCTGGAACCGATCATACCTTGGGGCTGCGGACCAAAAAATTGTCTGAACGCATCGGTCAGACGGCCACCTTCTCCACCGCTCCTTCTTTGACTGACCAAAGCCTCAGCAACACGTTGTCCAGAAACAGGAGTTTGTAACCTCCCAGTCTCTGGGAACGCGTTGCACAGACCTTTCTGCAAGGCCTCCCAAAGATGTTTCATCCTCTGCTCCCTCTGCGATGGCAAGATAAGGTCCGCAACCTTACCCTTGTAACGTGGATCAAGGAGGGTTGCCAGCCAGTATTGGGCCTTCTCCTTGATACCACGAATACGAGGATCCTTCCGCAGGCTTTGCAGGATCAGGGAGGCCATGCAGCGTAGGTTTGCTGAGGCATTCGGTCCGGAGTCCTCTGGGTCACTAAGGACGACATGGTCCGCAGCCACCTCCTCCCAGCCACGTACAAGTCCATGTGTTTCTTGGGACTGATCCCTTAAAGACTGCTGCTGATGCTGAGTGCCAGGCTCCACCTCCATACTGACACAATCTTCCTCCTCCTCCTCCTCATCCTCTTCCTGTGTGATCGGTGGGCACGCAGGAACACTGTCTGGATAAAGGGGGCCTTGAGAGCTAAGGAAGTCCTCCTCTTCCTGCCTCTGTTCTGCCTCAAGTGCCCTGTCCATTATTCCACGCAGTGTGTGCTCCAACAGGTGGACAAGGGGGACAGTGTCACTGATGCATGCACTGTCACTGCTCACCATCCTCATGGCCTCCTCAAATGGTGACAGGACAGTGCATGCATCCCTGATCATGGCCCACTGGCGTGGGGAAAAAAAACCAAGCTCCCCTGACCCTGTCCTGGTGCCATAGTCGCACAGGTACTCATTGATGGCCCTCTGCTGCGTGTGCAGCCGCTACAGCATGGCCAACGTTGAGTTCCACCTGGTGGGCATGTCACAGATTAGGCGGTTTTTGGGCAGGTTAAACTCCTTTTGGAGGTCCGTCAGCCGAGCACTGGTATTATATGACCGGCGGAAATGCACACAGACTTTCCTGGCCTGCCTCAGGACATCCTGTAAGCCCGGGTACCTGCCCAAGAACCGCTGCACCACCAAGTTAAGGACGTGAGCCAAACAGGGCACATGGGTCATTTGTCCCTGTCGGAGGGCAGAGAGGAGGTTGGTGCCATTGTCGCAAACCACCATTACTGCCTTAAGTTGGCGTGGCGTCAACCACCTCTGAACCTGCCCCTGCAGAGCTGACAGAACCTCTGCCCCAGTGTGGCTCCTGTCCCCCAAGCACAACAGCTCAAGCACCGCATGGCATCTTATGGCCTGCGTACTTGCGTAGCCCCTTGAACAGCTACAGAGCACCGCTGGTTCTGAGGACAAAGCACAGGAAGAGGCCATGGAGGAAGAAGAAGAGGAGGGGGTGGAGGAGAGAGGTGTGTCACAATTATTAGCATTTTGGAGGCGTGGTGGCGGAACAACCTCCAACACTACTGCACCTTGTCCTGCATCCTTACCAGCTGCCAGCAGAGTCACCCAATGCGCCGTGAAACTTAGGTAACGTCCCTGTCCATGCCTGCTGGACCATGAGTCAGCGGTAATATGCACCTTACCGCTGACCGCCCTGTCCAGCGAGGCATGGACATTGCCTTCCACATGCCGGTAGAGAGCCGGAATCGCCTTCCGTGAGAAAAAGTGGCGTTTGGGTACCTGCCACTGAGGAGAACCGCACATTCCACAAACTCACGGAAGGGGGCAGAGTCTACCAACTGAAAAGGCAGCAGTTGAAGTGCTAGCAATTGTGCCAAGCTAGCATTCAACCGCTGGGCATGTGGATGGCTGGGAGCAAACTTCTTTCGGCGGTGCAGCAGCTGGGGCAGGGAAATTTGCCTGGTACAATCTGACGTCGGTGTACCAAAAGCAGATTGCCCACAAGTACTTGGCTGTGACACACCTAATTCTACACCTTCATTCCTCTCAGTGCAGGTCTCAGAGAGGACTGGAGGTCAAGTGGGGTTGGAAATCTCAGCTGATGAGGAGCAAGGAGAGGTCCTCTTTGTTCTTTGGTGTGGGTCTTTTAGATACGCTTGCCAACGAACTGCATGGCAGGTCAACATATGTCTGGTCAAGCATGTGGTACCCAAGCGGGAGATGTTTTGGCCACGTGAGATACGCTTGAGACATATGTTGCAAATAGCAGCGGTGCGATCTGATGCACTCGTCTCAAAAAAGGCCCACACCAAAGAACTTTTTGAATAACGCGCAGAGACTGCAGCGCCCTGCACATGTGGAGCTTTGGGGTGTGATGCAGTCAATGTGCTGCCCTTAGGCTGGCCCCTGGAGGGCATCCTGCCTTGTTGGTGATGTGCCGCCTCCTCCTCCTCCCCTCTCCTATCAGGCACCCACGTTGAGTCAGTGACCTCATCATCCCCTCCCTCCTCATCACTGGAGCAAACCTGGCAGTATGCTGCAGCAGGGGGAGCATGACTGCCAGATTGCTGTCCTTCTTGGGCACCCCCTCTGTCCGTGCTCATGTTACTGCCTTCATCGAGCTCAGTATCATCATCAGAGCCTTCCAAATGCTGGGCATCCTCCTGGAGCATGTACCCAACACTGTGGTCAAACAGTTCGAGGGACTCCTCAGGAGGACATGGTGGGGCTAGGGAAGGAGTCACTGATGACATTGAGCCGAGGGAAGAGGCCGCTGCTTTGCCAGACAAAGTACCCTGGGCATGGGTGAGAGAGGATGAGGAGGATGAGGACGGCTTGGTCATCCACTCGACCAAGTCTTCCGCATGTTGCGGCTCAACACGGCCAGCTGCCGAAAAAAAGGCCAAGCGTGTCCCACGGCCACGTGCTGATGAGGATGCACCGTCTCCACGACCAGCACTAGACACAGAGCCTGCTTGCCCTCTCTTATTGGCTTGTGACTGTCTGCCTCTCCTTCTTGGCCTTCCAGACATACTAATGGCCTGTAGCTGCACTAAGCTGGGATATATATATATATATATATATATATATATATATATATGTATGTACTGATACTGCAGCTAGCAAAATCAACTGCCTGCCTGTAGTATGAGAACACCACCAACCTTCTACAGGTAGCTTTAGCTGAACACTGTGAGGTGGACGCACCCCACTAACTTGTAGGTTTAGCTGAACACTGTGAGCAGGACGCACTGCACTAACTGTAAATAGTCTAGCTGCCTGACTGTGGTACTAATAGGATCAAAAGAACACCAGTAATTTTCTTCAGGTAGCTGTAAATACTGTAACAAGACAAGCCTGCCTGTCAGTAAGAAGATAACAGGAACGGATCTAGCTGAACACTGTGAGCAGGACGCACCCCACTAGCTTGTAGGTTTAGCTGAACACTGTGAGGTGGACGCACCCCACTAACTTGTAGGTTTAGCTGAACACTGTGAGCAGGACGCACCCCACTAACTTGTAGTTTTAGCTGAACACTGTGAGCAGGACGCACTGCACTAACTGTAAATAGTCTAGCTGCCTGACTGTGGTACTAATAGGATCAAAAGAACACCAGCAATTTTCTTCAGGTAGCTGTATTTACTGTAACAAGACAAGCCTGCCTGTCAGTAAGAAGATAACAGGAACGGATCTAGCTGAACACTGTGAGCAGGACGCACCCCACTAGCTTGTAGGTTTAGCTGAACACTGTGAGGTGGACGCACCCCACTAACTTGTAGGTTTAGCTGAACACTGTGAGCAGGACGCACCCCACTAACTTGTAGGTTTAGCAGAACACTGTGAGCAGGACGCACTGCACTAACTGTAAATAGTCTAGCTGCCTGACTGTGGTACTAATAGGATCAAAAGAACACCAGCAATTTTCTTCAGGTAGCTTTATATACTGTAACAAGACAAGCCTGCCTGTCAGTACGAAGATAACAGGAACGGATCTAGCTGAACACTGTGAGCAGGACGCACTGCACTAACTGTAAATAGTCTAGCTGCCTGACTGTGGTACTAATAGGATCAAAAGAACACCAGCAATTTTCTTCAGGTAGCTTTATATACTGTAAAAAGACAAGCCTGCCTGTCAGTAAGAAGATAACAGGAACGGATCTAGCTGAACACTGTGAGCAGGACGCACTGCACTGACTGTAAATAGTCTAGCTGCCTGACTGTGGTACTAATAGGATCAAAAGAACACCAGTAATTTTCTTCAGGTAGCTGTAAATACTGTAACAAGACAAGCCTGCCTGTCAGTAAGAAGATAACAGGAACGGATCTAGCTGAACACTGTGAGCAGGACGCACTGCACTAACTGTAAATAGTCTAGCTGCCTGACTGTGGTACTAATAGGATCAAAAGAACACCAGTAATTTTCTTCAGGTAGCTGTAAATACTGTAACAAGACAAGCCTGCCTGTCAGTAAGAAGATAACAGGAACGGATCTAGCTGAACACTGTGAGCAGGACGCACTGCACTAACTGTAAATAGTCTAGCTGCCTGACTGTGGTACTAATAGGATCAAAAGAACACCAGTAATTTTCTTCAGGTAGCTGTAAATACTGTAACAAGACAAGCCTGCCTGTCAGTAGGAAGATAACAGGAACGGATCTAGCTAAACCAGGGGTCCTCAAACTTTTTAGACAGAGGGCCAGTTCACGGTCCCTCAGACTGTTGGGGGGCCGCACTATAGTTTAAAAAAAATATGAACTAATTCCTAAATTCCTATGCACACATCTTTTTTGTAGTGCAAAAGAATAAAAGAATGAATAATAAATAATAATATATATAGGGGATGGACAGGGGGACAGTGGGGTGGACAGGGGGACAGTGGGGTGGACAGGGGGACAGAGGGGTGGACAGGGGGACGACAGAGGTGGGACAGGGGGACAGTGGGGTGGACAGGGGGACAGAGGGGTGGACAGAGGGGGGGGCAGTGGGGTGGACAGGGGGACAGTGGGGTGGACAGTGGGGTGGACAGGGGGACAATGGGGTGGATAGGGGGGGACAGTGGGGGGACAGTCAGGGGGACAGTGGGGACGGACAGGGGGACAGAGGGGTGGACAGGGGGACAGAGGGGTGGACAGGGGGACAGAGGGGTGGACCGGGGGACAGAGGGGTGGACCGGGGGACAGAGGGGTGGACAGAGGGACAGTGGGACAGTGGGGTGGACAGGGGGACGACAGAGGGGGGGACAGGGGGACGACAGAGGGGGGGACGACAGAGGGGGACGACAGAGGGGGGGGGCGACAGAGGGGGGGGACAGGGGGACGACAGAGGGGGACGACAGGGGGACGACAGGGGGACGACAGAGGGGGGGACAGGGGGACGACAGAGGGGGGGGGCGACAGAGGGGGGGGGACGACAGAGGGGGGGACAGGGGGACGACAGAGGGGGGGGGACAGGGGGACGACAGAGGGGGGACAGTGGGGTGGACGGGGGGACAGTGGGGTGGACGGGGGGACAGTGGGGTGGACGGGGGGACAGTGGGGTGGACAGTGGGGTGGACAGAGGGGGGGACAGTGGGGTGGACAGAGGGGGGACAGGGGGACAGTGGGGGGGACAGTGGGGTGGACAGGGGGACGACAGAGGGGGGGGGACAGGGGGACGACAGAGGGGGGGGACAGGGGGACGACAGAGGGGGGGGGACAGGGGGACGACAGAGGGGGGGGACAGGGGGACGACAGAGGGGGGGGACAGGGGGGCGACAGAGGGGGGGGACGACAGAGGGGGGGGGCAGAGGGACGACAGAGGGGGGGGACGACAGAGGGGGAGGGGACGACAGAGGGGGGGACGACAGAGGGGGGGGACAGGGGGACGACAGAGGGGGACGACAGGGGGGGACGACAGGGGGGGACGACAGGGGGGGGACAGGGGGACAGAGGGATGGACAGGGGGATGGACAGGGGGACAGAGGGGTGGACAGAGGGGTGGACAGAGGGGTGGACAGTGGGGTGGACAGTGGGGTGGACAGGGGGACAGTGGGGTGGACAGGGGGACAGAGGGGGGGACAGTGGGGTGGACAGGGGGACAGTGGGGTGGACCGGGGGGACAGTGGGGTGGACAGAGGGACGGACGGGGGGACAGTGGGGTGGACAGGCGGACAGAGGGGGGGGCAGGGGGACAGTGGGGTGGACAGGGGGACAGTGTGGTGGACAGGGGGACAGTGGGGTGGACAGGGGGACAGTGGGGTGGACAGGGGGACAGTGGGGTGGACAGGGGGACAGAGGGGTGGACAGGGGGGTGGACAGGGGGTCAGTGGGGGGGACAGTGGGGTGGACAGGGGGACAGAGGGGGGGGGGCAGGGGGACAGTGGGGTGGACAGGGGGACAGAGGGGGGGACAGTGGGGTGGACCGGGGGGACAGTGGGGTGGACAGAGGGACGGACGGGGGGACAGAGGGACAATGGGACAGTGGGGTGGACAGAGGGGTGGACAGGGGGACAATGGGACAGTGGGGTGGATAGGGGGGGACAGTGGGGTGGACAGAGGGACGACAGGGGGACGACAGAGGGACGACAGGGGGGCGACAGAGGGGGGACAGGGGGGCACGACAGAGGGGGGGACAGGGGGGCACGACAGAGGGGGGGACAGGGGGGCACGACAGAGGGGGGGACAGGGGGGCACGACAGAGGGGGGGACAGGGGGGCACGACAGAGGGGGGGACAGGGGCACGACAGAGGGGGGGACAGGGGCACGACAGAGGGGGGGACAGGGGGACGACAGAGGGGGGGACAATTCCTATGCACACATCTTTTTTGTAGTGCAAAAGAATAAAAGAATGAATAATAAATAATAATATATATAGGGGATGGACAGGGGGACAGTGGGGTGGACAGGGGGACAGTGGGGTGGACAGGGGGACAGAGGGGTGGACAGGGGGACGACAGAGGTGGGACAGGGGGACAGTGGGGTGGACAGGGGGACAGAGGGGTGGACAGAGGGGGGGGCAGTGGGGTGGACAGGGGGACAGTGGGGTGGACAGTGGGGTGGACAGGGGGACAATGGGGTGGATAGGGGGGGACAGTGGGGGGACAGTCAGGGGGACAGTGGGGACGGACAGGGGGACAGAGGGGTGGACAGGGGGACAGAGGGGTGGACAGGGGGACAGAGGGGTGGACCGGGGGACAGAGGGGTGGACCGGGGGACAGAGGGGTGGACAGAGGGACAGTGGGACAGTGGGGTGGACAGGGGGACGACAGAGGGGGGGACAGAGGGGGGGACAGGGGGACGACAGAGGGGGACGACAGAGGGGGGGGACAGGGGGACGACAGAGGGGGGGGACAGGGGGACGACAGAGGGGGACGACAGGGGGACGACAGAGGGGGGGACAGGGGGACGACAGAGGGGGGGGGACGACAGAGGGGGGGACGACAGAGGGGGGGACAGGGGGACGACAGAGGGGGGGGGACAGGGGGACGACAGAGGGGGGACAGTGGGGTGGACGGGGGGACAGTGGGGTGGACGGGGGGACAGTGGGGTGGACGGGGGGACAGTGGGGTGGACAGTGGGGTGGACAGAGGGGGGGACAGTGGGGTGGACAGAGGGGGGGACAGGGGGACAGTGGGGGGGACAGTGGGGTGGACAGGGGGACGACAGAGGGGGGGGGGACAGGGGGACGACAGAGGGGGGGGGACAGGGGGACGACAGAGGGGGGGGGACAGGGGGACGACAGAGGGGGGGGACAGGGGGATGACAGAGGGGGGGGACAGGGGGACGACAGAGGGGGGGACAGGGGGACGACAGAGGGGGGGGGCAGAGGGACGACAGAGGGGGGGGACGACAGAGGGGGGGGACGACAGAGGGGGGGACGACAGAGGGGGGGGACAGGGGGACGACAGAGGGGGACGACAGGGGGGGACGACAGGGGGGGGGACAGGGGGACAGAGGGATGGACAGGGGGATGGACAGGGGGACAGAGGGGTGGACAGAGGGGTGGACAGAGGGGTGGACAGTGGGGTGGACAGGGGGACAGTGGGGTGGACAGGGGGACAGAGGGGGGGACAGTGGGGTGGACAGGGGGACAGTGGGGTGGACCGGGGGGACAGTGGGGTGGACAGAGGGACGGACGGGGGGACAGTGGGGTGGACAGGGGGACAGAGGGGGGGCAGGGGGACAGTGGGGTGGACAGGGGGACAGGGGGACAGTGTGGTGGACAGGGGGACAGTGGGGTGGACAGGGGGACAGTGGGGTGGACAGGGGGACAGTGGGGTGGACAGGGGGACAGAGGGGTGGACAGGGGGGTGGACAGGGGGTCAGTGGGGGGGACAGTGGGGTGGACAGGGGGACAGAGGGGGGGGGGGGGGCAGGGGGACAGTGGGGTGGACAGGGGGACAGAGGGGGGGACAGTGGGGTGGACCGGGGGGACAGTGGGGTGGACCGGGGGGACAGTGGGGTGGACAGAGGGACGGACGGGGGGACAGAGGGACAATGGGACAGTGGGGTGGACAGAGGGGTGGACAGGGGGACAATGGGACAGTGGGGTGGATAGGGGGGGACAGTGGGGTGGACAGAGGGACGACAGGGGGACGACAGAGGGACGACAGGGGGGCGACAGAGGGACGACAGGGGGGCACGACAGAGGGGGGGACAGGGGGGCACGACAGAGGGGGGGACAGGGGGGCACGACAGAGGGGGGGACAGGGGCACGACAGAGGGGGGGACAGGGGCACGACAGAGGGGGGGACAGGGGCACGACAGAGGGGGGGACAGGGGCACGACAGAGGGGGGGACAGGGGGACGACAGAGGGGGGGACAGGGGGACGACAGAGGGGGGGACAGGGGGACGACAGAGGGGGGGACGACAGAGGGGGGGACAGGGGGACGACAGAGGGGGGGACAGGGGGACGACAGAGGGGGGGACAGGGGGACGACAGAGGGGGGGACAGAGGGATGGACAGGGGGACAGAGGGATGGACAGGGGGACAGTGGGGGGGACAGAGGGATGGACAGGGGGACAGTGGGGTGGACAGGGGGACAGTGGGGTGGACAGGGGGGTGGACAGGGGGACAGAGGGGTGGACAGGGGGACAGAGGGGTGGACAGGGGGACAGAGGGGTGGACAGGGGGACAGTGGGGTGGACAGGGGGACAGTGGGGTGGACAGGGGGACAGTGGGGTGGACAGGGGGACAGTGGGGTGGACAGGGGGACAGTGGGGTGGACAGGGGGACAGTGGGGTGGACAGGGGGACAGAGTGGGGTGGACAGGGGGACAGAGGGGGGTGGACAGGGGGACAGTGGGGTGGACAGGGGGACAGTGGGGTGGACAGGGGGACAGTGGGGTGGACAGGGGGACAGAGGGGTGGACAGGGGGACAGTGGGGTGGACAGAGGGGTGGACAGGGGGACAGAGGGGGGACAGTGGGGTGGACCGGGGGGACAGTGGGGTGGACCGGGGGACAGAGGGATGGACAGGGGGACAGTGGGGGGGACAGAGGGATGGACAGGGGGACAGAGGGATGGACAGTGGGGTGGACAGGGGGACAGTGGGGTGGACAGGGGGACAGTGGGGTGGACAGGGGGACAGTGGGGTGGACAGAGGGGGGGACAGTGGGGTGGACAGGGGGACAGTGGGGTGGACAGGGGGACAGTGGGGTGGACAGGGGGACAGTGGGGTGGACAGTGGGGTGGACAGGGGGACAGAGGGACAGTGGGGTGGACAGGGGGACAGAGGGGTGGACAGAGGGGTGGACAGGGGGACAGAGGGGTGGACAGAGGGACAGAGGGGTGGACAGGGGGACAGTGGGGTGGACAGGGGGACAGTGGGGTGGACAGGGGGACAGTGGGGTGGACAAGGGGACAGTGGGGTGGACAGGGGGACAGTGGGGTGGACAGGGGGACAGAGGGACAGAGGGGTGGACAGAGGGGTGGACAGTGGGGTGGACAGTGGGGGGACAGGGGGACAGTGGGGTGGACAGGGGGACAGAGGGGGGGACAGTGGGGTGGACAGGGGGACAGTGGGGTGGACAGGGGGACAGTGGGGTGGACAGGGGGACAGTGGGGTGGACGGGGGACAGTGGGGTGGACGGGGGGACAGTGGGGTGGACAGAGGGGTGGACGGGGGGACAGAGGAGTGGACGGGGGGACAGTGGGGTGGACGGGGGGACAGTGGGGTGGACGGGGGGACAGTGGGGTGGACGGGGGGACAGTGGGGGGGACAGAGAGGTGGACAGTGGGGGGGACAGAGGGGTGGACAGTGGGGGGGACAGAGGGGTGGACGGGTGGACAGAGGGGTGGACAGAGGGGTGGACGGGGGGACAGAGGGGTGGACGGGGGGACAGAGGGGTGGACGGGGGGGACAGTGGGGTGGACGGGGGGGACAGTGGGGTGGACGGGGGGGGACAGTGGGGTGGACGGGGGGGACAGTGGGGTGGACGGGGGGACAGTGGGGTGGACGGGGGGACAGTGGGGTGGACGGGGGGGACAGTGGGGTGGACGGGGGGACAGTGGGGTGGACGGGGGGACAGAGGGGTGGACGGGGGGACAGAGGGGTGGACGGGGGGGACAGTGGGGTGGACAGTGGGGGGGACAGAGGGGTGGACGGGGGGACAGAGGGGTGGACGGGGGGACAGAGGGGTGGACAGTGGGGGGAACAGAGGGGTGGACGGGGGGACAGAGGGGTGGACGGGGGGGACAGAGGGGTGGACGGGGGGGACAGTGGGGTGGACGGGGGACAGTGGGGTGGACGGGGGGACAGAGGGGTGGACGGGGGGACAGAGGGGTGGACGGGGGGACAGTGGGGGGGACAGAGGGGTGGACGGGGGGACAGAGGGGTGGACGGGGGGGACAGTGGGGTGGACGGGGGGGACAGAAGGGTGGACGGGGGGGACAGTGGGGTGGACGGGGGGACAGTGGGGTGGACGGGGGGACAGAGGGGTGGACGGGGGGACAGAGGGGTGGACGGGGGGACAGTGGGGGGGACAGAGGCGTGGACGGGGGGACAGAGGGGTGGACGGGGGGGACAGTGGGGTGGATGGGGGGACAGTGGGGGGGACAGAGGGGTGGACGGGGGGACAGAGGGGTGGACGGGGGGGACAGTGGGGTGGACAGGGGGACAGTGGGGTGGACAGTGGGGGGGACAGAGGGGTGGACGGGGGGACAGAGGGGTGGACGGGGGGGACAGTGCGGTGGACGGGGGGGACAGTGGGGTGGACGGGGGGACAGAGGGGTGGACGGGGGGACAGAGGGGTGGACGGGGGGGACAGAGGGGTGGACGGGGGGGACAGTGGGGTGGACGGGGGGACAGTGGGGTGGACGGGGGGACAGAGGGGTGGACGGGGGGACAGAGGGGTGGACGGGGGGACATTGGGGGGGACAGAGGGGTGGACGGGGGGACAGAGGGGTGGACGGGGGGGACAGTGGGGTGGACGGGGGGACAGTGGGGGGGACAGAGGGGTGGACGGGGGGACAGAGGGGTGGACGGGGGGGACAGTGGGGTGGACAGGGGGACAGTGGGGTGGACAGTGGGGGGGGCAGAGGGGTGGACAGTGGGGGGGACAGAGGGGTGGACGGGGGGGGACAGTGGGGTGGACGGGGGGGACAGTGGGGTGGACGGGGGGAGGACGGGGGGACAGAGGGGTGGACGGGGGGGACAGTGGGGTGGACAGGGGGACAGTGGGACAGTGGGGTCCTCACTTGTTAGTAAGCTGTTGCTTGAAGCCTCCGCTCGCGCTGTCACTCTTCGCGCCTCCTGTCTCCGTGCGGGACTGTGCTGGGAACTACACTTCCCAGCATGCAGCGCGGCACACGGAGCCCTCCATTACTGGGGTGGGGGAGGCGGCTTGAGCGGAGCGGAGCGGATATGCTCCCTGCCGAAGCTGAGCCGAGCTGGCCCCGGCCCGAGCCTGGATTGTCGGGAATCCGGCTCTGGGTGGATTGGGCCGGATAAATGTCCTCGGCGGGCCGCATCTGGCCCGCGGGCCGTAGTTTGAGGACCCCTGAGCTAAACTGAATACAGTGTATATATATATATGCAACACCTGGGATGCATATATATACACAATACACTGTAAGTGCAGCTAACTGACTGACTGTCCTGCCTAACCTAGCTAACTCAAATGAAATGACACTGTCTCTCTCTCTCTCTATCTCTCAGCACAGCGGAACACACTGCACAGGGCCGCCGTGTAGGCGGCCTTATATAGTGTGGGGCGCGTACTAAATCCCCTGAGCCATAATTGGCCAAAGCCTCCTTGGCTTTGGCCAATTACGGCTCTCTGTTCAGGCGGCGCTGTGATTGGCCAAGCATGCGGGTCATAGTGCATGCTTGGCCAATCATCAGCCAGCAGTGCACTGCGATGCCGCAGTGAATTATGGGCCGTGATGCGCCACACGAATTTGGCGCGAACGGCCCATATCGTTCGCAATTCGGCGAACGACCGAACAGCCGATGTTCGAGTCGAACATGGGTTCGACTCGAACACGAAGCTCATCCCTACCCTTGTCAGAAAAAAGAACCCAGGTCCCAGAGCTGTAAACAAAAGTGCCAGCAAATCCAACTGCAGCTCACAATTGTTGACAAAGATGACCCTAACTAGAAAGGTCGTTATTGATTTTTATCCTTGCTGGAAGGCTTCTTTAAGATTAGAAAATGGATAGCGAAATATGCGGCGCAAACAGCCATGAAATAGCTGGAGCGTCCTTTGATTTACAAACTGTCAGCAGCACATTTTACAGTCCGATAAACAACTGGGGGGGACACATGTAGACAGTAAACAGGCACGTATGGCATATTGAATTATTGCGCACATTGCAGGAATATATCGTAGGCATAAATCTAGCTGCTTCTATGCTGCCAACACGATTATCGCATGTAGGCTATGTGCTGGGGGGCGGCTTTCATTTGCAGACTTGGACACTTTAGAATCCTCCTTATGCAGTCTATAGGAGCTCACAGATTCTTTACTGACAGATAAGGGGTAGGGGTATTGGCTGAACTAAATCTAGCCTCAGAAATATGAGGGTGAGTTAGCATTTGAGCTCTACCTTAGAAATGAGCAGATAAAAAACAGTTATGTATTCCTTGCAAGAATTTCTTTACAAGATGTACCCCAACCAGGTTTGCCAATCTACAGAAAAAATATCCAACATATCATAAATAGTCATGTTTACAACATAAAGGTTTGATTTACTATAGGCAAATCCACTCTGCATTACAAGTGCACTTGGAAGTGCAGTCGCTGTAGATCTGAGGGGAAGATATGAAATGAGGGGAAGCTCTGCTGATTTTATCATCCAATCATGTACAAGCAAAAATGCTGTTTTTTATTTTCCTTACATGTTCCCCTCGAATCTACAGTGACTGTACTTCCAAGTGCACTTGGAAGTGCAAAGTGGATTTGCCTTTAGTAAATAACATCCCCCCTCCCCGTATATCATTCATTACCCAACACATATGCAAACTGGGAATGTTGCCATAGAAAAAACTCAGCCAAAGGTTGAAAGCAAATGCTTTATCCCTGGGGCCACAGGTCCTCAAAGGTCAGCTTGGATGGTGTATGCATACACAAGGGACCGCAGATACGCCCAAGACTAACCCAAGGAGACAACAACACATGTAACCTATAAAATGTAAGAAAATTTTTAGATACATCTTTACTAAGGATGGACCTTGGAAACGCCTCTCTACCACTACAATAAACTGTAATCTCTATTATATGGCACAATACATAAATAAATGTATATATATTGAAGGCTGTAAATAACTCGGGTCACAAATAGTCTTCAAATGCCCAAAAGGTGATATTATACTAAAAAAGTAAATGTAAAAAAAAACTTGATCTAGGGCTGGCTGAGCAAAATATCTTGATTACAGTTTATTGAAGTGGTTGGAGGGGAGTTTCCAGGGTCCATCCTTAGTATAGATGTATTAGTTCATTCTAAAAACGTTACATGTGTTCAGTGCCAAGACAAGGTCATCCAGCGCCTGGGACAAAGATTGTAAACTGCACTCCCCTCCCCTGCTCATGATGTGCAAGCTTAGGGGATCCTACACCCAGCAGTCACTTGCTTGTCAAAATCACTGCAGCTGTCACTACTTCTGCCAGCATTGCAACAGAAGGAAGGCGCCCCCCAGTAAACCATTGTGCACAGGGCAGCAGCTCCTCCCGCCCACCCCTTGTCCCAGACCTGCATGTGTTTCTCTCTCCGTGAGCTAGTCTTGGGCAGATACACTGTCCCTTGCATGTGCAAACACCATCCCAGATGAGTGCAAAAATGTTACAGCGCCAGCCCTCTCAATATACTGGCTTGGAATGATATTACCCATAGGCTAATATCCCCCTATATATATCCCCTGTATTATTGAATTATAAAATAAACAATCTAAAACTGTGGTTGAGTTGTGTTTGTGTGTATTTGTAAACCTATAATATTTGTTTATGTGTTTACTGCTGTTACTAAGGCATACACCTCAAAAATACTTCAAAAGTTACTCACAGCGCTTCCCCTTTAAATTTCTATGTCTGGTATACATGAATAGCAATATTAATATCTCCATATGTGCATTCATGGGTGACCTGCAATGGGTACCTACAGGTCTAGCTGTTGTTTGATCCCCTTAGTCGCTGGACAATCAAGGACCTACGACACAATGGCCATTCTATGTGTTCTCAGACAAGAAGTGCACAAGAAGTTCTTTGATAATAGTGTCCCACATATATCTTATTAGATGAATGCTAGCTGCTGTTGACAACAGATGGGATTTTTTGACAGAGTGTGCACCCATGTCACAGGTGGTGTACAAGCTTCTGATTTAGAGAGAAGAAGGCCCCAGCAGAGGAATTCTTGCAGCTAGAGGAGGTGGCTTGTGGCCCTGAGAAGGAAGTGGAGAGAGTCTAGGAGAGAACTCTTCTTCACAACCACTAGAAGTCACAGTGGAAAGTTCTATTAGAGAAAGGAGAACAAGAGCCGAGACAGCAAGAGGTGAAGCAACGGAACTAGCCTTCTGTGGAACTGATAGGCTCTTCAAGAGGGAAATATAATCACTGAGGGGCCTCAAGCTACTGTACCAATGAGTGGCACCCCCTGCCCCAGTATAATTAATTCTGTGAAACTGTTCCTTGATTCTTTTTATGGTTAAGTTTTGTTTTAGCTAAATTTGTGTGTGACACATTTGTGTTCTTTGGGGACCAAAGAATTTCAGTGGAGGGAAAGTAAGAGTGTAGCACTGGGCCAGGCCCCTTTAAACCACCCAGCAGAGCATTTCTTCTACCCTCTGCAGCTTGTTGCTCTCCCCATTGATGTGATGGACAGCACAGGAAGAGTTGAGGATGTTGGAAGACTCCTACCTGCTGCCGCTATTGCCAAGGTACTATGCCTGCCCCTAGTAACAGGGCAGGGACAGATCCTGATTACCCCCACATGGCCATGTAAGTAGACTGCCCACCACCCAACAGTGCTTGTATGTCAGGGTTCCAGAAGCAGCCTGGACCTGCAAGCTGAGCACGATGGCTGCAGGTGTTGTGTACTTGGGAATTCAGAATTGGTCAGGAGCCCAGAGGACAAGGGCTCATTGCTACTGCTGGTGGGAGTAGTGTTGTGCAGGCTGCAGTCTGGAGACTGCTGCTAATTCAGAGAACATTATTAATCCCAAAGGGAAATTATTAGCCAGGCCAGGTGTACTGTACTGCTGTGAAGCAGAGCTTCTAAGAAAGAGTGAAAGAAAGAGGTGCACATGGCTGCTGTGGGCCATGCCTGAACAGTTGGGCTAGAAAATCTACAGCTTCAGAGAGGTTTTGTTGTGCTGTGCACCCAAGCTGCAGGAATCATGGTACTGTGCTAAGAGACTCCAGAGCCTTTGCTGCTGAGAGCCACGTGACTGCTGTACTGCCCTGGGGTGTGTACCAGAGCTGCTGTTCCAGTATCCAGCTGTTCCAGAATTATACTGTTCAAGGGGATGTTACTGTTTCAAATGAATTTTCAGGAACTTTGAAGGTGGCAAGGGCACCTTAAAGTGTTTATTTGCTATTTTTGCACTGTCACTGTCTGCCAAAGAGTTCTCCTTAAAGGGGATGTGTTGAATTTGGTCCAGGTATGGGGTGCAGGGCTGCTGATAGGCCAGTACACCTGGCCCTGTTGTACCGGGCCTGTCCAGCAGGGGGGTCTGGGCAATCTGCACAGAGAATGAATTGATACAGAATAAAAAATATTCCTTCAGCCAGCACCCCATGACCCATCATCAACCGACCTCTACCACCCCCCTTCCGCCAATGCCATAATGTGCTGCAGACAGTGCCACCCATGCTGCCAATGTCATAACGCATGTGCTGCCTGCAGAGACAATGCCACCTATGCTGCCACTAGCATTGGCAGCATGGGTGGCACTGTCTGCAGTACATTATGGCATTGGCAACACTGTCTGCAGTACATTATGGCATTGGCGGCATTGTCTGCAGCACATTATGGCATTGGTGGCCTGGGTGGCACTGTCTGCAGTACATTATGGCATTGGTAGCATGGGTGGCACTGTCTGCAGTACATTATGGCATGGGTGGCACTGTCGGCAGTACATTATGGCATTGGCAAGATGGGTGGCACTGTCTGCAGTACATTATGGCATTGGCGGCATGGGTGTCACTTTCTGCAGTACATTATGGTATTGGTGGCACTGTCTGCAGCACATTATGGCATTGGCGGCATGGGTGGCACTGTCTGCAGTGATAAATATCACTAGAATACAAACCTGCACTTTCTTTCAAAGCAGGGTCTAGGGAGGGGCCAGTGGCAGGGCCAGGGGTGGGGCTGAAGGGGGCCCTGTCAGGTAGGCTGTATGGGGTCCTATGATTTCTATCAACGGCCCTGACGGGGTGGGTCGCACTGTTGCAGGGCAAGAGAACACAAATATTCCAGCGGCTCCTCCATGGTTTGTGCAACATAAATATTATAGAAATATAATACAAGTCACTGCTGCTCTTTCTCCTTGTGCAGGGTTTCTGCAGGCAGCCTATAGTGGGTGGGCCTTCTGGGTCCCTCCCACAACTCTGCTCTCGGCACAGGCCATGTGCATGTGATGTTGCCACCTCTACAACCTAAGATTGCAAAGGCATTTGGTGTACATAAAATGGATTCACATATTATGTATATGTTATGCTATGAATATAAGGACTTTAGTAAAAATTTTTGTACCCAGAGTTTAACTTTAGGCTTTTTTGTGCTATGTGTAAACTCAGAATTCGAATCAATAAGATATACTGTACATATATAAAATGGGTTACATATGAAAAGACAACACTTAGCTACGATTGAGCCTTCTGGACAGCCAAGAAGTCCCTCTACCTATTTCCTTGATCAGACATGTACTACATTCTATAGCAGTCCAGTTATGACGCTAAAGAAGATTCATGCATTGTCCCTAATACCTTACAAGCATCCATTCTTGACCAGTAACAATTGATAAAATGAAGGTTCTTAAAGCATATGTAAACTTCAATTCTAAAATTACCTGCGCTATATGAATAAAAATTTGAGAATAAATACTACCTGGACAGCTGCTTTCACAAGTTACATAAACTACTTTAGATTAAGTGATAAACTAAAAAAGATGCCAGTAACTCACTAGTATATAAATGCTGAAAAGCTCAATATAAGAGCTGATACAGCGTCCCAAACATTTGCTGACTCACGTATATAGGTGCGATCCAGGTAACCATAGGTATGGCAAACAGAAATGGTGGGGGTGGACCCGCACCTGAAGTGAGTTACTAAGGACCGGGCAGCTTAAATGAAGGATCTTTTATTACAAAATATTAGTACAAAAACTGGGTAATAAAACCTCCAGCACCATGTCGTGACAGCCATGTGAGTGACATTGAGATGTCACTTCTGATGCTACTTTTGCACATGCTCCTTGAGTTCCACGAGTACCACGGAATCCATCTTTATTGAGGCACGCCAATATACTGGCTTAGAGCCTAATCCGGACGAGCGGCCATTGCTTACACCCCCGAGTGAGACCTGAGTCACAACTATTGGACTTCATGTCTACCCGATGTGAGACACGGATGAGAAAACAAGTCGCCGCAGGCTGTTAAGGACACGAACCTGCAGTGCTCCTGGTCGGGTTTATTTAAAGCTCCATGCCTTTCATCTCATAGATGGTTATTTGAATTATCTTTTCCATCTCATTACCTCTGGGCCATTGCTGGCAATATTGAGAACTTCAAAATAACAACACAGCCTCATCGCATACATGCCCACATACCGCACCTGGGTCAGAAACTTTCTGGGTCATGTTTGTCAGAGATAGGTGTCCTTCTAACAAGTGCCAACTTAATACCATGCAATGCTCTTAGGAATTTGCAGATTGTTATACTCAGTGAACTGCACACTCCATACCTGCCAGCTGGGACCCCGCCATCTTGGCACTTTTTCTATTCCAGTGGATCTGGAAAGTCAATATATTCTTCAAATGTCACTTCATCTGTGAACTCTTTATTCCCATTGAGGTAGGCTAACCAGTTCATTGGCTGCATGTGTGAAATTATGTGTGTCTGAGCGGTTTGTATGGTGCAGCTGCTGCAATTATAGACAACGTTGTCTTTTTAATTCTTTTTTTTTGCTGAGGTGATGGTGGTGGAAGATTTTTTACAGTTTTTGTACTAATATTTTGTAATAAAGATCCTTCATTTAAGCTGCCCTGTCCTTAGTAACTCACTTCAGGTACGGGTCCAACCCCACCATTCCTGTTTGACAGATTAAGTGACCTTCTCCTGAAGATGTTCATTGGTTATGACGAAACGCATTGGGTGGGGCTTCCAGTGACGTCACTTCTGGTCTTTGGAGTGTATGCCGCTGCAGTGCTTCTAAATTGAATGTGATCATATTGCAGATTCCTGTGAGTGCATTGGATTTTCTTTTGTTATATTTCAGTAAATTGGATTACACCATGGAAAGTTTTCTTTCTCTATTCTTACGTCTACTATTCTTCCTTTGGTTTATATATGAATGATTGGGGCCATTTATATGGAAATGTTTATACCACATCCACTGAAGTGTATTGGATCATTAGAAGTGGCCCTATTTGGAAAATATAAGGCGCTTGGTGGACCCTTTTGCTAGCGTTAAGATCCAAATATCTCTGGTGAGTGTGAGAAAATACCGGGGTGGGGGGTTTGGGGGGTGTCACAAGGAGTTATCACTGAAGTACAAGCACTGAGTGCAATCACAAGCAATTTTATAATATTTTTTCATGCAGTTGGCTTGTGCCAGGGGTTTCCAAACTTTCTTAGCAAAGGGCCAGTTTACTGTCCTTCAGGCTTTAGGGGGGGCAGACTGTGGCCAGAGGGTGTAAACTATTTCCCATCTTTGGTCATAATGGGAGGAATTGTGACCCATTGTTGATATCAGTGGAAGGAATGGTGCCCCATCATTGGCGTTATTTGGAGGAATAGTGCCCAATTGTTGATATCGGTGGGAAGAATAGTGCCCCATCAGTGGTGTTATTGGGAGGAATGGTGGCCCATCATTGGTGTCATTTGGAGTAATAGTGGACCAAGGGCAGGATGCAGACAAGGGGTCATATCTGGCCCCTGGGCGCAGTTTGGAGATCACTGGTTGGGACTTTTGAAGCACTGAGCACTTTATGTATGGACTTATGACACAGAGACGTTGGGACACACTATTTATTACTGCATAACTTGCATAAAAAAGGCAATTGTTTATAATATATGGTGTTTAACCTCTTGCCAACCTGCTTACAGGAGTAGATGCACTGCGAGCAGGCGGCACAGCCAGGCACCGTGATGTTTGGCTCCACGCTTTCGTTCACCCTCTGCTAACCTGTGCTGTGATTGCACACAGCACAAGTTTGTCAGTAGATTTCAATTATTGAGATTGGCTGAAGCTTGCTGATTGGCCAATCACAGGACAGAGTTCTGTGTTGACAAACACACAGAATTCTGTGCACAGACAGCGATCTGTCCTTTTCTTCTCCCTGAAATCAACTCTGAGTTCATGGAGATAAAGCAGACAAATCTGTTAGTAAAAGCAGCACACATTACACTTATTAGGCACACAGTTAACCCTTTAATTGCCCCTTGATGTTAGCCCCTTCCCAGCAAATGCCATTAGTACAGTGTACAGTATTATCACTGATCGCTGTATTAGTGTCACTAGCAACAGTGTCAGTCTGTCAGTGTCAGTTAGCACTAGATTGCGCGCCACACTATCACAGTCACACTATAAGTCACTGATCATCGCCATTACCAGTATAGTGTCAGTACAGATCAGTACCTTGACCATGATCAGAACCATACTAGTGTCCCCAAAAATGCAGTTTTTTTTTTTTTTTTTAATCAAAGACATGTAGTAGAACATTTTGGCCTAAATTTATGAAGAAATTTGGATATGTACCTAAAAAGTCCAGAGTCAAAGCCAAAGGGTCTTTTCTACAGTTTCATGAAATCAAGTCCAGAATGAGATATACTGTATCTCGCTTAAAGTGGTTGTAAACCCTCTCAAATACCTAGTGAACTGAATAGCCTGAGATGATACACAGAGATTACACAAATCCTCCTACATAAGTTTTACTTGTTTATCTGCAATCCTCTTTTCCCTACATTCCTTCAAAAGTGCAGATTTGTGATAAGATCCTTCTGCATCCATGAGGAGCAGATAGGAGGGGGTGGAGAGCTGCAGTTATGGTGTGTGAGAGCTGATTGTAAGAAAGGGACACAACCCCTGCACATACAGGAAGGGATGAAGGATACAGAGCTGTGTTATGAATAGACAAGCAGTATGCTGAGCTCTCCCGTCACAAATTAATCTCATGTGTCAGGAAAACTTCTCAGAAGTGATACATGCTGACAACAGAGGAATGGAGCACCAGAGAGAAACTACACTTAGAGCTTAGGAAATAGACAAGTAAACACTACAGATATATGTTCCTTTGTTCAGATTTCATGACTGAGGTTTACAACCACTTTAAGTAAGTCAGGTACCCATAATAGACTGATAATTATTTGAGTATATGAAAATAAAACATACTGTACAAATTTTGTGAAAACGAGGGGTCGTTTCTATATATTTTGCCAATGTTTCTTCTATATTGTATATGGAGTTTACTTCCAGCAGCCACTCTTTCACACTTGGGACATGAGACGACTTCCAGTAACATGGGATGATTGATTTAGACGCACTTAGGAGGTGTCTCGTGGAATATATTTTTTTGTAATAACAAGTTCAGTGTCATTTTCATTGATCAGCCGCATTCTCCTCTCACTCGAATGCCTTACTAAATATTGAAACTAGAAGGTTGTGTTGTTTGCAACAGTAACTGTTTTACTTCCACTAGATCCAGTAAAGAAATAACCTTTAACCTGTTGCTTCCTATGTAACGCATTGGGGGGGGGGGGGGGGGGATTTAATGAAGAGTGCAAAATCTGGTGCATAGAAACCAATCTGCTTCCAGGTTTTATTGTCAAAGCTTTACTGAATAAGCTAAAGTTAGAAGCTGATTTGCTACCATGAACAGCTGCACCGATTCTGAGTTCTCCAGTTTTAGTATCACCCTCAATATGTGCAGCAGTAAAAAGGTGGGCTTTAACCACTCAAGGACTGCCCCACGCAGATATATGGTGGCAGAGCGACGCTCCTGCGCGAAATCACGTACCTGTACGTGATTTCGTGCACAGGGTCTGGGCGCGCGTGTGCGTTGGCACAATGGCACGGCTGGGCAAATGGTCGTACAGGTACGTCCCCTTTAAATCGAGTTATTGTGGGCGCGCGCGCGCCCACCGCGTGCTCCGTGATGGCAGGTTCCGCGGACTCGATGTCTGCTGGGGGCCTGCGATCGGGTCACAAAGCGGAAGAACGGGGAGATGCCTATGTAAACGAGGCATTTCCTCGTTCTGCCTAGTAACATGACAGGGATCTACTGCTCCCTGTCATCGGGAGCAGTGATCGCTGTCATGTCAGTGGTAGCCCATCCCCCCAACAGTTAGAACACCTCCCTTGGACACACTTAACCCCTTGATCGCCCCTAGTGTTTAATCCCTTCCCTACCAGTGTCATTTACACAGTAATCAGTGCATTTTTATAGCACTGATCGGTGTATAAATGGCAATAGTCCCAAAATGGTGTCAAAAGTGTCCGATGCGTCCGCCATAAGGTCGCAGTCATGATAAAAATCACAGATCGCCACCAGTACAAAAAAATCAATAATAAAAATGCTATAAATCTATCCCTTATTTTGTAAACGCTATAACTTGTGCGCAAACCAATCAATATACGCTTATTGCAATTTTTTTTTACCAAAAATATGTAGAATACATATCGGCCTAAACTGAGAAAAAAAATTGTTTTTTTTATATATTTTTTGGGGGTATTTATTATCGCAAAATGTAAAAAAATATTGCTTTTTTTTTCAAAATTGTCGCTTTTTTGTTTATAGTGCAAACATAAAGACCGCAGAGGTGATCAAATACCACCAAAAGAAAGCTCTATTTTTGGGGAAAAAAGGACTTCAATTTTGTTTGGGTACAACATCGCATGACTGCGCAATTGTCAGTTAAAGCAACGCAGTGCCGTTTCGCAAAAAGTGCTCTGGTCAGAAAGGGGGTAAATCTTTCCGGGGCTGAAGTGGTTAACAAAGTTGTTCAGAATTGAGGGGGCAAAAAGGTCTTTTTTTTTTTTTTTTTTTATTCCAACTAGTATAGGTGCCTGATTCAGTCATTATTTTAGCTTCTTTGAGTCCTTCTTCATAGCACAAATGAGAGGAAGGGAAGCAGCAGTGCGAGGCAGTCAGGTTCAACTACATTTGGCAATGCTGTCAGTCTACCACTGGCAAATCGATGACGAGAGGAGAGAGCAAAAGGAGAAGAGCATTGACTTCATCAGTGTGGTGATGCTTCTTCATTATCCAATCAGCAAATCTCTGACTACGCTATATTGTTTAGCTGCAGTTGGGGAAAAAAAGGGGTCAGTAAAAATTACATTGTTAGTGTGATCTTTGCACTGTAATAAACTCTCCAATTTTTGTTTATCTATTCTGTAACCCCAGGTAAGAGGTGATCACACTGCAGTCAGAGAAATGATGCATTGGATTAATCGAGCAATTGCAGCAACCGTATAATTGTAACTATGACAAGTTAAAAGATTACAGCGTGTCATCCTCAGATGCTGCAAGGCATGCCTGTCAGTGATCTGTCTTCTACCATTGTTATATGTACGTGAGATGAGCGTGTTTGTATACGGAATGGATACTGTTGCATTGCTATAGGGGAATCCCTCGAAGGACAACGTGAACTAATGACTCTGGCATGTATAAACCATGATCCTTGCTGTAAATTGAAAGCATTGAAAATGTCATAGATTACCAGATTTCTCGTTTCAGACATTTTTTGTGGCTTTATAGCGCTACCGCCATAGGGGCCGCTAGATAGGATGGGTCCTCTGTTCTTTGCCTTGACCTTCTCAAGAACCTCAGCCCCTCTGACACACCAGGTTGAGTGTAGAAACATACAATATCACAGGAAATCACCAAAGGGTAATATTTAGTGCTGAAGGTAATACTTTGTACCCAGCAGTAGCACTATATCAAAGATAACAGGCACCAAACCAGGTAGTAAAAGCAAACATAATATATTGTCACCCAATATGGTTGGTAACTAGGCAAGCATAAAATGGATCAACAATGGTAATAACATAATTTAGCATACAACGTGATGAACAGTAGGGACTAGGCATAAGATGACATTTGGAGCCCAGATCAGCATAAACAGTAGTAAGGCCACCTCAAGTGCAGCAGTGAGCAGTAGTGAAGTTTAATCCACCAAGTGCTGGCGCTATACTGCCAGAGCGCATTTATTGTGGCAGTGCTAGTCCTAGACCGACTGGGTATGCACTGTCCAAAAGAAAAAGAGGATGGTAGCAGAGTGTGCAGGGGAACAAATCGTGCTTGCAAAATAATTATTACGGGAGGGGCAGTCCTTTGAAGTGCTCCTCTGCCGGCTATCTGTGGTGCCCTTTAAGAGCGCCGGTGCACCCAACGACAGTCCACGTTAACCTGCATGCAATATAGCTACTGTATAGGTACAGTATGTGGCATAGGGTTGGTACAAGTGCAGTATGGATAAGGTATAATTGGTGTCCTGCTCTCAGTGGCTCACTCCCTGCTAGCAGTAACAGAAAGGGGTGAATAGCCCTCCCACCAGTCCCCCGATGCTGCAGTGAACGCTAAAGGGGAGGGCCCCCGTGGTCTCTCCTTGAGAGCCTCCGGTGATCAGCAGTGGGAAGCAGAGGGTAAGTGTATGCTCCAGTCTCTCTGTGGCAGCGGTGCAGGTTCTGTGATATGGGTGGTGCTGCACTGCCCCTGAGTGTCCTGGCAGCCGAATATCCAGACAGAGAGCTCTCTCTCTCTCTCTCTCTCTCTCTCTCTCTCTCTCTCTCTCTCTCTCGAATGGTGCAGCATTATATCAGTAGAAGGAGAGAAGAATAAAAGGCAAAGCCTCCTTCTCCATAATGCTGCAGGCCAGCATCCGGCTACACTTTTAAAACTGGACTCCAGACAGACATAGAAGACACAAATGAATGCAGCTCTGTGTTCATTAATACATATTTATATCTATTTTTTAATGCAAGAAGTGTAAGTACTTGAATTTGACTTGGTAGCATGACAAGCAGGACCTTTGTTAGATATCACGGGCCCCCATACAGCCTGACAGGCCCCCCCCCCCCCCGAAAATATCAAAATTATATTATCGCTAAAAATAAATTAAAATCATTATTAGCGGACACAAACGCAGCAAAACATACAAAATTCTTGCCAAGTCTAAATAATAAAACTGTATTGAGTCATACCTCCCAATTTTTTGAGATGGGAATGAGGGACACCTATTAGCAAAAGTATGTAGGTATAGGACACACCCCCTGCCATGCCCTCTTAAAGGAGAACGAGGCAAAAAAAAAGATAAACGAATCCCACAAGTGCTTTTTTATACCACTATTATTCCTTTACATTGGCTTTTGACATTTACAAATGCAGCCATTCTGAAATTTGATGAAAGATTTAGCTCTGGGAAACACTTTTTGAAAGATAAATAGTGCATTTTATATACAACTATATAGATCAGACCAAAATGAGGGACAAATGAGGGGGAAAGAGGGACAGAGGGACATTGCTCCAAATCAGGGACAGTTCCTGCAAATCCGGGACAGTTGGGAGCTATGGTTGAGTGAATAAATAAAGCCCTGTGTGTGAATGAGGTATTGGAGCTCATTCACATGGGTGATGTGGCCTGTTCAGTGTCAAATGGTGGTTTGTTTATGTGGCTGAAGCCACCTGAAGCTGTGTGCAGGCAGCCCATGTTATGCTATGGGCACACAGCAGCTATGCAAACACAGCCATAGGTCCTAATTTGACAAGCATGCGAGTGCAGATGATTAGCCCTGAACACAGACAGTGTGCATTTATGGCCACGCAACCTGCACACCTATCAGATTAAATCCTATGGCTGTGTTCGCACAGCTGCTGTGTCTCCATAGTGTAACAGATGGATCCAGCCAGAGGAACAATCCACGTACATACCTCCTCAGACGCGTTTCGTCATAGCCAACATTATCAATGGGGAACGTTCCCCAACAAAACGCATCTGAGAAGATACGTGCTGACGTCACCACGTGGTCTCGTTGAGGAGGAGGGGACTTGTTTGCTTATGCCGGCCAGCTTTACAATTCTATGCGAGTTTTTATCGTTCGTTTTCAACCATGACTCCGTGAACCATTTCCTTACCTGCTGAGCTACTGATCCACCTACCATACAAGCTGTTCCCTGGATCGAGCCAAGGCTCTGCCTTTCCCATAGAGATATTTGCTCAGTTTGATCTGACGTCTGGTAAGGATGCCTTCTGTGTGGTGACGGTTCCTTTTCATCCGATTTATCCACTGGGTGGACGTTTGCTTTCTTATAAAATATACCCTTTATGCCTTATTGGTATTTATATCTGGTAAGAAGACCCTCTGTCTGGTGATGGCACACCTAATGTCATTTCTCTCACTGGGTGGTTATTCATATATTTTTCATGCTCACGTCTGGTTGCTCATATTGTGAGTGTTACTAGATTTTTTGTACACAATTTATTTTGACGGTATCACGCTATGTACATTTTTATTGTCTTACACACAATTAACACCTCTGGAATTGATGTTACCCCATGCTGAGGAGTTTGCGAGGTCTACACTTCATGCTGTATAACTACTAGCCCAGGCTTGGGTATTAGTCACTCGCTTACTTGGCTTATATTCTGGTAAGCATGCATTTCTTATGATCCTCATGTGATGAATACCCAGTTCTTCTCGATTGGTCAAGCATTTGGAATTTTTTCACACATGTTCTAATTATTTGGACTTTAATAGCGCGATTTTTTCTTGTTTATTTGATTTGTGTTTATCCCACATTTATTGCAGCTCGGGGTTTTGTCCACCCTATTGGTTTATTGGATTAGCGCAGTTTTTTTCTTTTCCTCTTAACACGTGGTAATGCATGATTTTTTTTTTAAAGACATGGTAGCACCGCGTACTCCGTGAACGTGCCCGCAGGTCCCACAGACTCGATTGCCTGCCAGGGGACCGCGATCGTGTCACGGAGCGGCAGAACGGGGAGATGCCTTTGTAAACAAGACATTTCCCTGTTCTGCCTAGCAACATGACAGAGATCTACTGCTCCCTGTCATTGGGAGCAGTGATCTCTGTTATGTTCTAGTGAGACAATCACCCCCACAGTTAGAATCACTCCCTAGGACACACTTAACCCCTTGATCCCACCCCTAGTGTTTAACCCCTTCCCTGCCAGTGTCATTTAAACAGTAATCAGTGCATTTTTATAGCACTGATCGCTGTATAAATGACAGTGTTCCCAAAATAGTGTCAAAAGTGTCCGATGCGTCCGCCATAATATTGCAGTCATGATAAAAATCGCAGATCGCCGCCATTACTAATTTAAAAAAATAATAATAAAAATGCCATACATCTATCCCCTATTTTGTAGACGCTATAACTTTTGGGCAAACCAATCAATATACGCTTATTGCAATTTTTTTTTAGTTAATTCTGAAATTCTTCGAATTTCCGAATTTTTCAATTTCCAAAATTTCAGAAATTCAGAAATTCAGAATTTCGGAAATTCGGAATTCAAAATTTCGGAAATTGTAAAAATTAGAAAATTAGAATTCGAAATTTCGGAAATTCGGAAATTCTAAATTTTGGAAATTCGGAAATTAGAAATTTTGGAAATTCGGAAATTCGAAATGAGAAAATTTTCTGAATTTTCGAATAAAATGAGGGAATTTGAAAATTCGGAAATTCGAAAATTCGAAAATTTTCAGAATTTTTGAATTTCTGAATTCCGAATTTTTCGAATTTCCGAATTCGGAATTTTCGAATTTCCAAATTTCGAATTTCCGAAAAAAGCAAAAAAACAAATGAAACAAAAACAAACACATTTTTTTGTCAGTGCACATATCTAGTATTAAACCCTCGTTTTTTTTTTTTTTGTTTGTTTGTTTTGTTTTTTACTTACAATAAAATAAACATTCACCAGTAAACTATTTGTTAAAATTGGTACCCCCAGCACTTGAAGTTTGCCGTTTTCAATGCTGCTAGCTCCTGCTCTCTCAGTGCTGCTTCCCCAAACTTAGAGTCTTTATAGGAAAGAGTTAGCAGTGGACAGCATAGTCTGTTAGCTTGGGAAAGAGAGAAGGGGGGTGCCTTGCCATTCTTGGCTGCAAGGCTGTGTGTTTCTATCAATGCACACAGTGTAGGGTGACACAGCTCTCGTCCATGCATGCAAGGGGGACTCAGTAGGATGCTGCAAGAGAAAGGAACCACCCTGAAATAGGAGACCTGGGGCAGTGATCGTCGCACCAACTTAAAGATAAAGAATCTGCATACTCAGTGAGTGATTAAATTAGCTACTAAAAGTACATAAGGTAGCCAAGGGTTTACTTGCCGCAAAATCACGTACCTGTACGTGATTTTGCTTCAAGTGGTTGTACCGGGGTGTCCTCGGTACAGTTTTTTAGAGCTGACAGTTGGCTTTCTTCTGATACCAATTGATGCAGCTAAGCAGCCGCATGATCATCATCACAAGCAGCAGAAGGGGACACCCCCCCCCCCCCCGCCACCTTCTGCCGCTCTGCCAGGTCTCTCCTGGCTCACCCGAAGGCCCAGGCGACCAACAAGCACATCCGCCGGCTGGCCGGAGCCCCGAACTAAGCCAAAATTGGCTTTGATCGGGTCTCGGATCTAGAAACCCAAAAGTGACGTCACAACGTCACTTCCGGATTACTGGAGCCTTAAAGGCGCCAGATTGTTTTTTTTAATTACAGTATTTAAAACAACCAAACTTGGCGTTTTAAATGCTTTTAAGTGCAAAGGAGGGATTTGGGGTTAGATGCCTCCAAAAAAAAAATCTGACACTATTATTGTCACAAGGAATGTTTACATTCCTTGTGACGGCAATAAAAGCGATAAAAAAAAAAATTTTAAGTGACAGTGTAGAAAAAAAAATGTAATAAATAATAAAAAAGCACCCCATGCCTCCGCGCTCGCGCGTAGAAGCAAATGTATGCATAAGTCGTGGTCGCAAATGTAAACAGTGTTCAAACCACACATGTGAGCTATCGCCGCTAGAGTGAGAGCAATAATTCTAGCACAAGACCTCATCTGTAACTCTAGTCTGGTAACTGTTAACATTTTTAAGTACCGTAGTTTGTTGCCTTTTCACAAATGTGCACAATTTTAAAGCATGACATGTTAGGTATCTATTTACTCGGCGTAACATCATCCTTCACATTAAACAAACACATAGGGCTAACTTTACAGGTTTTTTTGTTTGTTTTTAATTCATTAAAGTGTATTTTTTCCAGAAAAAATTGCTTTTGAAAGACCACTGCGCAAATACAGTGTGACATAAAAAAATTGCACTGACCGCCATTTTATTCTCTAGGGTCTCTGCTATAAAAAAAAATTATATATATATATATATATATATATATATATATATATATATATATATATATATATATATGTGTGTGTGTGTGTGTGTATGTATATATATATAAAATGTGTGGGGGGTTCTAAGTAATTTTTGAGCAAAAAAAAAGGCCTGGTCTTCAATTGTTTAAGCAGCAGAGAATCATATGACAGGAAGCTGCAGTCCACCAGAAGCCCAGTAAGAAAACGGCTGAATCTGGCAGCCCTAAGTTTGATGGAACTTAGTTTCAAAGTAAATTGAGTGAGCTCTCTGCCTTTAGCACAGCTGCGCAGATTCCTGGATAGCGTTAGCAGTTGGCGGATTGATTTTACTTGATGTCTTGAAGAGCTCTTTTAATTATTGTCACAGACAAGGTACAAGACCTGAGCTGTATTTACATGTGTTGTGATTGTCTATCCATCCCCTCGCTCTAGAAAAACATCTTCAGTCAACTTCCTCTGCAGCGTCGATCTACCGTTCTGCTAACTGCCTGGGCGCCTGCCAAACGTTATTTATTGACTCTGCGCAGTTATTGGATGATACCATAAAAACAGCAATTTAAGTATAATGAGGCTCAACTGCTTCCTCTCCAGATCTGTGCAGACGCCTCCTCTCAGGTGTAGCCACCCCCGATGGATTATATTGATTTGTTTTTGGGATATCTAATAGCTTTTACATCTGTAATGGACTTTGTCCTCCGCTGGAGAACAGAACATCTCAGGCTGGACATAGAAGATTTGTTCATATATGTAGTGCACTATGACAATATTAGACTACTGTTAGCATAGCTCCCAACTGTCCCTGATTTGGAGCAATGTCCCTCTGTCCCTCATTCCTCCTCATTTGTTCCTCATTTTGGTCTGATCTATATAGTTGTATATAAAATGCACTTTTTATCTATCAAAAAGTGTTTCCCAGTGCTAAACCTTTCATCCAGTTTCTAAATTGCTGCATTTGTAAATTCCAAAAGCCAATATAAAGGAATAATAGTGGTAAAAAAAAAGCACTTGGGTGTTTAACCAATCTTGTTTTTTGGTACAATTCTCCTTTAAGCGGACATGGCAATGGGTGTGTCCTATGCCTGCATACTTTTGCTGATAGGTGTCCCTCATTCCCATCTCAAAAAGTTGGGAGGTATGCTGTTAGTCCTATTATTGCTATGTGTATTTACAAGGCATTCTGGGATTTGTTGGCAATCTTAGGGCTCATTTATGCTTGTGGTTGGGACAGTAAAAACATATGGTCAAGCAGCATTTTTAGCCCCCCCCCCCCCTTCAAGGGAATGCTGCAGAATGCAACTGCATAAAATTCACACAGATGCAGCACAGTGGGTCAGCATTTTGAGGTATAAAACAGGCAGCAAGCGGGTGACATATTGCCCCTTCATCGCCTGTCAAATGCCTCTCGATCCACCACACCAAGGTGATGTTACGCTGGGTAAATAGATACCCAACATGTCACGCTTTAAAATTGCGCACGCTCATGGAATGGCGACAAAGTACGGTACTTAAAAATCTCCATAGATGAAGCTTATAGATTTTTTTACAGGTTACCGGCTTAGAGTTACAGAGGAGATCTAGCACTAGAATTATTGATCTCGTTCTTACGTTTGTGGCGAAATCTTACACGTGTGGTGCAAACACCGTTTACTTATGCGTGTGCAACTTGCTTATGCATTCGCTTCTGCTTGCAAGCGCGGAGGGATGGGGGCGCTTTACTTTGGGGTTTTTTTTACTTATTTATTTTATTTTTTATTTTTACACTGTCCCTTAAATTTTTGGTGGATCGCTTTTATTCCTCTTACAAACATTCTAAATCTAAATGTAAACATCCCTTGTAATAGAAATAAGGATGACAGTTCGTCCTCTTTATGTCAAAAAGACCCCAGAAAAGATCCAAAAAAAAATTTTTTACTTCCGCCTTAGACCAGAATTGATGTCTTGATGTCGCTCCGGACCTCCAAGGCCATAGAGCAGGGGCCTCAAACTGGTGGCTTGTAGTTTTGCAACAGCTGGAGGGCCGCCAGTTTGAGACAACTGCCATAGAGGCTATCAAAGACGATCTGGTCTGTTATTGCCTCTGTGACCAGCCGGATGCACCATTGGATCGTTTCTTGGGCGCCGGTAAAAACGGTAAGCCCCAGAAACACCGGTGAATGGCGGAGGGGGGGGGACGCCCCCTCTGGCCACATCTAAAAGCGTTCCACTGGCTTCATGAAAAAAGCCAGCTGCTGGCCAAAAAAAAAAAAAAATACCAGGGTTATGGCTGATAGCTTCAGCCATAACCCCGGTAAACCACTTCAAAGCCGTAACATATAATGTATACACTGTACGTATTGCGGTCTTGAAGCGATTGTCCCACCAATCAGCTCTCAGAGCTCTCTTCACTGAGCCCTGCAGTATGTAATTTCAGCTCTCCGCCCCCTTTTTTCTGACAGCTCAGACAAACTTTATAAATTGTGCACTTTGAACAGATGTAGCGAAGAAAGGGATGCAGATAAACATGTACAACTTATGTAGGAGTATTTTTTCATTTCTGTGTATCACCTGAGGCCATTCACTTCACTGGGTATATGTAAGGGTTTACAACCACTTTAAAGTGCATGTGCCATCATCCTAAATGTCATTGTCCCTTTTTAAACATCCTGGTTACATTAATGATCTGAAGGGCCAGAAAAAGGAGATTTGCCGCCCATTGTCAGTATAATGGTGTACTTCGTATAGATTAGTGGCTGTAAAAAAATGATTTCTGCAAAGTAATGTAGTTGTAATGTAACCTGTATGGGAAATGCTGTTTTACTAACTGAGCTGCCTAGGCTAAATGTGCTTGAAAAAAAAAACAAAGGCACTATTTTTTATTATTATTATTTATTTAGAGGATGTGTTTTTTGTTTTGTTTGTTGCTTTTGGGGGGGGGCGGGGGGGGGGCTTTGCCTGTAGGGTAGCTTAGCTTATACATGCGTCTAACACTATAGTGAAGTTTGCTGATGACACCACTTTAGTGGGACTCATACAAGATAATGATGAGACAGCTTATAGGCAGGAAATTCAACATTTGGTTGAGTGGTGTAGAGAAAATGATTTAATACTCAATACGGCAAAAACTAAAGAAATAATAGTGGATTATAGGAGATCAAGAAAGATCAATCATTGCCCGGTTCATATAGGTGGTGAGGAGGTGGAAAGGGTGGACACTATTAAATTTTTGGGAGTGCATATTACAAGGGAGTTGTCATGGTCTCAAAATACTTTTTTTCTAGTGAAAAAAGCGCAGCAGAGACTGTTTTTCCTTCAGAGACTGAAGCAGGCTGGATTGCCCTTAAGGTTTCTGGTCAATTTCTATCATTGTACCATTGAGAGTATTCTTCTCCACTGCTCTGTAGTGTGGTATGCCAGCTGCAGGGCGGAGGATAAGAAGTGCCTGTCTCGTGTGGTGAAAACCGCACAGCGGATCATAGGAACAGATCTACCAAATTTGGACACAGCATATGCCAGCCAATTAAAAAGCGGGCAAAAGCTATTAGTATTGATCCAACCCACCCAGGTTACAATGTGTTTGTCCCATTGCCATCAGGGAAAAGATATAGAACACTTAAAACGCACACTAATCGCTTAAAGCACAGCTTTTTTCCTAGGGCCGTATTGTCCATAATCCCATCAGATACAGTGCTTTAGGAATTTTATGTAGAATTTTAACATTCTTTTATTTATTTATTTTTAAATAACATTTTATATCTTGATATATTTAAATAGATATGTGGGCATGTGCTAGGAGTATGTATGTGTGGTTTTCTTGAGAAATGTTTTATTGCTGCTGTAAAGGGTATCCGAAAAAATTTTGTTGTATGTATACAATGACAATAAAGTATATCTCTATCTTATTAAATTTAGTGTTCTTTGTATAAGGAGTTTAAAATATTCGCTGTGCAAATAGTCCCCACAGTGTGTCTAATATGTTTATTCCTACGATGGTCAGCTCCATCTAGTGGCCATAATGCGGTATTTTCCTGAAATATCTCAATCAAGAAGATACAACACTATGGTCATCATAGGAAAGAAACATAGGAAAATAGGAATGAAAAGGTTCACCATATGAATGAAAAGGTTCACCATAGCGTAATACTGACAAACCATCGTTTTATTAAGAGTATAAAATAACACTTACAATATCCAGCTAGTACGAGCACCCGTCCCTCGACCAATACACGCGAAGACGTCAACACGTCAGCTCCTCCCGACGCCCGTTTCGTCATATAATGACAACGTCTGGGGGGGCCCAGACGACGTCATCATATGACGAAACGCGCGTCGGGAGGAGCTGACGTCTTTGCGTGTATTGGTCGAGGGACGGGTGCTCGTACTAGCCAGCCGGCTGTTATGCTTTTATATTTCCTGGATATTGTAAGTGTTATTTTATACTCTTAATAAAACAATGGTTTGTCAGTATTACGCTATGGTGAACCTTTTCATTCTGGGGAACATCTAAACGGCATCCATATTTGGCCACCGATTCGAATCCATGATTGGGGTGACTTGTGCTGTATGCTGACCACTTTCGTAAGATTTGCTGGGACATCGTTCTCCTTAAATCTTCCCTGGATAAAGGCCCTGGCCGGGTAATAGGTCGCAGGCTTACAAAGCTTGCCTTAGGGTAAGCGTGCATTCTGTGTGGTGTTTTCACTGTGGTTGCGGTGGAGGATTTATCCATTTTTAAGAAGCTTTTACCCACACTTTGGTTATGGAATTTGAGCACTATCAGTATATATGGAAGGACGTTTTCATCTTTATATAACTCAACACATTTAATGAACTTTATAATATTGTCCATCACTATTTTCTACATATTTGTTTAAAAAATATATATGTAGCACTTACCCCCGAAGGATCTGCTGAATATTTGTTATATCAGTAATTCACGTTTACCACTCAACCCTCGCAGCCCATAGATTTAACAGTCACAGTCCTTAATGCTTTTTCTTAATGCTTTATTCATCAACATAAACTGGGATGGGGGAAGAACTTTCTTTGAGATGCTCTTTGGTTGATTTCTGATCTTTTTCCTTTGCTTCACTTGCAAAGACTCATAGCATTGCGGGTGATAGTGATTCAAAACTGGATGATTACTTTATCAGGAAAGATGGAAGTAGATTTTTGATAGAGAATAAACGATAAAGAGTCACTCTGAATGATCTCTCCCGCTTGACTGATTGAAACCCCGGGGCAATGCTGAACCCAAAGTCACAGGCCACAACCACCTGTCTTGCTGACTTATGTACCAACATCCCTCAGCCTCTGGACAGTACCTCTCCCTTGGGCTTTTCACTCACTTGATCAATAGCCCGTGTGTCGCTCCTAAGCGATCGATCACCCAGTTTCCTTCCGCTTGACTCTACGTCTCCCGCAATGATTCTTAGTTCCTCTTCTCCTTTGTGGCCCGTTCCCCTCCCCGCAGGGGCGGCCAACGACATCAGCGACTACATGCTGTAAGATGTCGTCTGTTCCTCCATGAGGATCGGTTCTTCACCCTTCTCGCAAAGGTGAAGCTCCGTTGGCTCCCCGGAGGGGAAAAACCTCCACCTCCCCCTCTGGGAACCAGACTGGCTCTCTCGCTCTTTAGAGCAGGACTGCACTCGAACTCTCGCGGACACCACGTGACCCCCTTTATATATGAGAGTCCCGGGCATTACCAAGCAAATCAATGATTGGTCGAGACTATCACATAAACTACCTGCCACTCAAATGGAAATTGACAACAACAGGCCTGCTGTAATAGCACAAGCCTGTCTAAATTTACCTAACATAGAAAGCTAGCAAAAAGGGTCACCTACCTAAAAGTAGGTGCCCGCCACATATATATAATCAGAACTAAGAAAATAATATCTAATTTTTCACTATTTAATGTTACAAGGGCAGATAGAATGGATGATGCTCCTCAATGGGCACACAGACAGCAATACAAATGGAACAGAATTTCTTACCCTTACACACACTATCAACAAAAAAGATTTTAGCTAGCGATACTCTTTAACCACTTGCCTACTGAGCACTTTTACCCCCTTCCTGCCCAGGCCAATTTGCAGCTTTCAGAGCTGTCACATTTTGAATGACAATTGCGCGGTCATGCTACACTATACCCATATGAATTTGTTATCATTTTCTTCGCACAAATAGAGCTTTCTTTTGATGGCATTTAATCACCACTGGGTTTCTTTTTTTGCTAAATAAATGAAAAAAGATAAAAAAAATTTGGAAACAATAAAGTTTTCATAGTTTGTTATAAAATTTTGCAAACGGGTAACTTTTTTCCTTCACTAATGTACGCTGCTGAGGCTGCACAGATGAGCCCTGATGAGGTGGCACTGATAGGCTGCACTGATGGGAACTGATGAGGTGGCACTGGTGGGCAATGATCAGGCTGCACTGATAGGCGGCACTATTGTACACTGGTAGGGGCACTGATAGGCAGCACTGATGGGCAATGATAAGCAGAACTGATGGGCACTGATAGGCGGCACTGATGGGCAATGATAGGTGACACTAATGAGAAGGCACTGATTGGCAGCACTGATGGCACTGATTGGCAGCACTGGTGGCCACTGATTTCTACCACTGGTGATAATTAGAACACTGAAACCCTGTCAGTTTGAGAAAAGGAATGCCGATAACCGGCTTGTGTTTACATCATGATCAGCTGTGATTGGACACAGCTGATCATGTGGTAAAGGGCCACTGTGATTGGCCCTTTACCCTGATCTGTGATCAGCTGTGTTCTAAGGACACAACAATCACAAAACGCGATGGCCGCAAGGTGCGGGCGCGATCACGGAAGGACGTTTCTCCCAGAACTGGACGTCATTCAGCTAAAGCATGGTCAGGAAGTGGTTAAGTAGTGTAGCACCCTCCTAGTATAGAGTGTGCTGCTAGGTAAATTTAATTTAGCTCCACTGTAATCAGCGGAGCAGGGGTTGAGTGCTTGGGACTGTTCAGGGTTTCACAGACTGCTGTTCTGCTGCTTCCCAATGTCTTCTATAGTGGAAGGAAGGACAGAACGGACAGCCTGAATATTTATAAGACTCCAGCCAATCCCTGGGGAGCTGTGCCCAGATGGTGGGGAAAGAGCTCACAAATAGTCTGAGGCCTGAGCGGCAGAGTTCTTGGCTCCAGTCCTGCTGGAGGAGATGGGGGATTTAGGTGGGATATAAGACCTTGGGCGGAGTGGGAGCCTAGGGGTAGTGAGGGATTTTGGAGTAGGGAGTTGGTAGATTGTGTTTTGTTTTTTTGTTTTTTTTCTGAGGGAAGAGAGTCATTCCCAAGGGGGGTATTGGCTTTTCTGTACTGCATTTTATTGAATACTAAATGTGTCCAAATAAATCTTTTTGGTAGCATAAGCAGGTGCTGTATCCTTTGGGGTGTTTTTCGGTTAGTATGCATTTTTGGAGGCACCACACCTTATTGTCAGGTTAAAGCACCAAGTTGACATACCACTCCCAGGATCATTTGTTTTGTGGGTTTTTCAAAAGAAATTGAGGAGTCCAAGTTATCCAGTTCTACAGTTTTTGGGGTATCCCATGCTTCCTTTCTCTATCCCAGTTATCGGTAATAAAAAACCCCCAAAAAGAAACCCGTAGACTGTTGATCAGAGCTAGTGGTAGAATGCAGGATGCTGTGTGCCTGGCTATGTGTGCTCTAAGGGGGGAAATAGGACCAAAACGTCCAGCGGCTCTTTAGGGAGTGCATAGGGCCCCTTAGCAAAATGTTACAGGGGCCCACAGTAACTCTCTCTGTAGCAACCGGAAGTGTCAGTTGTGACAATATGAGTCATTGATCATAGAGTTTGCTTAGGCCTCATTCACCTCTGTGTAGAGGGTTGTGTTTATGTGCCTGGGGAATGCCAGCCTGTCAAAACCAATGACACGAGAGATTTAGTGGCTGCACAGATCTTCACACACACACATGCCAGTGTTTTCATCCATCCAGGGACAGATGCACAGGTCTGGATGCAGTTACGGTATAGCTGTATTAGCAATAACAATAACCATTATGATATTTTTTATTATAACAAACTTGCACACAATTAGTCTAAAACCCTATACAAGCTTCTTTAAACTCTAGCAGCCTTAGAGGCCCTTAGGCCTCCTATGCGTTGACTCCTTCTATGCTCACCACCATCTCAGCTTGGGGGACTGGTCTGCGATGTAAGCATTACAACCAGGATTGTCACTAACCAGGCCTTATCTCCTCTGTCCTTGTTTACCTCAACCATCAATACACCTAGAACACATGCCCACAGTCAGTTCCCACAACCGAATCTACTGATTGAACAATCAATTCTGGAAACAGTACTCTGGTCTGATGGCTCTGAGAAGACCACCTCTCGATTATACTCCCATTTCATTTCTGTTTCTCTGCCGGTGTTGGAGGGTCTCAGGGCTAGATGGCTTCAAGATATACCAGATCTAGACAATGACAACTGGGATGACGTGTGGGCTTTCCCCTTCCGATCTTTGGTTACCTTGAGAGACTGCTTAATTCAATTCAAATTGGTGCATTGAGCCTACTTCACCCCCTATAGGTTCCACAAGATGAATCCCACCTGTCCCCCCGAGTACTGGCGGCGTGGAGCGATTACGGGGGACTTTTCACACATATTTTGGACCTGTCCACTCATTGTCGGATTCTGGGAAGAGGCAGTGGCCTTGTTAAATTCCATCATCTCTACACCCCCCCCCCCCCCCCCCCCCCGCAGCCATCAATGTCTGTATGTCTGCTATGACTGGTGGAGGACCTTCTGTCCACAGTGGCGGAGCAGACGTTAGCCAACCTTACATTATTTTATGCCACAAAAGCCATTGCCCTGTACTGGAAAAAACCCGACCCTCCTACACTTCCATTTTGGAAACAACTGGTCAATAACAGCTTGCCACTCGATAAAGACACCTACACCAACAGAGGCTACCCTCGCAAAAATGATAAGGATTGGGCAAAATGGCTGGCAGAACCTTCCACAGCTTCGGACACTTCCTCAAGTCCCTAAGTTTTATATCAACATGCCTACTCTAATATTGGTTATACAGTGCTGATGCCATAATGTTATATTACTGTTGTATTTGTATATCAGATTTGTCTAATTCTTTACTACTCTGACGACTCTAAGGAGCCATACCACCTATACAATCGTTGTCACCCTCCTGTCTATGGATTTATATGTGTAATAACCCCAGAGATACGACCCTTTGAGGGTTTTAACAATGTCCTTATGTTTTGCTCAGTATATTCTATGTTGTTGTGGTGTTTGAAAAATAAAGATTTTTCAAAAAATAACACTAGCAGCCTTAAAGTGACGCTAAAGGTTTGAATATATATTTTTTTTAAATAACAAACATGTCTTACTTACCTCCACTGTGCAGCTCGTTTTGCACAGTGGCCCCAATCTTCGTCTTCTGGGTTCCCTCGGCGGCTGTCTCGGCTCCACCCCATTTCTGATAACCCCCTCTGGGAAGCGCTCTTCCATGGGGGTTACCTTGTGGGCGCGCTCACGAATCCTGTAGTCGGCGGCCATAGCCGCCGACTACAGGACTCGGCCCCGCCCTCTGGCCCTTGCGTCATTGGAGTTGATTGACAGCAACGCGAGCTAATGGCTGTGCTGCTATCAATCTATCCAATGAAGAGCCGAGAAGAGCCGATAAGACCAAGCAAAGGAAGAGTGCGACGCGGGACTTTCCAGGGCTCAGGTGAGTAAAACGGGGTGGCTGGGGGGCCAGTGATTGTAAAATGTTTGTTCACCTTAATGCATTGGATGCATTAAGGTGAAAAAACATGAACCTTTACAACCCCTTTAAACTTTTTGGGAAAAACTACAAACCTTAGCTGAAGAGAAACTCTGTGGGGCAGCACACCCACATTCATGTCAAATTGGGAGAAGCAGCTGTGTCTGTGCAGCCACTGCATCCCAACTGCCATGAATGAGACTGTTTGGGATGGACGAAACAGCTGCGTACGCCCGTGTTAACAAGGCCTTTGGGTTAAAGTGTAACAAAAGTAAAAAAACAACATTTTTATATATGCTTCAAATTACAATTCCCAATAGTTTCATCCTATTTCTTTAAAATCCTGTGTATATTTACCCTAAATCATTCCATAGATCCCCATCCACGTTCATTTCCTTTATGCCCGTGTCTAAAATTCATTCTGCCCCCCAATATCTTCCTTTGTATAATTTCAGATGCACTCAGAGCCAAGAGTGTAAATGATGACGAGTAATCAGTAAGAGTAAAAGAACACATTCCTGGCATCCCTTCAGGTGAGCATGTTCCTCCTTGCTGACCACTGGATGGTGCAAACTTTAGCTGTGTTGAGCTGATCATTGCTCGATTGTTTCAGAAGAATGTCTGAGAATCTAATCCAGGAACTGATGGATAGACTGCATATCTATAGTTTACCAAGCCTTTCTCAACCAAGGTGCCATATGGGTTCATCAGAGTTGCCACAGCATCCTGGTTTGGAAATGCTGGGTTAAAAAGTGGAGGCAGGTAAGCACTGAACTGTAAGTTGGCAGAGTAGGAGCTTGATTACGGCAACAATAATGGACATTTGTGGGGGGGGGCTGCTTCCTGAATCCTGGCCTGCTCCACCTCCCAACCTCCACCATGCAATACTGCCTAAACAAGAATTTCATCCGGCACTGCGGGTACTGAACGTGAACTTGAAAGTGAAAGTTAGCCAAGTGGAGTAGGCATCTGGATCAGCCAGTTACAGTAAATCTGCACTTTTTAAAAGGCTATATGTATGTGGGTGTGATGTGAATGCATGAATGGTTTTCTAATCTAATGGGACTACTTTTTTAGACTGGGGTGCCTTGAAATTTTGCATACTTTTGAAAGGTGTCATGATTAAAAAAAAGGTTGAGAAATACTGATCTACACCATCCAGAGCCTGCGGGCCCCCCACCCCAAAGCACCTTGTCCCCATGTTGATGAGGACAAGGGCCTCTTCCCGACAACCCTGGCCGTTGGTTGTCGGGGTCTGCGGGCGGGGGGCTTATCGGAATCCGGGAGCCCCCTATAATAAGAGGGCCCCCAGATCCCGGCCCCCCACCCTTTGTGAAGGAGTATGGGGTACATGGTACCCCTACCCATTCACCTAGGGAATAAGTGTCAATAATAAATCACACTACACAGGTTTTTAAAATAATTTATTAGGCAGCTCTGGGGGGGTCTTCCTCCGGCTTCGGGGGTCTTCCTCCGGCTTCGGGGGTCCCTCCGATTCCTCTTCTCCCGGCGTCCGGTTGGTCCTTCTCCGCTCTCTCCGGCCTCTTCTCCCGGTGTTCCAGTTCTTCGGCCGGCTCCTCCGCTGTCTTCAGGCCGCTCTCTTGCCAGCGGAGGTCCGGACATCTGGGCTTCTTGTCTTCTTCCCTCTTCTCTTCTCCAGATGTTGACACGACGCTCTCTCCGACTGGACTTCTCTCTGAGGGCTCCGTTGTGACTTATATAGGCGGAGACCCCGCCCCCTTATGATGTCACAGTCCCTGGGCATGCTGGGACTGTGACTTTTTAGGGGGCGTGGTCGCTGGCAAGAGAGCGGCCTGAAGACAGCGGAGGAGCCGGCCGAAGAACTGGAACACCGGAAGAAGAGGCCGGAGAGAGCGGAGAAGAACCAACCGGACGCCAGGAGAAGAGGAACCGGAGGGACCCTCGAAGCTGGAAGAAGACCCCCGAAGCTGGAGGAAGACCCCCGAAGCCGGAGGAAGACCCCCCCGGAGCTGCTTAATAAATTATTTTAAAAACCTGTGTAGTGTGATTTATTATTGACACTTATTCCCTAGGTGAATGGGTAGGGGTACCATGTACCCCATACTCCTTCACAAAGTGTGGGGGGCCGGGATCTCGGGGCCCTCTTATTATAGGGGGCTCCCGGATTCCGATAAGCCCCCCGCCCGCAGACCCCGACAACCAATGGCCATGGTTGTCGGGAAGAGGCCCTTGTCCTCATCAACATAGGGGCAAGGTGCTTTGGGGTGGGGGGGCCCCGCAGGGCGCCCCCTCCCCCACAGCACCCACCCCCCCATGTTGAGGGCATGCGGCCTGGTACGGTTCAGGAGGGGGGGGCGCTCGCTCGTCCCCACCCCCTTTCCTGACCGGCCGGGCTGCGTGCTCGGATCGGGATCTGGTATGGATCATAGGGGGGACCCCACGCCGTTTTTTCAGCGTAGGGGCTTCCGTTTATAATCCATACTAGACCTAAGGGCCTGGTATGACCCGCGACGGGGCTTGCAAGGTGTCAATCTCACCGATAAAAGCGGCAAGATTGACTTCCTTTTCTAGTCCCGTTGCACCTGAGTTATGTTCAAAATGAATGGACTTGTCCATGTGTGGGCAAGTCCGTTCATTCTGAAAGTCCGCCGTAACTCCGGCGAAAGTCCGTCGGAAAGACGGGCGGACTTAGCCCGCTGGAAAGCCCGGTCGTGTGTGGGCAAGTCCGTCCGTTTTAAAGTCCGGCGCAGCTGACGGACAAAGTCCGTCGGAAAGTGTGCCGGACCAAGTATGCCAGAAAGTCCGATCGTGTGTACGCGGCATAAGACAGCTAAGCAAATGTTTCTTACTGCACAGAGCCTGATCTGTGACTAGCGACAATCCTGAGGTCCAGTCCTTCTATACAGCAAACCTTACAGTGTAGTTTACCTTTAAAGACTCCATAATGGGTTCCTCATCCTCCCCCAGGCTCCAAAGCAGCCTACAATAGCTATTGTTACACTACTGGTGCAATGTGCCTAGTGATGCAACTTTCTCTTGGAGATTCATGGCTGCCATGTTCTTCGTTATATCTTCTAGACTAAAATTCTTTCTTTGGTCATTGGGCAGCCAATGATTATGTAACTCCCATGCATGTGCGCCGGGGTTACATTGTTACTGTACTCAAATGAATTTTCTTAAAAATTGTTGGCAAACAGGTAAAAATGTTTTTTTTTGTATAAGAAACATACAAAGTCTGATTCAGAGGACTGGGAGGATGTTTGGGACTATCCTATGCAAAGCTCGGTCTCAGCCAGAGACAGGCTAATACAACAATTTAAGATTCTTCATAACCTCAAAGGTTACATAAAATGTATCCCTCACACTCCTCATAATGTTGGCGATGTACGACAGTCCCTGCCAACATTCCTGCATGTGTTTTAGGATTATTGGGGGAAAATTATTCTGATCAGCGGTTTCCCAATGTATCTGCGCAGTTACCACCATTGCTGTACCATTATCTATTGACGTTTGTATTTTAGGTCTCGTTCATTTACTGGCCACCTCTAGGGCCATGGGAACGCTGATTGGCCTCCTATTGTTTTACGCACAGACATCTATACTTCTTCAATGGAAATCTGCTCAGGCACCTACCCTAGATGGTTGAAAGACTGTTGTCAACAAAATGGTCCCATTGTATAAATTTACTTATGAATCTAGGGGATGTCAAGAAAAAATCTCTACAGTATGGGATATTTGGTCGGAATCCAGAGATACTGTCGGGTCGCCTCCATAGGATGCTCTGTTTTACTATTGTGTACCTTTTTGGTTTGTTCCTATGCACTGGGAGACTGTCCTTTGATGTTTACTTAGTACACTCCAGCTACAGTGAATTGATCATCCTAGGCCTTGGTTACTAAACACTTGTTTTTTCTATGTTTTCTTTTCTTTTTTTTGTCAACTTGTTTTTTGTTTCTAAGCCTGCATATGCCCAATTGCCCAATAGGCTTTGTTGTGTAACAGTTACCTCATAATCTTAATAAAAAGAATAAAAAAAAAAAAAGAAACATACAAAGTCGACTCCACCAAATTGTTACCAGCTAGCACATTTCATGGGGGGGGGGGGGACTTCAGTTTTTCTCATTCTTGGGTAACATCCAATGTCACAATCTGGCCCAGCACTTTGCAATGAATATTAAAAATGACGGGAAATAAATTCACGCCATATTACAGGATCCTTTTGCTGACGTCAGCAAGTAGAGTCACACAACAGGTTGGCTTGGGTTCTGCATGTTTTCTTTTGTGAGTAAGCCTACACCTCGGCTCCCTGACACTTAACACATATCACATGTGTACACAGTGCATTGTTCACTTGTCACACAACTATGTGCCGGATGAGGGGGGGGGGAGCAATCTTATATACTTTGTGAGTGACAGCGCTCTTGGCAAAAAGTAACTGTGAACTGTTTTTCTGCTCTACATCTGCCCTGAAGCTTTTTGCAAGATCAGTAATTGTGATATACTCAAGGTGAGTATTCCCATCACCAGAGATTGAACTAGGAATGTTTGTTTACTGGTGAGTTTCAGATTGATTTTTGATCACCAATAGCTTCTGCTCACAACCTCTTTTCAGTGTGTGTGTGTGTGTGTGTGTGTGTGTGTGTGTATATATATATATATATATATATATATATATATATATATATATATATACACACACACAGTAAAACCTATAAAAGAGAAGAGAGGCACCTCTAGGTGTAGCAATATGGTTACATTTAATGAAGGTACAACATTTAGCAAGTCACATGGTTGATGATTAAAACAGGCACATTAAGTATGCAGGCATCCGGGGTAAAATTTTCCACATAGACCTCCGCACCGCCATCGATGTCATCCCTTCCACTCTGCGCTCCAAGCCTCACTTTCAGATCGCTCTACTGCAAGGTAGTCTTCCTGGTCACGATTGCAGACTGACAGCGGTGAGAGTCGGCGGTGCAGAGGTGCGGAGGATGGTCTATGTGGACAGCTTTACCCCGGATGCCTGTATACTTAGATGTGCCTGTTTTAATCATCAACCATGTGAGTTGCAAAATGTTGTGTCTTCATTAAATGTAACCATATTGCTACACTTAGAGGCACCTCTCTTCCCTTTTATACTCTGTGGCTCCTGCTGGATTTTTCTTCTAATCCCCTTGTGGAGGCTTCCATTTGTGGATGGACATTTTATGGTTACACAACCTATGACATTGCTATAATCTTTTTATATGGAATATAAACTGAAGGACTAAGACACCTTTTACACTGGGGCGCTTTTCATGCTAAAAATAGCGCGTGTAACGCGCCTCTCGAGCATCCCTAGTGTGAATGTGTCTTTCAGCATCTTTCAACATCTTTGGGGCGGCGCGGCAGCGGTGTAAACACCGCTCCTAAACCTCCCCCGCCTTTGAAATCAATGGGCAGCGCCGCCAAAGTGCCTGAAAAGCGATTCGACAGCGTCGCTTTGCGGGCGCTTTTAACCCTTTATTCAGCCGAAAAGCACCTCTAAAACTAGCGGCGCTTTAACACTAATGCCCTGTACACACGGTCGGATTTTCCGACGGAAAATGTGTGATAGGACCTTGTTGTTGGAAATTCCGATCGTGTGTGGGCTCCATCACACATTTTCCATCGGAATTTCCGACACAAAGTTTGAGAGCTTGCTATAAAATTTTCCGACAACAAAATCCGTTGTTGGAAATTCCGATCGTGTGTACAAAAATCCGACGCACAAAGTGCCACGCATGCTCAGAATAAACTAAGAGACGAAAGCTATTGGCTACTGCCCCGTTTATAGTCCCGACGTACGTGTTTTACGTCACCGCGTTCAGAACGATCGGATTTTCCAACAACTTTGTGCGACCGTGTGTATGCAAAACAAGTTGGAGCCAACATCCGTTGGAAAAAAATCCATAGATTTTGTTGTCGGAATGTCCGATTAATGTCCGACCGTGTGTACAGGGCATAACGCCCCCGCCCCAGTGTAAAAGTGGCCGTATGAATAAATGGTTGTGGAACAAATCATCTGAGTTTCCATTATTTCTTATGGGGAAATTCGCTTTGACATACGAGTGCTTTGGATTACAAGCATATTTCTGCTGGAACTAATTATGCTCACAATCCAAGGTTTTACTGTATATATATATATATATATATATATATATATACACACAGCGGTTAAAATAAGTATTGAGCATGTCCCATTTTTCTAGGTAAATATATTTCTAAAGGTGCTATTGACATGAAATTGTCACCACATATCGGTAATAACCCATGCATTCCATACATACAAAGAAGCCAAAACAAATAAGTTCAGAAATTAAAGTGGAGTTCCACCCAAAAATGGAACTTCCACTTTTTGGATTCCTCCCCCCCTCCGATGTCACATTTGGCACCTTTCAGGGGGGAGGAGGGAGCAGATACCTGTCTAATACAGGTATTTGCTCCCACTTCCTGGCATAGATCACCGCGGTGATTGCGGCGACCTACACCACTTCCGCCGCCTCCCCCGTCCTCCCCCGCTGTATTCTGTGAGACACAGAATGCAGCAGGGACCTGAGAGGACGTGCAGCGCGACTCGCGCATGCGCAGTAGGGAACCAGTAAGTGAAGCCGCACGGCTTCACTTATTCCCTTACCGAGGATGGCGGTGGCAGCAGCCGAGAGCCGAAGGACGGATCGGCTTCGGCTGCCGACACCGCGGGCTCCCTGGACAGGTAAGTGTCCATATATTAAAAGTCAGCAGCTGCAGTATTTGTAGCTGCTGGCTTTTAATATTTTGTTTTCAGCAAACCTCCGCTTTAAGTTATGTGTAATAAAATGTAATGACACAGGGAAAAAGTATTAAACACATGACGAAAGGAGGGTGTAAAAAGACAAGACACCAACTGAAATCTATCAGTAATTACAAAGTAATCCTGCCCCTTGTTAGTGCAAATTCTGGTTCAGTCTCAACTAATGTCCTATAAAAAGGTGTCTCATTACCAAGGTGTCACACAAGAAACATCTTATGATGGGTAAAAGCAAAGAGCTCTCTCAAGACCTTGACAACCTTTGCAAAACATACTGATGGCATTGGTTACAGAAGGATTTCTAAACTTCTGAATGTTCCAGTGATCACTGTTGGGGTCATATTCTGAAAGTGGAAAGAACATAATTTCACCATAAACCGGCCATGACCAGGTGCTCCTCGCAAGATTTCTGACAGAGGAGTGAAAAGAATTATCAGTGGAGTTGTCCAAGAGCCAAGGACCACTTGCGGAGAGCTTCAGAAAGACATGGAATTAGCAGGTACAATTGTTTCAAAGAAAATAATAAGTAATGCACTCAATCTCCATGGCCTGTGTGCACGCTCACCACGCAAGACTCCATTGCTGAAGAAAAAGCATGTTGAAGCACGTTTAAAGTTTGCTGCACAACATTTAGATAAGCCGGTGAAATACTGGGAGAATATAGTGTTAGATGAGACCAAAATTGAACTCTTTGGATGTCATAATACACACCATGTTTGGAGGTCAAATGGCACTGCACATCACCCCAAAAACACCCCCACACCAACAGTGAAGTTTGAAGGTGGGAACATCATGGTGTGGGGCTGTTTTTCAGCATACGGTACTGGCAAAGAAAATCTACAGAAAGAACTAAAGATCAGAGTTCATAGAAGAGGCCCATTGTCAGGGAGATGCTGGCCAGCACATGCGTACAAGGATTTGCGCATATGTGAACGCCTATGCGCATGCGCGCGGGTGCGCGCAACCCTCTAACATTGGCGCCAAATGGCATATATAAGGATGACAGTTTCGCTAGGGCCTTGCTATCTGATCTGCAGTCTCCCTCTGTATCCTGTATCCTGTGCCTGTCCTTGATCTTGTTGACACGGCTTTCCTGACCATCTGATTATCTCCAAACCTGACCCTGGCTTGTCCTGACTCCGATTCTGCTACATCTGCTTGATCTTCTGCAGCCAAACCTCTGCCTGAATTTTAACTAATCTTTGCCTGGTGTCTTTGCTGTATCTGCCTTCCTGTGTATAACCCGGCTTGTCTGACTCTGCAGCAGTCTTCTCAACCCCACCAGCCTTCACTTATCTGTATCCACAGCATCAGGCACCTGCATCAACTCTGCATCTGCAGTAGACCTGCATCCACAACGTGCCTGCATCCACAGCCAACCAACATCCACTGCTACTGCTGTTACCTGCTTCTCCTATATACATGCTAACGGAGAACACCGCAGGCACTCCTACCTCATCGTGCTCTCATAGCCGCTGTTGCAACCTCAGTGGTCCTTGAACTGGGGCTGTACAAGAGGCCTTCCTCTTGAAGCTATCATTACCAACAAAGGATTTTGTAGAAAGTATTAAATAAATTTCAGTTAGCGTGTTCAATGCATTTCCATGTGTCATTCCATTTTGTTACACATAGCTTAATTTCTGAACCTATTTGTTTTGGTTTCTTTGTATGTATGGATTGCAGGCATTGTTACCTACATCCGGTGAAAATTCAATAGCACCTTTAGAAATATATTTACCTAGAAAAATGATGATGTGTTCAATACTTATTTTACCTGCTGTATATACAGTATATATACAGTATCTCCCAAAAGTGAGTACACCCCACACATTTTTGTAAATATTTTATTCTATCTTTTCATGTGACAACACTGAAGAAATGACACTTTGCTACAATGTAAAGTAGTGAGTGTACAGCGTGTATAACAGTGAAAATTTGCTGTCCCCTGAAAATAACTCAACACACAGCCATTAATGTCTAAACCGCTGGCAACAAAAGTGAGTACACCCCTAAGTGAAAATGTCCAAATATGGCCCAAAGTGTTAATATTTTGTGTGGCCACCATTATTTTCCAGCACTGCCTTAAACCTCTTGGGCATGGCGTTCACCAGAGCTTCACAGGTTGCCACTGGAGTCCTCTTCCACTCCTCCATGACGACATCACAGAGCTGGTGGATGTTAAAGACCTTGCGCTCCTACACTTTCAGTTTGAGGATGCCCTACAGAAGCTCAATAGTGTTTAGGTCTGGAGACATGCTTGGCCAGTCCATCACCTTTACCCTCAGCTTCTTTAGCAAGGCAGTGGTCGTCTTGGAGGTGTGTTTGGGGTCATTATGTTTCCAAAGGGAGGGGATCATGCTCTGCTTCAGTATGTCACAGTACATGTTGGCATTCATGGTTCCCTCAATGAACTGTAGCTCCCCAGTGCCGGCAGCACTCATACAGCCCCAGAGCATGACACTCCCACCACCATGCTTGACTGTAGGCAAGACACATTTCTTACTCCTCACCTGGTTGCCGCCACACGCTTGACCCCATCTGAACCAAATAAGTTTATCTTGGTCTCATAAGACCACAGGACATGGTTCCAGTAATCCACGTCCTTAGTCTGCTTGTCTTCAGCAAATTGTTTGCAGACTTTCTTGTGCATCATCTTTAGAAGAGGCTTCCTTCTGGGACGACAGCCATGTAGACCAATTTGATGCAGTGTGTGGCATATAGTCTGAGCACTGACAGGCTGACCCCCCACCCCTTCAACCTCTGCAGCAATGCTGGCAGCACTCATATGTCTATTTCCCAAATACAACCTCTGAATATGACGCTGAACACGTGCACTCAACTTTTTTGGTCAACCATGGCGAGGCCTGTTCTGTGTGGAACCTGTCCCCTTAAACCGCTGTATGGTCTTGGCCACCATACTGCACCTCAGTTTCAGGGTCTTGGCAATCTTCTTATAGCCTAGGTCATCTTTATGTAGAGCAACAATTATTTTTTTTAGATCCTCAGTGAGTTCTTTGCCATGAGGTTCCATGTTGAACTTCCAGTCACCAGTATGAGAGAGTGAGAGCGATAACACCAAATTTAACAAACCTGCTCCCCATTCATATCTTAGACCTTGTAACACTAACGAGTCACATGACACCAGGAAGGGAAAATGGCTAATTGGGCCCAATTTGGACATTTCTACTTACTGGTGTACTCACTTTTGTTGCCAGCGGTTTAGACATTAATGGCTGTGTGTTGAGTTATTTTGAGGAGAGCAAATTTACACTGTTATACAAGCTGTACACTCACTACTTTACATTGTAGCAAAGTGTCATTACACCCCTATAAATATAAAATAATATAATTAAATATTTACAAAAATGTGAGGGGTGTACTCACTTTTGTGAGATACTATATATATATTTTATTTTATTTTTTTCGCATCTTTAAAAAATAGACATTTACAAGTATCAAATATTGCAAAGGAACATTTTGTACTTCCAGTCAGTATACAAAGCTCTGGAATTTTTGTGTTTACCTGATTATTCTAAGCTACTCTGTTGAAAATAAATGATTGTTCGCAGAGCTCAAAAGTTCAAATTTACACAAGTGAATCAGTTAATCACATAGGAGTGATTCCACCAAGGGTGGAACGGGTTGAACTTTTAGAAAAGGGTGCCATCAATTTGCTGTGTCTAGGGCAGAAGGATGTCTAAATACCACCTTGCATATATTATGTGTGAAAAGAGGAAGGCCTGGCTAGGATGGCAATGCACTGCAAACAGTTGTGTGACTTACATCATAATCCCCTTATTTTAGGAGGCCATAACAAATATATTTTTAATTGTGTAATATTCATTTATAATAAAAATGTTGTGATTTAAAAGTGTTAATAAATCCTCATTTTTTTTACATTAAAATAACAAACATGTTATACTTACCAGCTCTCTGCAAGGGTTTTGCACAGAGCAGCCCAGATCCTTCTCTTCTCGGGTCCCTCCCAGGCCCTCCTGCCCCCTCCCTCCTGATGAGGGCCCTCACAGCAAGCAGCTCTGGGGAAACCCAAGCAGGAGTGCGAGTCCCCAGAGAGCCAAGGCTCTCGTGGACATCACTGGATGAAGAGGGGGCTCAGGTAAGTAGGTAAAAAAAAAACCTTGTGCCTTTACAACCACTTTAAAGCCCAGACAATGTTTTTTCCCGTGAATCCCATGATTAAGTCAGGTATGATGAAACATGTCGGGGCGTGGCTGTACGGCATCAATCAGTAGCAGAGAGTGACGGACGGGACGCTGCTTCTCATCTCCGTGTATCAGCGGGAGATCCGTGCTCGATTCGAGAAGCTGCAATGAGCGGGGGTGAGAGCCTGTTATCGCTTACCTTGGGTCCGCCGCGACCTTCATTCACAGTGGTGCTGGGCGTTTCACAGAGGAGGATTGATATTTGAATTGCAGTGTGGCTTTGGCTTTTTTCAAGAGGTTTTTATGTGAGTGCAATGATTGAAGTTTTTCACAAGTTGAATAAATTTTATGTTTTACGGTATCACACTATTTTGTGCATCTTTATTTTTATATATGGAATGAGATGATACTGGAATGGATGGAACTTGGAGCTGTTACCTTCATCTGACCATCTAGATGATTATGCTTGATTGCCAAAACACGAGAGTGTGAGGCATATTGAGTCGGTGAGTGTTGATTTCAAAGGGAGAGGAATCACTGGCACTGAGTGAACTGGTGGACATTTTCAGAAAATCGCACACTTTTCACGGTGTTCTCTCTATGGACTCTTTAGGGATGAAATGTTTATAGTTTTTTTATATATATGTTTTCACTTTTGATACAATTTTTGGTATAGATTGTTCTGTGTATGGTATATGTAATTATCACGCAGTACCACGTAATATGTTTCCACTCTTGATATAACTTTTGGTATAGATTGTTCTGTGTATGGCATACTGATTTAATTATCACGCAATATCACTAGAACAATATAGCACAAAGGGTTCAATATTTTGAACACCAGGTGGTGTCATCACTGATATTAGCGCCACTTATATTGATTGCAGTGACTTTTTGGGTTTTTGTAAATCAATAGAGGTTTTTCAATGTTTTTTTTTGCAGTAAGTAGGAGAGAATTAAAGCCAGGATTAGATATCAGATATTAACCCAGGATACCCAGGGTGCCGCTGTAGGTGTGTGGGTGAGCATCCCCCACCCAGCATACCAATATCCTCAGCTACCAGTACCACACCAAGCAAGTATGTGGGTAGACCAAGCTTTGTACCTAACAGCCTGCTGATCGGTCAATTACAGCCAATGATAGCAGGTGCTAGTGCAAAAGACATTGTGTGCCTACCCAGACCCAGGTTGCCTGATATAAAGCATGTCTAAATTAGACATGTGCAATTTTGACAAATTAGTTGATTTGGAAACATCCAAATTAACGAAAAACCCATTTAACGAATTTTTCCAAATATTCGTAAATTAGGAAAATCGTAAATTCGTAAATTTGAAAATTCGTAAATTCATATATTTTGAAAATTCAGAAATTTTAAAATTCGAAAATCCAAACACCCTAAAATCTGAAATAATAACTAACTATTAAATTATAGGTATTGGAATTTCCTTTCAAATCTGTCTGTTAATAAACGTAACGAATAGAAATTCATCCGAAGTTACCAATTATCCGAAATAACGAATGCCATATCTAAACGAATGGAACATAATGAATTAATAATAATAAATAACAATAAAAACTTTTGTATTATTTATTATTAATTCATTCTGTTCCATTTGTTTAGATGCGGGATTCGTATAACCAAGGCAGTGGTCACTTCCGGGAAGTTTGGCACAGTAGGTTCTCCTTCTTCAGGGGTGGAAATTAGCAAGAGATGTATACCTTTATACTTAATGCTACATAAATGTCTTGCATATCTTGTACTTATTTCATTCTTTTTTGTACTTTTGTACAGTTTTACGCATTTCCCTGATTCGTATATCCCCCTGATGAAGCTATTAGGCGAAACATGTCGGGCTAATATACAAGTATGAAACCTCTGTTTAAGATGAACATTTACCATATGACCACCTTCATCATGAAATGCTGATTATTTGTGAACAAATTGGCCCTGTTTTGTTTTAACTTTACCCTCATTAAAATTATATACTTTTTTAAATATATGGTTTCCAATTATTATCTGTAAGCACCGCAACAATCCCCCTTCTCCTTTCCATATTATTATTAGTTAGTTATTCTTTAGAATTTTTGGATCTTCCGTCTTTCGAATTTTCAGAATTTCTTTCTTATTTTCAAATTTACGAAATCACGAATTTACGAATTGTGATCATAACGAATGACCCAAAAAACAAACATAAAAAAAAAAAAAAACGAATGAAACGTAAATTAACAAATTTTTCGGCAGTGCACATGTCTAGTCTAAATACTGCCCTGGTTCCATGAGGGTGTGAATGACCCATTGGCTAGATCACTTCTGGGACTGAAACTGCTTGGTGGATCAGGTATATTTTTCAAATATTCAATTTTTGCAGTTCTACCAACCCAAGTCCAGTGTTTATTTTAGTAAGCCGATGTCACTCATCTCCAACCTTTACTTTCTTCTGCGTGGGATTGGGTTAATAAACCTACACACAACATTCATAAACTGGTGAGAAGCTATCAGTGTTGCACATCAGGTTGTCATGCAATAGGCAGGTAAACGACGTGAACCTTGAAGGAGAGCTGGGGGAATATAAGTGAGTTTGGATGAATGACATGTATAAATAAACTGTAAGGAATGTGCTCATTCAGGGCAAGGGTTTATGCTTAGTCATAACTTGGTTGATATACAGTTAATTTAAAGTCCAAACTAAAAGACCATTTCTTTTCTGAAGCACTGTGTATCATAGTTTTCTTTTTCTCTTGCAGAAGCCTGTTTTCACCATCTTTCTATCTTTTTGTATCTCAGTGCTGCTGATCTCCTGCCGCTTGTTAAAACCAATTTCGGCCTTAGGTACACAGTCACTCACTCCAACATGGACTGCATGTCTTTGCTCATGGTGGGCTTCCCAAAGGTGACAACAGCAGAAAAAACTTGCACAGTGAGTGTGGGAATACATTTCGTCTCCACCAGAGGGGCATATGATAGGGTGACAATGCAGCAGAACAATTGGCAAACAGAGATAGGGAGTTGTCACTCCATAACAGAAAAAAATTAAAAAATGGGCCCTTTATAGCAGAGTCTCTAATCAGCAATGATCATGTTCCCTTTTGATTTGGGAGTAATAGGTCTGACATAGAAGGGGTTGGGTCTGACCTTTGCAGAGACCGGAGCTTCCACACAGGGAGCATCAGGTTGTCTATTGTTGCTGAAGGGGAAGTTTATTGTCTACTGGTAAAGGGGAAGGGAGGTCTATTGATGCTTGAGGGAATCTATTGTTGCTGGAGAGTATCTATTCTTACTGGGAGATCTATAGTTGCTGGGGGTCTATTGTTACTGGGGGGATCTACTGTTTTTTTTTTGTGGGGGAGGGGATGATTATCATTGCTGGAGGGTTTATTGTTGCTGGATGCTGGGGGATCTATTGTTTCTGGGGAACTATTGTTGCTGGTTGGTCTTATGTTGCTGAGAGGGAGGTTTATTGTTGCTAGGGAGGATCTACTGTTGAGAGAAGAAGGGAAGGTCTATTATTGCTGGCTACTAGAGGCTATATTGATGCTGGTGGGGTCAGTTATCACTGAAGTGGATCTACTGTTGCTGGGGAGGATCTATTGTTGCTGGGGTTCCTATGGTTGCTGAGGAGGATCTATTGTTACCAGGGGTCTGTAGTGGCTGGGATGATCTATTGTTGCTGTGGAGGGATCTATTATTGCTTGCTGCAGAGGATCTATTTTACTGCACTTCATTAACAAATTCCATTTTTTTTGGCGGCAAACAGTATGCCTAACCCCCCTCCCGGGTTGGTCGGTAGCACTTACCCCATCACCCTCGGCGGCGGCTTCTCCTGCTCGGCGGCCTCCCGTTCTCCTCCTGCTCTTCTGCGGCCTCTCGTTCTCTGGGTCATCACAGCGGCTTCCGTTTCTTCCCTCCTCCTCCTCGGCGGCCAAACTGGAGTCTTCTCTTTTCGGTCAATTGGAAAATGGGTCTCACACTCGCTTCTGATTGGCTGGATTGAGGATCAGTGTTTCAACAGCAAATATTCATTCGCTGTTGTAACACACCTGGGTGGGATCGGAGCGCATCCTCTGCGTCCCGAGACCACCCAACTTTGAAACCTATTAGAGCCTTTGGCTCGAATCAGGTGCTTAAAAAAAAACCAAAAAACACGCCACTGTAAGTCATGCACCCAGTGCCCTGAAAGGGGTCAGACACATGAATAGGGGGTGGACACGGTGGCCGTGGATAGATTCACATAGCACCCAACTGTCCCTGATTTCGAGGGACTGTCCCTGATTTGGAGCAATGTCCCTCTGTCCCTCTTCCCCCCTCATTTGTCCCTCATTTTGGTCTGATCTATATAGTTGTATATTAAAATGCACTTTTTATCTTTCAAAAAGTGTTTCCCAGTACTAAACCTTTCATCCAAATTCTAAATTGCTGCATCTGTAAACTTTAAAAGCCAATATAAAGGAATAGTAGTGGTAAAAAAAAGCACTTGTGGATTTAATTAACCTTTTTTTTGTTAATTCTCCTTTAAGGGGGTGTGGAAGGGGGCGTGTCCTATGCCTACATACGTTTTCTAGTAGGTAAGTAGGTGTCCCTCAATCCCATCTCAAAATGTTGGGAGGTATGGATTCATGCTATGCATGAATCTCTCCATTACCATATAGGGGGTGTGAAGTAGAGAGAGGGGGCGGCGCCCCTACCGGACGGGCCGCCACTGGTATTCACTCAAAGTGGTGGCACTGGGAGGAGGGTAGGGGTGAAGAAAAGGACTGTGCTCAGAGGTAGGTAGGGGGTGGGAACAAGGGTTGACTCCGTGGCGTACCTGCAACAATTCTCCGACAAAAAACCCTGGCGAGAGGTAATAAATACCTGGAAATGTTACAATCAGTGGCGTAGCGTGGGGGGTGCAGGGGGTGCCGTGGCCCCGGGCGCGATATTTAGGGGGGCGCCAGTGTGTGTCACTGGCTGCCTCCTCCTAATTTCTAATTTTGTGTCCCCGGGCTCCGGCCGCCATGTTAAGTGTCCGGCGCCCTGTGATTGGGTGTATGGGGGTCATGTGAGGCGCCCCGCCTCCGCACATGACCCCCATACACCCAATCACAGGGCGCTGGATACTGAACATGGCAGCAAGCAGAGTGCAGGGGAGAGAAGAAAGAGCCGCCGCTGTGTTCTCCTCATCCGGATCGATGCAGCCAGGATAAGAAGGTAAGTGAGAGTCATGTTACTGGGAGGGGGAGGGAGGGGGGCGAGAGAGACTGTAGGCAGGACAGACTGCTGCTTTCCCCATGTAATGTGCTCTCTTGTGCCCACCATGTCATGTGCCTTGCAGTGCCCCCCATGTAATGTGCTGTGCCCACCATGTCATGTGCATTGCAGTGCCCACTATGTAATGTGTTGTGCCCACCATGTCATGTGCATTCCAGTGCCCACTATGTAATGTGCTGTGCCCACCATGTCCTGTCATGTGCATTGCAGTGCCCCTATGTAAAGTGCTGTGCCCACCATGTCATGTGCATTGCAGTGCCCACTATGTAATGTGTTGTGCCCACCATGTCATGTGCATTGCAGTGCCCACTATGTAATGTGCTGTGCCCACCATGTCCTGTCATGTGCCTTGCAGTGCCCCCATGTAATGTGCTGTGCCCACCATGTCATGTCATGTGCCTTGCAGTGCCCCCCATGTAATGTTCTGTGCCCACCATGTCCTGTCATGTGCATTGCAGTGCCCACTATGTAAAGTTCTGTGCCCACCATGTCATGTGCATTGCAGTGCCCCCCATGTAATGTGCTGTGCCCACCATGTCATGTGCCTTGCAGTGTCCCCATGTAATGTGCTGTGCCCACCATGTCATGTTATGTGCCTTGCAGTGCCCCCCCATGTAATGTGTTGTGCCCACCATGTCATGTGCCTTGCAGTGCCCCCCATGTAATGTGCTGTGCCCACCATGTCCTGTCATGTGCCTTGCAGTGCCCCCCATGTAATGTGCTGTGCCCACCATGTCCTGTCATGTGCATTGCAGTGCCCACTATGTAAAGTGCTGTGCCCACCATGTCATGTACATTGCAGTGCCCCGCATGTCCTGTCATGTGCCTTGCAGTGCCCCCCATGTAATGTGCTGTGCCCACCATGTCATGTCATGTGCCTTACAGTGCCCCCATGTAATGTGCTGTGCCCACCATGTCATGTCATGTGCCTTGCAGTGCCCCCCATGTAATGTTCTGTGCCCACCATGTCCTGTCATGTGCATTGCAGTGCCCACTATGTAAAGTTCTGTGCCCACCATGTCATGTGCATTGCAGTGCCCCCCATGTAATGTGCTGTGCCCACCATGTCATGTGCCTTGCAGTGTCCCCATGTAATGTTCTGTGCCCACCATGTCATGTCATGTGCCTTGCAGTGCCCCCCATGTAATGTGCTGTGCCCACCAGGTCATGTCATGTGCCTTGCAGTGCCCCCCATGTAATGTGCTGTGCCCACCATGTCCTGTCATGTGCCTTGCAGTGCCCCCCATGTAATGTGCTGTGTCCAGTATGTCATTTGCTGTATGTTGCAGTGCCCACCATGTAATGCGCTGTGCTGAACAATGTCATGTGCTGTGCATTGCATTGCCCTTCATGTGATGTGCAGTGCCCACTATGTCATGATGTGCCTTGCAGTGCCCACCATGTCATGTGCAGTTCCTAACATGTAATGTGCAGTTGCATTTCCCACCATGAAACGTGCTATGCCATGCAGTGCCCACCATGTAATGTGTTGTGCCCACCATGTAATGTTATGTGCCATTCAGTGCCCACCATGTAATGCGCTGTGCCCACCACGTCATGTGCTGTGCCATGCAGTGCCCACCATGTAATGCGCTGTACCCACCATGTAATGTGCTGTGTCATGCAGTGCCCACCATGTCATGTGCAGTGCCCATCATGTAAATTGCTGTGCAGTGCCCACGTCATGTGCTGTGTTGTGCCCACCATGTCATGTGCTGCACCATGCAGTGCCTACCATGTAATATGCTGTACTCACCATGTAATGTGCTGTACATTGTCCACCATGGCATGTGCCGTGCAGTACCCACAATGGAATGTGGTGTGCAGGGCTCATCATGTCATGTGTGGTGTCCACCATTTAATGTGCTGTGCTCACAATGTAATGTGCTGTGCTGTGTCATGCAGTGCCCACCTTGTCATGTGCTGTGCAGTGCCCACCATGCTATGTGCAGTACCCACTATATAATGTGTTGTGCCCACCATATAATGTTCTGTGCAGTGCCCACTTGTAATGTCCAGTGCCCACCATGTAATGTGCTCAGCTGTGCCTGCCATGTCATGTGCTGTGCCCACCATATAAGGTCCTGTGCCCACTGTGTGCATGAGCTGTGCCCACCATGAAATGTGTTGTGCAGTACCAACCATGTCATGTGCTGTGCCCACCATATAATGTACTGTGCCTACCTTGTAATGTGCTGTATTGGGCAGTGCCAACCGCGTAATGTGCTGTGCCCGCCATTAAATGTGCTGTATCCATGTATCCACCATGTAATGTGTTGTGCCAACCATGTGATGTACTGTGCTATAACCCCCCCTCCCGTGTAATGTACTATGCTGTGCCCCCCACAGACTCACCCCCTCACTCCCACCCCCCTCCTTCTCTCATCCCCTCTCTTTCACCCTGTTCTCTCTCTCACCCCCTACCATCCTCTCTCTCTTTCACCCTCTCTCTATTCCCCTTTTTCTCACCCCCTCTCTCTCTCCCTCTCTCTGTCTCTCTCTCTCTCTCTCTCTCTCTCTCTCTCTCTCTCTCTCTCTCACCCCCTCTCTCTCTCTTTAATTTAAATTTCACAAAAAATTGTTTGCGTTTTAATTTTATTTATTTTCATAAAAAGGCCCACCAACATCCTTAGCACCAGGCCCATGATGCTCTTAATCTGGGCCTGAGTATAGTGGTTAGTGTAGTATAGTATAGTGGTCAGTGTAGTGTAGTGGTTAGTGTAGTGGTTAGTGTAGTGGTCAGTGTAGTATGGTGGTCAGTATAGTGTAGTATAGTGGACAGTGTAGTATGGTGGTCAGTGTAGTATAGTGGACAGTGTAGTATGGTGGTCAGTATAGTGTAGTGTAGTGGTCAGTGTAGTATAGTGGACAGTGTAGTGGTTAGTGTAGTGGTCAGTGTAGTATGGTGGTCAGTAAAGTGTAGTATAGTGGACAGTGTAGTATGGTGGTCAGTATAGTGGACAGTGTAGTGGTTAGTGTAGTGGACAGTGTAGTATGGTGGTCAGTGTAGTATGGTGGTCAGTGTAGTATGGTGGTCAGTGTAGTATGGTGGTCAGTGTAGTATAGTGGACAGTGTAGTATGGTGGTCAGTGTAGTATAGTGGTCAGTGTAGTGGTTAGTGTGGTGGACAGTGTAGTATGGTGGACAGTATAGTGTAGTATAGTGTAGTGGACAGTATAGTGTAGTGGCCAGTGTAGTATGGTGGTCAGTGTAGTGTAGTGGTTAGTGTAGTGGTCAGTGTAGTGTAGTGGTTAGTGTAGTGGTCAGTGTAGTATGGTGGTCAGTATAGTGTAGTATAGTGGACAGTGTAGTATGGTGGTCAGTATAGTGTAGTATAGTGGACAGTGTAGTGGTTAGTGTAGTGGTCAGTGTAGTATGGTGGTCAGTGTAGTATGGTGCACAGTGTAGTATAGTGGTCAGTGTAGTGGACAGTGTAGTATGGTGGTCAGTGTAGTATGGTGGTCAGTGTAGTATGGTGGTCAGTGTAGTGTAGTATAGTGGTCAGTGTAGTATAGTGGTCAGTGTAGTATGGTGGTCAGTGTAGTATGGTGGACAGTGTAGTATGGTGGTCAGTATAGTGTAGTATAGTGGACAGTGTAGTGTAGTGTAGTGTAGTGGTCAGTGTAGTATGGAGGACAGTGTAGTATGGAGGACAGTGTAGTATGGTGGTCAGTGTAGTATGGTGGTCAGTATAGTGTAGTATGGTGGTCAGTGTAGTATGGTGGTCAGTATAATGTAGTATAGTGGACAGTGTAGTATAGTGGTCAGTGTAGTATGGTGGTCAGTATAGTGGACAGTGTAGTATGGTGGTCAGTATAGTGTAGTATAGTGGACAGTGTAGTATGGTGGTCAGTATAGTGGACAGTGTAGTATGGTGGTCAGTATAGTGTAGTATAGTGGACAGTGTAGTATGGTGGTCAGTATAGTGTAGTATAGTATAGTGGACAGTGTAGTATGGTGGTCAGTATAGTGTAGTATAGTGGACAGTGTAGTATGGTGGTCAAGTGTAGTGTAGTGTAGTATAGTGGTCAGTATGGTGGTCAGTGTAGTATGGTGGTCAGTGTAGTATGGTGGTCAGTATAATGTAGTATAGTGGTCAGTGTAGTATGGTGGACAGTGTAGTATGGTGGTCAGTGTAGTATGGTGGTCAGTATAGTGTAGTATGGTGGTCAGTATAGTGTAGTATAGTGGACAGTGTAGTATGGTGGTCAAGTGTAGTGTAGTATGGTGGACAGTGTAATGTAGTATAGTGGACAGTGTAGTGTAGTATAGTGGACAGTGTAGTGTAGTATAGTGGTCAGTATGGTGGTCAGTGTAGTATGGTGGTCAGTATAATGTAGTATAGTGGACAGTGTAGTATAGTGGTCAGTGTAGTATGGTGGTCAGTATAGTGGACAGTGTAGTATGGTGGTCAAGTGTAGTGTAGTATGGTGGTCAAGTGTAGTGTAGTATGGTGGTCAGTGTAGTGTAGTATGGTGGTCAGTGTAGTGTAGTATGGTGGTCAGTGTAGTGTAGTATAGTGGACAGTGTAGTGTAGTATGGTGGTCAGTGTAGTATAGTGGTCAGTGTAGTATAGTGGTCAGTATAGTATAGTGGTCAGTGTAGTGGACAATGTAGTGTAGTGGACAGTGTAGTTCTCAGTGTAGTGGTCAGTATAGGAATCAGGTAGGTCAGTACTATTGTATTTGAAGGGACTCAGGGATAGCTAAAAGTCTGCAGGTTGGGGGGGGGGCGCAAATTACTTGCCTTGCCCCGGGTGCTGACAACCCACGCTACGCCACTGGTTACAATTATACATTTCTCAGCATGTATGCCCTTAACATGAACATAATAACTCTGGTGCTATGCATGTGTAGCACTGGCTTAGTATTGCCTCTGCATTGCATTTTCTGGCTAAACTGATAGCAGCTCAGAAGAGACTCTATTGGGTACAGCTGCAGGATTGAAGGCAGATTGGTTACTGCTGTGACTAAGATGGAAGCCCACCCCTAACAACAAAAACAAGGAAGGACAGGATTGGATAGCAGAGCAGGAGAGCTGGCTGTGATTGGGGGGGAGAGAGGAAGACACAGGAGGAGAGACACGGACTGGCATTGTGGCAGCCAGACAGGGGAAAGTGTCCCATGTGTTTGTCTCCTGAGCACTTCCAGAGCCTGTGAGGGGAGTTTGCAGCGTGTTCAGCCCTTTCACCTGATTACCGAAGATGTGCTAAAAGTGCAGTGAAATCTAGAGACGAATTTCAGTACTGCAGCAATCATCATCATCATCCTGTTTGGAGAATTCTGCGGCTTGTGTTGCTCCCATTGCCATCCAGTTGACTGAGACAGCGATCAATCTATCAAAAGTCTGAGTACTCAAACACAAAATTTAAAGGGCCCCAACGTTGGCAGACTGTGTGTGTGTGAATAGAATTCCCACTGGCCAGTGGTTAGTTAGAACTTACAAGACCTAGATAGGCTCTTATAGTCAGTAATATCAATTTTGGGAAATTATTGAACATTATTTTTGTATTATGCAACTGACAGTTTCGTTCACCACTCGTTCAGTGCATTTCAGGCAAGGCCTCTCACTGGCGGTTAAAGTGAACGAACACCAATCCTGTTTTAATTTACTGAGAAGTTGTATTATATCATTGAATTTAATATTGGTATTCTGTTAATCAGTTTATCTCTTTTCAGGGCTTATTGCTAGTTTTAATTAAGCCCAGCTAAAAGTTTAAACAGTGAATTGGTGTTACTTGGATCCAGATGAAGGTGAGCTATCACTGGTGTGGGGCAGAAGACCTGTATATTACAGCGGCCCTTCCGGGGGTAGCGATACATGTGGGGGTTCTAGTCCGGGATACCTTCTAGTCCTGATGGATCCTGTCATTGCTGCCAAGTGGTGTGAAGAGAAAAATGGCAGTTTGGGGCTCTGTGTAAATATGAGTCTCACTGGTGCCACCTGGAGAAACAGGTCCAGCAAGTAGTGTCAGCTTTGATGCCTGATCAGAAAACATTCATATTGGACCTGAAAGTTGATTAGAAAGCCTCTCGCACCTACAGCATGCTTTGCTAGAATGGAAAGAGTGATCCCGACCTGTTTCCAGGGAGTTAGCATACAGTTACCAGAGGACCTCGAAGCTCAGCTTATACAGCCAAGTATGCTGGATGATCACCCTGAAAATGCTAGCTCAACAACATCAGGACCAGGAGTATCAGCTACTTCCACCCCAACTACAGGGTTCCCTCCTGCTACATTCTTCACTGATATGGCAAAGCTGGTGGAAACGTTGGCCCAAAACTCAGCAGCGTCTGCCAATTATGGATATCGAAAGTTGCAGTTCTATTCCAGGAAGGTCCCTGTGCCATCTGGGGAAGAGGATTTCGAAACCTGGATAGATCAGGCAGTGCAGGCTGTGGAAGAATGGGAGTAAAACAGTAAAAAGACAAAAGTTAATCTAGGCCTAAGAGCTCCCACTTCTGATGTAATCAGAAATATAAAAAGGGACAAGCCAGGCTGCACAGCCACTGAGTGTCTAGAAGCTTTACGAGAGATTTTTGGAGGGGTGGAGGACTATGCTGAGCTAATTTAAATGTTCTCACACGCCTATCAAAATTAAGGAGAAGAGTTATAGACTTCTGTCCGGTGGCTGGATAAAATCCTTGATCAGGTCATTCTAAAAGGAGGCATGAAGCCGAGTCATGCAAGCAAAGCTTTGTTGGATCAAATTCTTAAAGGAGCACTGCCACTGGATCCCATAATGTTGAAATTTCAGACTAGAGACCAGAACAAGCCATTGACTTATTCCAAATTGGTCAAAGCTATCCTAGAAGAAGAAGCTTTAATTAAGGCTAAAAAAACTGCTAGTGCTTCACATGCAGATTTCACTGTAGAAGTAGGAACCATGGGCATAGTGGAAGTCCAGTCCTAAGCAATGGCTTTGAAAACTCAGATGTCACAGATGGAGTTGATGACATTGCTATCTGCCAGGATTGCCATACCAGAGGGGCAACAGACATTGAAACCAACCAGGGCAGAGGCAATACAGAATGTTCCTGCTAGAGAACCCTCTAGTTCAGTGGTCTGCTATAAGGCCCCTTTCACACTGGGGCGGTTTGCAGGCGTTATTGCGCTAAAAATAGACCTAAAACTGCTGCTACTGTTTGCGGTGCGCTGGCCGGAGAGAAAAAAAACTCCTGTAAACAGCATCTTTGGAGCGGTGAAGGAGCGGTGTATTCACCGCTCCTAAACAGCTCCTGCCCATTGAAATCAATGGGGCAGCCCGGCGATACCGCGGCTATACCGCCGCTGTAGCGGCGCTATGCGAGCGGTTTTAACCCTTTTTCGGCCGCCAGCGGGGGTAAAAACCACACCACTAGTGGCCGAATACCGCCGCAAAAACTACGATAAAGCGGCGCTAAAAATAGCGCCGTTTTACCGCCGACGCCCCCACCGCCCCAGTGTGAAAGGGGCCTAATTGTGAGGGTATTGGTCACTATCAACGGTCCCAGCCCACCAAAGCCACGAAGAGAACATCATAAGCCGGCGGGAAACTCCAGAGGGCCCCGGTGAGGGAGCCAGCCGGGTGCCCATCTAAGTCAACTTGCTCCAGTTCCCAAGTCTTAAATGAAGGGCTGGTAAGGCCTAAACCTTTGTACCGAGCCTCACCCAAAGTCTCAGTAAGGCTGCCCAAGCTACTCTCAAAGTCAGGTCCCAGATCACGGGAAATCGGTGCACACCACCCCCAAAACCACCAGTCCAGATGACAACGGAAACGTGCACAGGCCAAAAGAGGGATTCAAGCCCAAACAGCCAAGCAAGCTGCACCAAAACAGCCAAGGAAGTTACCTGACAAGCTGGTAGGTCCTTCTCCTATAGTGCCAGTTCAGGTGGAAGGTGTATACAAAAAAGCCCTTCTAGACTCTGGCGTGACTATAATTTACCATGATTTGTATGATAAACACCTGAAACACCTGCCCTTGCAGAAGTTAGAAAGTCTAGAAATCTGGGGTATAGGCACTAAGAAGCTCCCCTATGATGGATATCTTCCAGTCAAGCTTAAATTTGGCCCATCTGTTGTAGGACAGACAGAGACTTCTGACACATTGGCCATTGTATGTCCCCACCCCCTGGGGGCTAATCGGAGTTCCATGATTGTGGGAACGAACACTGACTTGGTTCGAAGGTTACTCACTCCTCAGGTCTCAGAGGGTGAGGCTGCAGTTAAAAGTGTACATCCAATGTTGCTCTCAGTGTACCAGTGATTGGTCCAGGAACAAAAGGCCCCAACAGAAGGAGTGGGAAAATTGTGGGAGTTGGACAAAACGGAAAAGGTCTTGCAGCCAGGTAAAGTAGCACGTCTGCGGGTATCAGTCAAACTGAATTGGGACCAACCTGGTCCTTATGTTATGCTTGAAGTTAACCCACAGAAGACAGATTCGGGTTTGGAACTGATTCCAGAAGTCATTTCTATGAAGGCCTTGCAGAGAACCCATGGAAAGGTTCCTGTCAGTGTTTGTAATGTTACTGATTCTCCAGTGAAGCTTCAGGCCCGAATGATGATAGGGCAGGTAAATCCAGCCACACCCATCACACAATATGGTGTAGTGGGGGAAGCCAAGGAAGAGTTACCAGAGGAGTATTTCTATCCAGAAGGCTCTCCTATGACATCTGAAAGGAAAGAACAGGAAAAAAACACAACTCTTAAAGTTTTCTCTAAAAATTAGTTTAACGTCGGATGCGCAGAGAGTGCACAGCATCATATTCGTCTACAAGAGGATAGGCCATTTTGAGAAAGGTCTCGATGAATCCCATTAGCTGATTTAGATACCTTAGAGAACATATTGCGGTGTTGAAGAGGACGGGAATTATTCGGGAGTCCCGAAGTCCCTATGCTTCTGTCATCATGGTGGTGAGGAAGAAAAATAGGTCATTAAGGATATGTATAGATTATCGCACTCTCAACAAATGAACCATCCCAAACCAGTACACCACTCCACGAATAGAAGATGCCCTGCAATGCCTTTCAGGAGCCAAATGGTTCAGCATGTTGGACCTGAGAAGTGGGTCCAGATCCCCATTCATCCAGATGACCAGGAGAAGACCGCTTTCATCTGCCCAGTGGGGTTCTTTGAGTTTGAACGGATGCCACAGGGTCTGTCTGGAGCCCCTGCTACATTCCAATGCTTGGACGTACTTTGGAAGAACATGAGCAGCATCTAGAGAAGATTCTGAAGCTGTCAGAAACCATGAAATCAGGCCAAGACAGAAATGCAGTTAAATCACACTTGTTTAATAATAAAAGTAAAAAGAACAAACGTAGTCAAAACATAGTCAAAGTTCAGTAACCGGAACGGATAGTCAGCCAAGCCAGAAGTCAGGGATCGATGTAGTGGAACAGCAAGCAGGATCTGGAGCCAGAAGGGATGTCAGCAAAGCAAGTCTTGAACAGGATCGCAGGAGAACGCTTCTGTGATGTTGACCAAGGCGAAGGCAGAGCTCCTCTGGACTGGACGGCTTAAGTAGGCAGGACTGACAAGCACGATATCATCAACAGCTGAGTAACTGTGGAGAGATAGGAGCTGGCAATTAACCGACAAATGAGCAGCCAGCTCAGAGAAGGAAGGGCTGAGCCCAGCCCTGACAGAAGCGACTCTATGAAGAGGGGTTGAAGCTGTCCCTTGAGAAGTGCCAGTTCTACCAGACGTCAGTCACCTACCTTGGGCATGTTGTCTCAGCGGAGGGAGTGGCCACTGACCCCAAGAACTTGGAACCACTTGGCCCATGCCCAGAAATGTGCAAGAGCTGAGATCTTTTCTTGGGTTCTGCTCCTACTACAGGAGGTTTGTGGAGGGATTTGCCAAAATAGCCAGAACTCTCACTTTCTCGCTCCACTAGTTTGCCGGACTACTTCTGAGACCTCTTGCTCTCCATCGCCAGGCTGAAGACGATGGAGAGCAAGAGGTCTCAGAAGTAGTCCGGCAAACTAGTGGAGCGAGAAAGTCTCAGGAGTCCATAGAGGGAGAGTGGACTGATCAATGCAAAAAAGCTTTCCTTCAATTAAAAAGGAGCTTGACCAATGCATCAGTTTTAGCCTATGCTGACAACCGCAAGCCCTATGAGCTCCATGTTGATGCCAGCAGAGAAGGACTAGGTAGTGTGTTGTACCAAGAACATGATGGACATCTGAGACCTGTTGCTTATGTGAGTCAAAGCCTTACTCCATCTGAGAGAAATTACCCTACCCACAAGTTGGAATTTTTGGCGTTGAAATGGGCTGTCATGGACAAGCTGAAAGGATACCTGTATGGTGCAGAATTCCAAGTCAAAACAGATAACAACCCGCTCACATATGTCCTTAGCACGGCCAAGCTGGATTCCACAGGAAATCGATGGTTGGCAGCACTTTCTAGTTTCCGTTTCAGATTGAAGTACCGACCTGGAGTTGGAAATAGGGATGCTGATGCTCTGTCAAGGAGACCCTATGACCCGCTAACTCATAAGGAAGGGTGGACTCAACTGACAAAAGGCATTCAGGCTTTGTGTCAAGGGATTGAGTACCGAGCCAGAGGAGCGACAGGGGCCAAAGCCATTGGAGCCACCACTGTTGGGGTCCCACAGCTCTACTGTGACTTGACCCATGTGAGGGATGAGGGACTGCTTACCCTTTCCAAGAAGGACTTGAGAAAGGATCAAACAGAAGATCCTCTTTGTTCTCTGACTTTGAAAGCCTTGGAGAGTGGTCACCCAGAACTTCTACTGATAGCAGATTCCCCAAAGGAGGCTCGATTGGTTCACAAGGAGTGGAATCGTCTGCAGCTCTCAGACGGGGTGGTCTACCGAAGGGGCCCCCCGGATGATCCAGAGGAGAGTTGGAAGCTGTTCCTCCTGGAAAAGCATAGGGGGACAGTGCTGAATGCATTACACGATTAACATGGACACTTGGGACCTGATAGAGCATTTAAGTTAGTTAGGGATCGTTTCTACTGGTCGTGTATGTGAACTGAAATTGAAAGCTACTGTCACTCCTGCCTTCGCCGCATCCAGAAAAAGACTTTGCCTTCCAGAGCTGCCCCAATGGGCCATCTACAGAGTCAAAGTCCCATGGATCTGGTGTGCATTGATTTCTTGTGTCTGGAACCCGACATGTGTGGTCAAGGAAATGTGTTGGTAGTGACTGATCATTTCACCCGTTATGCCCAGGCTTATCCAACAAGAGATCAACGAGCTGCCACAGTCGCCAAAGTGTTAGTGGAGAAATTCTTTGTTCATTATGGATTACCTCAGAGAATTCACTCTGACCAAGGAAGATACTTTGAAAGCAGGCTCATTAAACAGCAATTGGATCTTCTGAGCATCACAAAATCGAGAACACCTTACCGCCCTCAAGGAGATCCTCAACCAGAGAGGTTTAATCGTACCCTCCTTGACATGCTTGGAACCCTTCCATCTGACAGAGAACAGCATTGGAGCAGGCACATTTCCGCTATGTTTCATGCCTATAATAGTACTGAAAATGACGCAAAGGGTTACTCACCATATAGACTGATGTTTGGAAGAGAAGCTCGTCTGCCAGTGGACTTCGGTGTGTCTCAATAGACAGAACTCCAACTACATCCTACAGGGGCTATGTGGATAGGCTCAGAAAAAAACCTAAGAACAGCCTATGAGGAGGCACAAGAAGGTCAGCGGAACCGTAAGAATTAGGATTTGAAAGTTAGGATTCATGATTTACAGCCGGAGGATAAGGTGTTGCTGTGGAATCTGGGTCTCACTGGAAAGCATAAGTTAGCTGACTGGTGGAGTTCTCAACAATATGTCGTCTGTAAGACACTGCCTGGTCTTCCTGTATACCAAATTCGGCCTGATGGGAAAACAGGGCCCCTGAAGACCTGGAATCAAAGTCATCTACTGCCTCTGAGTAAAACCGTTAGGGTACCTGTGAGAACTGAGACTTCATTACCCAAACTGTCTTCTTCCAGGCAGGTTCTAGTTACCAGGTCTCAACCTCTACTGCCAGATGAGGCCACAACAATAGAAGATGACATTGATGATAATCTGAAAGTAGGATGGTTGTGGCCATCCGAGCCCATGGATGCCACTCCCTCCACATCAACTGCTAATCAGCCCTCAGGTGTGCTCCGGCCTGATGCATCTGAATTTGTGCCTCAGGTGGAAGGCAATTCAGAGCTAGTAGGGCAAGTCTACCAGTTAGTCCATGAACCCAATGAAGGGTTTCCGGACGGGAGTTCCTCTGAACTCGAAGGAGAACTGTTTTGAGGAAAGCCACCTTGAACCTGATGGAGAATCCTGTGAAGAGATTTATCTTGAGTCCAAAGAACAGAGATTTCAGAGAACAGTGAGACCCCCACTCAGATTAACACTCAGATTAACATATGACACCCCTAGAACAAGCTCAGAAGAATCTATTCCCACTGTTTGCAGACTTCCCGATTCTCAGGCACATTCTATAGTGGTACCAGTGACTGATGTCCCCAACCCATCTCTCAACACACCTTGGTGACAGTTCCCATTACCTAATGCATTTGTTAGGAAATGTCATAAAATCAGCCTAAGATCACAGGCCTAAATTGTTGGTCCACGTGTAAGGTTACTGTACAAATGCTATCTTATTAACCACACTCATTTCTCTCTTTAGGGGACCAAAGATTTTTTGAAAGGGGGTGGATGTAGCACTGGCTTAGTATTGCCTCTGTAATATATGCAGAGTATTGCTCTCTGAAACGTTGCATTGCATTTTCTGGCTAAACTGATAGCAGCCCAGGACAGACTCTATTGGGAACAGCTGCAGGATTGAAGGCACATTGGTTACTGCTGTGACTAAGAAGGAAGCCCACCCCTAACAACAAAAACAAGGAAGGACAGGATTGGACAGCAGTGAAGGAGTGCTGTGATTGGGGGGGAGAGAGGAAGACACAGGAGGAGAGACATGGACTGGCATTGTGGCAGCCAGACAGGGGAAAGTGTCCCATGTGTTTGCCTCCTGTGCACTTCCAGAGCCTGTGAGTGGAGTTTGCAGCGTGTTCTGCCCTTTGACCTGATTATCGAAGATGTGCTAACAGTGCAGTGAAATCTAGAGACTCAGATACTGCAGCAATCATCATCCTGTTTGGAGAATTCTGTGGCTTGTGTTGCTCCCCTCGCCATCCAGTTGACTGAGACAGCGATCAATCTACCAATTACTGGAAGGAAGATATATCAAGTGCATCTAATGGTGAGAGATCTTCTGCCATCCTTATGTAAGTGGATCTTGCTTAATCCTGCTAGGTCCTATTTACCGCTAATGCAGCTCTGAAGGTGGATCCTCACATCGGTTATTCTTTGTTACCCAGTAATACTTTATGAAGATACCCCTTTCCATTCTGTGGATTACAAATATTGCTTCACAAAAGTCGGAGTACTCAAACACAAAATTTAAAGGGCCCCAACGTTGGCAGACTGTGTGTGTATGTGAATAGAATTCCCACTGGCCAGTGGTTAGCTAAAACTTACAAAACCTAGATAGCCTCTTATAGTCAGTAATATCACTTTTGGGAAATTATTGAACATTATTTTTGTATTGTGCACTCGTTCAGTGCATTTCAGGCAAGGCCTCTCACTGGCGGTTAAAGTGAACGAACACCAATTCTGTTTTAATTTACCGAGCAGTTGTATTATATCATTGCATTTAATATTGGTATTCTGTTAATCAGTTTTTCTCTTTTCAGGGCTTATTGCTAGCTTTAATAAAGCCCAGCTAAAAGTTTAAACAGTGAATTGGTGTTACTTACTTGGACCCAGGTGAGGGTGAGCCATCACTGGTGTGGGACAGAAGACCCGTATATTACAGCGGCCCTTCCGGGGGTAGCGCTACACATGCTTTATATTTTATATGATGCAGCTGTAGAGCACAGGAGGGGTGTTTGGATGACAGGAATAGGACCATCACTTTACAAATTCACGGCTGGGAATTGAGATGAGAATTCTACAATTAGCTGTTCAGCTGAAGTTGTCCTTTAAGCCAAACAACGTATGCACATGTGTGCACCCAGGACACTGCAACCATAACAAATTGGCCCAATCTATCCCGCTACATAATATAACATAAATTATGCATCACTATTACTTTAACCGGCTGCCTTTTAAGTATTTCTGCATCTTCGGCCACAAGATGAATAACCATTAGCAGCTTAATGCATTGTTACTGTGTAAATTACCTAATTTTACTTGCGGTGGAATCAGTTTCATCGATCAGCATTGCAGCAGAGAGTACTATGCTCCCCTTATTTATCTTTGTGATCCATACAGAGATTGCGGTTCTAATGTTCACAATCCCAGGTTATAGTACTGCAGTAGTATTAACAGCAAAATACATTGGACTTCATGTAATAACATAAGTGCAAATACCAGTGTTGAGTCGTAATCAAAAGCAATCGGACGCGGATCAAATTTATTTAGCTGGGGCCACTAATCCTATTGATATAAACAGTTTAATTTATGCATAACACAAAGCATGGCTGTCTCAATGCATTATGTACCAAACAGTATATTTTTAATAAAGATCCAAATGTGATAGCATACAATTGACCTGATTCAATGAACCGCTTGCCGACCAGCCGCCGCAGTTTTACTGCAGCAACATGGCTCGGCTGCGCGAATCGCCGTCATGTTAGGCCACTTCTTTTTACGGCCACTAAGGGTGCGGGTGCCCGCTGCTCGCCCCCGGAGCCGATGCGGTCGCGATGACCGCCGGGCTCCCGTGATCGCTCGTGACACGGCGAGAACCAGGATCTCTGTGTTTAAACCCGGTTCTCTGAGGGGTGAAGAGACAGATCGTGTGTTCATACAAAGTATGAACACCGATCTATCTCTTCCCTTAGCAAGTCCCATCCCCCCTTTAGTTAGGACACGAAGCAGGGAACACAGTTAACCCCTTTATCACCCCCTAGTGTTAACCCCTTCACTGCCAGTGACATTTTTACAGTAATCAGTGCATATTTATAGCACTGTTCGCTGTATAAATGCCAATGGTCCTAAAAATGTGTCAAAATTGTCTGATGTGTCCGCCATAATGTCGCAGTCACGATAAAAATGCTATAAATCTATCCCCTATTTTTTAGACGCTATAACTTTTGTGCAAACCAATCAAAATATGCTTATTGCGATTTTTATTACCAAAAATATGTAGAAGAATACATATCGGCCTAAACTGAGAAAAAATTAGCTTTTTTTTAAAAAAAATGGGGATATTTATTACAGCAAAAAGTACAAAATATTGTGTTTTTTTTGTTGTCACTTGTCACTTTTTTTTGTTTATAGCGCAAAAAATAAAAACCACAGAGATGATCTAATACCACCAAAAGAAAGCTCTATTTGTGGGAAAAAAAGGACGTCAATTTTGTTTGGATATAACATCGCACGGCCGCGCAATTGTCAGTTAAAACGACGCAGTACCGAATCGCAAAAATGGCCTGGTCATTCAGCAGCCAAATTTTCTGGGGTTGAAGCGGTTAAAGTGATTGTAAACGATCACCCATTCAGTTTGAAATAGAAATGAAAGGTAATACATTTTTGTATAGCAAAAAAAGGAGGGAGAAGAAGAGTTCTAGGGACTTTGGGGAAGCCAAGACCTGGTGAGGTCACGTATTTCCATCCCTACGGGACTTTGATTGAAATCATGACCTGGTAAGGTCATATATTTCCATCTCTAACAAGTCAAAAACAAAGGAATTGCAGGCATTACCTCGTAACTACAATCATATCCAACCCAATTCAGGTTGAACTCTGGGAATTTTGTTATGGTTTTATTCATGGTTTTGTATCATCACATGTACCATTTTATTCCTATCTTGTCTGAACTTGTACCAATGATCGCATTTGAGACATGCGTATTGCCAGTTTATGGTTAACTATATGTACCCCAATGCCTACCCATTTCTTTGATATTAACATTATTTGTATGGTTACCAACAATGTACACAAAATAAAGTTCCCTTGTTCAGCTCAACTATCTATGTGCTACCAAGTGCTTCATTTAAAGTCCCACTTTCCCCAATTCCTTTGTTTTTCACATTTTTGTATAGATATAAAGAAAAAACATTATAAACACCTTTTTTATAAGTGATCACATACCCTCTCGTCTCAGCTGCATAAGAGCTGGGGGGAGGAGAAGCAGCAGCACACTGAGCTTCCCAATGAATGACTATGCATCGGGGTGGTGTCAGGACAAGTCTGATCATTGGAGGAGAGTACACTGAGTTCCCAGCATAGCTAGAGAACTGATCATGATGTGTTCTCCTGCTTAGTGTGGTCAGTTTTTAATAGGAAAGCAGAGGGACTGGCAGGAACACCAGGGATTTCACACAAAGGAAGCAATACAAAGGGAACAGGATACTTTTATTAGCTGAGTATTGAAATCATGCTTTGGAAGCTTCTTTACTTATATGGAGAAATATATTACATGCCTTTTATCATCATGGAGACAGACAGGAAGAGATCACAAACGAGTGCATTGAGCATAGATAGACAATGCATCCTGTTATATCATAGAAAACATGAAGTGTACACTATAATACTACAACGCCACCTGCTGTATAGATAGGTATAATGCATATAGTATTGTCAGTTTATAAAAGCAACTTTACATTACATGCTGTTGTTCTTTTCCAACAACTTTCTCATGGTACAGCAAGCATATATCAGGAATATGAAGTGTTTGGGTAACAAATGCTTTAAGGCCCCATTCACACGATAGGCCCGCTTAGATCCACCTGTCGGATCCGAGCGGGCCGCCCATTGACTTGTATGTGCAGGTGGATGTCAGCAGAAATGTGTCCACTGACACCCGCCTGCCATCCGATCTGATAAGATCAGCTCAAAACAGATGTATGACGATACATTCGCCATCCCTCCAGCAGATCGGAACCGATGAAAATGGACAGGCGGATCCTCTTTTTGTCCGATCTCCCCATAGAGGACAGCGGGGCTCTGACAGGTCCATCCCTGCACAGTGATCGGAGACGGCCCTGTCATCCACCAGCTCAGCACGGATCAACAGAGCGATTTCCCGCTGAGCTGGTGGAGTCCGCTGAGTGAATCCGCCCCGTGTGAAAGCGGCCTAAGTCCGATTCAGTAAAATGTTATTGTTCATGCCAGAAGCAATTTTTAAGAGTATATACACCATGTTCAATTTTCAATTCCTCAGTTAGTTTTAGGTATTAAATGTGAACTCCAAGCAAATATAAATACCCAAACTAATACAGCTCTGTATCTATTGATACATCATTAAATGCATAGCTCCCAGCTGTCCCTGATTTGGAGGGACTGACCCTCATTCAGAACAAAGTCCCTCTGTCCCTCTTTCCTCCGGGGTTTGTCTCTCATTTTGGTCTGTTCTATATAGTTATATATAAAATGCACTATTTATCTATCAAAAAGTGTTTTCCGGTGCTAAACCTTCCATCCAATTTCTAAACTGCTCCATTTGTACATTCCAAAAGCCAATATAATGGAATAGTAGAGGTAAAAAAAAGCCCTTGTGAGTTTAACCAATCATTTTTTTTTGTATAATTCTCCTTTAAGGGGGCGTGGCAGGGGGTGTATCCTAGGCCTACATACTTTTGCTAGTAGGTGTCCCTCATTCCCATCTGGGAGGTACCATATATACTCGAGTATAAGTCAAGTTTTTCAGCACATTTTTTTTGTGCTGAAAGTGCCCCCCTCAAGCACTTTTCTGCAGCAAAAAATGTCATTTTCCGAACCGAATTTGGGGTTCCGTATCTCAGGGCCACTTGGTGATAGGAACCCCAAATTTGGTGTGCAAACCCAGTGGAACTGGTACCACAACATATTCAAAGGTGGGGTTCCTACCACTAAGTGGCCCCGAGATACGGGGCCCCAAACCCGGTTCGGAAAATGTCATTCTCTGCTGCAGAAAAGTGCTTGACATTTTCTGAACCGATTTTTGGGGCCCTGTATCTCGGGGACACTTGGTGCTAGAAACCCCAGCTTTGGATATTTTTTGCACTCCAAATTTGGGCTTCCTAACACTAAGTGGCCCCAAGATACAGGGCCCCTAATTCGGTCAACTGTGTCCATCTGCAGCAATGTCATTTCGGGACCCTTTGGGTTCAGAGACCCCAAATTTTGGCTGCAGCTAGGGGGCATCTAGGAACCCTTAACTACTGAGTTTGAAGTTCCGGGGACCTATGGCTGCAAATGGGCACAGTGAGGCTGCAAATGGGCATTGTTGACCCTCTTTTCCATTTAGAGTAGCTGTGCATTTCTCACCCTCGTCTTATACTCGGGTCACTAAGTTTTTCCCATTTTTTTGTGGTAAATTAGGTCCTCGACTTATACTCGGAACGACTTATACTCGAGTATATATATGGTATGTTTAATGTATTTGTGAATGGAAACAGTGTAAGTACATAAATTTGACTTGGCATAAGACATTTGCAATTTCCTGTATAGCAAAGCTCAGACTTGGAAAGGGAGAAACAGCAGAACATGCCACACAGTACATCCCTACGTACATTTTTTCAGCTTTTTTCTGCTGTGGTTAAATGACGCTTATGGATCTTGTCCCTCTTCCTGTCCCTTACTGGACAGTGAAAGGAGAAGCAACACTAGCAACCTCATCTCCTAGCAGCAGGGCCACCAATAGGAGGGTACCCTGAAGGCTCCTGTAGGGGCACACAGGGGGTCTGGACAGCAGGGAGATTGGTGCAGCAGGACGGAAGGACAATTACAGAATTATTTACTGTGTCTGTGTCTCTCCCTCCAGCAGCTAAATGTTGGTTTCTCCCCCTCTCCCTCCCACCGGCTTTCAGGTGCTGGAGGGAGAGACACAGACACAGTGCATCATTCTGTAATTGTTCTCCCATCCCGCCACACCGATCCCCCTCCCTGTGCTGCCCACATCTGACCCCCCACTGTGTGCCCGGACCCCCCCCCCCCCCATGTCCCCCGCAGTGTTAGCGGCTTTCCTGCAGGCGCACAGGCGAATGGAGAGTGAGGAAAGGGGCAGGTAAATATGTAATTTATCGGCCCCTTCCTTTTCTGAATTGGACACCAGGAGCAATCGGTATAGATCGCTCCTGTGTCCATTGATAACTGAGCATAGTATACTGTGTTTACTATGATTTAGTTTATGCATGAAGAGGAGCCTCGGTCTCCTGCTCATTCATCTTCAGTGCAGCTGAGGCTACAGAGAAAGGAACTAAAGAATCTGTGTCCATAATTTCTTCCTCTGTCTCAAAGGGGAGATGCCAGGGGTTTGCTTAGACCCTTGATATCTCATCCAAGCCCCTTCAACAGCATTGCAGAAAAAAAAGTAAAAATGAAGTTAAAAAATGTAAAAGAAAAAAACATTTTTAGAAACTGGAAAAAATATTTTAATAAACTGTAAATTTTGTAATTTGGAGGGGGGGGGGGGGGGCTGTTAGGTAGGCTGTACATCATGCCCCTTGTTAGCATGCTTTGATTGGATAAGGTGGAGAGTGTGACATAAATGCCCCATCCCTCCACCTCATCCAACTAGAGAACATTTTGCATTTATTCAGAGATTGCAAAGCATTCTCTGAATGGTTCTGGTGCCAGGCAGCCAATCTCCTGTGTTCTCCTCTTGAGTTCAGAAGGCAACAAGGCAGCCTCTTGGCACAAGACCCAGAAGCAAGTGGAGATCATTGGAGTAGCGGTATCTACGTCAGTGATTTGCAGCTTTCAGGCGTATCAGCCAGGTATGGTGGGTACATAATTACATTGGTCCAAGCTTTCCTGCAAAGCCTTTTTTGGAAAGGTGCAGGGACTTTTATCATGCAACATGGTGTGTTTTTTGGCTCCATAGACTTAGTGTTATTAAAGCGGAGGTCCACTGAAATTTTTTTTTTAAGTCAGCAGCTACAAATACTGTAGCTGTTGACTTTTAAAATAAGGACACTTACCTGTCCAGGGCGCCCGCGATGTCAGCACCCGAAGCCGATCTATCCCTTGGCTGTCGGGTGCTGCTGCCGCCATCTTCGGTAAGGGGATCAGGAAGTGAAGCCTTGCCTATCCCACTGGTCCCTGCGATGTTCTGGGACCTGTGTGTCTCCCAGAAGACAGAGGGGTGGACGGAAAAGGCTCCCGAAGTGGCATAGATACCCACGGGTGGCTCGGGTATCTATGCCCAGAAGTGGGAGAAAAATACCTGTATTAGACAGGTATCTGCTCCCCCCTCCCCCTGAAAGGTGCGAAATGTTACACCAGATAGGGGGAGGAACCGGAAAAGCGGAAGTTCCATTTTTGGGTGGAACTCCGCTTTAAATCTAAGAGCCTGCATTCACTATATCTGGCCTCCCACAGTACACAGAACATGGAAATACAATTATTTTAGTAAATATAAACTGCTAAATACCTTTTCTCATCAGCAGTATATAGCAGTCTTCTGACTTCTATCAGTGTCCAGCTGAGCACTGATTAAAGCTTCTAGGAGGAGTTTTCATTGTCCTCTGAGGCTGCATGACTCCTTACCCTCTGTCTGGACAGTGCTGATTGGCCCTGTGTTGATCACATATGCACTCTCCCAAAAAAAAAAAAAAAAGAAAGAAAGAAAATCTAGCAATACACCTCAATCTGGGCCTGTGCAGAGTGCCCCCAAGGCTCTGTACTATCAGGAGATGGATTGGGGACAGTTGAAGAAGGGGGTGAACAGTGAAGACCGGATCAAACAGCCTTTTTACACGATGCAGAGGATTAACCCCTTAGGTTCCACAGTGAGTATAACAAGTATGCTGACTTTGCATATACAGACTGATTTTACTGTTGTGGGTTTTTAACACTTTAATGGAATTGCATCAAAAATGCATGAAAACATGTTTTTGGTGTGTTTTACGGCATGACAACAACCATTTCCTCTTAGCAACATCAGCACATCCGAAAAAATGAAAAACACATAAAAAATGCTAGAAAAAGCACCGCAAAAACTCATCGACCGCACATACATAGATGTGAACCTAGCCTTAAAAATAAAGTGCACCCAAACATTCATCACACATTTTGCCAGAATTTGAAATTTGGTAGAATTGCAGCGATTCTGCCCACAATTCCATATCATCTAATATGAACGGGGCCTGATCAGAACTTCAATCTGTAGTGCAATCATTATGTATAGGGTCGGGGGGGGGGGGCGTGACCGGATGCAGAGGTGAGGGAGAGCCTTGTAGCCAGACCTAGCCCTCGCCCCTCGCTCTCACTCCCGCTCCTGATATGAGGATACAGCGCGGCCCGAAGGAGACGCTGATGAGGGGGAATGCCCAAAGTGCCTGGAAGCCGCCGCAGCTGTGATACGATGCCTTGACACGCTGCGCTGTGATACGCTGCCTTGACGGAGTTGAGTTGGGCTACACACACGGAGCTCTCCCGAGAGTGACATCAGCGGCGCCTGGCCCAGTGAGAGAGGGGGGTGCCGACACCCGGGATCAAGCAGCGGTGTTGGAGTGCCCCTGATAGAACTAAGCAGCAGAAGATTCTGTCCGCAGCACTGGAGGGGTGAGTAGGTGGTTGCTTACATACTTACCCGCAGTACTGTACATCATAGTACAAAGGTCTATCAGGAAAAAGCATTTACAGCTGACAAATCGGTGGGGGAAAAAAGGCATACAGATCCAGGCCAGAGCGGAGTCTAGCATTGTGTTGGGAATAGTACCCTGTCGGCATGACGAGGAGGAAGGGGATGGAGGATGGATCATCTCAGGAGGGGTTGGGGGCCACCGGATCTCGTGGCACCAAGGAAAAGGTGAACCAAGTGGCAGCTAAGTTGGAGCGTTTTGCGCATACCCCGAATCAAACCCCTAAAAAGGCCAGCAGCACAGGGGGTGTTCAGCATCAAATTGGCCACCCTGGGAGGAGAAGTCAGACCCAAGAAAATGGGGCTTTGGCAGCCATACCATCAGCGGGCCCAGCAGTAGGAGGAGGCCCGGAAAAACAACAGGTCTTGGGCGTGGAGGGGGCAGTAGGGGGAGGTCAGTGCGACCTGGTCAATGAGAAGGAGCCATCCCTGAATGACATTTTTCTGGCCGTTAATAATTGCAAACAATCAATCAATGAACTGTCCGAGCAACTCAAGGGCATCAGGGATGAATTCCTAGCCGTCAGGGGGGAAGTGTGCGCAGTTTGTACCTGGACAACAGCCTTGGAGGAAAGGTTTAGTCAAATGGAAGATGATGTGTATCCATTAAAACAAGAAGTACCACTCATGAAAACCCAATTTGGGACGTGGGGGTCCACATTGAGGGTAGAAAGGTGGGGAGTGTGGACACGGAAGGATGTGTGTTGGTTCAGCCTGTCACAGCAAAGGGATTTAAAAAAAGGTAGGGCAACATATAATATTCACAAAAGAAGGTGGCTTGGGTTAAAAGGAGTCCAGAGCGTTGTAAGGTTATTAGGCCTATAGGCTTATGAGCATTGAAAGAAGGTGTAATAAAACCCCCGGACCTGGAAGAAGGGTTAATATATGCACATGGAATGTAAGGGGGATTGGGGATAATTTTAAAAAACAGGTAATTTTTTCAATAGCCAAGAAGAAGAAAGTTAAAATACTCTGCCTGCAGGAGACTCATCTGGTAAAGGATTCAAATAAAACTTTAGATAACATGCAATTCCGGACACAGTATCACTCCACCCACTCCTCCTACTCAAGAGGGGTGAGTGTATTGATAAGCACTGGCCTGTCCTTCTCCTGCAGTCAGAGCAGGGTGGATGAATATGGGCGGTATGTTTTTCTCTCCTGCTCAATAGAAAATGAAAGATTCATTCTGGCCAATGTTTATATCCCTCCCCCATTTAGTATGGCAATACTGGATGACTTAGCCAGTTTTATCATGGACTTCCAGGGGACCCTGGTTATAGTGGTGGGCGATTTTAATATGACAATGGATAATAGCATAGATAGGTTTCCCCCGAAAAGTAGAACTGGAGCGGCACCCAAGAGCCCCCTTATGCAATATTGTGATGAAATAGGGTTGGTGGATATCTGGAGGAGGAGGCATCCTGGGGAGAGGCAATATTCATGCCACTCCAGGATCCATGCCACCTTATCCAGAATCTACCTTGTTTTGGGAAACGAGGAAGCATTAAACGCAGTGGAAGAAATAATTTACGAGCCAAGGGTTGTTTCGGATCACACGCCAGTTATTACTGTTTTGAAGGTAGGGGGGCACTGTATTAGGGGGAGTTGGAGGGTTAATCCCTTCTGGCTTGAACTGATAGAAGAAGAGGAGAAAATGATGGAGGGCCTATCGGAGTTTATTAAAATAAACCTAGGATCGGCCTCAGTGGGGGTAGTATGGGACTCCCTGAAGGCATATCTTCGGGGAGTATTAATTCAGAAAATTGCATTCAACAAAAAACAGTCGCAAGTAGAAGAACTAGGAGCTAAAGAGGGTGTAAGAATGGCGGAGGCGCAGTATGTAGAGACACCATCCCAAGCCAACTACGAGTTCTGGGTGGGGAGGCAGGATGAGTACAGTAGGGTGCTCCGGGAGAGGTAGGAAAAGAAGAGATTATTTCAGAGGCGGAGCTTTTTTGGAGAAGGAGAGCGTGTTGGGAAGGCTCTGTCTCTGATAATCAAGGCAAATGGTCCCTCGAGTACAATAGCAGCAATTAAGGGGAGGGAGGGAGTAATGAAAAAAACCACCCCCGATATATTAGGTGAATTTAGGACATACTTTGAGAAGTTATACAGTTCTTCTAAAGCAAATGTGGAGGGGGAAATGCAGGGTATTTTTTTGAGGGGTTGAGGATAACTCCATTAACAAATGAAGACAGGGAAAAGTTGGACGCCCCATTGACTCTCACAGAACTGCAGAGGGCAGTGGGAGACATGGCGGGCCAAAAGTCACCGGGCCCCGACGGTTTGCCCATAGAAATATTTAAAAAATACGGGGAGGTACTACTGCCCCTACTCTTGGAGGTATTTAATGGAGCCAGGGAGGACAGGGTCTTGCCTTTGTCTATGTCAGAAGCTATTGTAATAACTTTGTTGAAAGAAGGGAAGAATCCAATAGATATGACCTCATACAGGCCCATCTCGCTTTTATGTTCGGACGTGAAGATCTTGGCAAAAGTGTTGGCCGCAAGGCTGAATAAGATAATTTCTAAACTAATACATACGGATCAGATCGGGTTTATCCCAGATAGATCTACAAGCACGAACATAAGACAAGTGTACCTGAACATGCAAATACCTGTAGAAAATAGTGGTGGGAGAGCGGCCCTCTCATTGGACGCGGCCAGAGCCTTCGACTCCCTGGAATGGCACTATTTGTGGAAGGTGCTAGCGGAATATCAGTTTGGCTCTGGGTTTGTCCAATGGTTAAGTTTATTATATAATAGTCCGAGGGGCAAGGTTAAAATTAATGGTCAGTGTTCAGAGTGGTTTCAGTTGAGCAGGGGTACGAGACAGGGGTGCCCTTTGTCCCCCCTGCTTTTCGCCCTGGCAATTGAGCCCTTGGCTATAGCTTTGAGGATGGCGCAGGGGGTGCAGGGATTTAAAAGAAGGAGGGGGTTGGACAAAGTGGCTATGTATGCAGATGATATCCTGCTGTTCCTGGCGGATACGCAGAACTCACTGAAAACAGCCATAGGGATAGTCGAGGAATTTGGTGTTTTCTCTGGGCTATTGGTCAATTGGGAGAAATCAGTGATCTTACCTATAGATCCTCTGAATGAACCCCTCCCTCATCAAGCATCCCAAGTTAAAATGGTCAGCCAAATGAAATATCTGGGCATTAATATAACTAGAGATCCAGGACAGTATATATCCGGAAACCTAGTCCCACTTATGAAAAAGCTGAAGAAGAAGTGCCGGGTGTGGGGACGCCTGCCCCTCTCGGTTGCCGGACGCTGCAACCTGATCAAGATGGTCTGGCTACCCCAAACTTTATATGTCCTGCAGAATTCTCCTGTGTGGATTTCCAAGCTCTGGTTTAAAAAAAATAGACAGTGTGTTTAGAGAACTTATTTGGAAAAATGGGGTGGCTAGGATCAGTCTGCGGACGTTGCGACAGCCAGTGGTGAAGGGCGGCCTGGCGGTACCGGACCCGCGAGGATACTTTCTGGCATCCCAACTGCAACAAGTGGGAGGTAGTAATAGGTTAAGGGATGAGGGAGTGGGTGGCAGTGTCTTGTTGAATGATATCGGACATGACACAATCACAGGGGCACTAGAGGCAGATTCATTTTGTACCAAATGCCCCACTACCCAGATGATGGTTAAGGTTTGGGTACAAGTTAAAAGAACCATGGGCTACACTGACTTTGTGGAATTTTCTCCACTCTGGGATAATAATAACCTCAACGAGCTCAAAAAAATGGGGCGCTTTGAAGAGTGGGACCGCCAGGGTATTCACTGCTTGGCACAGGTATACAGGTAAGGGAGGTTAAAATCTTTTCAGGAGTTGGTGGAGGAGTAAGCAATCTCTAATAGGTCATTCTATAGGTATTTGCAACTCAGGCATGCCCTAGAGGCACAATTTGGGAAGGATGTGCCAGTGTGGTGTGAAATGACCTCTCTGAGAAAGCTTATTGATGCTCGCACTATGAAGGGATTGATCTCTGATATTTATGGATGCCTGAAGGCATCAGCCCAGGAGGGTACGGTGGAAAATAAAAATAGGATCAAATGGGAGAGAGATGTGGGAGCACTGTCCGATGATCAATGGGAGCATGTCCTGTCGCTGGGGCCCAGGGTCACTCTCTCTCCTTCACAGGTGATGTCTCATTTTTATTTTTCCTACAGGGCATATTATACACCATTGAAATTATTTAAGTGGGGCAAGAGGCCCGATCCAAAGTGCCAGAGATGTGGAGGAGGGTACGGAGACTTGATTCACATGTTTTGGCGATGCCCCAAACTACATAGATATTGGAAAGGGGTTGTGGAAAAGATAAATTTGGTGTTTGGGACTTCATTGAGGGTGGAGGCGAGAGAGTGCTTGCTGGGATTAATGGGGGATAAAGTGGCCTCAAGAGACATACAGACAGCAAGGGTCAGATGCCTGTTTCAGGGTAAAAAGCTTATTGTACAGTATTGGCAGAGAAAGGAGGCACCGACGGTTTCAGAATGGGTGAATGCAGTAAGGGAGGTGATCTGCAGAGAAAAGTATATATACAAGAAGAGGGGTAATTATAAGAAATTTGAAAAAATATGGAAAGCATGGCTGGACCAGGATAGGGCTGGATTGGTGGGGGGGGGGGGGGGGGGGGGTAGGATGAGGGGGGTAGGGGGGGGGGGGGGTTGGTTTAATAAATAATAAAATTTATGGTGAGGTGTGTGATGGGGGGTGGGCAGGGGGTGGGGGAGCGAATGGGGGGAAAAAAGGAAGAAATTATTCTTGAAACTTACTGTTTACGGTTGTTTTGAACTGGCACACATTGGAATGATAATAATGTATGGATAAGAGGATGGTTTTAATGTGTTCTAATTCATGATGATATCTCTTGTCCCTTTATTATTTGTTTGTTGTAAGGAAAAAAAATTTCAAATAAAAAAAAACAAAAAAAAACGGGGCCTCAGCGCCGGTTCACACAGGGGCAACACGGCTCTGGCCGCGACTTTGCGAGGCGACCTGGACACGACCTGAGGGCGACACGACAGCGCGACTTGGGGCGACTTGGGGCGACTTACAAGGCGACTTCAAGTCGCCTCCAGTACAGGCAACTTTCCAGTGGCCAATCAAACAACAATCAGCTCTGGGGGAGGGAGGGGTTTGCTTGAAAAAACCATCTTCTCTTCCTGTGAAGTCGCTTCACTATAGACCATGATCCGACTTGTAGGCGACTTCCATTGAAATCAATGGGTACATGTCGCCTACAAGTCGCCTTGAAGTAGTACAGGGACCTTTTCTGAAGTCGGAGCGACTTCAGTAGCGTACATATAGACGGCTCTCATTCACTTACATGGACTTTCAGATGTCAAGCGACTTGGGGCGACTTGAGGTCTGACAAGTCGGATCCCAAGTCGCGGTAGTGTGAACCGGCACTAAATGTACTGTAGGCATCTTTCTTTGTTCTTTCACAATCTTTGTAAAGAAAAATGAGAGCGTAGCTTCAGCAGGGATTGACATTTCAATGGAGAACAATGGAACGTTTACCAAGAATGAAACGTGTCTCCTATTATTCCATTCTCAGCTGTTTATAAAGAGATGATGCACATTTTGCTCGCTTTCAACTATTTCAGACCCTTCTACTTTTCAACAGAAACTTCTTGATTAAAAACAGGAAGAGTATTTCATCAGAACAGAATAGCTGGGAGAGCCTGAAGTATCTGAAACACCTGAAGCTCATTAAACAGCTTCTAAAGATTTTCCAGAAACGAACACATGCTGCTTTTTTTTTTTTTTTATAACTTTTATTGAAAAATGTCCCTATTTAGCCATGACAAATCCAATTTATTGCATGGGAAGAAAAGCTTTGTGTTAGGGCTGGACTATAGGCAGCTAAATACATGGTTTAAAAAGATATTTGCAAAAGTTTAACTTGTCAAAAAGTTTGTAATTTTGTTCAGTTTTGTGATCCAGGTACCCCTGACAGACAGCATAGACTAAATAGTAAGCAATTGTGCTGCACGTTTGAAAATGACTTGCTAAGCTATTGCTAGACTTGCCAGGCTTCATAAATTTGTTGCACAGCAAGTCCGCATTGCATGACTCTACATCAACTTTCTTTGCAAACATTCTACAAGTCTGCTGGTTCAGTTATGTTGTGCAATAGTCATCTCACCACAGGGGGCACTGTGGCTGAATTTTCATGCTTTAGACTTGCAGAGCTCTTGTTGTAGACTCGCCACTGCAACTTTGCTCTTGCTAGGGGCTTGGCACGCACATTTGCTACAAATTGGAAAATTGTCAACTACAATTGGTGCTTCAAGTGCTCTGCAAGTGTACAACGTGACAATGTGCAGCGAGTTAACAGACTTACAATTCAACACTGCCATGAATATGAGGCAAGTTATCCTTGCAATCAGGGAGCCCTTTTGGAGACTTGAATTTAGAAGAATTGAATAGAAATGGAGCATCAGCATATTATTGAGGTCATGAGCCCATTCAATTTTTCTTGTACGATAACAGAACGGTTTATTATATATATATGTATATGTATGTATATATATATATATATATATATATATATATATATATAAAATATATATATAAATATAATATATTATAAATATATATATTAGTTTAGTGTTTGTACAAAAAAAATAGTGTGACCAAGACCCCGCATGCATAGAAACAAAAGAACACATTACAATACAGTACATTACTTCATTTCAGAAGTTGTATTCTGTCAAACGAGATTTTTCATAACTTTAGCAACCTATTTTTTTTTCGATATGAGATTAGCATGCAAAAAAAATATGCACGATCATTTGTCCAATATCCTAGTCATGTGTACTAGGCTTTAGACTGATATCACAGTGCAAATAAACACAAGTCGCGGGCAACGCTTCCTCCGGGCGGTGGCTCCATCCTATGTCTCCTTCTCCTCGGCGTCACAATGGCTTCCCTGCGTCTCCTCCTCAGCGGCCAATGGGATCACGTCTCTTCTGGGCCAATCGGGTCTCAGGACCTGCTTCCTGAAAGGCCGGGAGGAGAATCAGGAAGACAATAGCCAGTGGCGTAACTAGAACCCTCATGGCCCCGATGCAAGTAACCATGAAGGGCCCCCCTGACCCCCGGACAGGGCCCTTTCCTCCGAGCCCGGTGGCGTAACAACAGGGCTCGGTCGCAAGTGGATGGCTGCATATAAAGGAACCGATTTCTCCATTTCCCCCTGCTTTTCCTCCTCTCCCTCCCGCAGGCATTCAGCGGCTGCAGGAGGAAAATGGAGAGATGGGTTCCTCTATGCCGGTGTTCCTCAATCTTTTTGCAGTCAGGGCACCCTTGAAGTACACCCCTAGGTGAATGGGGCTGCACTGCAACCACCCCGCAACTATATGCATTGCATGTAGTTGCTGCATAGTGATGATGCATTTAAGGGGTTAAAACAGGCGGTCAGGAGGCAACATATTGCCTCCTTACCGGCTGTCAAATGCCTCTGAAAATTGATCTGAGCATGGATCGCTTTTCAGAGGAACAGCATTTTTTTGCTGGTACTTTGAACAAGCAAGAAAAAAGATTAAACGCGCATACATATAATGTGCATACATACATCTAAACACACACACACATAATACACACATATACTGTATATATACACATACATACATATATAAATACACACACATATATATAAATGCACACACATATAAACACACGCAAACACACACATACATACAGAAAGCCTTTTAAAAATCGGCAGTGCTTTACCTTACCTCTCCCTGCCGGGTACTGCACTGTAGGGGGAGACAAAGAGCACAGCACACACTGTGCTTTCACTTTAGGTCTATCAGTGTGACCAGCTCCCTGCATAGTGCCGATTACAGTTCGGCTGAGGATCGGGGAGCTCAGTCTCAGCCGCCCCTGCTGCCCCTCCTATCGAGATATACAGGGGGGCCCCCTGCAGCATGGGGCCCGGTCGCCATGGCGACCTCAGCGACCCCCCTATACTTCCGCCACTGACAATAGCGAATAATAATTCCCTATTGTCACACCACGGGGTGGACTCAGGTCGCAGTGCTCTGTGCCCCGAGTCCACCCTTTTTTTAAGCCAATTAGAGCCTCAGGCTCTAATCGCGTGCTTCTTAACAAAAAAAAAAAACCCGTTGGAATCCATGCATGTAGAGGGCCGGGCGCATGGATTAGGGGGCGGCGCTTCCTATGGATGGGCCGCCACTGCTGCTGGCCCATCTTGCATTCTGTTTCTAAGACCTCATTCACACGGGCGTACCTATGCATGTACCCATGCAAAGGGTCATCTTCACCCGCACAGGATCTACAGGTCAGGGCTGGAAGAAGGGGTGGACAGGAGGGACGGCTGCCCTGGGCACGGTTGGGGATTTGAAAGGTTGTGCTAGAAGGGGATATTTGAAGTAGGATTTGTACTAGGAGGGTGGATTTGTGCTAGAGCAATATACAGGGAGGATTTGTGCTAGTAGGAATGATTTGGGGGATTTGTGCTAGGAGGGGAAATTGGGGGGAGAATTAGTGCTGGGAGAGGGCATTTGGGGGGATTTGTGCTGGGAGAGGGGAAAAGATTTATGCTCAGAGGGAAAATTTGAGGGGCAGAGGATTTGTGCTGGGAGGGGCAATTTGGGGAGGGAGTGGATTTGAGCTGAGAGGGGGGATTTGTACAGGAAGAGGGTACATTTTTTGTTTAAGGAGAATTTTGACTTTCAAAAGGGAAATTGCTTAGGGGGTAGGTCTGAAGATTAGTGCATGCATTTTTATTTTATTTTTTTGGGGGGGGGGGGGATTTTTGCTGACACACAATGCTAACACATTTGGGGGCAGGGGCGGATCCAGAGCCTAGTCTCGGGAGGGGCACTGCCATAAAATTTTGCGGGCAATTTGTCGGGGCAATGGCTGGTGTTGGCACTTCAATCATCACAGCACCATGGTTGATGTGGTGTCAGGATGATTGAGGCGCATTATTTATATTATTACATTGTAATGTAAAATGAAATCGTTCAACTCACCATAATGCAGAATCATTGAGAGCCCTGAGCGTGTCACTTGCTACCGTCGCCTGCCACCAGATGCAGCGTGTCACTTGCCAATGTCGCCTGCCAACAGATGCAGCGTGTCACTTGCCAATGTCGCCTGCCACCAGATGCAGCGTGTCACTTGCCAATGTCGCCTGCCACCAGATGTGGATTGTCACTTGCCAATATCGCCTGCCACAAGATGCGGATTGTCACTTGCCAATGTCGCCTGCCACAACATGCAGATTGTCACTTGCCAATGTCGCCTGCCACAAGATGCGGATTGTCACTTGCCAATGTCGCCTGCCACAAGATGCGGATTGTCACTTGCCAATGTCGCCTGCCACAAGATGCGGATTGTCACTTGCCAATGTCGCCTGCCACAAGATGCGGATTGTCACTTGCCAATGTCGCCTGCCACAAGATGCGGATTGTCACTTGCCAATGTCGCCTGCCACAACATGCAGATTGTCACTTGCCAATGTCGCCTGCCACAAGATGCGGATTGTCACTTGCCAATGTCGCCTGCCACAACATGCGGATTGTCACTTGCCAAGTTGCCGGTGGATGTGTCCCAGAGTGAGGGCGGGCAGTGAGAGATATTGTAACTCATCAGAATATGCATGCAAAAGCATGTTGCATTGCGGCCATCTTGGTACACCCTCACTTGTCAGCAGTAAGACTAGAGTTAGAAGTCGGCAAGCAGACATCTTTATACACCCACCGGAGTCTTGCTTTTCACAGTTATTTTTAACAGTAAACTCAGCTTATTTAGTGAAATATAAGTTGAGTTTACTGTTAAAAATAACTGTGATAAGCAAGACTCTGGTGGGTGTATAAAGATGTCCGCTTGCCGACTTACAAACACTAGGTTTACTGTGGACGAGTGCGGGAGTACCAAGATGGCCGCGACGCAACATCCCTTCAGTCACATTATCAGAAGAGGAGTGGCTTCAACACCTGCCTGCTCGCTGCCTCGCTCAGCCTCAGTCACACGCCAGCCGCCCGCTCCGGGCCGGCGGCATGATTACTCGCTCACCCGCCAGCTCAGGGCTCACCTGCTCGTATGTTCTCGGGGGGTGCAATTGCCCCGTTGCCCCCCCCCCCGGATCCGCCCCTGTTTGGGGGAGGCCTTGTTTGGCATCTTTGTCTTGGGTTCTAGATGACCTTGTCCCAGCAGTGCCACAGGTGTTCGGTGCATCTGCGTGCAAGTAGTCCCATTCATGTCTACTGATGTTCAGTGGCTGCATTGAGACAGCTGCTGGTCACAGTTTGACAGCCGTCTAGGGACATGTTGCTGAATGACTCTGTGTACGTTTAAGGACAGCCAATGGCATGGCTGTCAAATTGGGACTAGTGCCTGTGTCTGTACGCATAGGCATCTCCTTACTTTCCAGAGCATTAGGCCTATTCAAATAGACGATTAGCTTCTCTGCCAGCCAGTGGAGAAGCTTTACCCTATGCACATACTGTGTGCAAACAGTGGAGGGCAGCAGTGGCACTGCCAGATTTGTACTCGATATAGTACCCTCCTAGGTAGGTTGCTAGGATGATAGGCAAACTTAATTATTTTTAGCTCCTTTGTAATCATTAGAGCAGCTATTGATTTCTCTGGGCTGTTCTAGATCTCACAGGCTGCTAGTTTGATTTTCTTCCCCGTGCATTCGGGAGGCTTCCAGAACATAGAGGGCTGGGAAAGTCAAATGAGCAGCTTGAATATTTATTGTGCTGCAGCCAATCCCTTGGTAGGCATGCCAGTAGGTGAGGGGGGGGGGATAATCTGGGGTCTGGAGCAGCTGGGTTCTTGTCCTGCTGGAGAAGTTCCAGTGCCTTGGAGCCTGACCCCCGATCGTGACATTGAGCCTCAGGGGCTGCTGCCCCTTTGAGGCAGTTCTGCTAGAGTCTGTTGATGTTCAACGAGGTCCCAGCTATAGCAGAGCTGGGGGGGGGGGGGGCTATTCCTAATTACCTTTGGAGCCAACTCAGCAGTTTCACCTAAGGATCTGGTCTGGAGAACTCACTGGGACATTGATAGTACTGTACACACATTCATTGTATACATGCTAGGCTGGAAATGACCCCCGGCTGCTAATGATTGGCCTAGGACTAGGATGCGAACATGCCTGAGTTCATCACTACCCACCACTAGATTCCTGATGACAAGTCCTTTGCCCTCTGCTTGTCTTTTGTGGGCAGTTTCCACAGTACAGGTCTTTATATAAATGCTGTCACCAATTTAAGAACAAAAATAGCAGGTAAAAGTACGATAGAAACAAATGGCCACTGTCCACATCTATAACTAGCCTTTGTAGCAAGGAGCACATGGAAAGGCAACACATGTCAAACAAAACCAAAGAAAATTCCCAGCTCAATTTTCCGGCCAGCCTGCAACCAAACAAATTATCCTGTCTAACAGTATGAGTTAAAAACAGGGGCTTAACTTGCACACATTTGCAAATACATGCAGGAGCTGCAGAGCCACTTCATGGCACCCCAGTATTATTTACAGCCCTAACTCTAAATTTTGAGAACCTCTATGGTAGAAGCACATGCATAATAATGAATAGGCAGGGGAGCCTGGAAAGAGCCCACCCCTCCTTAAAGGCACAGGAGCACACTGGATAATTCAGTTGGTTGCAGGCTGGTCGGTAAGTTGAGCTAGGAATTTTCTTTGGTTTTGTTTGACATGCATCGCCCTTCCATGTGCTCCTTGCTGCAAAGGCCAGTTAAAGGTGGGGGCAGTGGCCATTTGTTTGTACTGTTGGAATACTGGTGACAGGGCGCACAAGACCTCCTTGCTCCCATTGTGCTATATGCTGTGTGTCCTGTGCGTCCTTGTGCCTTTAAGGAGGGATGGACTCCCTCCAGGCTCCCCTGCCCTCTGCCTATCCATTATAATGCATGTGCTTCTACTATGGAGGCTCTCATAAATTTAGAGTTAGGACTGCAGATAATACTGGGTTGCCGTTAAGTGGCTCCGCAGCTTGCGCATGTATTTGCAAATGTTTGCAACTAAACCCCTGTGTTTTTAACGCATTCTGTTAGACAGGATAGTTCGGTTGGTTGCAGGCTGGTCGGTAGGTTGAGCGGGGAATTTTCTTTGGTTTTGTTTGAAAAGTACAGTAGAATTAAGTATTTTAGATGCTTACTTGCAGTGTTTTCCTTTTCATCAACTGTTTTTTGGATTTGCAAGGTGCCTCTAAATTTGGTAGCAATATTGACTACTGCTGGAATAGATGATAGGGGAATTATTATTATCATAATACAGGATTTTTATAGCGTCATCAGTTTGTACAGTGCTTTAAAGCAGGGGTCTCAAAAATTTCTAAACAAAGGGCCAGTTTCCTGTCCTTCCGACTCCCTGGGGGCCAGAATGTAGCCAGTGTGAGTAGAAAATGCTTTGGCATGAATGGGAGTATACAATGCTTCATCATTGGTATTAGTTGGAGGAATAATGCCAATTGTTGGTATTCGGGGAAGGATTAGTGCCCTATCATTGGTGTCAGTGGGAGGAATGGTGCTCCATTGTTGATGTCAGTCTGAGAAATATTCCCTATTAGGAGGAAGATTAGTGCAAATTGTTGATATCAGCGGAAGGAATAGCGACCCATCATTGGTGTCAGTGGAAGGAATGGCGGCCCCATTGTTGGTGTCCAAGGGCTGGATAAAGACAAGCAAAGGGCCACAGTTTGGAGACCATTGCTTTACAGTATAAAGGAAGATAGTACGGTTACAATACAGTTCAATACAAAAGAATTAGGCTGGAATACTATAGAGCAGGGGTGTCAAACTCAATTTCATCATGGACCACATCAGTATTATGCTTGCCTTCAGAGGACTGGTTGTATCTGGAAGACTATATATATTTATCCAGGGCTTTTTTCCTTAGAGGATAGATGCAGGAACTCAACCAGACCCCCCCTGCTGAACCCCATCGAACAGTGGGGTTGGCCAAATTGCAACAGTGGGAGGATCTTAACCACTTGACCAGAGCACTTTTTACAATTTGGCACTGCATGTAGCTTTAACTGGTAAGTGTGGGGTCATGCAATGCTGTACCCAAACAAAATTTGCGTCCTTTTTTCCCCACAAATAAAGCTTTCTTTTGATGGTATTTGGTCACCTCTGCGGTTTTTATTTTTTGCGATATAAAAAATATATATTTTCTACTATTTGTTATAAAAAAAATACAATAAACTTAATTTTAGTCATACATTTAGGCAAAAAAAATTCAGCCACATGTCTAAGGTAAAAAAAAAATTCAATAAGTGTGTATTTATTGGTTTGCGCAAAAGTTATAGCATCTACAAACTAGGGTACATTTTCCGGAATTTACGCAGCTTTTAGTTTATGATCTCATTTCTTGAGGTGCTAAAACGGCAGGGCAGTACAAAACTCCCCAAATGACCCCATTTTGGAAAGTAGACACCCCAAGAAATTTGCTGAGAGGCTTGTTGAGCACATTGAATATTTTTTTTTTGTCATTGATTGAAAAATGACAAAAAAAATAAATTTACACAAATTTGTCACTAAAATGATATATTGCTCAAATATATCACATATGCCATGGGCATATGTGAAATTACACCCCAAAATACATTCTGCTGCTTCTCCTGAGTACGGGGATACCTCATGTGTGAGACTTTTTGGCAGTCTAGACCCCAAACACCAGGCACCGCCTTCAGGCTTTCTAAGGGCGTACATTTTTTATCGGTTCTGGAACTAATCCGATGATCGCGCGGGCACGCCCCCTGATGGCGAGAGCGCGCCCCCCCCGTACAGGCATGGGATTTCGTGCAGTGATGCCCTTGTGCCGCAGTATGTGTATGCGAGCCAGTTGGAAACCGGTTAAAGGGACAATAAATACCATTTTAGGGATGCGCTATGTACAGAGTGCAGAATACAGGGGTTCCCTATTCACAGAGTTCAGAGGTGCAGTATATACAGAGTGCATAGTTCGGGGGTTTGCGGTGTACAAAGTGAAGGGTTGAGGGGTGCACTATATACATAGTGCAGGGTTTAGGAGTGTGCTCTGCACAGTGTGCAGGGTTCTCCTCTCTTTCACAGGCTGTCCACATCTCACTTCCACTCCTCCGCGTCTCTGACCTTTACACCACTCTGTCCCAGCCCCCACCTCTGCACACATCTCATCTCTCTCTCCTATTCCCCCAAAGCTACCTCGCATCTCACCTATCCAGCCCAACTCTAGTACCTCCCGGCAGTGTAGACGGCTTTGTCTCTCTCTTACACGGAGGGAGATCATTGGTCGTCATCTGTGCACCCAGGCCCATATGGGGATCACAGTACAGCTTACCACATGATGCCCCATGCCACACTTCACCTGCATCTCCCTTATTCCCACCATGAGTGCAGAGCAGGCAGGAATCTGTGAGAGCTGCCAAGAGGAAAGTTGTCCTTGTAAATACAGGAGGCTTGTCTGTTTACAATTGACAGTGGTGGGGCGGATCAGAAGGAGAGAGCTGGAGGTAGAGGAACAGGGTTTCGCCATGTTCCAGCTGAAAAAATAGCCCTGGGTACGAAGGCCAAATGAGGTGGACTGGCGGGCCGGATTCGGCCCGCATGCCTTGTGTTTGACACATGTGCTATAGAGTGTGATTTAAGTGACAGCTCTGAGTCTGCTGGGATTGCTGACATCACATTCAAGAGGGCGGCCACCCAGCAGTAGTCTCAGGGCTTTTGGGTGTCCACACAAGGGGGGCTTTATTTGTAATATTATTAGCAAAGGGGTTTATTTAAGTCAAATGGGGTGCAAAAAGAAGCCTTCTGACAGCACCTTGGGTACGCACATGCATTTTTAGAAGATTTGTAAATATATTGAAATGTTTGCATTTTCCAATAAGTTTGCATTTGTTCTCATTACATTTCCCTTGTCATTCATTTACATGCAAATCACATTAGAGAATACAGTTTGTCTCCCTCCATGCAATTTAATATCCTGCGGTACTGCGGTAAATGCACCTGTGATCTGGCACATCACAGGTGCATTTACATACATTTGGATATGTTATTGTTTTTTATAATCTGATCCCATAGATTTCTATTAGAAGCAAGTCAAAAGCTTTGACCACATAGCTGCTGTATAGGTCTGGACACATTTCAAAAAAATCAACACAGCTGCCATGAGGCCTCATTTACATTAAGAGATTTTGAATCATGGGCAGAATTGCTGGGATTCTGTTCGCAATTCCAAAATGCAACAAAACACGCAAATCGTGTTTCGGTGCCCAATATTCTTAATGGCAACCCTAATGCAGTGCAATTCTGATTTGATTGTTGCGTGGTAGAATCGCTCAGCAATCGTGGCACATTTAAAAATCACACTAAGCATGTCACCCAAAAAGGAGCAAGAGCTTCTTTTGGGTGACAAATGCGCACAGGACAGCCCATTGAAGTGAATGTGCTGCCCTATAAGGGACACACAGAAACACTCATGAATCCTGCTTTCAGAATTGCGAACGCTCGTTCACTCAATGCGATATCTAAAAGGGGTCTTAATGATTCACTGGAAAGTGTTATCAAGACCTGATTTATACTTCCTTCCTGCCTCCCTATGCAAATTGTCTAAGGCCAAAGACCTAATCCTTTAAATCCGCAAATTATGTTTTGTTATTACCTGCTGAGTTAAATATTTGAGCTTTTCCTGGAATAATCTGGAAGTTGATTGGCAAGAAACATGCAAGAACATATTTCATCGGTTGATGGCGTTTAAAAGTTTAAAGGACCACTACATCGAAAAATAACTGGTGTTCTGGTAACTGTATGTTGGTAAAGTGGTTGTAAAGTAAAGGCACAAGGTTTTTTACCTTCATGAATTCTATGCATTGAGATAAAAACCCTTCTGTGTGCAGCAGCCCCCCAGACCCCCCAAATACTTACCTGAGCCCCATTTCGATCCAGCATCCACGAGAGCCTAGCCTCTCTGGGGACTCTCACTCCTGATTGGCTTTTGGCAGCAGCGGGAGCCAGTGTCCATTCACACACAGATCCACGGATTGGCCCCGCTCCCTCTTTTCTCATTGGCTCACTGGCTGTGATTGCTGTCTCAGCCAATGAGGAGGGAGCGTCCCCGGAGAGTCGAGGCTCTCGTGCACATTGCTGGATCAGAATGGGGCTCAGGTTTAGTACTAGGGGGGCTCGGGGGACTGCTGCACACAGAAGGTTTTTTACCTTAATTTCAAAGAATGCATTAGTGTAAAAAAAAAACTTTTGCCTTTAGAACCACTTTTAAATAGTATCATGTTCTCTTTGCATTGCTTCCTTTGCATGAAATACCTGGTGTTCCAGCCAGTCCTCCTGCTTCCCTATTTTAAACTGAGCATATAAACACATCCATCATCCATCAATTTGCTTCTTTGCATTTTACTTGGAAGCATAGCCTGCCTGTATTCCATTGGTCAGACTTCTGCTGACCTGCACAACTACTAACTGCGAAAATCGGTGTACTGCTGTTTCTCTGCCTCCTGCTGAAGGAACTAAAGGTAAAAAATGTAAGCTAGCAGAAGAGACATATCTTCTGAAATAAAATAAACTTACCTGCCTGTTAGAAGTCCTTTGCAGAATGTACTCTCCGCAGCTCAGTTTACTTTTTTTGATTTGCAAGTTTGCTGGGATGAATGACTCCAGTGCATGCATGGGAGTGACATCATCCTTCCCCGGCCAATTAGAGTGGCCAAAAAGTGGCAGAAGTTGCACCTGGTGGGAATCGGGACTGTTGGAGCATTGGTAAGTATCTCTGCCTTTAGTTCTGCTTTAACCACTTGCCAACCAGCCTCCGCAGTTTTACTGAATGGCACGGCTGGACCAAACAACGTTATGTAGCATCGCTTCGCCCTGTGGCCACAAGGGCTGCTGCTCACCCCCGGAGCCGATGCGAGTGCCCGGCGGTCGCTATCACCGCCGGGCCACAGCGATCGCTGCTGACACACCGAAAACCGGGATCTGTGTGTGTAAACACGCAGTTTCGGGTTCTCTGAGGGGAGAAGAGACTGATCGTCTGTTCATACAGAGTATGAACAGCAACCAGTCATCTCCCCTAAATAGTCCCCTCCCCCCTTCAGTTAGAACACAGAGAGGGAACACAATTAACCCCTTGATCGCTCCCTAGTGGTTAACCCCTCCCCTGCCAGTGACATTTTTACAGTAATCAATGCATTTTTAGAGCAGTGATCGCTGTATAAATGCCATTGGTCCCAAAAATGTGTCAAAAGTGTCCGAAGTGTCCGCCATTACAAAAAAAAAAACATAATAATAAAAATGCCATAAAACTATCCCCTATTTTGTAGACGTTATAACTTTTGTGCAAACCAAACAATATACACTTATTGCGATTTTTTTTTACCAAAAATATGTAGAAGAATACATATCGACCTAAACTGAGGAAAAATATATTTTTTATATATTTTTGGGGGATATTTATTATAGCAAAAAGTAAAAAATATTGCTTTTTTTTTCAAAATTGTTGCTCTTTTTTTGTATATAGCGCAAAAAATAAAAAACGCAGAGATGATCAAATACCACCAAAAGAAAGTTCTATTTGTGGGAAAAAAAGGACATTTTAGTACCTCAGCTTCCGTGACAGACGTCTTGAGCGGCACTTTTGTTGCAAGCTCACCACTTCATATTTACAGAACATACCCACAACTTTGAAGATGTTTTTTTTTTTTTCTTGTGAGGCAAACAACAAATAGGACAAAATAAAAGAAAAAGTCAATGTATATAAATATTCACCCCCCTAAAGTCAATACTTTGTAGAGCCACCTTTTGCAGCTATCACAGCTCCAAGTCACTTTGGATAAGTCTCTATGAGCTTGCCACATCTTACTACTGGGATTTTTGCCCATTCCTCCGTGAAAAACTGCTCCAGCTCCTTCAAGTTGGATGGTTTGCGCTTGTGAACAGCAATCTTTAAGCCTGACCACAGATTTTCTATTGGATTGAGGTCTGGGCTTTGACTAGGCCATTCCAACACATTTACATGTTTCCCCTTAAACCACTCAAGTGTTGCTTTAGCAGTGTGTTTGGGGTCATTGTCCTGCTGTGAACCTCTATCCTAGCCTCAAATCACACACAGAGTGGTACAGGTTTTGCTCAACAATATCCCTGTATTTAGCATCATCCATCTTTCCCTCAACTCTGACCAGTTTCCCAGTCCCGACTGCTGAAAAACATCTCCACAGCATGATGCTGCCACCACCATATTTCGATGTGGGGATGGTGTTCTTTGGGTGATGTGATGTGTTGGGTTTGCACCAGACATAGCGTTTTCTTTGATGGCTAAAAAGTTCAATTTTAGTCTCATCAGACCAGAGCACCTTCCTCCATACATTTTGGGAGTCTCCCACATGCCTTTTCACAAGCTCAAAACGTGCCATTTTGTTTTTTTGCTGAAAGTAATGGCTTTCTTCCGGCCACTCTGCCATAAAGACCAACTCTATGGAGGGGTACGGCTTATTGTCGTCCTATGTACAGATACTCCAGTCTCTGCTGTGGAACTCTGCAGCTCCTCCAGGGTTACCTTAGATCTCTGTGCTGCCTCTCTGATTAATGCCCTCCTTGCCCGGTCCGTGAGTTTTGGTGTGCGGCCGTCTCTTGGCAGGTTTGCTGTTGTGCCATGTTCTATCCATTTGGTTATGATAGATTTGTTGGTGCTCCTAGGGATCATCAAAGATTTGGATATTTTTTTATAACCTAACCCTGACTTGTACTTCTCAACAACATTGTCCTTTACTTGTTTAGAGAGTTCCTTGGTCTACATGGCAGTGTTTGGTTAGTGGTGCCTCTTGTTTAGGTGTTGCAGCCTCTGGGGCCTTTCAAAAAGGTGTGTATATGTAATGACAGATCATGTGGCACTTAGATTGCACACAGGTGGACATCATTTCACTAATTATGTGACTTCTGAAGGTAATTGGTTGGACCAGAGCTTTTTATGGGCTTTATAACAAGGGGGGTGAATACATAAGCACATGCCAATTATCAGTTTTTTATTTCAGAAAAATAGTTTTATGTATATATTTTTCTAATTTTACTTCACCAACTTAGACTATTGTGTTCTGATCCATCACATATAATTCAGATTAAAAAAACATTACTGTATAACTAAAGGCTGTAATGTAACAAAATAGGTAAAAAGCCAAGGGGGGTGAATACTTTTGCAAGGCACTGTATCTTATATATATTTAATGCATTTGCCCCTGAAGAGTGGAATAAAACCACGAAACACGTAGGGATTATTGGATGCATCTCATCTTCATTGGATGGTTTAGACCAGTTTTATATACAGATTTTATGTTTATGCTGTTTCTAAAGTGGTCTGTGTCAGCTAGGATGGCTGTTATATATTTACCCTACAATCATCTGGTAGCTTAGCTACAATGAAGTTATAATATTTGTGTAACTATTAGACTGTATCTGTCTATTTCTAGATGCTCTGGTTGACTCCTCCTGAAGAAACGACACGTAGTGAAATTTGTTGAGGAATCGTCTCTACCTGCATCAATTTGTTCCCATCTACCAGATGGGTTTTAGAGTACATAATTGTTAACCCAATGTCATTACATACAACAATTCTCCAATATGTCTTGTTGTGATTGTATTTTATGTATTTTCTTTAATAAATGTATTTTTTAATATAATATAATCTGTCTCAAATTACTGGGTACTTAGATAGTCCCTTCATCATCACAGGCGTTATAGGGCATTTTTGTTTGGAGTAGCCCATGTTAACTCATCCCTTTCTCTATTAAACTAATTAGGATGATGGTACCCACCCCTACCCAATATTCATATACAAAGTGAGGCATTACATACTCTAACCCTACAATGTATTATCTTGATGCAACGGTCATATGTTTATTATACAATGTATCATTTATTGTTGTTGCCAGTTTTCTACATACCATGATTGTTACATGTTGTCATTATGGACACAGACCTATAAATACATTTTCTTACATGTTATGCAAATATTATTTAGCAATAAACATTGTGTTTTATATTGACTGCGTTTCTTGTTGCCGCACATACCTCATATAAAGTCCCACCCCTAGGTCTCTTTTGTTTCTAATAACTGTTGAGGCTCTTATTCTTAGGCTCCATTCACACTTCGCGATTTGGTATAGCCGGCAGAATTGCTGCATTTCTGGCAGCAATCCTAAATCGCATGGCAATCGCAGCACAACACGCGTTTGGGTGCCATTATCCTTTAATGGCATCCAAAACATGATGCGATTCTGACGCAATTGTCGATTGAAGCAGGAGCTTCTTTTCAGGCGACAAACCCATGTAGGATAGGCTGGCCCTATGCAACACACAAGATTGCAAATCGCTAAATAAAAAATGGCGAGCGGGAACGCAAAATGTGAACGAGGCCTCAAACATCCTATAACAGACGAAGCTGTCCAGAATGGTCAGAGTACAAAAACCCCTACCCTCACACACACTTACAGAATTGCAGGATTCTCCCCACCGGTTCCTGTCATCTGTGAACTTCTTTTTTCATAACGTGGACTATGCCTTTAAAAGTGCAGTTGAAAACTACCTCTATAGCTTAAGCTTAAACATATGTATTTATTTATGCATGCATTTATATTATTTAGAGGAAATGGACTGGCTTGGGCGTATTTGTTGAATTTAACCAGAAGGGGAATTCAGGATAAGTATTTTTGTTATGCAAAAATGTGTTTTAATATAATGTGCTACAAAATGAAAACCTTATCTCTGTTTAAATAAACAGTTAAGTCAAATTTGATCTAGAGACAGAGCAAGTTGTTGCAGTCATTAAAGTGCAAAGTACTTCCTGTCACGGGAAAACTTATGGACTCAGATAGATCAACACTAGTAATTGGTAATAAAGTTATTATAAAACATCTGTTTGGAGCCTAGAGGCGGTGCAAGCTACAGGTTTGCTTCTTAAATCAGACAGTTGTACTGAAATGTAACAGTAGATCTTCAGTATGTAAATTCACTTAAAGCAACCCTGTCACTATGTGAAAAAAAATAAAAAGAGCCACCCTGTAAAAGAAGCATAATGCCGCGTACACACGAGCGGACTTTGTGGCATACTTTGCCCGGTGGACTTTTTGATGGACTTTACGACGGACTTTCTGAATGAACGGACTTGCCTACACACAATCAACCAAAGTCCAACGAATTCATACGTGATGACATACAACCGGACTAAAACAAGGAAGTTCATAGCCAGTAGCCAATAGCTGCCCTAGCGTGGCTTTTTGTCCGTCTAACTAGCATACAGATGAGCGGACTTTTCGACCGGACTCGAGTCCGTTGGATAGATTTGAAACATGTTTCAAATCTAAGTCCGGCAAACTTTTGAGAAAAAAAAGTCCGCTGAAGCCCACACACGATCGAATTGTCCAACAAACTCCGGTACGCCGGAAAAGTTTGCCGGAAAGTCCGCTTGTGTGTACGCGGCATTATACTTACCTTTTTGGTGGGTGGAACCTCCACAGTCTTGAAGTGAACCTGGAGTCACATTCCAGTAGGACAATGATCCAAAACATATAGCCACACAGGGCTACACTGATACACCAGATCGGTTTAACCGAAATGGTTTTACCAAGAGCTATTTCGAAGATAGCCAAGACCTCGATCCAACTGAAGACTCTGTGACGACCTAGAAATTGATGTTGATGAGCAGTCTCCATCCAACCCAACAGAGCTAGAGCAAACAATGGTCAAAACTAGTTGAAGTGATAATGCAACTTACAGATCTCACCAAGTGCAAAACTGGTAAAAGCATATGTGGCAAGGTCCCGGACCTCTAGTGGCCTAATGGTGACCTCCATAGTCAGGGAGAGCTGAAATCCTTCTTGGTAGAGTGGGTTACAAGGCATGGTGGGTGTAATACAAGTTGAAACGTTGGGCGCCAGACACTTTATGAATGCAAAGAGATTTATTGTCTCTTGAACAAGAACTGTGGGAGAGAGGGTTAGGGTCAGGACGCCCTTAAGTAGATGCAATGATAATTGGCAGACTCCGAGACTTCTATAGGTAGACAGCTATACAGGGGAAGGCCTCCAGCCAGATACCACGTTTCTATAGGTAGGACCGCTGTCTCCTATGGCAACAAATCTTGTAACAGTCATTAACGGTATATGTACTTAACTATTGGTAACACAGTTCTCCTCGCACTCTACAGTCTCTCTGTAGGTCTTCACTCACTGAGCTCCCAGTCTCTTATTAGACTCTCAGACCCAATCGCCACTGGATCCCTTGAGCTCTTCCACTTCCATTACTCAGTATCTTCCTCAAGCATCCCCCCCGCTTCCCTGCTAGGTCCCTGGCTTGGCACCCACTGATGCTCCTCAAGCGTCACCTTTGCTCTCCTGCTGGGTCCCTGACTTGGCGCTTGCTGAATTTTTCCCACTTCTTCATCGTCCCTGGCTGGTGAGAAGACTGCTCTGGTACCGGCTCCAGCTCACTCACAGTGGTCTCTGGTAACAAGGTGGCTGGTCCCTTCTACCTCCGACCACAACAGGTTCCCCGTCTGGCGGAACTGCTACTCTCGGTTGGACTTCAATCCTGCAGTCCAAACCCTGCTTCTCCTGCTTCTGGATAGGCCTCAGACAGCCTAGCAGCCAGATGTCCCTGGGATAGACCTGAGGATTCCGGCCTAGCAGCCCAGGGCAACATAACTCACGTCCACCCAGATAGCCATCCAGGTGGCACAGAACCCCGATCACCTGACTTCACCTAAATAAATAGGCTCTCCCAGCAGGCCAAGAGGCTTAAAGAAACTCATGCCCATTGGCTGAGACACCCCTGCCATTCATAATCTGACCTTGCTAAGTCCTTGTCTATCTAATGTCACCAGCATAACGCCACCTAGCGAAAGAAGAGAGAAGGTCCAGAACTAGAGAGAAATCAGTGAATCTACGAACAATTAACCAGGACAACTACTGCCTGGCAAACTAAATTTACTAGCAACCCTGCCTAAACACCAGGGTGCTACACATACCCTGAAAGACTTGCAAGTAACTGCAGCAAAAGACAGTTCTACCATGTATTATAACTAAACATTCTACAGTTAGTTACATGTTTGGGCAGAAGTTGGGCATCATGGCCAGGGTCATGTTGTGGACACATTTATATAAATATTAATATGTAATTATTGATTTGAGAACTTTAGATGTAGCCTTTATAACTCTGCCTTTGAAGCCCATCTCCAGCAAAAAAAAAAAGACGTGCAGAATGGAAAAATGTATTTAGTTTCAGATAGATTAGTTACTAATTTTGTTTCGTTGATTTGTTTCAGAATTTGTTTTGTTTTGTTTAGTTTAAATTAATTTTGTTTATTCATTTTCTAACGAATTCCAAATTTTCAGAACAGTTCGAATTCGGATCAGTCGCAAAAATGATCGACCGATTCAAATTCTGTGTGAAGAATAGCTGGTTGTTAAGGCTGGGAAGCAGGCCGCCACATCCTTAACAATCAATGACTTATCAGCTGTCAACAGGCTTACCCGCTAACAGATGAATGTAAACAAAGAATACCGGCAATGAAAAATACAGAAAAAACTGTTTGTTCCTCCCCTCCAGTACATGCCAGGCTCTTCGGGTCTGGTATACATTTTAAGGGGAACCTCACCCCAAAATTAAAAAAAAAAAAAACAGCATGCCCCCCCCCCCAAATCCATAGCAGACCCTTATCCGAGCATGCAGCTCAGCAGGCAGGAAGGGGGGGGGCAAGCGATTCCCTCCCGAACCATACCAGTCCACATGCTCTCAACAGGGGGGGTGTGCTTTGGGGCAGGGGGGTCTGCGGGCCTCTTCCCCACAACCCTGGCTGGTGGTTGTGGGGGTCTGCCGGTGGAGGGCTTATCCAGCTCGTTACCTGTATAGAAGGCACCTGGAAGCTAGAAATCTTTCTGACTGATAAGGGATCAAATACTTTTTTCACTCATTAAAATGCAAATCAATTTGTTACTTTTTTAAATGCATATTTCTGGATATTTTTGTTATTCTGTCTCTCACTGTTAAAATAAACCTACCATTAAAGATTTAGACTGATTATTTCTTTGTCAGTGGGCAAAGTACAAAATCAGCAGGTGATCAATTTTTCCCTCACTGTACATAGATTTGCAAAACAATGGGATAAAGGAATATTCCTGAACTTTGTTTTATCTCATGGTTACTGTGAAATTGTGTGAATGCATCAATGCATTGCATGTTACCTCAGCTTGCAGAGCTTGGATTTATTGAACGAGTTTACAAAAAAATGTAAATATTGCAGAATATACAGCCTCATGCTACATAACTAAGCTCCATTTCATGCTGAATAAACTAAATTATAATAAATCTTAAATAGAAAACTATCTTTAGATAGATTTTTACTCCAAAAGCATTTTATTAAAATAAATTTGATAAAAAAAAAAAAATACGAATTCAATAAAAAAAAATCTGATTTAAATAAAAAAAATAAGATTTTTTTTTAATCATCGATATTTATCCACCCTGGACCCAGCATACCCCAGTCAATGATGTCACAAGGGGGCGGGGTCAGCTGATGGGAGAGCCCCTCCGCCCCAAAGCACCCCCCCCCCATGTTGAGGGTATGTGGCCTGGTATGGCTCAGGAGGGGGGCTCACCCCCCCTTTTCTGGCCTGCCGAGCTACATGCTCAGATAAGAGTCTGGTATGGATTTTGGGGGGACCTCTGTGGGGAAGGCGGCTGACAGCTGATGAGCCATTGGTTGTTAAAGATCTGGCGGCCGGCTTCCAAGCCGGCTTCTTCACAACCAGCTATTCTTCACAACCAGCTATTCTTCACACAGAATTAAAATTAAAGTCTATCATTTTGCGACCAATCCAAATTCGAATTGTTAAGAACATTTGGAATTAGAAGACGAATATACAAAACTAAATAGAAAACTAATTTTGATTAAATTCGTTAGTATTAATTTGGAGATTCTGATGCATCCGAATCTCCGAATGACCAAAAATGTATTCAAATTTCTATTCGGGCAAAACGAATTGCACATGTCTAGTTCCTTTTCTGCACCCCGTTTTGGTGTGAATTGACCCCCAAAGAGGTACAAGGAAGGACTCAGAAAAGAGGACTATGCAGCCATGCTGTGCTGTTTAGTAGTGTTGCAAGGTAACTATGCATTACGGCACCACTTACACAGAGAAAGTCTATGGATAGATCTCTGTCAATAGAATTTCACATCAAAGTAATGTATTCTCCAATTACTTGTAGAGTTGTGGATAAACCAAAGTACCCCAAAATTAGTACTCACATAACATAACTTCCCAATAATTGCGGTATTTCTAAATATACAAATAACCCAACAAAGTCCTTTTATCTATTCATAGCATAAGATCTTATTAGATCTTCCTCATTGTGCCACCATAGGACTGCTCGGATCTACCTTTATGTGTCCCAAGTCTATCAGGAATGGATAGAATCTGCAGCTTTAGATACCATTAGGTTTCTGTACCTTGATTTATGGACGTTCCAACACTACATATGCACAACATCTAAAGAACTAGACGTCCCTTCTACCAATGCCAGCATTCCTTCTGGAGAAATAAATCATAAATGCTTTCAGGCAAGACCTGTAGACAACATGTACCTGGGTACGTGTCTTAAGTGTTTCAATATGATGCAATCCTAAGACATTTTATTTGTTACAGCTAATTATTGTAGAAAAATACTTCTAATGCTTAAAGGGTAACTCCACTTTTGTGGGGGAAAAAATAGCAAATAAAGAAAAAATAATAGAGTCTATACAATTGCAACACAAGTCATATTGTAATTGAATGTTATTAAAAATGACCTTTCCTTTTCAATCTGCAGCCACTGCAATTTTCTAAAAGTGCAATGCAATATGGCTACCTGGAGTTGTTCTGTACACAGAGTGTATACAGAACACCCCCCAGCTTTATCTATAAAAAAAAACAGACCCTTGCTGCATTTTTTTTACAAGGAAAAAAAAGCTATGACACATGTAATACATTTTTTAGGTGAAAACAACAATTATACAACTTTTTTTATATTTTAGCCATATTTTTTCACATACCTAAAATAAATCGGAGACCCTATCTATTAAAATAAACCTAAAGTTAAAAAATTAGGTACCGTATATACTGGAGTATAAGCCGAGTTTCCTGACAGGCTCCATGGCAGCATACGTGTGGGTTGACCCCGCCTCCATAACTACCCAATAGGACCCCTCCCTATAAATTTCAGCTGTGGGCTCTCAGCCGTGTTCCTTTTTTGTCCTCCTCCGTAGGACCTTATGTTTGGTTCTCCTACCTGAAGACGATGTCCTGCGATCGTATCGGCCGACTGATGTGATGTCTCATCCCTCCAATAAGCCTTGACGGTTAGCAGGGTATGGAGTGTATTGCAGAGTAAGCGCTGAAGAGCTGGAGTCATTCTTGAATGAAAAGCGTGCACAGGCCGATTGCCTAGCAGTATGCAGGTGGCCATTATCTGCCAAAAGCCCGGTGTGTGTATGGATGTTCCGGCCGAGTCGATCGTAAGTGGTGGTGAGCATATATCGCCTTCATGGCAGCAGTGTATATATTTGTTGTTGTTGTTTTTTCCCTCTGTGTGCCCTTTTGTCAAATTGCCTATGCAGCGGCTGGTTCCCGGTGCGTTCCAGCCGCCGCTCCCTCTACTTCCGGGTTCTGTCTGCATTCTGCGCAGGCGCAGTCCCGGAACGAAAGCGAGGCCTGGTTTCGGGCATGCGCACGACGACCGTGGGCCTGGCGCGGCCGTGACGTCACGCGGCGCCAATTTTAAAAGCCTGGGGAAGCTTGCAGAGCTCGGGAATGATCGTGGGCATAGCGGCGACTTCCCTGAGCACCTGCAGAGGCTTCCCCAGGTAAGTGCAGTACAGATGGGTCTGTGCTTGCTGTTTTGCTTTCTGGTGTATCTGATTTACTCTGTGTTCACCTGCAGTGATTCCCAGCATCAGCCATGGACTCTTCACTGCCTCCTGGTGGCCAGTCCTCTCGCAGCAGGTAGGATTTGAAAGTATATTTCTTTACTTACCTGCTGGGGGAAAGAGAGCGGAGTGTAGGGCATCATTCTGACTTTGTGCCTTTCTCTTTCTCTATTCCTGTCTTCCTTCTTTCCTTAGCCCTTCTAGGTCTGATCAAAGACAAAGTAGCTCCCGCAGAAGGAGCGGGTCATCTAAATCACACCACCGGCATTCCTCCTCTGGCTCTAGACACCATGGTTCATCCTCTAAGTCTAAAGACCACAGTAGAGGCTCTCCTCACCCCCCCTCATCTCATAGGGGACCGGAGAAAATATGTTGGGGATGCAGGGTCCCAGTTCCTGCCAGCAAGTCTCTCTGTGACCGCTGTTTTTCTAAAGCAGCTAATGAGAGGGAAGGTGCAGACCAACACCTGGAAACTCTAATCAAGCGAGTCGTGAAAGAATCGCTGCAAGAGAGAGACGCTGCAAAGCCTCGTGATTCTCCTCAAGATCCACTGATTCCCCTGTCAGAAGAGGGTCCAGTCCCTGAGACGTGGGAGTCTTCTCAACCTAGTCACCAGTCAGCCCCCCCTTCAGATAGTGGGTCAGAAGCAGATGATCCTGGGATGGGCTTTGAATATGCCCTGGTTCCTTCTCTGGTGAAAGCTGCTAAAAACGCTCTGGTTTGGGAAGAACCAGTTATTTCTCCTGCTAAACAGAGAAAGTTTTTCAAACAACTCAGCAAGGAGCGTCATTATTTTCCTTTCCTCACGGAAGTAGGAGCTATAATTTTTGAAGAATGGGGCAAGATGGATAAAAAAAGCTCTATGCAATCTAAAGTCGCAAAACTATACCCTTTCAAGGAAGAAGAGGTTAAACACCTTGAGTCAGCTCCCTTGGTAGATGCTGCATTAATGAGGCTTGTGAGATATGTGACTCTGCCTCTTGAAGATACAGTCTCATTTAAAGATCTGCTGGAGAGACGGATTGATGCCGACCTAAAAAGGATTTACCTGACAGCAGGCACAGTGTGCATGGTCAGACAATGTGAATGATTCTCTTAGAGGTATCTCTGAAGAAGCGGCTAAGAGCTCCCCTATTCAGGAAATCAGGCTTGCCTCTGCCTTTCTGGGGGAGGTCTCTATTGACATTGTTCGCCTAGTGGCTCGGGTGATGTTGTCATCGGTCACCGCCCGTCGGGCCTTGTGGCTGCGACCTTGGTTGGCGGATCCAGCCTCTAAGCAGGCTTGGTGCCGTAGTCCATTTGAGGGTTCATCCCTCTTCGGCAACAAGCTTGATGGCGCCATTACCCGGGCTACGGGTGGTAAATCGGGGTTCCTCCCTCAAGACAGGCGCTTACAGAACCAAAAACGCACCTTTTCAAGATCGCAGAACACCGACCGTGCAAGGGAAGCACGTAGCTATAGGCCTGGTCGGGAATTTTCTAGATCCTGGAAATCCAGGCAGTCCTCTTTTAAAAAGCCCACAAAAGGGGCTTCTACCAGTAACCAGGACTCCACTAAGTCCTTTTGAAATTGGGCCCGCTCAAACATGTCAGGTGGGGGCTCGTCTGCTCCACTTCCGGCATGTTTGGGCGGCCTCAATTCGGGATTTCTGGACTGTCAAGACAGTGTCCTCAGGCCACACCTGGGTTTTCAACAGCACTCCCAGACTAAGATTTATACCAACAAATCTTCCAAGTTCAGAGGAGAAGAAACAAGTTCTTTTAGCTTACAAAAGCTCTTTATTAGCTCAAAACGCAGCCATTCCTGTTCCAGATGGCGAATGAGGAGAAGGCATGTATTCCCCTCTGTTTCTGGTACAGAAGAAGAACGGCACATGGAGGCCTGTTATAGACCTGACTCATCTCAACCGGTTTATCCGAAAGGAAAAATTCAAGATGGAGTCACTATTAACGATTCAACAATCAGTTCATCTAGGAGATTGGCTGGTGTCAATAGACTTGAAAGACGCCTACTTTCATGTCCCAGTGGCGGCAGACTTCCAAAAGTTCCTTCGCTTTGCTATAGGCGATCAACACTTACAGTTTACCTGCCTTCCATTTGGTCTCACAACATCACCTCGGGTGTTTTCCAAGGTTCTGCTGGCTGTTGTTGCTCTGCTCCGAGTCAAAGGAGTTCGCCTTCACCACTATCTAGACGACCTCCTCCTTCTAGCCCAGGACAAGGGTCAGCTTCTAGAGCACAGGAGTCTAGTAATTGCCACTCTCCAAGAGTTTGGGTGGCTCCTGAATTTGGAGAAAAGTCACCTGATTCCATCTCAATCTCTCATATTTCTAGGTGCCCATTTCAACACACTAGAAGGCACCATCTCGCTACCCGAGGAGAAGATTGTGGTGATCCGGGACAGGATCCGTTCAACCCTTGCTTATTCTCACCTATCCGCTCTTCAATGTCTGAAGGTGATTGGCACAATGGCAGCCACCATTCCCATGGTGAAGTGGGCTCAATGGCACACTCGCCCATTCCAGAAAGGGTTTCTCCAACAGTGGGATTCTCCCAGCAAGAATCAGCGCATCCTCCTCACTCCATCCATGAGAGAGTCTCTCCTTTGGTGGCTCCAAGGGAAAAATCTCCGCAATTGCCATTTCGATTCTTCCCATCACATGGGTCACAGTGACCTCAGATGCCAGCAATCAGGGCTGGGGTGCTCATTGCCTGTCAGAAGTGGCTCAGGGCAGATGGATCTTGCCATCTCAGAAGACTGTATCCAACATTCTGGAACTTCGAGCGGCCTTTCAGGCGCTCAGATCCTTCTACCATCTGATAAAGAACTCCTCAGTGATGCTCCGGTTGGACAATACAACCGCGGTGGCCTATATAAGGAAACAAGGTGGGACTCGCAGCTGGTCCCTCCTAAGGGAAGTGGAGCCAATCATGAACTGGGCTCAGAAGAATCTGTCCAACATTTCGGCAGTCTACATTCCGGGGGTCCAGAATGTTCAGGTGGACTTTCTGTCCCGTGTTCAAATGGACAACAACGAGTGGTCCCTGCACAAAGAGGTGTTCAAGTGGCTCCTGACACTGGGAGTGTCTCCAGAAGTGGATCTGTTTGCATCCCCATGCAACTACAAACTCACCAAGTATTACTCGAGGTTCCGGGATCCTCAAGCATATGGGATAGATGCCCTCACGGATCGGTGGAGGTTCAACAAGGCGTATGCCTTCCCTCCGGTACCTGTGATACTCCAGTTTCTCCGCAGGCTCAGAACAGAGGAAGTGGAAGTCATGGCAGTGATACCGTTTTGGCCCAACAGGCCATGGTTTCCCCTCTTAACTCTCCTCAGTTATCGGGAGTCAATCCCTCTGCCTCTCAGAGCGGATCTTCTGTCCCAAGGTTCTATCCTGCATCCATGCCCTGCTCATCTACATCTCAGGGTTTGGTTTTTGAGAGGGGAAGGCTTGAAGCCTTAGGTTGTCCAGAAGAAGCCATCCCGACGCTTCTGAATGCCAGACGGAAGAGCACTAATAGAGTGTATGAACGTATCTGGTCCAAGTTCACAGAGCACATGGCCTCTAGACCTAATCCTTGTGGTTCTCCAAAAGTCCAGGATATCCTCAGCTTTCTGCAAACAGGGTTGGATTTGCCTCTAGCAGTAAGTTCCCTTCGTGTGCAAATATCAGCCATCTCGGCATTCACAGGAATTTCATGGGCTAACCACGCCCTGGTTCGCCAATTCTTCAAGGGTGCTATCAGGCTAAGACCTCAAAGGAAACCGAGATTCCCTAAATGGGATCTTCCCCTTGTTCTAGATTTCCTTTCCACGCTTGGAACAGATCCTGAAAATCCTCTATCAGTTAAAGACCTCACACTCAAGACCGTCTTCCTGGTGGCAGTAACTTCAGCCAAGAGAGTGTCTGAAATCAGGAACTTAGGTTCCAAAGAGCCTTTCCTGACCTTTTTCCCGGATAGAGCAGTATTAATTCCCATGTTGGGCTCAAACCCTAAAGTGACTTCTATTTTTCACGAAAATCAGGAAATTGTATTGCCTACATTTAACACAACAGAAGGCCAAGAAGTTCATCCCCTTGATGTGGGACATACTTTGAGTCAATTCCTGGAAGCTACGGAATCATTTAGACAGACGGATTTCCTTTTCATTCTTCTACAAGGAAAAAATAGAGGAAAACGGGCCTCAATCAGATCCATCTCTGCTTGGATAGTACAGACCATTCAAAGGGCTTATAAAGCGAAGGGCTTGGCTCCTCCAGAGGCAGTGACTGCACACTCAACTCGGAGTATTTCAACCTCGTGGGCGGCTTCTCTTCATGTCGCACCCGAAGTTATATGTAGAGCGGCTTCCTGGTCATCTATCAATACGTTTGTTTCCCACTATTGTGTGGAACCTGCCGCTTTGTCATCCATTGATTTTGGTTTGAAAGTGCTGTCAGTGGACAGTGTTAAATAAATTTATTTTCTCGCTCAGCATTGTGCCCACCCGGGTGTGTTTGGCGAGTTATTTCCCACACGTATGCTGCCATGGAGCCTGTCAGGAAAACGGAAAATTTATATCAAATACTTACCGTAATTTTCCTTTCCTGATAGGCTCCATGGCAGCAGGAGTCCCTCCCAATGCTTGGAGTAGGCTAGTTACGAAACACGGCTGAGAGCCCACAGCTGAAATTTATAGGGAGGGGTCCTATTGGGTAGTTATGGAGGTGGGGTCAACCCACACGTATGCTGCCATGGAGCCTATCAGGAAAGGAAAATTACGGTAAGTATTTGATATAAATTTTCCGTTTTTTCAGCACATTTTTTTGAGCTGAAAATGCCCCCCTCGGCTTATACTCGAGTCAAGCACTTTTCTGCAGAAGAGAATGACATTTTCCGAACTGACTTTGGGGCCCCGTATCTCGTATTCACTTGGTGCTAGGAACCCCAAATTTGGTGGGGTTCCTAGCACCAAGTGGCCCCGAGATACGGGGCCCCAAAGTCAGTTCGGAAAATGTCATTCTCTGCTGCAGAAAAGTGCTTGATATTTTCCGAACCGACTTTGGGGCCCCGTAACTCGGGGCCACTTGGTGCTAGGAACCCCAGCTTTGGATATGGTGTGGGGCTAGTTCCACAAGTTTGGGGGACCTATGGCTGCAAATGGGCACAGTGAGGCATGCTAATAGGCACAGTGAGGCATGCTGTCACCCACTCCTCTGCCCTGTGTTCACCCAGTCCTCTGCCCTGTTGTCACCCACTCCTCTGCCCTGCGTTCACCCAGTCCTCTGCCCTGCTGTCACCCACTCCTCTGCCCTGCGTTCACCCAGTCCTCTGCCCTGCTGTCACCCAGTCCTCTGCTGTCACCCAGTCCTCTGCCCTGCGTTCACCCAGTCCTCTGCTGTGCATTTACCCTGTCCTCTGCCCTGCGTTCACCCAGTCCACTGCCTGCTGTCACCCAGTATTCTGCCTTGCTGTCACCCAGTCCTCTGCCCTGCATTCACCCAGTCCTCTGCCCTGCTGTCACCCAGTATTCTGCCCTGCTGTCACCCAGTATTCTGCCCTGCTGTCACCCAGTATTCTGCCCTGCTGTCACCCAGTCCTCTGCCCTGCTGTCACCCAGCCCTCTGCTGTCACCCAGCCCTCTGCTGTCACCCAGTCCTCTGCCCTGCTGTCACCCAGCCCTCTGCTGTCGCCCAGTCCCCTGCTGTCACCCACCCCTCTGCTGTCACCCAGTCATCTGCCCTGCGTAACTGCGTTCACCCAGTCCTCTGCCTGCTGTTACCCAGTCCTCTGCCCTGCGTTCACCCAGTCTTCTGCCTGCTGTCACCCAGTCCTCTGCCCTGTGTTCACCCAGTCCACTGCCTGCTGTCACCCAGTCCTCTGCCCTGCATTCACCCAGTCCACTGCCTGCTGTCAACCAGTCCTCTGCCCTGCTGTCACCCAGTCCTCTGCCCTGCTGTCACCCAGCCCTCTGCCCTGCTGTCGCCCAGCCCTTTGCTGTCATCCAGTCCCCTGCTGTCGCCCAGTCCCCTGCTGTCACCCATCCTTCTGCTGTTGCCCAGTCCCCTGCTGTCGCCCAGTTGTTTAAATGTTGGCAACTATGCTCGCTGTGTACGGCAGTTCAATGAGGGGGCAACAAGCATCACGGGGAGGTATAGACAGGGCTGGTGCTTTGCACCCTTTCTATACTGTATAGAGGTATAGAAATTATATTTTAGTGGTACAGAAGTTTCTTTTTTTGGGGGGGCGCAAGTAGCTGGTCTCGCCTAGGGCGCAAAATAGTCCAGCACCGGCCCTGGTTGGGCAGGAAATGGTTAATGAAAAATGTCATTCGGGCAATCCCTGCACTGTTTCTGATAGCTTTACATATGCACCTAGGAATGATAAACACGTCAGTTCTGGTGTTTTCATGTGGTCTATTCTTTATAGATCACATAAATTCTTTCTCAGTATAAGCCAAACTGTCAGTCAGTGACTTTACCCCTTAGCAAAAATTCATCGTTTCAGGCTAAGGCGTCATTAGTCTGCAGTGCAACAACTTTAAAAATTCAGAATAGTGATGGTATTCATACATTATGCAAAAGGTTGAGTTATTATATAGGTAAATGTTTTATTGTATTGAATTTTTTCTACCAAATGTTAAAAACAGTGGTGAAAAAATCCTTTAAGATTCACTCTGCCAGTAATCCGATTTTACATTTTTATCTATGTCACCATACAGTTTGTTAGTTTCAAATTGATGGAATGTGAACTAGAAAAGGGGGTTGGGCCCTTTACCACTTCAATTTTGCATCCTACACTTAGGGCTTATTGAGAGGCAGTAACACCCCACAGTTAAACCATGTATTTACTCCCTCCCAGTATAGTCGTGACGTAACGTGTAGGGCGGAGCCGAGTGACATCATTACATGTCATCCCTGGAAGGTGAGGGACCACCATTTTCCCTGAGCCTGATCTACTTACTGTGTGATGAGCTGTTTTAACCTTTAATTTATGTGAGTACATTATTAATAAATGTTTACTTTTAATTTGAATACTAAACTATGCCTTATCTTAATTTGAGCATTTGTGCATATAGCAAACCCCTTAAAGGGGCAGACACCTAGTTTGACAAAGATACCATTGGAGAAGAGAGGACAAGACCTAGATAATTTGAGACCACTGGAAGTGTCCCTAAGCGCTTAAGACCTATATGATGTGGGTCAAAGTGTAGAGGTGAGGGCACTGTTTCCACGGATTGTGGTGGAGCACGTTGGAGTTTGGTCACTTAGAGGATCTGAACTTTCGAACACAAGTGCATTGATTTGGAGTGACACATTCACCTTCTTCATATCTGGTAAAGTCACGTTTTGGATCGTGTCCTTTATTTCACAACTGATGAAAACACTGCTTATTTGTTTGAGATTATATCTACACTGGGTTAGGTTTACGATTTCTTGATATATGGGAATTTATATAATCGCAAAACACTATTTTTTTATTTATTGATTGATTCATTGTGCATATGTGGGAACACATATTGGTGTCAGCAGCGATTGAGCTAAATCAGGATTTTGTTAGTTTATTATTTTTCACTATTTTTATAGTAGAAGTTCATAGGTTGGCTGCACAGGAGGATAAATTGGTTATTTGATTTTCATCTGTTAATAATTGGTAGCCGGTGGGACTGACTCATGAATCATGGGATCACTATGACATTCATTCACAGTGTTTGATCCTTCAAACACTGTGAAACACTGTCCAATTACAGCGCCTGTCATTTCAGCCAATCAGGTGACAGGTAACACAGACCCGGCAACCTGATTGGCTGAGAGGTGGTTCAATGTTAGCAAAGCAAATTCCTTTGCTTTGCTAACATACAACTGAGTGAGAAGCGAACGCACAGCGTTGCGCCCGCTTCTCACATTTTTGGGCACCTATTAGAGCCTATGGCGCTTCCAACAAACACCCCCGCTGTAATTCAGATGCCCGATGCCCAAAAATGGGCCGGGCACCTGAATAGGGGGTGTCAGCAGCGACCATAGATAGATTCATGCAATGCATCTATGGTGATTAGAGCGGTGCAGGAGAGGGGGGGCGGCGCTCCTGTGCCCTTTATGGACGCACCGCCACTGGTTAGGGACATTAGACTGTAAGCTCCTTGAAGGTAGCACTGGTGTGTACAATATATATATATTTTAAGCACTGTGTAAATTGACGGCATATATATAAGTACTTGTAATAAATAAAGAAAATAAAAATAATTACTTGTGGATTTAGCCAATTATTTTTTGCATTCTAATTCTTTGTGGTCCATGTGACTGTAGGCATGGCAAGGCTGTGTACTTTGTCTATATCTTTGTGCTAAAAGGTGTCCCTTTTTTCTCATCTAAGAAAGTTGGGAGGTATGAGAATGCAAGATGAGGACTATTAAGCATCATGCAATGTGTTTACTGGTTTACTCTCCTAAAAACGGCTGCACGGTTTTTAGCCACAGTCATGTGAATGGGTATTTATATGGCAGGTTTTAATAAGAACTTTGGGATAAAAATAAGAATTTCCCATGTAAGATCTGCCATATCACAGCTATAATAAGATCAGTCGTGCCTGTAGACTGAAGCACAAGTTAATATTCTTGGCACGGCTGTGAGGATCCAGTTCATAAAGTCTACGTGGAGACATCCAAGACACAAGGAGCTGCAAGATTTATCTTTTACTGATCTAAATGAGGTGAAGTGAACACTGATGGGCTGGTGTGCGTTGCGGCACAATTCAGATCGCCGTTTGCTCTTTACACTTCTCAAGTGACTATGAATCTGCTCGATGGGCTTGTGTCGCTGACATCCATTTGACATCAGTTTAAGAAGCTTTTGAGACCATTTAGAAATTTTGGACAGGTGCAGTTGACATCTATCTGACTTGCATTTGACCTGCTTTCAGGCCCTTATGCCCCGTACACACGATCGGACTTTCTGACAACAAAACCATGGAATTTTGTTCGAAGAGTGTTGGCTCCAACTTGTCTTGCATACACACGGTCACACAAATGTTGGCCAACAATTACGAACGTAGTGACGTAAAAGGCGTACGGCGAGCCAATAAAAAGGAAGTTCAATAGTCATGTGATATCTCCATTACGAACGCTAGTTTTACAAGACCGAACGCTTCCAAACGCTCGTCCTTGTTTCCGGGCATGCCTGTTTGTACTTTGGACTTTTGTCGACGGACTTGTGTACACACGATCGGAAAGTCCAACAACACACATTTGTTGGTGGAAAATTTGAGAGCATGCTAGCCAACATTGGTTGGCGGAAAGTCCGACAACAAATGTCCGATGGAGCAAACACACGGTCGGACTTTCCGCTAACAAGCTCACATCCAACATCTCCCGTCGGGAAAATCCGATCGTGTGTACGCGGCATTAGGCTGGCCATGCATGGTTAGATTGATTCCCCATCCAACAACATGTACAGTGAGGGAAAAAAGTATTTGATCCCCTGCTGATTTTGTATGTTTGCCCACTGACAAAGAAATGATCAGTCTATAATTTTAATAGTAGGTTTATTTTAACAGTGAAAGACAGAATAACAACAAAATATCCAGAAAAACTCATTTAAAAAAAGTTATAAATACATTTTCATTTTAATGAGTGAAATAAGTATTTGATACTTAGTAAGATTTCTGGCTCCCGGGTGTCTTCTATAGAGGTAGCGAGCTGAGATTAGAAGGACTCTCTTAAAGGCTGGGTTCACTCTTGTACGACACGACAGTCATACGACTGTGGATCCGACTTTGCTCTGCGACTTAAAGTCCAACATCCGTCCGACTTCAATGAACAGGGATCCGACTTTGATCTTGACAATGCCAGGCACTTTGTGCCTGGTGTGAATCTTTAGGGGAAACTCCATGCCTAATTTTAAAAAAATGGCATGGGTTTTCCCCTCCAAGACCATACCAGACCCTTCGGTCTGGAATGAATTTTATGGGGAACCCACCACGCCGAAAAAACGGCGTGGGGTCCCCCCAAAATCCATCCCAGACCCTTATCCGGGCACGCAGTCCGGCAGGTCAGGAAAAGGGAGGGGACAAGCAAGTGACCCCCCCCCTTCCTGAACCATATGCCCTTAACATGGGGGGGTGGGTGCTTTAATGATGGGGACGAGGCCCTCTTCCCGACAACCCTGGCCGGTGGTTGTCCGGGTCTGCGGGCGGGGGGCTTATCGGAATCTGGAAGCCCCCTTTAATAAGGGGGGCCCCCTAGATACCAGCCCCCCACCCTATGTGAATGAGTATGGAGTACTTCTTACCCCTACCCATTTACCAAAAAAAAAGGTGTCAGAAATAAAATGCAGTACACACGTTTTTAAAATAATGTATTAAGGCAGCTCCAACGTCTCTTCTGATTTCTTCTTCCTCCCCCACTGATGTCTTCTGCCTCTGCCGGTTCTTTTCCCCTCTCCAATTCTTCTCCCTCTGTCCACTGTCTTCTGCCTCTGCCGGGTCTCCTCTCTGTGTTGTCTTCTCCCTCTGCTCTTCTTCAGATGTTGCCTCGACGCACTCTCCCGGTTTAATGTCAGGTCCACCGTGTGCTATGACTTATAAAGACATGAGGCGGGGCCATCCGGTGATGTCATATGGAGGCCACACCCCTTATGACATCACCGCCCCATCATGCCCCTACAGTAAAGCATGGAGGTGGTAATATCTTGTTATGGGGGTTTTTCTCTGCAGAAAGGACTGGAGCACTTGTCAGGATAGAAGGGAAAATGGATGTGGCAAAATACCATCAAATTCTACGCAAATCAATGTTTAACAAAAAATAAATAAATTTATTTTATCAATTTAAATCTGATTTTTTTGGATTTGGATAGATTTTTTGGATTGTTATCAAATTTATATTAATAAAATGATTTTGGAGTAAAAATCTATCTAAAGATAGTTATCTATTTAAGATACATTAATAATTTAGTTTATTCAGCATGAAATAGAGCTTACTTATGTAGCATGAGGCTGTATATTCTGCAATATTTACATTTTTAGTAAACTCATTCAATGAATCCAAGCTCTGCAAGCTGAGATAACAAGCACTGCATTGATGCCTTCACACAATTTTACTGTAACCATAAGATGAAACAAAGTTCAGGAATATTCCTTTATCCTATTGTTTTGCAAATCTATGTACACTACAAACTGTATGATTGAATCGGTTCTGATATCGCTGTTTTCCAAACCTGACAGCTTATTATTCTAAATAGGAAACCTTCATTTTGTTTGCAAATATTAACGATTCTCACTACCAGCAAGAACAAGTCCTTTTGTTTAAAGAGCAATTGTCATTTCAGATCCATCATGGCAGCGCCCGTTAGCGGCCATCCACTCACCTGCTGCCGCCGCATCCCTCTCCTTGTTGTGTCACTGCCGCATCACCAGCCGCCCCATTAAAGTGAAGAGAAAGTCAACAGAGGGTCAGCGGAGGAGCCGCTGCGGGACAGAGATGACAGTTGCTCTTTAAAAATTATGATTTAAATCAAGTTTATTTAAATCAAGCTATTTTACTAGTGATTTAAATCGACTTTTTAATCAAACCCACCCTGACACAAACCCTTTCTTTCTGCAGTGTGCATCACAATATAGCGTCAAAGGGGGAATATAGCTCTCCTAAAGCAAAATGCAAGCGTTGACTTTGAGCTTTACCATTCTGCTACATTTCATAAAAGCCGCACTAATGTGATACAATTTTAATTAGCAGACTTTGTTGATTACATTCTCTGAAAAATATATAGGGGTACACAATTACGTAAATACTGCCCTGGAAAAGATTCCAAGAAAATGCATTTGTTTTCTACTTTTTGTAAAAAAATAAACCTAAAAAAAATTAAAATATATGTATCCAAGTCTAATACCAAATAAAAGCCTTATCTGTCCCAAAATAAACAATATATAATACATTAGGGTAAGATACAAACACAAAAGGGTGTAATTTACGGAACAGAAATGTCACCAAAATCTAAAAATCCCTCTGGGACTCAAGAGGAGTGAGGGACCAAAAGGCATGGGGTCTGAATGATCAAATTCAGCTTCTGGTCTTCATACTTCCCGCGATGCACACAGGAGGAGAGAGCCAGAAGGAGAAGGAGCAGATTGTCTCTCTCTTCTCCCATCCACGCGAGGGAGGAGGGAGGGGAAACTGTCAGTGCAGGCTCTGGGCTGTATGAGAGACACTTTCAGCTCAGAGCCCTGTGGCCAGAAATCCCACTGGGGTTTCCCGACAGTGGTGGAATGCCAGGACCCGGTTGCAAGTGCGACCTTTGCTGCGACCGTGGTAGTTCCACCATTGACCTGACAAAAGACTTTAGATCTTCTTTAACATATTGGTAGCCATACCCAGTACCTCTTTCCTCCCAACAAAGATGAAAACATCTTAACCTATTAATTAACATTCCTTTGTGCCAGAAAGCACAAAGGAATGCTAGATTTATGCCGCGTACGCACGAGCGGAATTTCCGTCGCAAAAATCTTGGATGGTTTGTCTGACGGAATTCCGCTCAAGCTTGGCTTGCATACACACGGTCACACAAAAGTTCGCTGAACTTTCGACCGTCAAGAACGCGGTGACGTACAACACTACGACGGGCCGAGAAAAGCATGCGTTGAATTGTTTCCGAGCATGCGTAGGAATTTTGCGCGTCGGCATTGGTACAGACGATCGGAATTTTAGATCGGTACTTTTTCCGACCGAAAAATTGAGAACATGCTCTCAATCTTTGCTGGCTGGAATTCTGCCAGCAAAAGTCCGATGGAGCATACACACGGTCACATTTTCGGACCAAAAGCTCTCATCTGACTTTTGCTGGCAGAATTTCCGCTCGTGTGTACGGGGCATTAGAAAGGCCAGCCAGCTGTCTGGGATATACCACGTTATCAATGTAAATTTATAAAATAAAGTTTTTATATAAATAATTACAAAATGAAATAAAACATCACTATAGACTTGTAAGTTTCAACCAAAAGGATAAAATAAAATTGCCAAAAACTTTTCTAGTTTCAAATAAAACTACATCTGTCAAAAAGCAAAATGCCTATGTGAGTACACTTGAAGCTACAGAAAGAAATTGCACTCCATGGAGAGAATTGTAACAATGACTTATTCTTGAATCAAAACACATGCAGCCTGTTTATTCTGAGTTTATCTCTTGCTTATGATATGTTTGCAAAGCTGAGTATGATTAGGTGTACAAAAACTAATAAAGGACCCATTTCTTTTACTTGCCTGAGCAAATATGCACTTTGTTCATTTTGCTCACACCCCTTGTCCAAAAAAAAAAATAAAAAAATAATAACTTGGAAGCATCCCGCCAAATCTACAGTATTTTCCATTATGCCACTAGGCGTCACTGTTCTTTTGAAGTCCATTTATTTGCGGAAAATCAAGCAACATGGCAGCTCTAGTGATATAAATACCACTTTTTTAGACAACACGTCATTACTAAATAATGTCTTCCAGCAAAACAGCAGTTTTTAATAAAAGTTTGAATTTAAAAAAAACTGCTTTTATGCTTTTATTAATGTGGAGACTGCCAAGAAAAGCATGTGATTTGTATTTACGGTAACAGTAAAACCTATTTCATACTGTCATTTAAGACCCTTTGACCTATCTAAGATAAAGGAATAAATGTGCTCAATGTAACGGTATTCAGAACTGGTCAGAAAAAAAGACAGCCATGATACGCAAATCTCTCATTGTTTCAGCCTTAGTAAACTATAAGGGGATTGGCTGCAATAGCTGCCAAACTATTTTTTTAAAAATGTCATATAGTTATGCCTTGGATCATCATGAGCTGTCATACCATTTTTGCTAAACTGAAAAAGAATTGTTTTTTAAAAGATAAACTTGAGGCATGAATAAAAAGTATCAATGCATTTATGTTGTTATTAAACTCCTCTTTCCAACGTGGTGCATATATTCGGCCTCTTGGTGGTTGGTCTTTACTACCAAGAGGTTGCATATGTAAACACTTTTCTATGCTGAGAGCACTCCCAACACAGACCCCGGTGGGGAGTGGATAGCACTCAATGCAAACTTGCCATCAGGACCTTTCAGATAATATGACCGCTGTGACAGCCAATCACATCGGTCACATGACCCGAATGACCACCTCCCAGCATTTAGAAGCTCTTAAAGGGCTAGGAGGTGGCAATAATGCTGTAGGACTAACATTTATTTTCAAATGCAACTAGTTAAATACTTTCATATAATTGTTTTAGCTTTTTTGTAATCTCCTATACAGCAGTTCTCATACTAGGAGCGGGAGGGGCAGCACTTGGGCCCAATCAGATGTGTTGCTCTCACATGTGCTGATTAGAAACATGCTGACAGGAGTGAAGAGCAGAAAGATGACCTCATCAACCTCTTGCTGTTATTTATCGTCCAGTTACAGACTGAGAGCGGGGAAGTAAGCTAGCTCTTTTTTTTTGCTTAAAGTGGTAGTAAACTTTTACAGGGAAGCCTACAATAAGACCCCTTTCACACTGAGGTGGTTTTCAGGCATTTTAGCGCTAAAAATAGCACCTGTAAAGCTCCTAAAAAAGTGCCTCTCATGCCTCCCCAGTGTGAAAGCCCGAGTACTTTCACACGGGGCGGTGCTCTTGAGGAACAGGAAAAAAAGCCCTGCAAGCTGAATCTTTGGGGCTAAAATGACGGTAAATCGCCGCTAAAACTAGCCGCGCTTTACCGCTAATGGGCCCCGCCCCAGTGTGAAAGTACCCTTAGGCTTCCCTGTAAGTACAATGAATATCTCACAAACTTGCACTGTTTTGTCACAATTTCAGCAGCCAGTGACTTCACCATGCATGCGCAGTGTGCTCTGTATTTGCGAACTGGGTGTACTGTCAATTCAGAGTACTGTGATGTGATTGTGACTCCTGTGCACCTCCACAAAAGTGACATCATTGTGGCTTGAGTCAGTATAGCATAACTTGTGTAGCGCAACCAATACAAAACACAATCCATATATATATTCAAAAAAAGTCCCAATTTTATGTGAAAATTCCACAGTTGTGTGACTCTAGGTAATAATTAAAAAAATAATCATTTAAAAGTTCATATAATCCAGTGACTTCAGTGACCACCTCTACCTGGAATGCCTGGTCACTTCCAAATAATGACCCCACCACAGAGTCCCAATCGCCTGTTAGTATGTCTCTCAGGATGCCCTAGGGGTGCTCCTCCTCAGGGTGTCCCTGGACCACGCTGACCTCCTCTTTGGATCTCGATCAATCTTGTGTGGCCATAAAATAACAAGGGGAAACCATAGTGCTCTCTGCTATAAATATTTATTAAAAACTACACACAGGGATTAAAAATACTCACATAGATATGTGAAAAACATGCATATCAACAACTCTCCACGTTGACATACAAACGAAAAAAGGTCATGAATAATGGCACCTCACACCTGTACGCGTTACGCTCTCTGTTGAGCTTCTTCAGCAGAAACAGAGAGCGTAACAAGCACTATGGTTTCCCCTTGTCATTTTATGGCCACACAAGATTGATTGAGATCCAAAGAGGAGGTCAGCATGGTCCAGGGATGCCCAAAGGAGGAGCACCCTCAGGGCATCCTGAGAGACATACTAACAGGCGATTGGGACTCTGTGGTGGAGTCATTATCTGGAGGTAAGCAGGCATTCCAGCTAGAGGTGGTGGTCACTGAAGTCACTGAAAATATATGAACTTTTGAATTTTTATTTTTTGAATTATTACCCGAGTGTCGCACAACGGTGGAATTTTCACACAAAATTGGGACTTTTTTTGAATATATATTGATTGTGTTTTATATTGGTTGCGCTACAGTAGTTATGTTATACTGATTTTAGTGGACACACTCTGATAGGTGTTGGCAGCAATCACAACAAGCCTTGTTGAAGGTCACTGATATTGACACACTCACTCACTGTGTTGATTCATGCCTGAAGCATAGTAAACCATGTTTACTGTGCTTCCATTTGTGAATTAACAGCACAAAGCACTTCCCATTCATTCAATGTTCAGTGCAGCTGAGGCTGCAGAGAAAGGCATGTGTGTTTGAGCTTTGGGGTGCACACCCTAATGCAATAGGCTGCGCATACCTATGCTGTCATGCCTAGTTAACTTGACAGGTTGCCTTTGTGTGTCTTTATTATAATATTTACTATAGGCATTTGTATAGCACTGACAGTTAACACAGCACCTTACTTCTCATCAGTCTTTGCCCTCATGAAGCTCACAATTCAAGCTCCCTATTTCACAAACATACTAGTTCCCATTACCTATCAGCATGTTTTTTGAGTTTGAAGGGAAACCCATTCAAGCACAGGGAGAATATGCAAACTTCATGCAGATAGTGTCTTGGTTGAGATTTAAACCAAGGACCTCAGTTTCAAAGTCATCTAGAGCCCAAGGCCAACATGCCAAATTGCACCCCCCCCCCCCCCAAAGATGTATGAGCATTACGTATCAGCAAAAATCCCCTCCCCCTAAAAAAAATTAGCGCTAACCTGCATGCTTAGCTAAAATCCTCTCATTTCACATACTGTATGCTCCCAGCACAATCCCTACCCTCAAATTTCCCCTCCTAGCACAAATGCCCCCCAACCATCCCTACTAGCATAAATCCCCCTCCCAAAAACAAATTCTCCTCCTAGCACAAATACCCCCTCCCCCCCACCATATTACTTTTTGTAGCACAAATCCCCCATCCCAGCACAAATCCTCTTCCCCATCTCCCCTCTCAACACAAATCCCCCCCCCCCAATCACCACTCCTAGCACACTTCCCCAAAATTCCCCTCCTAGAACAATTCTTACCTCCGGACACCCCCCCACCACCAACACAAATCCCCTCCCCCCAATCTCCTTGTTGTACCCCTGAACCTCACATGATACCGAAGTGCCCAGGGCAACTGACCCTCCTGCCCACCCCTTGTCCCATCCCTGCTCAGTGTTGCAAGGTAAAAGGACTTGTTGTGCTCATTGTGGCTGCAACCCTGCCTTTAACTCTGCTGTCATTACTGATACCCATGACACCTCCTCCTTCCCCAATCAAGTGAGAGAACATCATCTGCCAATAAACACCTACGTGCCATTGCTTCAGTTTGCTTCAGTGCGCATGTACCGATGACGTCGGCACATGCAAATACAGGGGATATCTCCTAAACCGTTCAGGTTTAGGAGATATCCAGGGTAGCTACGGGTAAGCCTTATTATAGGCTTACCTGTAGCAAAAAGTGTGTTGTAAGGGTTTACAACCACTTTAATCCTTATGCTGCTAGCATTAGTAAATAGATAGGAAGATTATATTTACTTGTTTTCAACTTTTTTTTTTACATTTACATTACATTTTTACATTTAAAGTGGTGTTCCGGCTGAAATTATACTTTTTAAATAAAAAATACCCCTATAATACATAAGCTTAATGTATTCTAGTAAAGTTAGTCGGTAAACTAAGGTCTGTTTTGTTAGTTTTGTTAGTTTATAGCAGTTTGTTATTTTATAAACTTACAGCAGGCCGTGGCCATCTTAAGTGTGGGCATCTGAAGCCAGACTGTATTTCTTCCTGGATCTCATCCTTGCAGATCTCGCACATGCTCAGTACAGCACAAGCAGTGTAATAGCTTTCAGGTCAGGTTTCCATAGCAACAGCAGTGTCAGAGGAAGTTGCCTTCCCTTCCCAGAAGGAATTGCAAACAGGAAATGATGTGATGGGCCACGGCCAGGGAGGAGGAAGAGAAAAATGAATACAGCAGATATACAGTAGGTGCTGAGAAAAAATTAAAAAAAAATATCCAATTCGTTTACAGTGCACAGTTTAGTGAGGAATGCTGAAGAGTTGTAAAAGTGGGTGGAACTCCACTTTAAGTTGCTTCCAGGTTTCTGGCCTAGGCCAAATTGACGTCATACATCCCAGGGCAAGAGGGGAGGAGGCAGCTAACCACACCCTCCTGCCTGCATGCCTAAGTAAAGCGCAGATGGATTCCAGGAAGTAAATGCTACATTAAAGTAGAACTATAGGCATTTTTTTTTAGTTTGGTTTGAGTAATGGAGTTTTATAACCACTGAAAGGTTTATTTTTGCCATCTTTGTTTCATCGGGGAGATTTGCCTTCACTTCCTATCCCATAGCGATACCACGAAGTGAAAGGAAATCTCTGCAAATTGTGGGAATTTCTTGGGGACCACCAGAACTAGTGTCCCCATCAGAAGATATACTGTCTATTACTTTTCTGGGGACAACCCAAAATGGGGGATTTTATTTTACTTTCAATGACAATAGTAAACAGGAAAAATAGAGAGGGCGAATCCCCCTTACAGGGACACAGACAGCTGAGAAATCAAATAATAAAACCTGACAGGTGTTCTACTCCATCTCCACTCTATCCAAAACTAAAAATGTTTGGGGGGGGGGGGGGGGGGGGGAGTTGATGTGATTTTTCAACAAAATAAATGTGTACAAAATTACAGTAACAACAAGTGTAACTGATCCCAGCGCTCCAAGGATTTAAGAGTCACACACTATAGCAGCTATTATAAAAATACAAAATATTGGAAAAAAAATATGCATAGATAAAAATCGCAGCATTAACAGCGCTGTTAATGCTGCGCTTTTTATCTATGCATATTTTTTTCCAAAATAAATGTGTAAAGATTATTTTTGGAGAATTAGGAGTGTCATTTTAATCAAAGGGGTGTGAGACATAGAAAGGTTTGGGAACCCCTGGAATAGATTGTTTTTAATTACTGTGCTGATTAGTTAGAAGGGATATTGTTTGTATGGGGGGGGGGGGGGGGGTGGATGGTCAGTCCTCAACTAATACACATCTACACTTTTTTTGGTGCACACGGACAAAGTAAAAATTCTTGGGAATTGTAAATGTCTTTTGTTTCTGCTCCCTCTTGCCCTGCTATCCTATTAACATGCTGTAGTAGTTAGTAGAGTTAGTAGAGTCCTACTCATAGAATTTTTTTTTTTTTTTTTTTTAACAAATAGCCAAACTGCACATATCCAGACAAAGCAGATGGATACACAAACATCAGCTCTCATCCCACTGTATTCCGTGCCAGGATAGTCAGTACTAATGATTTCTACGATAGATTTTCACCAGCAGATTAATGATTTCATGTGCAACAAGCGCCAATCTCTTTAACATCATTTTCTTAAGCGAATTACAACACGTAAACATGCTGAAATTGTTTAGGCTTTTAGGCTCAGACACATGCACCATATGGGTCCCACAATTCACTTTCTCTATGTCTGACTTTTTTTTTTTTGTGTAGACCCAGAGACTGAAATCCAATACTTTTGTCTGCATCTGCGCCTGAAAGGTTTTACCCCAGCAGGCCCACACCTCCCCTGAGACTCATTAAGCACATTTACATTCGCCTCTTAAAACCCTAAACAGTTCATTTCACGCCTCGGAATTGTGTATTGATAAAAGGAAGAAAGAAACAGACTCAAGAGCAACAAATAGTTTGGAAGGCTTCGGAGACTCACAAACACTTGGCTTGCCTTGTTTACTGAGAGGATCCTTCTGCACCGCTTGGACAAGGGAAAATATATACACACATGTGCTTGTGAAATTCTTACCAGTAATTAGATTGTCTTGTGTTCTTAAAGTGAATCGGTTGCAACTGAGTTTATACAAGAATGTACATTTTCAATTATAGCAAAAGCCCATGAAAAGGTAACCTTTGGTGAAAAATGCAAGTCAAAAGGTTCAATAACTCTATAGATATACAGTAGGTACCTCAGTTATATACAAATCACAACTTTTCCTGCAAAAGTCAAGCTGGCTCCACCCGCTCTTGCGTTTTTCAATGACCACCAAAATTCTCTACTGACTGCCAGTGAAAAGAGATTCTAGACCATGGACCACCAGTGTAGTGGGGTCCTTCTCTATTGACCCCCAGTGTCAGGAGGTCCTTCTCCATCGACAGTAGGTACCTCAATTATATACAAATCACATTCTCTACTGACTACCAATGAAAGGGGATTCTTTATCATGGACCACCAAGCTAATTAGGTCCTTCTCCATTGACCACTATTGTCAGGTGGTCAATGGTGGACCATTACTTCAGTTATATACAAATCACACATTTTCCTGCAAAAGTGAAGCTGGCCCAACCCGCTTTTGTGTTCTCTAATTGGGTCCTTCTCCATTATTATTATTATTTTTATTATTATACAGAATTTATATAGTGCCAACAGCTTACACAGCACTTTACAAAATAAAAGGGAGACAATACAGATACAATACAATAAAATACAAGAGGATTAAGAGGGCCCTGCTCAGAAGAGCTTACAATCTAATAGGGTGAAGCAGGTGGTACAAAAGGTTGTCACTGTGAGGAATGAGCTGATGGAAGTGGTAAAAGATTTAGAAGCATGATAGGCTTCTCTGAAGAGATGAGTTTTCAGGGATTGCCTGTAGGCAGCTAGAGTAGGAGATAGCCGGACAGGTTGAGGTAGAGAGTTCCAGAGGATGGGAGAGGCTCTGGAGAAATTCTGGAGGTGAGCATGGGAGGAGGAGACAAGGGAGCTTGAGAGTAGGAGGTTTTGAGAGGAGCAGAGAGGGCGGTTTGGGTGATATTTGGAGACAAGATTGGTGATGTAGCTCGGGGCAGAGTTGTTAATGGCTTTGTATGTTGTGGTTAGTATTTTGAATTTAATTAGTTGGGCGATCGGGAGCCAGTGCAGGGATTGGCAGAGAGGGGTGACATACACTGAGCAGTTGGTAAGGTGGATAGGTCTGGCAGCAGCATTCATGATAGACTGAAGAGGGGATAGCCTATGGAGAGGTAAGCCAATGAGAAGGGAGTTGCAATAGTCATGGCGAGAGATAACAAGGGAGTGAATGAGTAGCTTGGTGGTTTCATTTCTTATTTTAGAGATGACAACAATTGGATTTGGGCTGAAAGAACAGGTCAGAGTCTAGGATTACACCAAGTACCCTGGCATGAGAGGAGGGATTGATGGTTGCATTATTGATTTTGATGGAAAAGTCATGGAGGGGGGCACGGGCTGGGGGGAATATTACCAGCTCGGTTTTAGAGAGATTTAGTTTAAGGAAGTGGTGCGACATCCATGCTGATATGTCAGTTAGTAAGTTAGGAATACGAGAGGAGACTGAAGGAGTGACGTGAGGTGTAGACAGATAGATTTGGGTGTCATTAGCATATAGATGGTATTGGAAGCTGTGGGCAGTTATCAAGTGACCAAGGGAAGAGGTGTGGATAGAGAAGAGAAGGGGTCCAAGAACAGAGCCTTGGGGGACCCCCACAGAAAGGGGCAATGTTGAGGAGAAGACAGAGTTGTAGGTAACACTGAAGGAGCGCTGTGATAGGTAGGAGAAGAACCAGGATAGGACAATTGACCATCATTGTCAGGAGGTCTTTCTCCGCTGACAGTAGGTAGCTCAGTTATATACAAATCACATATTTTCCTGAAAAACTCAAGCTGCTCCACCCTCTCTTGCGTTCTCCAATGACCACCAAAACTCTCTACTGACTACCCATGAAAGGGGATTCTATACCACGGACCACCAGTGTACTGGGTCCTTTTCTATTGACCACAGTAGGTACCTCAGTTGTATACAAATCACAACCTTCCCTGCAAAAGTGAAGCTGGCCCCACCTGCTCTTGTGTTCTCCAATGACCAAAGTTCTCTCTAGACTACCAATGAAAGGGGAATCTTTACCATGGACCACTAATCTGATGGGGTCCTTCTCCATTGACCATTATTGTCAGGAGGTCCTTCTCCACTGACAGTAGATACCTCAGTTATATACAAATCACAACTTTTCCTGCAAAAGTCAATCTGACCTTGCCCGCTCTTGCGTTCTGTAATGACTACCAAAATTCTCCACTGACTACCGGTGAAAGAGGATTCTTTAACATGAACCACCAATATAATAGGGTCCTTCTCCATTAGTCACCAGTCTCAGGAGGTCCTTCTCAATTGACACCCAAAGGAAGGTATCACTTTTTCCCTGACCACTATGAGCAAAGAGAGCTATAGTAGCACTACTCTAGTAGTTGCCAATACAGCATCAACCCCCAATGGGCTGTTTTGCAACTGACCACTAATGTAAATGGGGACCTTCACCATTTATTACCAACAAAACAAGGGGCTTTACCAGTGACAATCAATAAAAGTGGGCATTTCGTCACTGACCGCCAATGCAATAAAGACCTTCTCCACTGACAATCAATGTAAAGGGTACTTCTACACTGACCACCAGTAAAAGGGGATTTTTTTTCACTTATCAAGGGGGGGGAACTTTAAGGAGGAACTTTACCATTTATTACCAATAAAAGGAGGTGCATTACCATTGACCATCAATGAAAGTGGACATTTTATCACTGACCGCCAATGTAAGAAAGACCTTCTCTACCGGCAATTAAAGTAAAGGGTACTTCTACACTGACAAGCAATAAAAGGGGATACTTTATCATGGACTGCCAATGAGAGGGGGTCCTTCTCTACTGCCCACCAATGAAAGGACAATGAAAGGGGTACTACTTCATTGTCTACCTATATAAAGAGGGCCTTCCCTACTATTTAAGGCATTTTCATCACTGATTGGCAATAAAAAAAAAAAAGCAATATACCATTGACCACCAAAGGAAAGGGTTTCTTCTCCCCAGACTGTCAATGTAAGGGGTTGCTTCACCACGGACCATCAATGTTAGGGGCATTTCACCACAGGCCACCAATATAAGGGGGTGGAGTGTGTTTTTTGAATAAGAATACTGCACAGCAACCTTGAGCCTAGCACTTGGCTTGTGGTTGTGGAGCAGCCCTATTCACTTGAATGGGTCACGTTCGGCAGTGAAAATGGTACTACCCACCAAACGCGAGGGGGGTTATCATTTTTGCTGCACCGCAAAGCATAGCAGCCACAGTATGTGTAAACCTTGTTTGGCTGCCATTGCAGCTTAAGGGGGGTGGCAAAAGCAGCCCCATTTTTACTGCCCCCCAACTGCAAGTGTAAACTAAGCCTTAGGGGTGTATTTACTAAAGGCAAATAGACTAAAAATTGTCTGTACTTCTTTTTTTTTTAAATCAAATACTTTTTCAGCTTTTTCTTTATACAACACAAAAGAAAAACACACACAGGGGCGGACTGACCATCGGGCAGTTTGGACACTGACCGAGGGCCCGTGGCCAGTAGGGGGCCCCATGACAACTTCCACTTCGGGACCCGATCTACCCGTCAGCTAGCTGTGATTGACGGGCAGATCGGGTCCCTGCTCACTGCTAAGAGACTGCAGTGTAAACAGACCTCTCGTGATGCGCTCCTCCCCGCCGGCCCCACCTTCCCTCCCGTCCACCCCAGGTGCTTGTATCTGTCATCACCTCGGACGGACAGAAGAGAGGAGGGGCCGGCGAGGAGGAGCGCATCACGAGAAGTCTTTATACAGCCGCTTCCCGTGCTACTCTGCATCTAGGAAGGAAAGTGCAGCAGCTTGTACCACATGCTGCTATTAGAAAGTTGCTGCACAGCTTCCCACCCACAGTATCCCCCTGTGCCCTCCCCCCACCCACAGTGTCCCCCTGTGCCCCCACCTCCCTACAGTGTCCCCCTGTGCCCTCCACCTCCCACAGTGTCCCCCTGTGCCCCCCACCTCCCCACAGTGTCCCCCTGTGCCCTCCACCCCCCCACAATGTCTTCTTGTACCCTCCACCCCCCCACAGTGTCCCCCTGTGCCCCCCACCTCCCCACAGTGCCCCACTGTGCCCTCCACCTCCCCACAATGACCCCCTGTAACACCTACCCACAGTGTCTCCCTGTGCCACCTCCCCACAGTGTCCCCCTGTGCCCTCAACCCCCCCTACAGTGCCCCCCCGTGCCCCCCATCTCCCCACAGTGTCCCCCTGTAACCTCAACCTCCCAACAGTGTCCCCCTGTGCCCCCCACCTCCCCACAGTGTCTCCCTGTGCTCTCCACCTCCCCTACAGTGTCACCCCTGTGCCCCCCACCTCCCCACAGTGTCCCCCTGTGCCCTCCACATTCCCACGGTGACCCCCTGTAACACCCACCCCCAGTGTCCCCCTGTGCCACCTCCCCACAGTGTCCTCCTGTGCACTCCACCCCCCCACAGTGTCCCCCTGTGCCCCCCACCTCCCCACAGTGCCCCTCTTTGCCCTCCACCTCCCCACAGTGACCCCCCTGTAACACCCACCCACAGTGTCCCCCTGTGCCCTCCACCCCCACACAGTGTCCCCCTGTGCCCTCCACCTCCCCACAGTGTCCCCTTGTGCCCTCCACCCCCACACAGTGTCCCCCTGTGCCCTCCACCTCCCCACAGTGTCCCCCTGTGCCTTCCATCCCCCCATGGTGTCTCCCTGTGCCACCCACCCACAGTGTCCCCCTGTGCCCTCCACCCACCTACAGTGTCCCCCTGATGGCTACCCTGAGAGACACTGTGTTAAGTCTGGAGGATTCCAGTGCTCTACTGTTAGCCCTGTGTTTTGGTTTGTGCCCTGCTATTTGCCCTACTGCGTGCCCCATGGCCTGTGATGTGCCCTGCTGTGTACCCCCTTATGTGCCCTACTCTGTGCCCCTTGCCCTGTGATGTGCCTTCTGATGTGCCCTGCTGTGTACCGCCTGTTGTGCTCTACTGTGTGCCCTGTAATGTGCTCTACTGTGTGCCCCATGCCCTGGGATGTGTGCCTCATGCCCTGTGATGTGCCCTGATGTGTACAGCCTAATGTGTCCTGTTCCCAAGGATGTGCCCTGGGATGTGCCCTACTGTGTGCCCTGTGCTCTGCTGTATGCCCTACTATGTGCCACATGCCCTGTGATGTGCGGCACGCCCTGCTGTGTATCTCCTGATGTGCTCTGTGATGTGCCCCGCTGTGTACCCACTGATGTGCCCTGTACCCCCTGTGATGCACCATGCTGTGCTCAATAATGTGCCTTGCTGTGTACAGCATAATAAACCCTGCTGTGTGCCCCTTGATGTGCCCTTCTGTGTGCCCTGTGATGTGCCCCATGCCCTGTGATGTGCTCAGTGCCCTGCTGGGTGCCCCATTATGTGTCCTGTGTGCCCTGTGATGTGCCCTACTGTGTGCTCCATGCCCTGTGCCCCATGATGTGCCCTGTGCTCTGCTGTGTGTGTGCCCCATGATTTATGTAAGTGGGGCTTTGTGTAGATGTGGCTTGCATGTGGGCGGAGACACAGGGGGCCCCATGATCTTCTATTGCCCGGGGGGCCCATGAGTTGTCAGTCCGCCCCTGAACACACCTAAAACATTGTAAAATGTGCCCAACAAAATCCCAATCACATAGAATAAGAGAGAAAAAAAATCTCAATACCTGCACTCACCAGACTATATTTCAATCATTACTTAGCCCCATCCACCACATTACTACTATAGATGCGCATATTTTCTTATTTAGTTATTTCCTTCCAGAGTTCTATCTCAAAATTAACTTTCCATATTGTCATTAATATACTGAGCTGGCTTCTTAGGCAAGTTACAGACTAACCACCATTGCCATATTTTTACAATTTTTTTAGGGCACCTCCTATGTTTATATGTCAGTTCCTCTCATCTTAAATTAAGATTAGTTGCTGTGATCCATTGATCTATCGCTGGCGGGCAGTTTGATATCCATTTTCGTAATATGAGTTTGCGAGCCATATACATAGTTCTCCTCCACATCACTTGCATTTCAATTGGTATGGTATCTTCCGGTATAATCCCTAACAATGCAATTTATAACTGTAAATATTGAAAAAAAATAATTTATTTGACAAATGATACTTCTTTGCCAATTTATCAAATGATTGCAAAACATGATTATCATAGAGTTGGCTGAGAAGCAAAATGACAGACTTTTTCCATAAATCAAAATTCACAAGTTTCGCCACAATTGGCAATTGTAAATTATTCCATATGGGCATATATTGGGTGTATCCCTCATACTGAGTTTCTCGTTGAACAGTAGTCCAAATCCTATGTATCAAATATATACGTTTATTATAGAAGTGGTAGGCTACAATTAACTGCACTAATGGATCTATCGACAATTGAGAAAATATAATTTGTTGTATGGGATCCTCGCAATCCATAATATTCCATCCATATAGTTGCTGAAGTTGGGATGTCAGATAATACAACCTGGCATTAGGAACAGCCAAGCCTCCTTCTTCCTTAGGTAACTGCAAAGTTTCTAATCTAATCCAGGGATGTTTATATCTCCACATAAGATCCCTAAACAAGGTATCTATTTGTTTAAAAAATTTCCGTGGTAACCATATGGGGCAGTTATGCAACAAGTATAGTAATTGTGGCATCCATATCATTTTTATCAGATTAGCTCTACCTATTATTGCTAAAGGCAACTTACTCCAAATTTTCCCCACTTGCCCAAACACGAGTAATGGGGCCAAATTCCTCTCCACATATATACTCACTTGTGATATAATTTGTACCCCTAGGCATGGGCGTTGCTAGGTCTACAAAAGATCTGGGGCTAGAGCCCATAGCAGCATAGTAAAGAAAGTCATACGCTTGGGTGGGCAAAAACATGTGTATACAGTAGTATACGTGTGTGTGTATATATCCCCAGAGAGCCTCCTCGTTACGTCAGAGTCCCCAGAGAGCCTCCCCCTTGCATCAGGGTCCCTCGAGAGCCTCCCCTCCCCTTGGGAACCCTTGCAGAGACTCTGTGCTATGGGCCCCAGATTCAGGGCTATAGCCCCAATACCCACCACCTAGCGACGCCACTGCCCCTAGGTATTTAAATACAGAGACTACAACAATTTGAGCACCAGAGGTTGGCAGATTGGTCACCAAGAGATCCACAGGCAAAATAACCCATTTGTCCCAGTTTATTGTGAAGCCTGAAAAAGAGCCATATACCGTATATACTTGAGTATAAGTCGAGTTTTTCAGCACATTTTTTTGTGCTGAAAGTGCCCCCCTCGACTTATACTCGAGTCAAGCACTTTTCTGCAGCAAAAAATGTCATTTTATGAACCGACTTTGGGCCCGTATCTCAGGGCCACTTTGTACTAAGAACCCCAAATTTGGTATGCAAACCCAGTGGAACTGGTACCACAACATATCCAAAGCTGGGGTTCCTAACACTAAGTGGCCCCGATATACAGGGCCCCAAAATCGGTTTGGAAAATGTAATTCTCTGCTGCAGAAAAGTGCTTGACCCTTTCTGAACCGAATTTGGGGCCCCGTATCTCAGGGCCACTTGGTGCTAGGAACCCCAAATTTGGAGTGCAAACCCAGTTGGTACCACAACATATCCGAAGCTGGGGTTACTAGCACCAAGTGGCCCTGAGATATGGGGCCCCAAAATCAGTTCAGAAAATGTCATTTTCTGCTGCAGAAAAGGGCTTGACATTTTCTGAACCGACTTTGGGGCCCGTATCTCAGGGCCACTTGGTGCTAGGAACCCCAGCTTTGGATATTTTATGGTGCTAGTTCCACTGGGGATAAAAACAACCAAATTGGAGGTTCCTAGCACTAAGTGGCCCTGAGATACGGGGCCCCAAAGTTAGTCAACTGTGTCCATCTGCAGCAATGTCATTTTGGGACCCTTTGGGTTCAGAGACCCCAAATTTTGGCTGCAGCTAGGGGGCATCTAGGAACCCTTAACTACCGAGTTTGAAGTTCGGGGGACCTATGGCTGCAAATGGGCACAGTGAGGCATGCAAATGGGCACAGTGAGGCTGCAAATGGGCATTGTTGACCCTCTTTTCCACTTACAGTAGCTGTGCATTTCTCAACCTCGTCTTATACTCGGGTCACTAGGTTTATCCCATTTTTTTGTGGTAAATTAGGGCCTCGACTTATACTCGGATCGACTTATACTCGAGTATATACCGTATATTAATTAAGGACATCACTGCCTCCAAAGAGGACAAGGTGTCTCTCAGAAATACCAGTGTATTGTCAGCATATAGCTCAATCTTATTCTCTCCCAAAGATCTACAAAGCCTAATTATATTCGATGATTGACGGACAGATGCAGCTCCGGGGCGTGTTATCATTGGCTGACCTGACTTGCGGGGCCCCGCCGCATGTGCGCAAGTATATGTATGTAAGTTTGATGGGTTAGGTGTATTATGTGGGGAACACACTCCACATTTGTCCAATATTTTTTCCCAAAACATTTTTTCCCTTTAAATATGACTGTTTTCCATATCCCTAGGTTACCCTTGGTTTTTGCTCCTGAAGAGTGGCGATTAAGTCCCGAAACGCATAGAGCTTACATCTACCTATAGGCGTATCTTACCAATAATCATGTATGAACGTTCCATTCCCACCCATTGCTTCCTTTTCTGTAACCTGTCTATCTGACACTTCAATGTGTCACATATCCTCTACTCGTGATTTTAGCTATTAAACTGTTCATGCAATGTAACTATAAGTCCTTGTTGGAATGTATACTTTGATGAAACATAGAGTAAGAAATAGTAGCTATGTACATTTAAAATCATGTGAATATATGACAATTTTGAATATAATAAAACCTGTTTTATACCTGACTTTTTGTACCTGCCCCCGTGTGCCTCATTTAAAGTCCCGCCCTTCGCTCTTTTTTCTTTGGTATATATATTGAACCGGGATGGAGGGGGGGAGCTGAACGCCCCCTACCCAACCTCATTTAAAGTCCCAAAACTTTCTGTTCTGTTTTTAAACCAATCTATAATCAATTAGGGATGGAGGCACACGGCAGGCACTAACAATCATTACCATGCTTTTTCTATTTTCATTTTTTGAATTTTATTTTATTTTATTAAAATTTGATTTTCTCCCTCCGTCCCCCATTTATCCAGTTGATAATTTACCCCCTAATTTAAAAATTCGATGCTGCATCTTCCCATTGTTTCTGGTCAGGCTATGCATGCTGTAATTGTGCCTGGCTGGTCGGGCCGGCGCCTGTTTTGGTTCTGCCTGTTTCACGTCCCGGAGCTGCGACGCCCACTGGGTGTTTCCCCGCCCCCTCGATGTGACGCGGGGCTGAGGGGTCTCCCCCACTGCGCGTCGACGTCATGCCGCTCGTGCTGGCGGCTTGGCGTCCTCATGGCGTGTTAAAGCCGGCCGGCGAGCTTTCCATCTCCAGCGGTCCGAGGAGCTTGTTGGGACGCTGCTGGTGGAGTGGCTTGGTGTGTCTGGCCATCTCCGCCATTGCGCCCTCCTCGCCCCCATTTCCTGTCTGGTGCATGACGTTGGGGGCCCCTTTGTGGCGGCGCGTCCCTCCTGGGCCTCCCCCGGGCTTGGGTCCCTCACCCTGGTTTTCTCCTGGTCACTTTCTCCCTGGCACTTTCATGCACTTTGGCAATTCATCCCTATTCACCTTGCAGCAGGTAAAGTTTCTCTTTGCCACCCCCCACTACTTCTTTTCTCCCTCACTTTCTACCTTAGCCTTTCCCTTCTCTGTTTATTCTCACTCTATCTTAGTCCCCACTCTTCCCCTTTCCTTCACTCCATTCCCACTCTTTATCTAATTTACACGTCGCCTTTTAGTCTAATATACATGTCACTTATTTTTCACAGGCTCTCCATTTCTTTGGGAATCACTGCCCCGTCTATTATTATTTTTTCTTCATTTCACCAATCATCACCATGCTTTCCCTCTGTGACCCATCTGGGGTGGTGCCTGGATTGGTGGAGTGCCGCCCCAGGGGGCCCCCTCAGCTCCGGGGCGTGTTATCATTGGCTGACCTGACTTGCGGGGCCCCGCCGCATGTGCGCAAGTATATGAATGTAAGTTTGATGGGTTAGGTGTATTATGTGGGGAACACACTCCACATTTGTCCAATATTTTTTCCCAAAACATTTTTTCCCTTTAAATATGACTGTTTTCCATATCCCTAGGTTACCCTTGGTTTTTGCTCCTGAAGAGTGGCGATTAAGTCCCGAAACGCGTAGAGCTTACATCTACCTATAGGCGTACCTTACCAACAATCATGTATGAACGTTCCATTCCCACCCATTGCTTCCTTTTCTGTAACCTGTCTATCTGACACTTCAATGTGTCACATATCCTCTACTCGTGATTTTAGCTATTAAACTGTTCATGCAATGTAACTATAAGTCCTTGTTGGAATGTATACTTTGATGAAACATAGAGTAAGAAATAGTAGCTATGTACATTTAAAATCATGTGAATATATGACAATTTTGAATATAATAAAACCTGTTTTATACCTGACTTTTTGTACCTGCCCCCGTGTGCCTCATTTAAAGTCCCGCCCTTCGCTCTTTTTTCTTTGGTATATATATTGAACCGGGATGGAGGAGGGGAGTTGAACGCCCCCTACCCAACCTCATTTAAAGTCCCAAAACTTTCTGTTCTGTTTTTAAACCAATCTAGATGCAGCTAAGGGTTCAAGGGCCAAGGCGAACAGCAAAGGCGATGGTGTGGGCATCCCTGTCTTGTACCTTGTAGTGGAAAAGGTGCCAATATATGACCATTTACCTTAACCCGTTCCACTGGAGCAGCATAGACAAGTTGTATCCATCTTATAAACTGGGGTCCAAAACCAAATTTTTCTAGATAATGCCAACAGCTTTTACCGCATCAAGCGATAATATAGCTCTATTACCCACATTTTCAGAGGGGACTTGCAAATTAAGAAATAAACACCTTATATTCATTGCAGTAGATCTATTTGACATAAAACCTGATTGTCTATATGCACTATCTTGGATATTACTTTAGTCAATCTAGTAGCTAATACTTTTGCCAATAGCTTGACATTTGAATTAAGTTGTGAAATTGGACGATATGATTCAGGGTTATTAGGACTTTTATCTGGTTGTAAAAAAACGATTATAATTGCTTCTTTCCTGGACGGTGGGAGGTAATCACTTTCCAATGCTATATTAAAGACTTCCAACAATTCAGGCAACAAATGATCTCCATAAACCTTATAGACTTCCCCCCCCCCCCCCCCCCTCACCGGTAACCCGTCTGCTTTATTGTTAGGCAAACTAGCTGTGGCAATTTGAAGTTCCTCTAATGTCAAAGGCTGATCCAACATCTCCCTATCAACCGCTGATAATTCTACTAACTTAATGGAGTTTAAAAATAGTTGCAATTCAGCCAACTTATAGGATACTTTACTATTATATTGATTTTTATAAAAATCAAAAAATACTGATGAAATCACCAATGTAGTTCGCGCATTTTCAGTTGAAGAGATTTGTAATTCTACTACTTGTGTCATTGCTTTCTGAGATTTTACTATTGCTGATAAAAGATGATGTTTTTTCCATCCTCAAAATAAGGTTGCTGAAGGAAAAAAACGTTTCTGCTCTGCTTTTTTTAAGAGAGATATCAGCGTATATCTGTTGTTTTTGTATCCACTTCTGCTTTGTTTCTGTGGTAGGGTTTGCTATATATTGGAGTTCGGCCTTTAAAACCTCGACAGTCACTGAGCTTTTGCAGGCCCTAGAGTTTGTGCTTCTTACAGCAGTGTTTGTCAATTATATTATATTATTAACCAGGGCTTTTTTTCAGCGGGAACGCGGGGGAACGCAGTTCCGGCACCTTCAGTACTGAATGTATGTAATGGCAAGGGGTGCTGGGGTCTGCTGGGGGGTCTGTTGTTGCTGGGGGGTCTTATGTTGCTGGGTGGTCAATTGTTGCTGGGAAGAATCTATTGTTGAGGGAGGGGTCTATTGATGCTGGCTGCTGGGAGATCTGTTGTTGCTGCTGGAAGTCTATTGTTATTGGGAGGTGGGTAGAGGGTGGAACCATGGAATGGTGCTCGGAGGTGGGTAGGGGGCGGGGGAAATCGGGTGACTCAGAAAAGGGGAGTTCCTGCACCTATTCTCTGAGAAAAAAAAGCACTGTTATTAACTACCAATTTATTACAGCAAATATTGACAAAGTACTTGCATGTCACTTTACCTGAAACTCACCTTCAGTGTCTATATTTAAAATCCAGATTCTTTTAAAGTGTGTCTGTGGTTTATGAGCATTATCTTTTGATTTTAGATTAACTTTAAAGCAGAGTTCCACCCAAAAGTGGAATTTCCACTCATTCGTCTCCTCCCCCCTCTGGTGCCACATTTGGCACCTTTCGGGGGGAAGGGGGAAGCGTATACCTGTCTTTGACAGGTATCCTGTTCCCACTTATGGGAGCCACAGCGTGGCTGTTGACGTCCCCGCTTGGCTCCCTCCTCCTCCCGCCTCCTTCCCCTGCCGCCGAGCCAGTAGGAGAGAGGAGCGGAGCCTCGCGCATGCGCAGTAGGGTTCCCGGCATGAAGCCGTAAGGCTACACTGCCGGTTTCCCTTACCCGCAATGGTCTTGGCAGCACCCGACAGCTGTGCGGTGCCGGAATCGCTTGACTCCAGGACAGGTAAGTGTCCTCTTTTTAAAAGCCAGCATGTGTAGCTGCTGGCTTTTCATTTTTACAGCGGTGGGCGGACCTCTGCTTTAAATAAAAGAATTACTGCAGTCAAAACCTTTCATTTTAGAAATTAAGATGGGGCAAAGGGTTAGAACTTTTTATTTCAGTCTGTGTTTTCTTTGAGCAGATTTCCTACCACTTCCTGTGTGATCACCATGGCAGGAAGCAAGTACCGGTACAATTAGACACTAACAGCATCAACAACCTAACACAGAATCCAACCCTTCCCTACTCTATCTAGAAAAAATAGGCTGCAATTCCAGTAAATTTGACATGGTGGAAACACGAAACTGCTATTGCAGACCTCATCCTAGTTGCTTGGTTGTTTTGCCAACTCACTGCCTGCAAAAGTTTCAGAATCACTCACCTGCAAAAAGGAATGCAGATCTGTAAGGTCAGAGAAAAGTAAAAAAAAAGTACCTCTCTTCATACTTGTTCTGGATTGTTGATTCAAAGTACTGAAGCAACAGGGTGAAAGCCAAATAACTAGCAACTTCAGATGGAAATGCCAGCAATGGCAGCGTCCATGTTTTTATCAGGAAAGGTCTTCTTTAAAACCCAATTGAACCATGAGCTTTTGATCTTTTGTATTCCTATGTCCTCAAATGCTTTAAAGAGGAACTGAATTCTGGAAGCTGTGCCCCTAAAAAAGGCGGGGAGAGGTACTTACTAAGGATGAGCCAAACACCCCCGGTTCGGTTCGCAACAAAAAAATTTGCATGAACACGCAAACACCATTTAAGTCTATGGGACACGAACGTGAAAAATCAATACTGCTAATTTTAAAGGCTTATATGCAAGTTATTGCCATAAAAAGTGTTTGGGGACCCGGGTCCTGCCCCAGGGGTATCAATGCAAAAAAAAGTTTTAAAAAATTACGTTTTTTCAGGAGCAGTGATTTTAATAATGCTTAAAGTGAAACAATAAAAATGAAATATTCCTTTAAATATCGTGCCGGGGGGGGGGGGGGGTGTCTATAGTATGCCTGACGCAGTTTTCCTGTGTTTAGAACAGTACCAAGGCAAAATGACATTTCTAAAGGAAAAAATGACAGCTGTTATATAGCTGAGGGCTGGGCCACCCGGTGATATAAATGGGTGACCCCGCCCCCTCTGACGCCACATGAGTCAGAGGAAGGCGGGATCACCCGCTTGCGTCACAGAGTGGCCCCACCCTCAGCTATATAACAGCTGCAAAAGCGAGAAGCGTGCAGTGTGCGGGAGCCTCCCATGGAGGCGGAGCTGTTGCGTTTCTTTGTTATTTTTTCGGTTCGTCGGGTGACGTGAGATGGATTTACATCGCGGGACATTTTTATTTTTTTTATTTTTTAATAAAGGACTTGTCCCAAAGTGTCTCCTGTCATTTTTACTATTATTGGCACTTTTTTTGTGAATAAGTAGGGGTACAATGTACCCGTTACCAATTCACATGGGGGGGCAGAATCTGGGGGTCCGCTTGTTAAAGATTCCGATAAGCCCCCCTAGTGGCGTTGCTAGGGGGTGGCTTTTGGGGCTATAGCCCTGAATCTGGGGCCCATAGCCTCGAGTCTCTGCAGGGGTCCCCAAGGGGAGGGGAGGCTCACTGGGGACCCTGATGTAAGTGGGGGGGGGCTCTCTGGGGACCCTGATGCAAAGGGGAGGCTTTCTGGGGACCCCGATTTTAAGGGGGAGGCTCTCTGGGGACCCTAATGTAAAGGGGGCTCTCTGGGAACCCTGATGTAAGTGGGGGCTCTCTGGGTACCCTGATGCAAGGGGGAGGCTCTCTGAGGACTCTGATATAAGGAGGAGGCTCTCTGGGGACCCTGATGTAAGTGGGGGCTCTCTGGGGACCCTGGTGTAAGGGGGACTCTCTGGGGACCCTGGTGTAAGTGGGGGGCTCTCTGGGGTTATATACACACACACGTATATTAGTGTATATACATGTGTATGCCCAACCAAGCGTATGACTTTCTTTACTACGCTGCTATGGGCTCTAGCCCCAGATCTTTTGTAAACCTACCAATGCCCCTGAGCCCCACACTTGCAGACCCCCACAACCAATAAAATATTCATTTAATATTCATACCAGACCCAAAGAGCCTGATAATGGATGGAGGGGAACCCATGCCGTTTTTTTCAATGAGTTTTATCTATATTGCCGGGATCCGACAATACATTACAGCCGCGATCAGTTTTAAATGACAATTTTTTCCTTTAGAAATGTCATTTTGCTGCGGTATTGTTCTAAACACAGAAAAACTGCGCCACTTTACAGGCATACTATAGACACACCCCAGGCACGATATTTAAAGGATTATTTCATTTTTATTGTTTCACTTTAAGCATCATTAAAATCACTGCTCCTGAAAAAACGTCCGTTTTTAAAACTTCTTTTTGCATTGATACATGTCCCCTGGGGCAGGACCCGGGTCCCCAAACACTTTTTATGACAATAATTTGCATATAAGCCTTTAAAATGAGCACTTTTGATTTTTCATGTTAGTGTCCCAAAGACTTTAATGGGATTCTGCGGCTTTCGAATTTGCCGCTAACAATGCATAATGTTCGTTGTTCGCCAAACATCCGAACAACTAAAGTTTAGCCCGAACTTTTGTTCGGGCCAAACCGTTTGCCCATCCCTACCGTGTTTCCCTGAAAATAAGCCTGGGTCTTATATTAATTTTGTCAGCCAAAAACACACTAGGGCTTATTTTCGGGGTAGGGCTTGCCATGCAACGTGCTATCTTCCCAGTGGTTGCAAAATGACAATATCCACTCTATTACAGGATCATATAATGCAAAAGGTGTGCGTTTCTGCAATGCAATAGTGCAAAAAACCTTCTTCCATAGCCTGCCTAAACCGTCTTCCACCATTCCGAGCACTGCAGAGGGAAGGGAGCCGAGATCCCCCTGCTGACACACGCTTCAATGGCCTGCCTGAGCCGTCTTCCATGGCTACGATTAGGGCAGAAAGAAAGGGGGGCAAGATCCCCCGCTGAAACCTGATTCAATGGCCTGCCTGAGCCGTCTTCCACGGCTACGATTAGTGCAGAAGGAAAGGGGGCGAGATCCCCCGCTGACACCCGCTTCAATGGCCTGCCTGAGCCATCTTCCACTTCTCCAAGAACTGCAGAGGGAAAGGGGCCGATGACACCCACTTCAATGGCCTGCCTGAGCCGTCTTCCACGGCTACGATTAGTGCAGAAGGAAAGGGGGCCGAGATACCCTGCTGACACCCGCTTCAATGGCCCACCTGAGCCGTCTTCCACTGCTACGATTAGTGCAGAGGTAAGAGGGCTGAGATCCCCCACTGGCACCTGCTTCAATGGCCCACCTGAGCCGTCTTCCACGGCTACAAATAGTGCAGAAGGAAAGGGGGGCAAGATCCCTCACTGACACCTGCTTCAATGGCCCGCCTGAGCCATCTTCCATGGCTACGATTAGTGCAGATGGAGGGGGGCGAGATCCCCCCCTGACACCCAAGAGAAGAGGAGATCAGCTGAGCCCTGCTCGGCGCTTCCATGGCCCGCCCCAAGCTGTCTTCCCCGCTCTGAGCAATGCAGGGAGGGGGGCTGAGATTCCTCGCTGAGAGAAGAGGTGTTTAGCTGAGCGCCAAGTGGCGCTGCACTGAACTAGGGCTTATTTTCGGGGTAGGGCTTATATTGCAGCCCTCCTGGAAAATAGTGCTAGGTCTTATTTTCGGGGTAGGTCTTATTTTCGGGGAAACAAGGTAGTACTTCTCATGCCTTGTTCTGTACTGTGTCTCTATGTGGAGGTAGCCATCTTGGTGGGGGCAGGGTTTTGCTTCCTTTGTCTGGGCCTCCAGCAAGGAAAACAGGGAGTAGCATGGTAGTGACATCACCAAATTTCACTCTAAAGCTGGCCATACAAGATTTCTCTCCGTCAGTTAAAGTTTGCAGTGCAGGTTACTTTACTCTGACAGCTAGCACCAGAGGCTGTTGGAATACCCAAATATCTGATTGGAAGCAGCCACTGTTTTGTTTGGTTTTTGTACACGGCTTCTTTGATTTTCAGATTGAAGATGTTGGGCTGGGGGGTACCAACTGGGCCACCCATAACTCGAATTTTAGCTGGTTTATCAGGAACCAGACAAAATGTATTTAGTGTATGGTCATCTTAAAGTGTTTGTAAACCCTCACATATACCCAGTGAAGTGAAAAGCCTCAGGTGATACACAGAGATGAAACAAATCTCCCTTGATAAGTTTTACTTGTATATCTTCTGCCTTCCCCTTTCTACATCCCTTGAAAAGTTCAGATTGTGTTAAAAATCTGCCAGCAGTACATAGGGAAGGGTGGAGAGACTGCACTTACATTGTGTGAGAGCTGATTGTAGGAAAGGAACACCCCCCCCCCCTCCACATAGGCAGATGAATGAAGGAACATGCAGATCTGTATTCTGAATAGACAAGCTCTCTGCTTATATCACTCTAAGCTCCCTCCGTGACACAAATTTTTAGCTCATGTTATCTCATGTGTCGGAGAACATGTCAGAAGTGACTCATGCTGATAACAGAGGAACAAAGCACTAGAGAGAAACGGCACTTAGAGCTTTGGAGAGAGATAGGTAAACACTACAGATATATGTGTTTAGTTCAAATTTCATAAATGGGGATTACAACTGTTTTAAACTTTATGAGTCTAGTAGTCAGAGGCAGCAGTGCCTTAGATCTCACACTGCAGATATACAGCCTGAGCATCTTTACATAGGCATGTGCTTCTATTCTTCAGAAAAAGAAAGGTGAATGTCTAATGTCCCGTACACACGTTTGGACATTGATCGGACATTCCGACAACAAAATCCTAGGATTTTTTCCAACGGATGTTGGCTCAAACTTGTCTTGCATACACACGGTCACACAAAGTTGTCGGAAAATCCGATCATTCTGAACGCGGTGGCGTAAAACACGTACGTCGGGACTATAAACGGGGCAGTAGCCAATAGCTTTCATCTGTTTATTTATTCTGAGCATGCGTGGCACTTTGTGCGTCGGATTTGTGTACACACGATCGGAAATTCCGACAACGGATTTTGTTGTCGGAAAATTTTATAGCCTGCTCTCAAACTTTGTGTGTCGGAAAATCCGATGGAAAATGTGTGATGGAGCCTACACACGGTCGGAATTTCCGACAGCAAGGTCCTATCACACATTTTCCGTCGGAAAATCCGACCGTGTGTACGGGGCATAAGGGTACTGCTAAGGCAATTCATATTTCTAGATGTTCCATTTAGTTACAGCCCTCATCACCAGTGCCCTTACATGGACTTGTATTGCAGACAAGGTAAGGGAGGGGTAAGACCGTGAAAATGGAGGTTGTTCATGTAACATCTATCTGACTGCTTATCTATTTCTGTGACTTAGGCCCCTTCCACACGAGGCGGATCCGTTTCAGCGGAGTGAAATTCACACAGTGTATGATCAGCTTTAAATTGGGCTTTAACTAATACAGTTGCCTTTTAGCGGAATTTGTTTTTACTACATTTTCAAACTACTATACTCTGGTTCGTTTGACAAGCAGGCGTACCTTTGAAGTTCCCGTGGGGGTACATGTAACCCCTGGATCGAGATCCTATAGCTTACAGTAACCTAAAAGCTTCTATGTAGATTTGGAAGGATAGCAACTGGAAGTTAGGCTATAACTGTTTGCTATGGACAACACAATTCTCCTCTGTTCCAGTTCTTGTAAATAAGTCCCATTACAACGATGGCTCTAATCCTACTGGAGAAAAGCCCTGCGGCAGGGACGGCATCTGAAATACTATTTCCTTGCTTCCGTGATGGCTCGGTCATTAACAAAAATAATCATCTATCATTAATGTGCCCGGGGTAATCACGCCATGACATCAAAAGGCTGCTCTGTAAATCGTACTTTTAATTTTCACATTCATCCCTTATTCGCAGGCATGTCCTTGCACGCCTTGTAACGTCCTGAAAAGCCTCCGTTTTATGTTAAAAAACAAGAAGATCTTTCCTCCCACATGGCAGAAATCTCTAGTAGAATCAAGACGGGCCTGGGCCCTGCTTGTCGTGCAAGGACAGAAGAAAAGGCGGTTTCAATGCAAACATCCATTCCTGAGGCTCATGCTGACAGATCGCTGCGGTGTGTGATATCGATCAACAGAGCAAACTCCTGCCATCCAGATGATGAACAAACACAGAAAACGGAAGAAAAAGTCCTCACGTGGCACTTTTCACTGCAGAACTGCCTGAAATCTAGAGAAGAATATAAAAGTTCAAGGATCCAAGGCATCATATTGTTGCTAACTGCACTACTAAATATCTCGACCTTATGACCTAAAGAAGCCTTTCTAAATCTTTAACCACGGAGGAACCTTTGAAATAGTTTTCAGGTCTCATTGAACCCCTTCTACAAATGATTGGATCTACAGCCATAGCACATGATGGTTAATGAGAAAAGGACCCCTTTACACTGGTGGTCAGTGGAGAACATGCCTTGTTACACTTCTGGTCAGTGAGAATTAATATTACAATGGTGGCCACTGTGTAGTGCTCTATATTTCGGGGACAGAAGAAAGAATGCCGCACTACAGATAGCTATCAATGATTATTGGTGTGTTAACTTACCTGGGAAACCAGAAATCCACTGGCCCCATTCTTCTGGTTCTGCAGAGTGGCATTGGTGCAGAACACCATCAAGCAAGAGGTCGGTCTATCAATGCTCAAGGAACCCCTAGCAACCTTTGGAGGAACCTTAGGGTTCCACTGAACACTGTTTTATCTAAATTGTCTGAAGGAAAAAAGTATAGTGTTGCCCATGGAAATCACATTCTCTCTCATATTCTCCTATTCTGCGGTTGAAACTTGGGTGAATAAAAACAAATGCTGTAGGCCAGGGGTACCCAAACTGCAGCCCGAGGGCCAGATGCGGCCCCCTTGCTAGCCTTTATCTGGCCCTTGGGGCGCATTCCTCTCAATGATATGAAGCGTTTTTCTCCCACTGACACCTACTATAGGGCACTATTTCTTCCACTGATACCAATGATGGTGTACTATTCTTCCCACTAATACCAACAATGGGGAACCATTTCTCCCAATAATACCAATAATGGGACACTATTCCTTCCATTAAAACCAATGATGGGGCACTACTCCTCCTGCTGACAACCAACCAGGTGGCCATGTTTATTCTCACTGATGCTGGGCGAGGGACATTTTCTACCACCACTGCCCACAATCCGGCCCCCCTAAAGTCTAAAGGACAGTAAACTGGCCCTTAGTTTGAAAGGTTTAGAGACCTCTGCTCTAGGCCACTGATGATTTTACATATAAGAGGGAACCAGCGGCACAATGACTAGGAAGGGAAGTGATGCTTTGTTCGCAGGTGGTATATCAATATCACAGGGTGGCAAAATGAACCTCTTACACCCCTCGTGCCCACCTGTGATACAAACGTCAAGTGTGGGCATTTAGTACTCATTCTTCCTAGGAATGGGGTTCTTATGGGTTTTCAGTGACCACTAGTCTGTCTCTTCTCCTCTCCATAAAACTACATATACCTTTAGTGAGCATGGATGATGGACAGTATGGCACCCCAGCAACTGCTTAGTGGGACTACACCATAGAGAGGACTTACACCCCATTACAGACTGTTTCAAGAAAACAACGTTAGTTCTAGACTAGGCACATCACTGTTCAAGGCCACCAAGTCTGTTTAAAAACATTGATGGTCCTGGGCAAACATTTTAATGGATGGAACTGTTATACAAACTGAAGGCCAAACTACAGCTAAAATTTTTATTTGTTTTGTTTTGGTAAAAGTGGGGAAAGAAACAAACTTCATCAGGTTTTTATTTTTGTTTAGGTCCCTCCTGGGGACCTCTCATTGGCACCACACAAAAAGTGAGTAAATCTCACCAATGGACACTAATAAAATGGACAGAGTTGTCTACTCTTTCCTGTTGGAGAGACTTTTCTCGAAACCAGGCTGTTTTTGACCTTCATAGCAAGTTCTTCCAATGTTTAGAGGCAGTTGTTATCACACAGGAACAATTCCAAAGCTTGTTGGAAAAGTGGACCTATTTGTTCAGTTTTCTATGTAACAGTGCTGTCATTATCAGCAAGCTATCATGGAGTTCGATCAACTTGTTCAGCGATAGGCTAGTCACTCTCGAGGAGTTTTCCTCCCATCTGGATCGACCTTTATTATTCTTTGCACCATTTCTCAAAAATACAACCCAAGGTATGCCCAGAATGTATTTTATTTGGCAATGCAGTGGCATGGCCAGATAATCCTGAGTAATCTGTGTACTGTTGACATTATCCACATCTCTTACATTATCTCTCCCTCAAACACACAGTTAGTCATTACTTTTAAGGTTGTGCCAATTTTTAGGCAGCTTGCATGAACCAGAACATTTTAAAGTTGAACACCAGGCAGATATTCAAAAACATTGTTTATTATAGACAGTTTAATATTGTTCTGGATTTCTTCTAAAAATAGTTAAAAGTATATTTACTTACAACCAGGACTTTTTTCAGCAGGAACGTGGGGGAGCGCAGTTCCGGCACCTCCATCATTGAATGTATATAATGGCAAGGGGTGCTCAGATGTGCTGGAAGGTCCCTTGCTACTGGGGGATCTTTTGTTGACAGGGGATCTATTGTTAAGGGAGTACAGGGTTTTTATGTTGCTGGGGGCTCAATTGTTGCTGGGAGGGATCTACTGTTGAGGGAGAGGTCTATGTTACTGGCTGTTGGAGGATACAATAATGCTGGCTGCTGGGGGATCTATTGTTGCTGGTGGGGGGGGTCAATTTTTCCTGGGGTGGGTCTATTGCAGCGGGGGGGGGGGGGTATTTTGTTGCAGTGGGTCTATTGTTGCTGGAGAGGACTATTATTGCTGGTTGCAGGAGATCTATTTTACTGCTTTTCTTGTAATCAGTAACAAATTCCATACAAAAAGCTTAGCACCACAAAATGATACTTGGTTCTGTTTTCTCTAAAATGGGTGGTACTGGGAGGTGGGTAGGGAATGGAACCAAGCAACGGTGCTTAGAGGTGGGTAGGGGGCGGAGACAAGGGGTGACTTGGAAGGGGAGAGTACCTGCACCTATTCTCTGAGAAAAAAGTCATTCTATCAGCTTCCTGTAATCCTTTGAACAGCACCATGCATACTGGGAGAGGAAGGGGCAGCTATAGAAGCCAATAAGAATCTGCTGCGTGTACATGTCTAACGGGGAACATACTGACAGAAGGAGAGAGCAGAGTTGCTGTATGGGGTGGATTAGAATAACTGTCAGGTTTTTATTACTACCTCTGCCCCTGTTTGGGAGTTTCACCTTCTCTATCTGTCCTGTTTACCATAATCAAGCAAAACAAAATCCCAAATTTTGGGTTATCCCCAAAACAGTAATAGAGCGGAAATGGGGAGGGGGCCCAAGAGATTCCCTTTGCAGGAATTTTGCAGGGACTGGGAAACTGGTCAGAGTTGAGGGAAAGATGGATGGTGCTAAATAGAGAGATATTCTTGAGCAAAACCTGTACCTGAGTGTGATTTGAGGCTAGGACGGAGCTTCACCTTCCAGCAAGACAATGACCTCAAACACACTGCTAAAGCAACACTTGAGTGGTTTAAAGGGGAAACATGTAAATGTGTTGGAATGGCCTAGTCAAAGCCCAGACCTCAATCCAATAGAAAATCTGTGGTCAGACTTAAAGATTGCTGTTCACAAGCGCAAACCATCCAACTTGAAGGAGCTGGAGCAGTTTTGCAAGGAGGAATGGGCAAAAATCCCAGTGGTAAGATGTGGCAAGCTCATAGAGACTAATCCAAAGCGACTTGGAGCTGTGATAGCCACAAATGGTGGCTCTACAAAGTATTGACTTTAGGGGGGTGAATAGTTATGCCCATTGACTTTTTCTGTTATTTTGTCCTATTTGTTGTTTATCTCACAATAAAAAAAAAAAATCATCAAAGTTGTGGGCATGTTCTGTAAATTAAATGATGCAAATCCTCAAACAATCCATGTTAATTCCAGGTTGTGAGGCAACAAAACACGAAAAATGCCAAGGGGGGTGAATACTTTTGCAAGGCACTGTAGATGTGGTAGGGACTGCAGCCTCTTGCTATAAAGTGCTGTGCTGTCCAAACTCCGATTTCACCTGTCATTTTTGGAGAGAAAAAAAGGTTTACCCCAAAAGGATTTCCCTCTGGAAGGTACTGGAAAGAGCTCCAATATTTCTCACATTTTCTATGCTGTCGTTTTCATACATCTAGTCTAAGGCCTCATTCTGATTTGTGCCAGCAGACACAAGCGCTGCTTCCAACATGATATTCGTATGGGTGCATGTCCCCATACTCGGCCTGGGTGGGGTTGGAGCAGTGCACCTGCACCCGCATGGATCTCAGATCGGGGGCAGCAGCTACGCATCCCTGGGTCAGTAAACACGGCCCTGCATAGGGCACAGATCAATTCGCCCCATGTGAACAAGGCCTAATACAAATGGTCAATCAAAACATCTTTTGTACAATAATGCCGCGTACACACGGTCTGACTTTTCGTCTACAAAAGTCCAACAGCCTGTCCGACAGACTTTCAACGGACTTTTGTCGGACTTTTGGCGGACTTTTGGTGGACTTGCGGCAGACTTTCTTACGAACGGACTTGCCTACATACGATCACACAAAAGTCCGACGGATTCGTACGTGATGACGTACACCGGACTAAAATAAGGAAGTTGATAGCCAGTAGCCAATAGCTGCCCTAGCGTGGGTTTTTGTCTGTCGGACTAGCACACAGACGAGCGGATTTCTGGGTCCGGCGTAGTTACGACGTAAAGATTTGAAGCATGTTTCAAATCTAAAGTCTGTCAGATTTGAGGCTGGAAAAGTTCGCTGAAAGTCCGCTGAAAGTCCAGGGAAGCCCACACACGATCGGATTGTCAGCCAGCTTTAGTCCGTCGGCGTCCGTCGGACTTTTGTAGACGAAAAGTCCGACCGTGTGTACGCGGCATAAGTGTTTTCATGCAAAATGTTGTACCCATCACATGCTGTTAAACAAGCTCGCCTCATTACTTTTAAATATACGTATTTTACGGAATTTTTTTCCCACAAATTGCTGAACCAATAGAAAGATGATACATTGGCGGAAGGCTCTTCAGGTTATTTTGTTTAAGGAGATGAAAGCCAAAGGAACAGTTTTGGTTCTTTGCCACCTGGCTTTTGTTATGGGAGCAGGAGGTCATTCTGAAAACATCTTTATTTTCATGTACACATATATTGTGGCAGAATGTGAAAGAACTATAATAGGAACCCATAGGAAGCAATCAGATTTCAGCTTACTTTATCTGAAAAAACGAAGAAATTATTTTGAAGGCTGTTACTGAATTTTGCATACACTCACCGGCCACTTTATTAGGTACACCCGTTCAATTGCTTGGTAACACAAATTGCTAATCAGCCAATCGCATGGCAGCAACTCAATGCATTTAGGCATCTAGACATGGTAAAGATCAAGTTCAAACCAAGCATAAGAATGGGGAAGAAAGGGGATTTAAGTGACTTTGAATGTGGCATGGTTGTTGGTGCCAGACGGGCTGGTCTGAGTATTTCAAAAACTGCTGATCTACTCGGATTTTCAAGCCTGGCTATCTCTAGGGTTTACAGAGCATGGTCTGAAAAAAGAGAAAATATGCAGTGAGCTGCGGTTGTGTGGACAAAAATGCCTTCAAGATGATAGAAAGGAAACCGTAACTCAAATAACCACTCGTTACAACCAAGTTATGCAGAATACCATCTCTGAACGCACAACACATTGAACCTTGAAGTAAATGGGCTACAGCAGCAGAAGACCACACTGGGTGCCACTCCTGTCAGCTAAGAACAGGAAACTGCCACTACAATTCACACAGGCGCACCAAAATTGGACAATAGAAGATCCGAAAAACATTGCCTGGTCTGATTTCAGCTGCGACATTCAGATGGTAGGATCAGAATTTGGCATAAACATGAAAGCATGAAGCCATCCTTTATTATTATTATTATTATTATTATTATTATTATACAGGGTTTATATAGCGCCAACAGTTTGCGCAACGCTTTACAAAATGGGGGCAGACAGTACAGTTACAATACAATACAGGAGGAATCGGAGGGCCCTATTTATTTAGAGCTTACAATCTAGAAGGGAGGGTCAAGTGAAACAAAAGGTTATAACCATGGGGGATGAACTGATGGTGAAATCAAAGTACAGTTGTTAGGTGTGGGTAGGATAGGCTTCTCTGAGGCTACATTCACACCTGAGTGTTTTCAGCTCGTAAACGTTCATCTCAAAAGTTCCAAAACGCCCAACAAGCAAAATCCCATTCATTCGATGGGCCCCTGTTCACATCTGTGCGTTCTGTTGCCTGAAGCAAAGCGCCTGAAGCTCAAAAAAGTACATAAGCTTCTTTAAGGCGTTTTTCTGCTTTTTACATTGGTGACCTTTTGAGCTATACAAAATTGCGGCAAAAATCACTGTAAAAACGCATGACTTTCCGCCTGAAAGGATGCGCTCAGGTGTAAATGCAGCCTAAAGAGGAGGGTTTTCAGGGATCATCTAAAAGCTAATAGAGTAGGAGATAATCGGACAGGTTGTGGTAAGGAGTTCCATAGGATTGGAGGGGCTCTGGAAAAGTCCTGGAGGCGAGCATGGGAGGAGGTGACAAGGGAACTAGAGGGCAGGAGGTCTTTAGAAGAACGAAGAGACCGAACAATTAGGTTGGTATTTTGAGACTAGGCTAGTGATGTAGCTGGGGGCTAAATTGTGGATGGCTTTGTAAGTTGTTGGTAGTATTTTGAATTTAATTTGTTGGGTGAGTGGAAGCCAGTGGAGGGATTGACAGAGAGGAGTAGCAGACACAAAGCGATTGGTAAGATGGATGAATCTGGCAGCAGCATTGATGATGGACTGAAGGGGGGATAGTCTATGTAGAGGTAAGTCAATGAGTAAGGAGTTGCAGTATTCGAGGCGAGAGATGACCAGGGAGTGAATTAAGAGCTTTGTTGTGTCATTGGTTAGAAAGGGGCGTATTTTGGAGATGTTGCGGAGGTTGAGGTGACAAGATTTGGACAGTGATTGGACGTGGGGGCTTAAAGGAGAGTTCAGAGTCCAGGATTACAACTAGGACCTTGGCATGTGGGAATGTGCCATCGATTTTGACAGAGAGATAAGGGGAAGGGGCACGTGGTGGAGGAAAAAGTATAAGTTCGGTTTGGATTGAGTTTGAGGAAGTATCAACGGTTTAGGCTGGTGGTGTAATGGTGTGGGGGATATTTTCTTGGCATACTTTGGGCCCCTTAGTACCAACTGAGCACCATTTAAACAACATGGCCTAGCTAAGTGTTGCTGCTGACCATGTCCATCCCTTTATGATGACAGTGTACCCACCTTCTGATGGCTCCTTCCAGCAGGATAATGCACCATGTCACAAAGCTCAAACTGAACGTGGCCCTGTGTTCAGACCCTTCATTTTAACAACCATCTTCCCTTAATGTTATGTGTATTTACACAAATTTGTATATTATTTACCTGTAAAAGTCTCCCTTGCGTAAACATCCAAAAGCCTTGAGACTACTGCTGGGTGCCACCATCTTGGATCCAATGTTAGCAGTCCCAGCAGACTCAGAGCTGTCACTCAAGTGATGCTCTATATTAGTATTTGCCTTCTCTTCTCTCTTTGGCAGCCACATATAAGGTTATGTAGGGAAGTGAAAAGAGAGACAGAGGATCAAGGCCAGCTCAGAGAGTAATTAGATGCTTCAAGAAAAGGAGGAGAGGACTATGATGTTCAAGGAAGGACGGGGTTGTGCTATGGAATTGACACTTCCTGAAGTGTCAATTCCCTTGCAAGTTCAAAGGCACAATTCAAGTCAATACAAATTTGTTTATGGCAAGGAAAACACTTCAAGTAGGCATTTGAAATGCTTGCTTTTTCTGTGCTTAAGCTGGTGACAGAGACTTTTTAAAGTGTCCCTGTCATATGAAAAGTATAGCGGTTGCCATTATTGGTTAGTTGTCTGGCATCAATACTTTTCAGTCACAGACCAGTATGTTATACTGTAAATAAACAAAAAATATGTGAAAAAGTTGCGCTACAAGTGAATCAAAGTGAATTTGAGTACAAATCAGCAGCTGGCATCAACAACGTGATATGTTGCTTATGAAGGAAAAGGAATATAAAATGCAGCACTTTGGGAAGACTAACCCCCCCAGGATCACTGCTGATTGGATGTCGGTGCAATGTCGGTGTGAAGACTATAAACACTTGTCAGCCCAATCCGGTTTGAGGATGCCTGCCAGCGGTTGCCCCCAGGGTGAGGTATCCATCACCCATCCTGTCTGATGTGGACGCGGGTATACACCATCGTACCACAAAGGTCCCGGTTGGAGACGACTGTTTGAAGCCTGTTTGACCCACCGCTGTATGGCGTGTGTGCCAACATTTTGGGGTAAGAGTATCCATTCCCTCTGTTGTCCCATATACACTCCTGTGATCACTGCATGGAGAAGTTTGCTTCCTTATATTTATCAACATTAGAAGAAACATCTTCTAATGTTGATAAATAGACTATACAGCACCACACAGAGGAGCTCTTAGAAGTGCTCTTTGTTTATCATAGACTTATCATTATTTTTATTTTTAAATTTGTGTATCACTTGCACATGTGATTTTCTCATTTGTTTATGTCATATACATATGAGTCCTTTTGTCATTATTTATGCACATATTACTCTCAGTGTTTATTTGCATACCACTCTTCTCACCATTTTTGATTCACTAGTTGAACGCCCACCCCCATAGGTGATCCTGGGGGGTTAGTGTTCCCAAAGCGCTGCATTTTATATTCCTTTATATTGTAAATAAGTTCAGAAAAGTGTATGAATTCTTCATCACTTGGTCACAAAACATGAAGCTAAATCACCAACTTGACAGCCAGGGACTTAACACTCTCAAGAGAGAGGTGAGCAATGGCAACCCCAATACTTTTCCCATGAGATAGTCACTTTAAACACAATTTTTTTTTAGTATTATGTAGCAAACACCCCAGACTGGGCTGGCTGTTCGGTCCCAGGTTCCATTCCCTCATAGGCACACACAGAGGCGTTGCTAGGTCTACAAAAGATCTGGGGCTAGAGCCCATAGCACTGTAGTAAAGAAAGTCATACACTTGGGCGGGCATACACATGTATATAATATATGTGTGTGTGTATATATCCCCAGAGAGCCCCCTCACATCAGGGTCCCCAGAGAGCCCCCCACTTACATCAGGGTTCCCTGAGAGCCCCCCTTACATCAGGGTCCCTAGAGAGCCTCCTCCTTAAATCAGGGTCCCAGAGAGCCTCCCCCTTAAATCAGGGTCCCCAGAGAGCCTCCCCCTTAAATCAGGGTCCCCAGAGAGCCTCCCCCTTAAATCAGGGTCCCCAGAGAGCCCCCCCTTAAATCAGGGTCCCCACAGAGCCTCCCCCTTAAATCAGGGTCCCTAGACAGCCTCCCCCCTGCATCAGGGTCCCCAGAGAGCCCCCCACTTACATCAGGGTCCCCAGAGAGCCTCCCCTCCCCTTTGGGACCCCTGCAGAGACTTGGGGCTATGGGCCCCAGATTCGGGGCTATAGCCCCAAAAGCCACCCCCTAGCGACGCCACTAGGCACACAGCAGCCAGGCATACAGTAGCTCACAGTTACTCAAGTCAGAAACTAGGCCGTGCATATCTTTATGTAGTTTATTTGCTGGATTGACTAGGATGGGTTGAGGCAGAGCCTTAGGATACTCCAAGGACAACTAGCAAAATGCAGCAGAGGACACTAAAACTTCTCCTTTTAGGGTGTAACCATGCTCTTGAATGTGAAGATTCAATTAACTTCAATACATGAACTCCTTAACAGGAGTCCTGAGCAAACTGTAATGATCTCTTCCAAAGGTGGCAAGGAAAGTCTCTAGGATCCTAAGGCTTGTACTCACTGTGCCCAGGGTAATGTAAAGCCTCCTGTAGTAGCAGCCAGTCTCTGTACTTGGTGCCTGTGGTCTGGATCCCCTGTAGAGCTTTCTGTGCTGCTTCAGTATAATCTGGACAGAGGTCCCTGATCTCTAACTGGAGACCCCAAAAAGATTTTCAGGCTGGCTCTTACAGGGAAAAAAATACTGCTTGTTCTAGGCCCCAGTCTATTTATTCCACTCTCAGCCCCCTGCTGGTCACTCACTCTCCTGACCAGGTATTGGCTGAAAGTGCATGAATATGCCAGCCAGGGGCTGAAAGAGCATGAATATGCAAGCTCTCCTGTCCACTATGTCCCAACGTTCAGTGGGATTCAGGGGAAAATAGCTGAGCCTGCAAAAGCAGAACCCAGAACAGACACAGACATATGATCACTGCTCGCCCTGGCTACAGCGAAGCCAAAAACAAAATTGACTTAAAACACTAGCAGCCTACTAGGAGGGCTCTGCAACTACTGGACAGCATGGAGAGGGATTAGAACACCGGTCAGGTAGAGCTGCACGATTCTGCCTAAAATGAGAATCACAATTTTATTTGCTTAGTATAAAGATCACGATTCTCGCAGTGCAACATCTTCTTTCACATTATACAAAAAAATTGGGCTAACTTTAATGTTTAAATTTTTTTTTAATTACTTAAAGTGTATTTTTTTTTAAATTGCGTTTGAAAAACCGATGCGCAAATACGGTGTGACATAAAATATTGCAACAACCACCATTTTATTCTCTAGGGTCTCTGCTAAAAAAAATATATCATGTTTTGGTACTCCAAGTAATTTTATAGCAGAAAATAATGATTTTTACTTGTAAGCAACAAATGTCAGAAAAGGTTTGGTCTTTAAATGGTTAAACTTCCCTCATCTACACACCGGAGGTCTTTCCTTTGATAAAAGAACGAAAAGATACTTGCATGTTGTAATAATACAGCTGGGGTTCCTAGCACCAAGTGGCCCCGAGATACGGGGCCCCAAAGTCGGTTCAGAAAATGTCAAGCACTTTTCTGCAGCAGAGAATGACATTTTCCAAAACAACTTTGGGGCCCCGTATCTCGGGGCCACTTGGTGCAAGGAACCCCAGCTTTGGATATGTAATGCTAGTTCCACTGGGTTTGCACACCAAATTTGGGGTTACTAGCACCAAGTGGCCCCGACATACGGGGCCCCAAAGTCGGTTCGGAAAATGTCATTCTCTGCTGCAGAAAAGTGCTTGACATTTTCTGAACCGAATTTGGGGCCCCGTATCTCGGGGCCGCTTGGTGCTAGGAACCCTTTGGATATGATGCAGTGCTAGTTCCACTGGGTTTGCACACCAAATTTGGGGTTCCTAGCACTAAGTGGCCCCAAAGTCGGTCAACTGTGTCCATCTGCAGCAATGACATTTCGGGACCCTTTGGGTTCAGAGAGCCCAAATTTTGGCTGCAGCTAGGGGGCATCTAAGAACCCTTAACTACCGAGTTTGAAGTTCGGGGGACCTATGGCTGCAAATGTGCACAGTGAGGCATGCTAATGGGCACAGTGAGGCTGCAAATGGGCATTGTTGACCCTCTTTTCCACTTACAGTAGCTGTGCATTTCTCACCCTAGGCTTATACTCGAGCCAATAAGTTTTCTCAGTTTCTTGTGGTAAAATTAGGTGCCTCAGCTTATATTCGGGTCGGCTTATACTCGAGTATATACAGTATTTATAATGTTCTTTTATATCTATACACAAATATTTTACCTTTCATTTCAATTTTAAACTCAGTGGGTTGATTTACAAGGTGATTGTTTACAATCACTTTAACTCTAAAACTTGGTGAAACACTTATACAAGCAAGACTGGGCTGAATACCACCGGTCATGGCGGCAACAAAGAACCTACAGCGATTTGTCACCTTTCACAATTTGTCATCAAACAAATAAGTGGAATTTTATCGGCTACACCTGTCTGAACTGGTTCACAGCTTAGGATCTGAAAAGCGTGAGGAGCTGGAAACGCTGCCACCTCACATCTACAGCTTCAAAAAAATGATATTTCACTGCTGTCAGCAGAGTTGGAATATCCCTTTGTGTATTTGCAATGTACCATAAAAATCCCGGAACAAGCTAATATTAGTTCATTCTGAACACAGGTACACGTTCAGTATATAAATGCAACTGTTAAAGCGTAACTCCACTTTTGTTGAGAAAAAAAAACATTCCACCTCTGGGTGATCTATGTACATTGTAAGGATTATAACAGACTTTGTTGCAGATTCCTACCTTTTGTTATTTGGAAGAAATCCATGTGTGTTCCTCTGTGCCGAGGGGCTCTAATGGGAGTGGTTTCATAATTATCAATCAGCTGTGCAGCTGCAGAGCACTGATGAGGAAATATGCAGGGTCTGCATCCCTTTAGACGTGATTGGGAGTATCTTACCAAAAATGAAATTTTTGTTGCAGGGGATGCCAGAAATCTGACTTGTATCTTAGGCAGACTTCTGGGAAAATCGGTGAGCCAATCACGCAAGAAGGAAATTATGTTTCTGGGGTGTGTTCAGTATACATTCTGTGTACAGAACACCTCCAAGTAGCCATATTGCATTGCATTCTCAGAAAATTACAGTGGCTGCAGATTGAAAAGGAAAGATCATTTTTAATAACATTCAATTTACAATATGACTTGTGTCGCAATTGTATACGCTATATTATTTTTTCTCTATTTGCTATTTTTTCCCCCCACAAAAGTGGAGTTACCCTTTAACCACTTCAGCCCCGGAAGAATTTACCCCCTTAATGACCAGGCCATTTTTTGCGATAAGGCACTGTGTTGCTGTAACTGACAATTGCGCGGTCGTGCGATGTTGTACCCAAACAAAATTCATGTCCATTTTTTACCCACAAATAGAGCTTTCTTTTAGTGGTATTTGATCACCTCTGCAGTTTTAATTTTTTGCGGTATAAACAAAAAAAGACTGACAATTTTTAAAAAAAACTATATTTTTTTACTTTCTGCTATAATACACATCCAAAAGAAAATATAACAAAACAAATGTATTCATCAGTTTAGGCCAATATGTATTCTGCTACTTTTTTTGGTAAAAAAAAAATCCCAATAAGCGTATATTGATTGGTTTGCGCAAAAGTTATAGCGTCTACAAAATAGGGGAAAGATTTAGGGACTTATTATTTTTTTATTGTTTTTACTAGTAATGGTTGGGATCAGCGATTTTTAGTGGGACTGCGACATTGCGACGCACAAATCTGACCCTAACTGACACTTTTTGGTGACCAGTGACATCAATACAGTGATCAGTGCTATAAAAATGCACTGATCACTGTATAAACGGCACCGGCAGGGAAGGGGTTAGCACTAGGGGGCGATCAAGGGGTTAAGTGTTCCCTAGGGAGGTGTTTTTAACTGTCAGGGGAACGGACTGACTGGCAGTAGAGAGAGATTGCTGTTCCTGATCACTAGGAAAAGCTTATCGCTCTCTCTCTCCTCCCCTGTCAGAATGGGAATCAGCTTCGTTTACATAGGCAGATCCCCGTTCTGCCTCTCTTCACGGCGTTCGCGGGTGGCCTGCAGTACCACATGCACTGAAAGACGTACAGGTACATCGCTTTGCGCAGCTAAGCTGCCTTGCTGCAGTATATATGCGGAAGGCGGTCGGCAAGTGGTTAAGTAACCATTATGTAAAATCTGCCCAAAGACTGCGCTGTGATTGGCTGGAGCTCCGATGACCTCACTCCCGTCACGTACCTGCCCTTGCTTCAGTTTGCTTCAGTGCACATGTGCCAATGATGTTGGCACGTGCAAATACAGGGGATATCGCCTAAACCGTGCAGGTTTAGGAGATATCCAGTGTAGCTACAGGTAAGCCTAATTATACTCTTACCTGTAGCAAAAAGTGGTTGTAAAGGGTTTACAACCACTTTAAAGGAGTTGTAAAGGCAGAAGGTTTTTTATCTTAATACATTCTATGCATTAAGATAAAAAACCTTTTGTGTGTAGCAGCCTCCCCAGCACCCCCTAATTACTTACCTGAGACCCATCTCTCTCCAGCGATGTCCGCGAATGTCTAAGCCATCCAGGACACTCCTCCTGATTGGCTGAGACACAGTAGCGGCGCCATTGGCTCCCGCAGCTGTCAATCAAAGTCAGTCAGCCAATCAGGGGAGAGAGGGGGCGTGGCTGGACCAGGGCTCTGTGTCTGAATGGACACACAGAGCTGTGACTCGGCTCCAGTGCCCCCCATAGGAAGCTGCTTACTGTGGGGGCACTCGATAGGAGGGAGGGGCCAGGAGCAGCAAAAAGGGGCCCGAGAAGAGAAGGATCCGGGCTGCTCTGTGCAAAACCAACTGCACAGAGGAGGTAAGTATAACATATTTGTTATTTTTATTTTTTTTTAAACGAGCCTTTACAATCATCATGAACTATTTGGACAAGTTATCAGCTGCCACAGTGACTGAGCACAGCAGAATTATCAGTGACGGCCGGGGAGGAGAGGGGGTTGTAGGGAGCTGGGGAAATCAGTAACTTAATTTGCTTCAGATCCATCCAGCACAAAAATAGATTTGAGGTTTCAAAGGGATTTATATTCTTCTACAAATATAACACCGGGGTTTGTAGCTGACACATATTAGATTACAAAGCATCATGTAATCCACTACAGCACTAATTTGTTACTAACAGATGTGAATTACCCAACAGCATCTCCACCTTCTCAATCAACCTAAGAAATGGCTAGAATATCAAGAATATGTTACCAGCTGTAGTGTGCGTTACTAAACGGGTGACGACTACAGTTGGCCATATAGGGGCAGATCTTCTGCTGCAAAGGACGGGCAGTGAGGGATCTTTTCATTGGCACTTGAATCACTACATCACGGGGAACTGCCAAGATCTTCTCCAGGACTAAGCTGTATGTGGTATGGACCCTTTACTACCACCTGTTTCTAGTGTTCAGATGTGCTCATCTGTTGTTAGTGTGACAGGTTGTTGTTGGAGTGATAAGTGAATCTGTTTTCATCTCTGTCTGTGTCCCCTTTGGGTAGATTTCCCTTCACCTCCAGTGATAGGGATGTGATAGGAAGTGAGATGAAATCTACCCATATCAAGGGAAATCCTATGTTGTTATAGGACATTACCAAATCATGTATGGCGGGCTCAAAAATAAAAGGGCCCACTGTAGAGCTGCCACTTTTTCTTCAAACCAAACCCGAACACTTTAGCGGCACAGCAAATTTTTTTTTTTTTAGCATACACTAAAGGATAACAGACCTGGGCAACGATGGGCGCTCCAAAGAGAATAGTAATGCAGCGAGCATAGTGCCCACTCACCCTTTGTCAGGCCCTGTTCCGAGCTACATTCATGTCTGAATAATGTGTCCGGGTTTCAGGGGGACTGTCTGGGTGAATCCCGGACAGGTGGCAACCCTAGCCCAGTGAGGGACTGAAGCTGAAAACACATGGGGAAACAGGTGGCTAAACTGATTGTAAGCGATCACCTTGTAAAACAACCTATTCAATTAAAAATAAAAATAAAAACATTTGTGTATATAAAAATATATATATAAATACCTTTACATTCCCTAGGTTCTCAGCTGTGTAAGAGCTGGGGGAGGAGAAGCAGCAGCACACTGAGCTTCCCATTGAATGGCTGTGCTGGAGGGGTGGGCGTGTCAGGACCAGTCTGATCATTGGAGGAGAGCAGGCTGAGTTCCCAGCAGAGCTATGCCCCGTACACACGGTCGGACTTTGTTCGGACATTCCGACAACAAAATCCTAGGATTTTTTCCGACGGATGTTGGCTCAAACTTGTCTTGCATACACACGGTCACACAAAGTTGTCAGAAAATCCGATCATCCTGAACGCGGTGACGTAAAACACGTACGTCGGGACTATAAACGGGGCAGTAGCCAATAGCTTTCATCTCTTTATTTATTCTGAGCATGCGTGGCAATTTGTGCGTCGGATTTGTGTACACACGATCGGAATTTCCGACAACGGATTTTGTTGTCGGAAAATTTTATATCCTGCTCTAAAACTTTGTGTGTTGGAAAATCCGATGGAAAATGTATGATGGAGCCTACACACGGTCGGAATTTCTGACAACAAGGTCCTATCACACATTTTCCGTCGGAAAATCCGACCGTGTGTACAGGGCACTAGAGAACTGACCACAGTGTGTTCTCCTGGTTAGTGTGGTCAATTTCTAATAGGAAATCAGAGGGACTGGCAGGAACACCAGGGATTTTAGTAATAGCGAGTACAGGATACTTTTTCATACAAGAACATGGTACAGCAGGCACATATCAGTAATATGAAATGCTGGGGTAACAAACACTTTAAAGGGTAACTCCACTTTTGTGGGAAAAAAATAGCAAATAAAAATAAATATATATAGCATATACATGTCATATTGTTATTGAATGTTATTGAAAATGACCTCTCCTTTTCAATCTGCAGTGCTCTAATTTTCTAAAAATGCAATGCAATATGGCTACCTTGATGTGTTCTGTATACAGAATGTGTACAGAACACTCCCCGGAAACAACATTTCCTGCTTGTGTGATTGGCTCACTGATTTTTCCAGAATTCTGCACTAAGATACAAGTCAGATATCAGGCATCCCCTGCAACAAAAATTTCATTTTTGGTGAGATACTCCCAATAGGAAATCACATCTAAAGGGATGCAGACCCTGCAATTTTCCTCATTAGAGCCCTGCAAGTACAGCAGCTGACTGATAATTTAGAAACCACTCCTATTAGATTCAATTACCACATTGATACAGACAAACACACAGGGGTTCCTTCAGAATAACAAAAGATAGGAATCTGCAATAAAGTTTGGTAAAATCCTTGCATTGTACATAGATCACCCAGAGGGGAATGTTTTTTCTCAGCAGAAGTGAAGTTACTCTTTAAGTGAAGTTATTTATTGGCCCAAGCATTGTTGGTTAGCTGGACGCTGTAGTAGATCAGCCTTTCTCAACTAGTGTTTCTCTAGAGGTTACTAGGGGTTTCTTGAACAATACCCCCCACCTTGCTTTCTCCCGTGACTTTTCTATCAAGATCAATGGCACAAACTATCAGTCTAACCTTCATACCTGAGTGCTAGGTGTAATCCTTGACTCTGAATTCTTCTTCCAACCCAACATCAAATCTCTCCAAATCATGCTGCCTCAACCTCTGTAACATCTTAAAAACACACCACACTTTTTAAAGGTTGCCAAAGGGGTGGAGCCAGAAGCATTGGCGGGGGGCCCAAGAAAAGGAGGATCTGGGCTGCTCTGTGCAATACCATTACACAGAGTAGGTAAGTATAACATGTTTGTTATTTAAAAAAAAAACAAACAGCATTTACTTAATCCAATGACACCACAAAAGCTACTAATTCCCTCCCTGATTATCTCTTGCCTTGACTATTGGAATTTTCTACTTGTTGGCCTACATTTACATAGGCTATCCTTCCTTCAGTCCATACTTAAAGCTGCTGCCAACCGTTCAGTGTCTGCCACCCCTCTCTGACAAACCCTCCATTGGCTTCTGCCTAGCCAATAGATAAAATTCAAAATACTAACAATAACTTACAAAGCCATCCACAACTCTGCCCCAGCTACATCAGTAACCTTATCTTAAAATACCAACCAAACCATTCTCTTCGCTCCTTTCAAGTTCTCTGGTTCTGTAGCTCCCTTGTCTCCTCCTCCCATACTTGCCTCCAGGTCTTCTCCAGAGCCTCTCCCATCCTCTGGAACTCTCTATCCCAATCTGTCTACAGTGGCTTGCGAAAGTATTCGGCCCCCTTGAACTTTTCAACCTTTTGCCACATTTCAGGCTTCAAACATAAAGATATAAAATTTTAATTTTTTGTGAAGAATCACCAACAAGTGGGACACAATTGTGAAGTGGAACGAAATATATTGGATATTTTAAACTTTTTTAGCAATTAAAAAACTGAAAAGTGGTGCGTGCAAAATTATCCGGCCCCTTTACTTTCAGTGCAGAAAACTCACTCCAGAAGTTCAGCGAGGATCTCTGAATGATCCAATGTTGTCCTAAATGACTGATGGTGACAAATAGAATCCACCTGTGTGTAATCAAGTCTCTATATAAATGCACCTGCTCTGTGATAGTCTCAGGGTTCTGTTGAAAGCGCAGAGAGCATCATGAAGACCAAGGAACACACCAGGCAGGTCCGTAATACTGTTGTGGAGAAGTTTAAAGCCGGATTTTGATACAAAAAGATTTCCCAAGCTTTAAACATCCCAAGGAGCACTGTGCAAGCGATCATTTTGAAATGGAAGGAGTATCAGACCACTGCAAATCTACCAAGACCTGGCTGTCCCTCTAAACTTTCAGCTCAGACAAGGAGAAGACTGATCAGAGATGCAGCCAAGAGGCCCATGATCACTCTGGATGAACTGCAGAGAACTACAGCTGAGGTGGGAGAGTCTGTCCATAGGACAACAATCAGTCGTACACTGCACAAATCTGCTCTTTATGGAAGAGTGGCAAGAAGAAAGCCAATTCTCAAAGATATCCATAAAAAGTCTCGTCTAAAGTTTGCCACAAGCCACCTGGGAGACACACCAAACATGTGGAAGAAGGTGCTCTGGTCCGATGAAACCAAAATCGAACTTTTTGGCCACAATGCAAAACGATATGTTTGGCGTAAAAGCAACACAGCTCATCACACTCAACACACCATCCCCACCGTGAAACATGGTGGTGGCAGCATCATGGTTTGGGCCTGCTTTTCTTCAGCAGGGACAGGGAAGATGGTTAAAATTGAGGGGAAGATGGATGCAGCCAAATACAGGACCATTCTGGATGAAAACCTGTTGGAGTCTGCAAAAGACCAGAAACTGGGACGGAGATTTATCTTCCAACAAGACAATGATCCCAAACATACAGCAAAATCTACAAAGGAATGGTTCACAAATAAACGTATCCAGGTGTTAGAATGGCCAAGTCAAAGTCCAGACCTGAATCCAATCGAGAATCAGTGGAAAGAGCTGAAAACTGCTGTTCACAAACGCTCTCCATCCAACCTCACTGAGCTCGAGCTGTTTTGCAAGGAAGAATGGGCAAGAATTTCAGTCTTTCAGTTTCAGATGTGCAAAACTGATAGAGACATACCCCAAGCGACTTGCAGCTGTAATGGCAGCAAAAGGTGGCTCTACAAAGTATTAACGCAAGGGGGCCGAATAATTTTGCACGCCCCACTTTTCATTTTTTTATTAGTTAAAAAAGTTTCAAAAATCCTAAAGATTTCGTTCCACTTCACAATTGTGTCCCACTTGTTGGTGATTCTTCACAAAAAATAAAAATTTTATATCTTTATGTTTGAAGCCTGAAATGTGGCAAAAAGTTGAAAAGTTCAAGGGGGCCGAATACTTTCGCAAGCCACTGTATCTCCTACTCTATCCACCAATAGCTTATCCCTAAAACCCATCTCTTCAGTGAGGTCTATCCCACCTCTAACTAATAAAATGAACTTTTACTTTCCCCATCAGCTCATCCTTCACAGTATTATCTTTTGTATCACTTGACCATTCATTTTATATTGCAAGCTCTAACAAGCAGGGCATTCTGATTCTTCTTGTAATGTGTTGAATTATATTGTAGCTCTTCTTATCTGTCTATAATTCCTGTATAATAATAAGTATCAATATCTGCCTCTCAAACAAATAACCAGTGACACCAATGATATTTTTAAGCTGTTTCTACGAAGAGGATTCGTTGCACTGACCAAAAATGAAAGGAACATTCTTCTCACTGACAATCATTTTAATAATCAATGAACTGTAGATCAAGTAATTATTAGTGTTATTTCAAAGGTTTCCTCCATGGCAAAAGGGTTAAGAAAGGCTGCTGTAGATGGTCAAGACTCAACTCTGATTTTTTAAAGAGTGGTGGTAAACATTCTTGATATGGGGTGCCTCAAGTTCAGCCCTTGGCATCACCAAAGGGCCACACATAATATTCAATGAATCTAAAGCTCCAGAAAGCTGGCAGAGTTTGCAAACTTGTGAAAGTAGATGGTCAAAGACTACAGCAGCCTTTCTCAACCAGGGTGATGTGGTACCATGGGCTTCCGCTTGAGGTCCTCATTAGCAGCAAGAACTGCCACTCTTCTGAAAAGGAATTCATGTTCAAATTGCTTTTCAGAGACATATCAGACACGTGAGTACAAAATAACACCCATGGTTAGTTGAAGAGTGTAATAAACAGAGCCTAATGCCGCGTACACACGAGCGGACTTTACGGCAGACTTTGCCCGGCGGACTGGATTTCGTCAGACAATTCGATCGTGTGTGGGCTCCAGCGGACTTTGTTTTCTCAAAAGTTGGATGGACTTAGATTTGAAACATGTTTTAAATCAATCCGTCGAAATCGAGTCCGGTCGTCTGTATGCTAGTTCGACGGACAAAAAGCCACGCTAGGGCAGCTATTGGCTACTGGCTATGAACTTCCTTGTTTTAGTCCGGTCGTACGTCATCACGTACGAATTTGACGGACTTTGGTGGATTGTGTGTAGGCAAGTCCGTTCATTCAGAAAGTCCGTCGTAAAGTCTGTTGAAAAGTCCGCCGAGCAAAGTCTGCCGTAAAGTCCGCTCGTGTGTACGCGGCATTAGGCTCTCTACACAGTTCATGGGGCAGGGCCCACTTCTTCAGGAGCCACCCCAGATATAATTTTTAGTATGAGTATATCTGTAGAAAAAAACATGTCATTAAATAAAAATAAAAAAAGGAGAAAAACATAAATTTAATAGGCATTGGTGCATTTAAGTTAGGAGAATACATCCCATTAAGAGATGAGGTTCCAGACTGTGTTAAAGACATATACTCACGTCAATGTTGACCTAATCAAAGATGAACAAAATAATGTGGATCGATTGGCATGTGTATAACAGGATCCCAATACTATGGGAGGGAATCCATAGGAATGGTTCCAACCAGGAGCTGATGGTGTAAGAGGGACCCGGGGCCAGATTCAAAAGGAGGGCCAAAGCTCTATAATAAGGAAAAGAGGTGGAACTCAAAAATGATGTTGTATATCCTAGGAGATCATAAGAGGCACATTGTATGAAGGTGTCAGGGACGTGCTGGCCATAGTCCAGCCAAAGCTTCTAGGCAGAGACAGATACGCATGCACAGACGTGCAACTGCAGGTGCTAAGGCCTATGCGTATGCCAAAAAACATGCAAATGCATATGCGTGTGCCAGTTAGCCATTTATGCTGGCGCCAAATGGCCTATATAAGGGCAGCAGCTGCACTAGTGCATTGCTGTCTGATCTGCAGCTTTACCCCGTATACCTGTTCCTGTGATCTGTGCTTGATTCATGTGTTTGACCAGGCTTATCCTGACCATGCTTGCTCTCCTCCTATCCTGACGTCAGCTTGCCTTAAAGACTTTGTTATATCTTCCATCTGCCTGATATCCTGTTGCCAACCTCTGCCTGCACCTTGACCATTCTCTGCCTGCAGTTTATGCTTATACCTGACCCTCCATTGCTAACCTGGCTTGTTTACCTCTGCATCCAGTCACCGGTCTGTCCTGCTCTGCATAGGACCTGGTAACGCTGGTCCTACATCTGCTGTTCCTGTTGCCATCTGCTGCTTCAGCCATCCAGCCCAGCTCAGGTGACACGCCTGCCACACACTTCTCCAACCAAGAGAAGATCTTGCAGGCACTCTTACCTCACCACGCTCTCGCCGGGGCTGTACGAGAGATCTCCCTCTACACGTCAGGCTCTGCTACGAGGTACGTGACAGAAAGGTGAAAAGTGAAATGGTAATTGACATGCTTAGAGAAAGCTGGGTGAGTAGGTAGTGAGCATGAGAAAGGGGGTATATAATATAGCCCAAATTGATAGCAGATGAGCTTCAATGGGGATACTCCCACAGCACCCAGAGAAGCAGAAACAGCGCTGGACAACAGTAGCAAATATCCACGAATATCACAAAGAGTGCACTGTGAAACAGTGAATAAAAGGTAAACTTGTGAATATTGCTAAATAGCAGCAGCTAGTTAGAGTACTTAAGACCAAAAGACCATGAAACGCGTAGAGAGCCTAAAGCCTTCGTGAACTGTTTATTACGTGCTTCAACTAACCATGGGTGTTATGTTGTACTCACATGTCTGATATGTGGATATTGATGATGTGATCGAAATCGAACTATATTAATGTCTTTTTGTAAGTAATTTTAAACATTTTTGTAATAAATTTTGTACATTTTTATTCTGTTGTTGGACCTTTCTTCCTCACCACTCACAAAAGTCTTATGGGCAAAGTTCCTTTTGGCTTTTTCTGCATAGACCACTGTCTGCAGAGTCCTGAGGGCCACACAATAAGTGCCCAATAAGTTGTACAGAGGGGAACCACAAGCTGAACTCTAGGATAAGCAAATACTGTCTAAATACAAGAGGCATGTGTATTAGTATTAATCTTATTTTATTGGAAGACAAATTTTTAACATACATGAGAATTAACATAATGTAACAAGAATAACATTTACTTGAGGTTCGGAAGTGACAATTCCAAAGGGTCAAATTGGTCTGAATTTTTGTGCTACATCAGGTTACATAGTGTATCATGGGGGAGGGAAAACAAATAAACAACTAACACAAATCGGTAACATCATCCTAATGCTCGGTACACACGATCCAATTATCAGACGAATGATCGTCCAGTTTTTTTTGCATGCTAATCTCACGTCGAATCTGATGAGTTTACTAAAGTCACGAAAATTCCCGTACGACAGCATAAAAATTCGGAAGTGATGTCATGTGTTGTAATGCATTTGTATTGCATTTTCGAACGATAGGTGTACTGATTAAACGAAAATCGTACGATCTGGCATCGTATGAAAAAAATTTCCGTGCATGTCCGATAGAATAATATCGGATGAACTGTCCTGATCGGCTCTCGAAAGCCATACGATTTTCGGATCGTGTGTACGGGGCTTAAGATGTCACAGGATGTATTGTTAAAACAACATATGAGACATGAAAGAACTAACTCTTGCAGAAAGCAATTGTCATAAGGATCACAAATCATTCCATCGGAGAGGAAAGCTTTGCGTGGTTTATACTCAAAAAACAGTTGTACAATAGTGTAAAACATACGTATGATAAAAACATAGAAAGACAGGGAGATAGCATCAAAGTGAAAGACTAGGAGGTAGCGGTATCTGCTTCGCCCTCTGCTCACGATACAAACTCCGCAGAATTCATGAAACATGGACCAAGAGGTCCACGTAAAGGAAAACTGTTCCTCTTTATCATTTTTCTGGGCCAACAGACATTCCAGGTCTCTAATACGATCTACTTCAATAGCCCAATCACCAAGGGAGGGCATGTCCGTCGATTTCCAGTGTCAGGGGATCACTGTCCTAGCCACGGCATGGAAGTGACGAAGTACATCTTTTTTGATTGACTGATTTTAGAGGGCCCAGATCATGGAGAGGAGGGCTATCTACAGTGAAGGTTGGGGGGTTGTCGCCTTCAGCTTGCAGTACAGGTCAAAAATCGTTTGCCAGGGTTTCCGGACAGGAGGGCAATCCCACCATATGTGGAGCAAGGGACCCCTAGAGCCCAGACATCTCCAGCAAGCGTCCAATAGGGAAGGATCGAAATGTCTTATAGTTGCAGGGCATCTGTACCATCTGGTTATTAACTTAAACCCTTTTGCTTGGTTTTTGGTTGCTAAAGAAAGCTTGTGTGTGTCAAAATAAAGCATTTTTGGCAGTCTACACATGAAATAGAGTGTTGCAATTCTGATTCCCACGTCTGCACGTATGATGGGAGATCAGGAGAAGAAATGTTACGTAGTAAAGAATACATTTGAGAGACTACGTGGGTTGGGGGGGTCAGCCTGTAGGAGCATGTAGTGGAATCCCAGTTGTTTAGATAGGATATCGGACAAAGAAGGAAAACTGCAAATATATGATAGGACTTGTCATCTCTGAAGCCAATGTGTCGAGGAGTGGGGAAGCGATCAGGAAAGGGGATCTGTCATCAGGGAGGAATCTGCACAGAGAACTTGGGCAAGTCTTCTGCATTCATCTTTCCGCCAAGGCCCAAACTCTGGCCTACTCACGGCAGGCGGGAAGGCAGGGGTCCCAAAGAAGGGAGTCAAGGGTCCCAACTGTTTGGACACGGTTCCAGCTAAGTTCAGTCGATCCCAGATTTGAAGTGTCTGACGGGTAAGGTCAGCCAAAAGAAAGAGGCATGTGTATTCTTTAAATCTTTATGTGCATTGTGTATTTCTTTTAGGTCTGTGCAGTAATCCAGTGTATAGCAGTGTTCTGCTGTGCAAGAGCTTCCTGCAATTAAGACCGGTCATTGTTGCTCGCTCTTCTTGTGCATGGTGCTGATCTTGTCTCCGCCCCCCATATAGTTTTCCGCAGGCAGTCTGTCATGGGTGGGGTCTGATGGGTCCTTCTCATAGCTCTTTTCTCTGAACAAACTATGTAAAGCACAGTGGTCAGGGCTGTTTTTCAGCAGGAACATGGGGGAACGCAGCCTCCAGCACTGAATGTATGTAATGACAAGGGGTGCTGGGGTGTGCTGGAGGGACTATCGATGCTGGTTGCTTGGGGATCTATTGTTGCTGGGGAAGTCTATGGTTGCTGGGGTATTTTGTTGTTGCTTGAGGGTCAATGGTTGCCGGGAGGGAGGAGTCTACTGTTGCTGGCTGCTGGAGGATTTATTCATGCTGGCTGCTAGGAGATCTGTTGTAGCTGGTGGGGTCTATAGTTGCTTGGGTTGATATATTCTTGCTGGGGGTTATATTGTTGCAGGTGATCGATCTATTGTTGCTGGGGGTCTATTGTTGCTGAACAAGTGTATTGCACAGGGTACCTCTGTTTCTATAATACCACTGTAGACAGAATTTGTGTTTTTTTTTTCTATGTAATTCTGTTCAAATATCATGTAGCCACATGAGTTTCTTTTTGTTTCTTTACATGGTTTTAAACATGTTCAATAAAGATTGTTATGAATTTTATAAGTGTATAACTCCACTCCCATAATAGTCCTTTTTAGAGGGTTTTTCTTTTTTGTATATTTATGGTAGGGATAAGGGCATCATCTTCCCATTACCAACATATTGCTCCATTATTATTGTAGTTGTTGGTAGACATGTGCAATTCATTTTGTAACAAATCGAAATTCTGCCGAATTTTGCATATTTCAGACATTCGGATGCATCCGAATGTCCAAATAAAAAAAAAAGAATTTCAACTAATGCCCCGTACACACGGTCGGACTTTATCGGACATTCCGACAACAAAATCCTAGGATTTTTTCCGACGGATGTTGGCTCAAACTTGTCTTGCATACACACGGTCACACAAAGTTGTCGGAAAATCCGATCATTCTGAACGCGGTGACGTAAAACACGTACGTCAGGACTATAAACGGGGCAGTGGCCAATAGCTTTCATCTCTTTATTTATTCTGAGCACGCGTGGCACTTTGTGCGTTGGATTTGTGTACACACGATCGGAATTTCCGACAACGGATTTTGTTGTCGGAAAATTTTATATCCTGCTCTCAAACTTTGTGTGTCGGAAAATCCGATGGAAAATGTGTGATGGAGCCCACACACGGTCGGAATTTCCGACAACAAGGTCCTATCACACATTTTCCGTCGGAAAATCCGACCGTGTGTACAGGGCATTATACGAAAGAAATTATAGAGAATATAACGAATGAATTTGACATGATTCGGTAATTCGTTAAGGATCTAATGAAACAAAAGGTCAACTCAAAGTAAATCTAACAGTCCAATCAGCTGATTAATTTTGTGCTGGAGGTTAGATTACTGGCAAAGTACATTCCTGAGAACTGAGTGAGAAGGGTGTTGTATTGTATTTGAGCAGAGGAGAAGAGATATTGTCATTGTGTGTGTTAATAGATTCAATAAACAAACGACTTTCCAAACCAGGAATCATTATCACGAATATATATACACATATATAAATATCGAATTTCAATTAATACAAAAGAAATTATAGCGGATATAACAAATGAATTTGACATGAATGGAGTATCAGTAAAATGAATACTGACACTCTACAGAAATAACGAATTATATGAAAACGAATTAACGTAATATAACGAATATAACAGAACGAAATTATGTTTTTTATGAATGACAACGAACCGAAACTAAACTAAATTTTCCATTGTGCACAAGTCTAGTTGTTGGGGGATTTATTGTTGCTGCCGGGGGGTCTATAGTTGCTGAGGTGGATTTATTATTGCTGGGAGGTCTATTGTTGCTGGGGGATCTGTTGTTGCTGGTCAGATCTATTTTGTTGGGGGATCCATTCTTGCTGAAGGGATATTTTCTTGCTAGGAGGGGTAATCTATTCTTGATGGTTGCAGGGGATTTATTTCACTGCTTTTGTTGTTATCATTAACACATTCCATACAAATTAGTTAGCACCAGAAAACGATACTTGGTTGTATATAGAAGTGGTACTGGGAGGTGGGTGAGGGAGGAACTAAAAGACACTGCTCAGAGGTGGGTAGGGGGCAGAGACAAGGGGTGACTCAGAAGTTGGGAGTACCTGCACCTATTCTATGGGGAAAAAAAGCCCTGACAGTGATGATGTCACTTCTATTCTTAGAAGATAAAAAACGAAAAGAGAGAGGAGCGCCACTAAGTAAAATAATTTATTCAACAATGTAAAATCAAAGTAGCAACTTACATTTGGGAGCGGTATGTTGAACAGGCAGATGTGTTTATTCTTAGAAGATAAAGCTGGGCTTCCAAAGGCTTATGATGGTCAAAACGTGGATTTATACGGCTATTGTGGAATTTATTTAAAGTGTTAGTAAACCCAAGAGCCTGCTTTCACTATATCTGGTCTCCCACAGTACACAGTACATGAAAAATGCAAATGTTTTAGTAAATATACATTTCTAAATACCTTTTCTCATCAGCAGTATATAGCAGTCTTGTGACTTCTATCAGTGTCTGGTAAAGCTTGTAGGAGGAGTTTTCTCCTCTGACTGTCTTATGAGGTTGTATGACTCCTGACCCTCTGTCCGAACAGTGCTGATTGGTCCTGTGCTGATCACATGCACCCTCCCAGGAAAAAAAAACTCTTTAGCAATACACACCAAACTGAGCATGTGCAGCTTGTCCCCAAAGCCCTGTACTATCAGCAGATGGATTGGGGACAGTAAAAGAAGGGGCGGATCAGAGAAGATGGGATCAAACAGCCTATTTACACAATGCAACAATGCAGATCATTAACCCCTTAGGTTCCACAGTGAGTATAACAAGCATGCTTTACTGCATATACAGACTGATTTTACTGTTGTGGGTTTAGTAACACTTTAAAGTTTATGTGCCTCAAGTTCATTTTTCAGGCTGGGTTTACACTTGTGCCAATTGGATGTGGGTTTCCCCGCGTCCAATACGCATATCAGGAGATTGTGACTGGCTCTCAATGGAGCTGGTTCACATTCACACAACTCCAGGGCGGCTGCAGAGCGAATTGCACAGGAGTCCTGTGCCGCTTCTGGTCCGTTTCAGGTCCGAATTTAGCCAAAAACTCAGACCAAAATCGGACCTAAAACGGTGAACAGGGACGCACCAGACCCCTGCTGTGAGCCGTTTTGTACGGCAGTGTGAACCCAGCCTAAAGCATATTTACATCCAACCGCTCTTATGCCGCGTACACACGTTCGAACTTTATGGCATACTTGGTCCGGCGAACCTGAGTCCATCGGACAATTCGATCGTGTGTGGGCTCCAGCGGACTTTTTTTTCTCAAAAGTTTGACGGACTTAGATTTGAAACATGTTTTAAATCTGTCCGACGGACTCGAGTCCGGTCGAAAAGTCCGCTTGTCTGTATGCTAGTCCGATGGACAAAAACCAACACTAGGGCAGCTATTGGTTACTAGCTATGAACTTCCTTGTTTTAGTCCAGGCGTACGTCATCACGTACGAATCCGTCGGACTTTGGTTGATCGTGTGTAGGCAATTCCGTTCATTCGGAAAGTCCATCGTAAAGTCCGTCAAAGTCCCCCAGACAAAGTCTGCCCTAAAGTCCGCTCGTGTGTACGCGGCATAAGACATACATGGAGCTTTGGATCAGGTCTACCTGAAAAACTGACAGGTGGACCTCATCCGATCGCCTGTGTGAAAGGAGCCTTAGAAAATCATACTGTTGGGAATTTATTAATTCAGATTGGTGAAATGATTGGGAAGTCTACTTTTAAGGGAACATATACACTATAGATTTAGAATGCTGAAACAATTGTATAATATTATCAAGAACTACCAAATAATCTTGGATAAATTGAGCCAAAATAAGCGAATCCATAGAAACGTGCCACTTTCAGTGTAAAGGTGTGAAACAAAATCCCTGCGGAACGTGAACACTTTTCAGCGGTGGTCTTCTATTAGCTCTCCACACACCCAGCTGAGCCCCCCAACCCCCCACCTCTCATTTCCAATCTCCCTGGCCTGGTGAGCCCTAACCAAGTGCACATGTTCTAACCACCTGCCCTGTTCCTCATTCTGTTCCTCATCAGTTGTCAAGTAAAAGCATATGTTTTAAGCACATTTAATGGAAATACAACCCCCTTTTTAATACATTGACAGGATTCAATATACAAACTGCAAACACAATTTTCCATATTACACGGCAAAGGCCATTCTATGGGGACATCTGTGCTGGGATTATATTGGCATGCAACCTTAGCAGACATCTAAACATGTCTCGGGACGTGTTGTTGGGTCCCAGAAACAGCCAGTTTTGTTGGACTCTTTATTTATACAGCAGGGGGAACATGCAGAGATCAGGAATGGGCTGGGGGATTCTGGGAACAGAACACTCAGCTATAAACACTGCCGAAAAACTGAAAGAGAATTGTTTGGAGCAAGCAAGTTGCATAGCACAATTTCCATCAGGGGAGCATTATAACAGTACGGTGTAGATTTAACCTTATTAACAGCATTGTGTAGGATCAACGAGGTTCGTTCGCACTCTCAATGATTTTTTTTTTTATATTGTAAAAGACAGGAAAAATTTTTTTTAAAGAAGAATTCCAAATTAAAACTCTTCTATAGTGCTGGACAATAGGGCAATTTAGATCGATAAATTTACCTTTTAACAATTTGAAGCATGCGGGAATCATAATAAAAATAATAATACTAAAGATGAAGGTGGGAAATGGTACTGGAGGTGAGGCATAGCATGGGGCATAGGGATACTGGAGGCATAGCTCAAGGCAATAGAAATGGGGAGATACTAGTGCTCAAATCCAAATGGCGTACACATGTGTAACACATAAAGTGCTAGAGGAGTGTGATCACATGTTAACACTTAAGATTTATTTATTTATTACAAGTATTTAAATAGCACTCTCAATTTCTGCAACACTTTTACATACTATTCATTCACATCAGTCCCTGCCCTCAAGGAGCAGGAGCAATTAGGTCCATATCTCACATTCATATACACATACTAGGGCCAATTTCGACAGCAGCCAATTAATCCACCAGCATGTCTTTGCAGTGAGGGAGGAAACTGCAGTACCCAGGGAAAATTCATGCAAAAGCAGAAAGAACATGCAAACTCTATTCAGGTGGTGTCCTGACCACAGGTGAAAGTGCTAACCATTAAGTTTGAATTAACCCTCTTTATTCTTGCAGGCAGGTTGCTTATAGCAGGGGTAGGCAACTTCGGCCCTCCAGATGTGGTGAAACTACAAATCCCATCATGCCTCTGCCTCTAGGAGTCATGCCTGTGATTGTCAGAGTCTTGCAATGTCTCATGGGACTTGTAGTTTCAAAACAGCTGGAGGGCCTTGGCTGCCTACCCCTGACCTATAGTCTGTTAGCTAGACAGTTGGCTAGCCCAGTCTGGGAATGGGTTAATGGTTTATGCCTCTGTTCCCAGGCCTACCCACCCTGTGATATACACTATATTGCCAAAAGTATTTGCACACACATGAACTTTAATGGCATCCCAGTCTTAGTCCGTAGGGTTCAATATTGAGTTGGCCCCCCCTTTGCAGCTATAACAGCTTCAACTCTTCTGGGAAGGCCGTCCACAAGGTTTAGGAGTGTGTCTATGGGAATGTTTGACCATTCTTCCAGAAGTGCATTTGTGAGGTCAGGCACTGATGTTGGACGAGAACAATGTCCATAAAGACATGGATGTGCGAGTTTGGGGTGGAGGAACCATTTTTACTTTATCAAGCGCAACACATACGTTTTTTATTGTCCAACATCAGTGCCTGACCTCACAAATGCACTTCTGGAAGAATGGTCGAACATTCCCATAGAAACACTCCCAAACCTTGTGGACAGCCTTTCCAGAAGAGTTGAAGCTGTTATAGCTGCAAAGGGTGGGCCAACTCAATATTAAACCCTACGGACTAAGACTGGGATGCCATTAAAGTTCATGTGCATGTAAAGGCAGGTGTCCCAATACTTTTGGCAATATAATGTATATATGGGGGGGGGGGGCTGGGTCTGGGGGCTCTCTCCTAGTCTGGGTGCTCTCTCCTACTCAAGAACAAGATGCCATGAAGCTGTGAAGTTACAAAGGGGTATTTCCTTGCCTGCCCCTGAAGTCTGCCAGAAGATGCTGGAGAACTGCCAAGTCAAAGGAAATGCCAGAGATGGGCTAGCACCTTCGGGCAGCACAGTGGTGTAGTGGTTAGCACTCTCGCCTAGCAGTAAGAAGAGTCGCTGGTTCGTATCCCAACTACGACACTACCTGCCTGGAGTTTGCATGTTCTCCCTGTGCCTGCGTGGGTTTCCTCTGGGTACTCCGGTTTCCTCCCACACTCCAAAGACATGCTGGTAGGTTAATTGGCTTCTGTTCAAAATTGGCCCTAGTATATGAATGTTAGTTGGGGATGTTGGATTGTGGGCTCCTTGAGGGTAGGGACTGATGTGGGTGTACGATGTATGTGCGGAGTGCTGCGTGAAGTGGCGGCGCTATATGGGTACCTTAAATAAAAAATAGGGATTGTAGACATGCACCCACACTCACTCAGGTTGAACTGGATGCACTGGTGTCTTTATTCAACCTTACTAACTATGTAACTATGTAACCTTGTTGAAGTATGCCTGGGTCGCCTTGTTGAGTTAGTTAGGGAAAGTTATGTTTTATTGTTCATGGTGGACTATGTTGCAAAGTTGTTAGTAAAAGTTGCATCAACTGTTCTAGGTCTGGTGTTCTAGGTCTGGTCTGATGTTACTGTAAAGTTGTGCATGATAGTTTCTGGCATATAAAAGAACTTGGGTCAGTGAAGCACATATGGGGTACACAGCAAGTCCGTTAAACAGGGTTAACTCGGCAGAAGGTGTGGTAACGGGTAACCAAGGACTGGTGTAAAGTGAATAAGCAGCTTGTCATGAAGCGTGATACCTGGCTTGTCCTCTAGTCAGTGTGCTGACTCCCTCCCCCCAGTGGTCAGTTCCCCAGAGCATCCGGAACCGAACCCACCTTACGGAGATAATGGCCTCGCTGCACAGTACAGACGTGAAGCAGTAAATAAGTGCATGCATGAGGTCCATGCCAATGCTCGGCGGGGCTCCATTCTGTCACTGGGAGTGAGGTGGCAGAGGCATGCTGGACTGGTGGAGAGGGCATGGGCTCCACAATGTCTCTCTTCAATGCAACTATTTAACAGCAGCGTGTGTAGTGACACAGGACAGTACATTTGCAAGGAAATTCACAAGGAGTGCCACCATAAGGTTGATTTCACCTGAACGTGGATCCACCTAGTCCCAGGCATTGATGAGCATGCTCACAGAAATCAAAGGTACCCCATCCACAACCTGGCTTTTTCCAACCTCTTACAACATCGCGCAGTCAGTGCAGCCCACACACTGCTATGCACCCTTTCATATTTCTAGCAAACGTTTGCAGAACAGGGATTTTGGGTTTGCATATATTTCAATACACTTTGCGTTTATATACATGCAAGCTATTTGGATTTGAGCACAGACATTTCTCCATTTCTATTGCATAGCGCAGGTCATTGAGCAGACCTGAGTCTGTAGCTCTCATTCAGTTGTGACTGTCTGTTTAAATAAGCTATAAGCAAGTAAGTATTTGGCATTTTGCACAGTAGACAGGGCCGGTTTTACCACTAGGCAAACTAGGCAGCCGCCTAGGGCGCATTGCTGCCTAGGGCGCCCGGCCACTGGTGTTCCTACTCTCTTCTCTCTGCAGCAAGCATCAGCAGGCAGCCGCTGCTCCGTTCGAACATAGTGTCAGAGGCACAGCGGCGGCAGAGGACTGTGTCTGTGTCCTTACTCCCAAATGAATGGAAGCAAGCAAACATTCATTGATGGGCACTGGTAGGCTGCATTGATCGGCGCTGGTAGGCTGGTAGGCTGCATTTGATGGGCGCTGGTGAGGCTGCATTTGATGGGTGCTGGTGAGGCTGCATTTGATGGGCAATGGTGAGGCTGCATTTGATGGGCAATGGTGAGGCTGCATTTAATGGGCACTGGTGAGGCTGTATTTGATGGGCGCTGGTGAGGCTGTATTTGATGGGCGCTGGTGAGGCTGCATTTGATGGGCGCTGGTGAGGCGACATTTGATGAGCGCTGGTGAGGCTGCATTGTTGGGAAATGGTGAGGCTGAATTTGATGGGCGCTGGTGAGGCTGCATTTGATGGGTGCTGGTGAGGCTGCATTTGATGGGCGCTTCATTAAAAAGGTAGGAAATACATGGGCAGGGCAAAGGTGGTGGAGTCAGGGGTGGAGCTAAGGGGGGCGGCAAAATTAGGTTTTGCCTAGGGTGTCAAAAATCCTTGCACCAGCCCTGACAGTAGAATAGGGACTGGCCAAAGGGGGATCAGTTTGATGCAGTTGGCCAGCTTGAGCATGTATTGAAATATATCCAAAGAATCCATGTTATAGTGGACACTGGAGATGAAGGTGAGGCATAGCACAGCGGTGACAGTGGAGTTGCAGGTGAGGAATGGTACGGAGGTGACACTGGAGATGGAGATGAGAGGCATGGTACAGAGGAAACACTGGAGTTGGAGGTGAGGCATGGTACAAGGATTACACTGGAGATGGAGGTGAGGCATAGCACAGTGGTGACAGTGGAAATGGAGGTGTGGAATGCTACAGAGGTGACACTGGAGATAGAGGTAAGGCATGGTACAGGGGAAACCTTAGAGATGGAGGTAAGGCATGGTACAGGGGAAACATTAGAGATGGAGGTAAGGCATGGTGCAGTAGCAGCAACTTTTTTTTAATAAAAAGAAAGTTAAAGAATGTGCATGAAAGGTAATTGATGTATCCCTGGAAGTGTTATATTTTCTTCCAACCCATGTCACTGTCACCTTTACTGGACAGTTTGAACTACAAATAGGTAAATAGGGAAATAAAATAACATATGTATGTGCAAAACATATATTAAACCGATTACTATGACTACATGTATTAAACTCACACAGTTATCAGAATACAATATTTTTCGCTATAGTGCTCCTTTAGATGATTGTTATCAAAATATACTTGAACATTCTCCAGCTTTCATCTCAACTAACTTTCAGTTTTTTTTTATTTCTTTGATATAATCTCAATTTCTTTTTCATCCTGTGAAATGACATTTATTTTGATAAGGTTGACTAAATCAGAAACCCAATTCACAATCACAGCTGCAGCCAGCATAAGGGCAAAATATTCCCAATCAACCTTCACACAACTCACTATAAAGCATAATACATTGTAAATCCCATTTTAGGTTTCATTCTGCAAACATAACATCTTCTGAACAATTATTTAAAGGGAATGTCTATATATATATATATATATATATATATATATATATATATATATATATATATACACACACAGTGGGGACGGAAAGTATTCAGACCCCCTTAAATTTTTCACTCTTTGTTATATTGCAGTCATTTGCTAAAATCATTTAAGTTCATTTTTTCTTCATTAATACACACACAGCACCCCATATTGACAGAAAAACACAGAATTGTTGACATTTTTGCAGGATTATTAAAAAAGAAAAACTGAAATATCACATGGTCCTAAGTATTCAGACCCTTTGCTCAGTATTTAGTAGGACCACCCCTATGATCTAATACTTTTGATTGGGGGATTACCTTGTAAAAAGTGAATACACAGGCACCTTTCATTCAGATATATGTAAACGACCAGGAACTTTTACATGTGGTGGATGTTCATGTTGCCGCTACATGAACACACAAAACAAATTCAAACTACCCAATGGAAGAATGTACAGGCCGAGACACTTCTCTAATTGTAAGACTCCTGGAGTTGTTTATTTATTAACTTGCCAATGTGGATGCTTCTACGTTGGCAAAACCAAATTACAGTTCCATAAAAGGGCGGCACGACATGTCACCAGCATGAGGCAGGCAGATCCGGACCTCCCTCTGGGGCGACATGTGCGTGACCATCATATGGGAAAGTTTCCCCTTGTCCATTTCACCATCCTCGATCGTGTCCATCCGGACACGAGGGGTGGTGATTGGAACAAGATTTTGCTCCAGAGGGAGGCCCGTTGAATAGCTAACCTCAGTGCAACACAATTCCCAGGTTTAAATACCCAGATGAGTTTTCGTCCCTTTTTGGAGGGCTTTGTCTCAGGGAGGTGCGAAAAAGAATAAGAATTCAACACTGCACACCTTACGAAACACCGAGAATATGTATTCTTGTAGGACATCTTCGAATTTTCCAGAAGTAATGGATTAGCTAATCAGGTCTTTGATGATGAATTTCGTGTGGATATCCTTTGATGATACTGCCTGTATCCATAGAATATACCTCTAACATGGCTGCACAGGTATAATAACTGTCATAATAATATCTAGCATGTATGTGGTTTTACATAAATTTGTATATAACCTTTACAATTTGATGCATTAAATATATCACATATACGAGATTTCCTGTCATGTATGTTTATCCATCCATTGCCTACCCAGCTATGTCCACCATACTTGACTTACAAGAATGATGTCTTTTGTAATCATTTTATTGTGAGATATTTTCCAAATAAGTTTTTGCCTTGTGGTTCAAAAACTCCTCTATCTAGTCTACAGTAACCTTGTGGTTGCCTGGCTTTGGATCTGCCTTCGCCTGGCGCACGTGGGCCACGCTGAACCATCTGCGATGACGGCGTGGCACCATTCTACACTGCAGACTCGTCCGTCCAATTGGGCTTGTCATGTCAGTGTTTTCGTGCGTCGGTGGGGTGGACCTGCATGACGCTCCCCCAGCACTTCGGCTCTGGGCTGGCGCCGTGCAGACCCTCCCCTGGGGCCCCATCATTTGGACACCTCGGGTCCCCCCTTTTTTATTTTTATTTTGGTTTCTAAATAAAATGGAATCAGTGAGTTGATTCTGATTTTATTCATCATTCTTTATTTTATTTTTCATTCATATCATTGTTGATATGATTTTTGATGCATCTTTCTCTCTATGTGGTCACTAGAACTTATTCATCCAATCTGCTTCTTCTCTTTTTCTTTTTTCTTTTTTCTTTTTCCTCCTATTTCTCTTTCTTGTCCATCCTCTCCCCTTCCTTTTTTCCCCCCTTCTCTTTGTTTGCGTGATTGCATCCTTAGTCGCCATAGCAATGGTTGCTTTCTTTTTTTGTTTTCGCCCAATCCCATATCATGACAAGAATGTTGTTGTGTGCTGCGCCATGCGTAATGACGCCATTCTCCAGGGATGGCGTGACCCCGGAGTTTCCTCTTCCTCAGGATCTCTGGATGTCCGCCCTCCCTACGTGCGCCGTTCCGTCTGACGCATGCGCACACCGCAGAGTGACATCCTTCCCTCTGCTGACATTTCCGATTGGAATCTCACTGCGCAGGCGCCGGCGGCTATTTAAGCCGCGTCTTGGCGTCCTGCCCAGTGTGTTATCCCACCACCCAAGCTCCAGGACGCTCTCTGCTCCAGCTGCCTATGCACCATCCCTGTATTTAACGAGTAAGTAAAATTAAAACCACTTTCTCCCTGGAATGGGCGACTTATTCTCTTGCAAGACACCCTTTATGTGAGTTAAAATCAAGCATACTTCCTCATACTCCTTTGCACTCTTTCCTGCTCTATACTTACTTGACCAATGGTTCAGTTGCATGATTAATTAATTAATTATCTTTTCATTCCTATATAAAAGGGTTCACTGTCAATCCCCTAAATCTAGCAGGCCTGTCTGTATGCATTCTCTTTTATATTTTAAAGAGAGTATGATCTTGTAAACATGGGATACTGGCTACACTTTATACTCTTTGTTCAAACGAAAGAAAAAGGTTCCCTTTTTTAGGTGAATAGATAACAAAATATATAAAATATATGCAAATTTACGTTTTTTTTGAGAAAATTACTCAAAAGTTCATTCTCCTTTCCTTTTTAAAGGTCAATCTGGGACCTAGCGGGGCTGTCCTCCGATTTGGGGGCCTTTGCGAAGTCACTTCTGAAGCCGAGGGATAACCATTATTTCACACTGGCCGGTCAGCCGACAGCCAGTGCGCTTTTTATCCAAAAAGATATAATTTGCTACCTCATGCCAAACTGGATGTTTGTGCATATTCATATATGTATCTTTCATTCTTGAAAACCTTTTACTGGTATGTATGGTGGACACTGTGGGATGTTGGGCTGCTAAACCTCCTGTTATTTATATTGTCACTTTTGTGCAAATTTTTTTTATTTGTTATTTCAGAATGTATCTCCTATATATACGACTTTTCTCTCTGCAATACGCCTCTGAAGAAGGGACACCGTCCTGAAACATGTCAGGCTTCTAGAGAAAATACTCTATTATAAATGGAAGTATACAAAAATTATTACATGAAAGCAAATTCTACTGTATAAATACTCTTGTTGAGATTCATGTCTAAATGTATCTTGTTTTTATGTTTTTTCAAATAAATAAAACACTTTTTATCTAATTTAATCGTATGGTTCGCCTACAAAGTCCCGTTATACTGGGGGGTATATAAGTTCCCTAACCCAAGGGTCTTATTTTTTCCTCATATGATCTAATACAGTCATGAGTCTTTTTGGGAAAGATGCAACAAGTTTTTCACACCTGGATTTGGGGATCCTCTGCCATTCCTCCTTGTAGATCCTCTCCAGTTCTGTCAGGTTGGATGGTAAACGTTGGTGGACAGCCATTTTTAGGTCTCTCCAGAGATGCTCAATTGGGTTTAAGTCAGGGCTCTGGCTGGGCTATTCAAGAACAGTCACTGAGTTGTTGTGAAGCCACTCCTTCGTTATTTTAGCTGTGTGCTTAAGGTCATTGTCTTGTTGGAAGGTAAACCTTCGGCCCAGTCTGAGGTCCTGAGCACTCTGGAGAAGGTTTTTGTCCAAGATATTGCTGTACTTGGCCGCATTCATCTTTCCCTCGATTGCAACCAGTCGTCCTGTCCCTGCAGCTGAAAAACACCCCCACAGCATGATGCTGCCACCACCATGCTTCACTGTTGGGACTGTATTGGACAGGTGATGAGCAGTGCCTGGTTTTCTCTACACATACTACTTAGAATTAAGGCCAAAAAGTTCTATCTTGGTCTCATCAGACCAGAGAATCCTTTTTCTCACCATCTTGAAGTCCTTTGGGTGTTTGTTAACAAACTCCATGCGGGCTTTCATGCGTCTTGCACTGAAGAGAGGCTTCCGTCGGGCCACTCTGCCATAAAGCCCCAATTGGTGGAGGGCTGCAGTGATGGTTGACTTTCTACAACTTTCTCCCATTTCCCGACTGCATCTCTGGAGCTCAGCCACAGTGATCTTTGGGTTCTTCTTTACCTCTCTCACCAAGGCTCTTCTCCCCCGATAGCTCAGTTTGGCCGGACGGCCAGCTCCAAAAGTCTTCCATTTAAGGATTATGGAGGTCACTGTGCTCTTAGGAACCTTAAGGGCAGCAGAATTTTTTTGTAACCTTGGCCAGATCTGTGCCTTGCCACAATTCTGTCTCTGAACTCTTCAGGCAGTTCCTTTGACCTCATGATTCTCATTTGCTCTGACATGCACTGTGAGCTGTAAAGTCTTAAGCTGGCCATACACCTATAGATTATCTGCAGATTTTCTATGGTTAGATAGAAAATGTGCAACAGATCTCTCCATGTTCGCTAAACTGTGTGGATGGAGGAATCTCCCACTTTTTCCATCTAACCATAGAAAATCTGCAGATAATCTATAGGTGTATGGCCAGCCTTATATAGACAGGTGTGTGGCTTTCCTAATCAAGTCCAATCAGTATAATCAAACACAGCTGGACTCAAATGAAGGTGTAGAACCATCTCAAGGATGATCAGAAGAAATGGACAGCACCTGAGTTAAATATATGAGTGTCACAGCAAAGGGTCTGAATACTTATATTATATATGATATTTCAGTTTTTCTTTTTTAATAAATCTGCAAAAATGTCAACAATTCTGTGTTTTTCTGTCAATATGGGGTGCTGTGTGTACATTAATGAGGAAAAAATGAACTTAAATGATTTTAGCAAATGGCTGTAATATAACAAAGAGTGAAACATTTAAGGGGGTCTGAATACTTTCCGTCCCCACTGTATATGTTCTTACAGTCAGGACAAAAAAGACCCTTTATAAATTGGGCAAATAAAAAATACTGTATATTAATACTTTGTAATTTTAGCAAGCAGGAAAAGATCTCCCCTTTTATATTTTCTCTTTTTTCTTTAAAGTCTTGTAAAGAAAAGTCTATTGATTAGAGATCTCAATGGCTCCAAGCCAGGACCTATTTCCAGCATCGGGCATCTCACTTTTCCTTGACTCGTAAGTTTCAAGGGTAACTCCACTTTCCTGGTAAAAATATAGCATATATAAAAAAGTAATATAGCATATACAATTCCTACACAAGCCATATTGTAGTTTAATGTTATTAAAATTACCTTTGTTTTTCAATCCGCAGCTGCTGTAATTTTCCATAAAATTCAACGCAATATGGAAACCTGGAGGTTCTGTACATAGATGGTGTACAGAATGCCTTTCTAAAGCATAATTTCCTGCTTGTGTGAATAAATATAACTAATAATCTCTCCACATTGCCAATATAACCTATATTATTAACAGCCACCCAGCACTCCTCTGTGTTTCACACACTAACATAAGAGAACCTTAAAGTGATATTAAAGCTTTGATTTTTTTGTGTTAAAATAAAAAAACATGTTATACTTACCTGCTCTGTGCAATGGTATTGCATAGAGCAGCCCTGATCCTCTTCTTGGGTCTCCCACTGGCATTTCTCGGCTCCTCCTCTTCATAGAGTGCCCAACATAGAAAGCCACTTTCTATAGGGGCATTGGCGTGCAGGGGCGGATCCAGGGGGGACAACCGGGCAATTGAGCGCTCCTCCGTTCCTTCAGAGCGCACGCACCAATGACATCATCAGCACAGTATACAGTAAATATCTCCTAAACAGCGCACATTTAGGAGATATTGACAGTACCTATAGGTAAGCCTTATTCTAGGCTTACCTATAGGTCCAAAGAATACCTGAAGGTTTACTTCCTCTTTAGGAAAAAAACATTCCCCTCTGGGTGATATATGTACATTGCAAGGATTTTAACAAACTTTGTTGCAGAATCCTATTATTTGTTATTCTGAAGAAATCCCTGTGTGTTTCTTTGTGCTCATATGGGAAAGTGAATCTAATGAGACTAATGAGGAAAGCTGCTGGGCCTGCATCCCTTTAGGGGTGTTCCTATTGAGAGTATTTTACCAAAAATTTTATTTTTGTTGCAGGGGATGCCTGAAATCTGACTTGTATCTTAGGCAGACTTCTAGGAAAAGCAGTGAGGCAATCACACAAGCAGGAAATGATGTTTCTGGGGGACGTTCTGTATACATTCTGTGTACAGAACACCTCCAGGTAGAAATATTGCATTGCATTTTCAGAAAATTACAGCGGCTACAAATTGAAAAGGAAAGGTCATTTTTAATAGCATTTATTTACAATATGACTTGTGGAGCAATTGTACATCCCTATTATTTTTGTCTTTATTTTCTATTTTTTTCCCCACGAAAGTGGAGTTACCCTTTAAATCTGCTTCCACCCCCCTTCTAACTCCTATTCTAACTGCCCTGTGAAAGTAAGATGCTTATACTTACTGTACCTCTTCTGAGGGTGCTCTGGTCCAGTCATGTAAGCTCCATAGTAACATAAAGAAAAGAGAGCGCACCAACCTTGCGCAATAACCAAGTGGTATCTTTAATAATATATAAAAAGAAATGTACTAAAAAACACATTCATGATAAAAGCATATCACAGTCCAAAGTAGACGTAGAGCAAGCAGGTCACCGAGACTGTTCCCAGCAGGTTAGAGGGCCATCCAGAAGGCTTACGAATTTTAAGGAGAGATCCCCTTTTCTCAGATCCAAAATTGTGTTGACCCTGCTGCTTTGTGTCTACTATGGACTGTGATATGCTTTAATCATGAATGTGTTTGTGAGTACATTTCTTCTTTTTTTTTTTCACAATATGTTTTTATTGAAGAATTTTGAAGGTATACAAGTATACATACAATGCAAATAGTAATTTAAAGAAATACATAGAAAACATGTATTGCTTGAATTGAAGATCCCACTTGGGTAAAGCACAAGGTTGGTTCGCCCTCTTTTCTTTGTTTTACAGTGTTTCCAATTGGTTTCTCCCCTGACCCCTATGCCGCGTACACACGACTGGACTTTCCGGCTGAAAAGGTCCGACAGAATCATTCCATCGGATACTCCGATCCTGTGTGGGCTTCATCAGACTTTTTCTTTCGAAAATTCTGACGGACCTAGAAATAGAACATGTTTCAAATCTTTCCGAAGGAATCAATTCCTATCGGGAAAACCGTTCGTCTGTATGCTATTCGGATGGACCAAAAACGACGCAAGGGCAGCTATTGGCTACTGGCTATTGAACTTCCCTTTTCTAGTCCCATCGTACGTCATCACGTTCTAAACGATCGGACTTTGGTGTGATCGTGTGTAGGCAAGTCAGTTTCAGCGGAACTCTGTTGGTACTCCGTCGGAAAGACCGTCAGAGTCTATTCTGACGGAAAGTCCGGTCGTGTGTACGCGGCATTAGAGGGCAGCAAAACCTGTGCTTTCCTCTGAAATACCAAGAACCTGTGATACATCCATTACCCTTACATCATCCTCAAGAGCAAGAGAATACTTTTGTACTGTCTGTAAGCTCCCCAGTGTTCGGCTTCAGGGGAGAGCAGAGATTGCTGACAACAGCTGCAATGCCTGGGCGGTGACGTCAACAGTAGGCTTACTATGGGGCATCCATTGTCAGCTGTCCCCCCTCTCCCCTGAAGCCGTCGCTGGGAAGAGAGTTATTATCGCAAGCCGCTTTAGCAGCCGCTAGCGATAATCGTAAGAGAATCCAGCAGGCTGGTTGTACCCAAGCTGATCGATCGATCAACTTGGTACATTCAGCCTGCCCAATAGCCGTTCGAATCTCGGCCGGTTCCTGCTGAACCTGACGAGATTCGTGTATGGCTGGCCTAAGCGACACTCTCATCATGGCTGCTCAGTCCTGGTGTACACTAAGCCCAAGCTAGGGTAACATGTAGACAACAGACTGGGTTCAGGAAATGGGCACAATGACAGAGTGTCCTTTTGTCTTTTAGAGAACCGTCGGCACTGGACCAGGGAGGAACAAAGGCCCGGAGTAAAACCCAAAGGCAATAAACAGAGGGCCAGCGTGACAGAGGTTAAAGGGGCTTGGGACAGGGAAATAAGCATCAGTGGGGCTGCTGTAGGATGGAGGCTGGCTGGGCATGGTCTGGGCTGGGTGGAGCATTGGGGGGGTGGTGAAGAGACCGGATGGGGAAGGTCTTCAGTCAGAGGCAACAGCGTGGAACAACTTTAAACCCTCCCGCCCTACATTGGGGGAGTATTGATGGTTAGGGATTTGGGTGATTGGTGGAGCCCGAAGTGGCGATAGGCGGGGTGCGGGGTCCTTTTTTTAGGTTCATATGGGCACAAAAGGTATGGTGTAGGAACCTGTCTGAGGTACGGCTCCCAGTTGGTGGATGTGTACCTGTGAGTTGTCTCCAAGTCGGTGGTTTTTGCGGCTGGAGGCCTATGAAGTGACAAGCAGGTACTGTCCTGGTTTATGCCTATTAGGACCTTGTGGCTCCTTTCTTTAATAAACTGTCTGGTCTGGTTTTCATGTTATTGATCTGTTAATTATTGGTTAGTTATATTTTTGATTAATAAAAAGGCTGATATGGCCAATTTAACTCCAATCTTGTGTGGTGTGGTTACTATTGGAAGGGTGGGATTTTCGGTATAGCAGTTAGCAAGACATATTTAATACCATAGTCAAGTCAAGGACAGCACTGGAGCAGGGTAAGTAGTCATTGGTAATATTCTTTTATACAAGAGTGGGTGGGAAAAAAATAAGTGGAGTTCTACTTTAACCATTAACCTACTCTAAACCTAAATTGTTTTTGCTATAGATAGACTTTAATGTCAGCACAGCCTTGAAACATTGTCCATTCTCTATACCACCAGAGCCAGAAGACTCACACCAAGATTATACTGTACTGAGATCCCACCGGCTGGTTCATGCACAGCTGACAGATTTACGTGTCTGTGTCGCCTTGTCTTGTGTATCAGGACGTCAGGCAGCAGCTCAGTGAAGAAGAACAGAGAACAGAAAAGCCAAGGTATTGTGATAATTGGCTTTGCCGGTACCCACAGACAAGACATCTGCCGAAATAAGGTGGAGCTCTGCAAGTTGTAAAACTAATGTGCGTGGGTCAATAAATAAATATATATAGATTTTTATTTTTTTTTCATGTGCTTTGTGAGTTTTCAGCCAAGAGGAGACCAGATAAAACGGGATCTGTGCCAATTTAAGAGATCCTTTCAGAGAATCTGAAAAAGAAAATGAAAAAAAAAAAAAAGAAAAAGAAAAGGTTAATTGGTTTGTGCCTAAATTGGTCCTAGTATGTGTATGTATGAATGTGAGTTAAGGCCTGTACACACGATCCGAATATCGTACGACAGATCGAACAACCTTTTTCGCTTAATAGTCGCAAGTAGAAATTGAATAGGTAAATAAAGTCACGGAAATTCTGGCATGACAGAAAAAAAAAATCAGAAGTGATGTCATGTGTTGTAATGTATTTGTATTGTATTTTCGGATGACAACTATACTGACTAAATGAAAATTGTACGATCCGCTATCGCACAAGGAAAATTTTCATGCTTGCCCGATCAAATAATATCAGATAAACTGACGTGATCGGCTCTCGAAAGTAGTGTACACACGATCCGAAAATCGTACGATTCTTCCTCGAACAACAGTTTTCGTACGATATTTGGATCGTGTGTAAGGGCCATTAGGGACCTTAGATTGTAAGGACAGGGACCGATGTGAATGTGTAATATATATGTAAAGCTCTGTGTAATTTTTTGATGGTGCTACAGTATATAGGCACCTGAAATAGATAATTAAAAAAATGCATAGCTATAAAAGTATCACTGAAATTTTGATACATGTGTCACTAAAATTAAAAGCTTTTTTTTTGTATAAAAGATCTGACACAAAATCCAACAGGTAATGTTTGATGTCTATGATTAGCTGTACAGCTTAGCACACATCTTAAGGAATGCAGGGCATGCTACCATCAGGGCCGTCTTTAAGGCAGGGCAAAAGGGGCAGCTGCCCTGGGCCCTGTCATTGTTGTGGGGCCCAAAGCAGCTGCCTCATACTTGCCAACTATTCCAGTTTAAATTCCCTTGTCCCTTGAAGTTTTAGTCCTGTGCGGTGTCCTGGTATCTCAGTGTGAAGTGCTGCTACTAATGCTGCCCAGATATGCCCTATTGTTGTGTACAAATGACTCTCTTGCAGACCGTGTTTACATGTAAATAACCGTCATTCATATGTAAATAGTGGCGGCATTACTAAGCAAATAGCTGCGGCCGGCGGCATTGATATGTAAATAAAGGTATGTATATCATGCTCCCCTGCAGTGAGGAGATGAAGTGCTGTAACCTCTAGCAACCAATCAGTGAGCAGTATTACTGTACAATAATCTCTAGCAACCAATTAACAAGCAGAAATCATTTGCTGTAACCTCTAGCAACTAATCACTGACCCGTAATGTGTGCTGTAATTTCCATGTTGCCCCCCTGCCCTACATTGCTGGCTTCCCTCCTCTCCAGACCCCCCCCCCCCCCCCGCTGCTGTGGAGGATTTTTCCGGATAGAGAGTGGGGAAAGGGGCTAGTAAATCTGTAATTTACCAGCCCCTTCCTTTTCTAAATGAACCCAAAGAACACACTCGCTCACTGTGTTCATTCATAACTGAAGCATAGTAAACTGTATTTGTGAATGAACAGGCAGCCGCTCAGCACAGGGTACTTCCCATTCATTCACTGTCCAGTGCAGCTGAGGCTGCAGAGAAAGTCATGTGTGTTTGAGCTTTGGGGTGCACACCTATGCATGCTACATTACAGAAAACATCAAGGGCCATATTTATAAGGCTAGGTTTATACTTCTGCATGTGGCTGCTAGTCCAGGAATCGCATAGATTCCTGCACCCGCGACCACCCGCAGTTAAAACGCACTGCTCTGCAAAAACGCGCAGGGCTGCTATTCATTCTGAATGGCGCCCCCACACATGTGAAATTGCAGTGAGTGTGTGGGTGCGGGAACCACAGAGAAATCACATGGTCAAAAAGACAATGCAATTTCCCTGTGGCCACATTTTTGAAAAGGTGCATGCAACTTTTTTTTTTTGCGAATACACAGGCACGGCAGCCCATTCAGCTGCAAACGTGGCCCGCAAAAACAAATAGGTCTGAACCTAGCGTGAAGCAGCAAATGTTACATTGTCCAAACGATTACTGGTTTTAATTGAAAAGACATGCACCTACAGTGAATATACAGTGACTTGAAAAAGTATTCATACCCATTGAATTTTTCCACATTTTGTCATGTTACAACCAAAAACGTAAATGTATTTTATTGGGATTTTATGTGATAGACCAACACAAAGTGGCACATAATTGTCAAGTGGAGGGAAAATGATAAATGGTTTTCAATTTTTTTTTTTTACAAATAAATATGTGAAAAGTGTGGCGTGCATTTGTATTCAGCCCCCTTTACGCTGATACCCCTAACTAAAATCTAGTGGAACCGATTGCCTTCAGAAGTCACCTAATTAGTAAATAGTGTCCACCTGTGCGTAATTTAATCTCAGTATAAATGCAGCTGTTCTGTGAAGCCCTCAGAGGCTTGTTAGAGAACCTTAGTGAACACACAGCATCATGAAGGCCAAGGAACACACCAGGCAAGTCAGGGATAAAGTTGTGGAGAAGTTTAAAGCAGGGTTAGGTTATGAAAAATATCCCAAGCTCTCGTGGAGCACTGTTCAATCCATCATCCGAAAATGGAAAGAGTATGGCACAACTGCAAACCTACCAAGACATGGCCGTCCACCTAAACTGACAGGCAAGGAGACTATTAATCAGAGAAGCAACCAAGAGGCCCAATGTAACTCTGGAGGAGCTGCAGAGATCCACAGCTTAGGTAGGAGAATCTGTCCACAGGACAACTATTATGCCCCGTACACACGATCGGACTTTCCGACAACAAAACAGTGGAATTTTGTTCGAAGGTTGTTGGCTCCAACTTGTCTTGCATAAACACGGTTACACAAATGTTGGCCAACAATTACAAATGTGGGAACGTGGTGACGTACAAGACGTACGACGAGCCGATAAAGAGGAAGTTCAATAGTCATGTGATAGCTCCATTACGAATGCTAGACGGAGAGCTTCCGGCTTGTACTTGATTCCGAGCATGCGTGGAATTTTGTGCGACGGACTTGTGTACACACGATTGGAAAGTCCGACAACAAAATTTTGTTGGCGGAAAATTTGAGAACCTGCTAGCAAACATTTGTTGGCGGAAAGTCAGACAACAAATGTTCGATGGAGCATACACACGGTCTTTCCGCCAACAAGCTCACAACATTTCCCGTCGGAAAGTCTGACCGTGTGTACGCGGCATAAGTTGTGCACTCCACAAATCTGGCATTTATGGAACAGTGGCAAGAAGAAAGCTATAAAAAGTATGAGATGCCATGTGGGGGACACAGCAAACACGTAGAAGAAGGTGCTCTGGTCAGAGGAGATCAAAATGTAACTTTTTGGCCTAAAAGCAAAATGCTATGTGTGGCGGAAACATAACACTGCACATCACCCTGAACACACCATCCCCACCGTGAAACATGGTGGTGGCAGCATTATGTTGTGGGGATGCTTTTCTTCAGCAGGGACAGGGAAGCTGGTCAGAGTTGATGGGAAGATGGATGGAGCCAAATACAGGACAATCTTAGAAGAACACCTGTTAAAGTCTGCAAAACACTTGAGACTGGGGTGGAGGTTCACCTTCCAGCAGGACAACGACCCTAAACATACAGCCAGAGCTACAATGGAATGGTTTAGATCAAATCATATTCATGTGTTAGAATGGCTCAATCAAAGTTCAGACCTAAATCACATTGAAAATCTGTTCACAGACGCTCTCCATCCAATCTGACAGAGCTTGAGCTGTTTTGCAAAGAAGAATGGGCAAAAATTTCACTCTCTAGATGTGCAAAGCTGGTAGAGACATCCCCAAAAAGACTTGCAGCTGTAATTGCAGTGAAAGGTGGTTCTACAAAGCATTGACTCCGGGGGGCGCTATACAAATGTACACCACACTTTTCACATATTTATTTGTAAAAAATGTTGAAAACCATTTATCATTTTCCTTCCACTTCACAATTATGTGCCACTGTGTGTTGGTCTATCACATAAAATACATTTACATTTTTGGTTGTAACATGACAAAATGTGGAGAATTTCAAGGGGTGTGAATACTTTTTCAAGGCACTGTATGCTAAATGTCATACTCACAGATTTTTAAATATGACCTCCACAGTTTGGAGAGTTCTCTTTTGCAGTGTATCAAACGCAAAGACCATGAAAGACTAGAGGAAAGTAATATGGTATTAAACCATTTTTTTCTTTTTTTCTTTTCTTTATTTTCATCTGGTGATCCAGCTAGTAAGTCTGTTATATTGCAGTTTCCTTAAACAGATCAAGCCCAGCAAAGGTATGAGTTATGCCCCGTACACACGGTCGGATTTTCCGATGGAAAATGTCCGATCGGAGCGTGTTGTCGGAAATTCCGACCGTGTGTGGGCGCCATCGGACATTTTCCATCGGATTTTCCGACACACAAAGTTGGAGAGCAGGAGATAAAATTTTCCGACAACAAAATCCGTTGTCGGAAATTCCGATCGTGTGTACACAAATCCGACGGACAAAGTGCCACGCATGCTCAGAATAAATAAAGAGATGAAAGCTATTGGCCACTGCCCCGTTTATAGTCCCGACATACGTGTTTTACGTCACCGCGTTTAGAACGATCGGATTTTCCGACAACTTTGTGTGACCGTGTGTATGCAAGACAAGTTTGAGCCAACATCCGTCGGAAAAAATCCTAGGATTTTGTTGTCGGAATGTCCGAACAAAGTCTGACCGTGTGTACGCCCTATTAGAGGGTTGAGACAAAGTATTTTCCACTGAGAGGGGTGCTTACATCGGTCAGATTTTATTCATTTATGTAAAATATTTATCTCAAAAGGAGAAAAACCTCTTTAAAATGTGTTAGCTGAAATTCAAGTTTAATTTGTTAGTTAAATCCATCTAAATCTAGTAGTGCATCTAATGCAGTGTACACACGATCTGACTTTTCGTCCGGACTGGTCCAACAAACTTTCCAGCAGACTTTCGACGGACTTTTGGCGGACTTCCGACTGACTTTTTAACGAACGGACTTGCCTACACACGATCACACCAAAGTCTGACGGATTCGTACGTGATGACGTACACCGGACTAAAATAAGGAAGTTGATAGCCAGTAGCCAATAGCTGCCCTAGCGTGGGTTTTTGTCCGTCGCATGCTGTACTAGCATACAGATGAACTGATTTCTGGGTCTGGCGGAGTTTCGACGTAAAGATTTGAAGCATGTTCCAAATCTAAAGTCCATTAAGTTTTCGACTGGAAAAGTCCGCTGAAGGTCCGATGAAGCCCACACACGATCGGATTGTCCGCCAGACTTGGTCCGTCGGACCAGTCCGATAGAAAAGTCCGACCGTGTGTACGCTGCATAACACACACTCCCCAGGCTGGCAATGCTGCTGTTGAAAGGTGTGTCCGTTGCTCCTCTAGGTACAGACATCCTAAGACAAGAAATGTGTTACTGGCCAGATCAATAGATGAAAATAAAGAATAAAAAGTCTAAAATAGGAAAACTAATGCAGCCACCACATTTAAGCATTGGCCAGCTGTTATATTGTTACATTTTTTTGTCTTTAGGTTTATTACTTTAAAGTGTTATTAAACCCAGAACCTGCATTCACTATATCTGGTTTCCCACAGTACACAGAACATGGAAATCCAATTATTTTAGTAAATATAAACTGCTAAATACCTTTTCTCATCAGCAGTATATAGCAGTCTTGTGACTTCTATCAGTTCCTGGTTAAAGCTTGTAGGAGGAGTTTTCATATTGCACTGAGCTGTCCTATCAGGGTGAAGAACCCCTGACCCTCTGTCTGGACAGTGCTGATCACATGCACCCTCCCAAGAAAAAAAATAAACTTTCTAGAAATACACACCAAAGTGAGCATGTGCAGCCTGACTCCAGTAACTCTGTCTTATCCGGATATGATTTGGGGCAATGCAAGAAGGGGAGGATCTGTTCATACAGGATCAAACAGCCTTTTTACACAATGCAGAGGATTAACCCCTTAGGTTCCCCAGTGAGTATAACAAGCATGCCTTACTGCCTATACAGACTGATTTTACAGTTGTGGGTTTCCAAATGCAAAAGTTATACGTCAGCCATGCAAAGAAGCATCAGCGCTTACAAGTGCACAACTGCATACAGCCATTCACTTGTATGGCAGGCTGTAAGCGGCATTTGTGGCTCCCTGGACACTAGAAAATGTTGGGAAATTGCGCTAGGCGTATAAAATACCCAGAGGTGTGCGCAGCTTATTGCATTAGAGTATGACCCCAAAGCTCAAACACACATGCATGTGTGTGTGTGTCTACATATATATGACCCAGGCACATTGGTCTCCCTGCCAGCACAGTGAAAGAGAAGTGCTTAAGCACGAGGTGATTAGGGTGATTAGGGTGTGCCCAGGCACAACCGACTCCTATGAAAATACCCCATGAAAAGCCCCATGTGCATGAACCCTTGAAGCGGTATTAAACCCAAAACCAAACATGTCATATTTTGCAGCTTACCAAATCGTAGATGTGGTGGCTGCATTAGTTTTATTCTTTTTGTTTTTTTTTTGTTCTTCTGTTTTTACCTGATGATCTGCCCAGTAACACACCTCCTGTATTAGAGTGCCCCCACTCTGGATGAAGGAGCACAGGGGGCACCTTTGGACAGTAGCATTCTCAGTTTGGGGGGATATATACTCGAGTATAAGCCGACTTTTTCAGCACATTTTTTATGCTGAAAAAGCCCCCCTCGGCTTATACTCGAGTGAGGGTCTCCCGCTGTGTCATGCAGTCTTACCTGTTCGGCGGCCGTCCGCTGTAACAAAGCCCCGCCTCCCCCTCGTCCGTGATAGACAGAGCACTGAACAATGATACAATGCTGGGAAACTGAATCAGTGTTCCATCTATCACTGACAAGGAGGTGGCGGGACTTTGTTACAGTGGACGGCCGCCGAACAGTTAAGACTGCAGTTGCATGACACAGCTGGAGACACCCGCTGTTTGTAATCAAAGGTACAGGTGGGCACAGTGAGGCTGCAGGTGGGCACAGTGAGGCTGCAAATGGGCACAGTGAGGCTGCAGATGGGCACAATGAGGCTGCAGATGGGCACTGATGATACAGATGGGCACAGTGGGGCTGCAGATGGGCACAGTGAGGCTGCAAATGGGCACAGTGAGGCTGCAGATGGGCACAGTGAGGCTGTAGATGGGCACTGATGATACAGGTGGGCACAGTGAGGCTGCTGATGGGAACAGTGAGGCTGCAGATGGGCATTGTTTTCCAGTAGATGCTGCATTTACCACCCTAGGCTTATACTCGAGTCAATAAGTTTTCCCAGTTTTTTTGTGTATATATTACATTTGAGTATATACGTATGTATTTTATAAAATTGAAATGCCCAAAAAAATCATATTGCCCAAAGTAACCAATCAGATTGTTTTACATGCAATCCTCAGCAATAAAAAATGAGAGTTGGAACCCGACTGAGAGCAATAAGCTTTATCAGCCGTTTTTATGTGTGTATGTGTGTTTGAGTTTACATTGCAGGTACATATGGCACCGGGCAGATGGACTCTTTTCTCCAGAAAGGTTGCCTAGTAAGGAGGAGATTAAAAAGATTTTAGGTCTTTAAACAAGGGTCTGTGTCTCTGTCCACAGACATGTCAGCAGTTTCTAAAGACAAGGATTAGCCATCAGTGAAAAGCTGTTTAGTATATACATTAAAGAGACACCTCTTATACATTAATACTTTATTGGCAAGGTGTCAAAATGATGATTGGGGATGGTGAGATGAGGCGGGCAATCCATCCATTGCAATGAAATTGGCATGGTGGTGTTGGACCCAACCACTCTGGCATAAAAGCAGTAAAAAAAAACCCACATAAGAAGCAATAAATCAGCCCCAAAATAATATTACAAACATACAGTTATCATAAATCTTAACTTTAGGGCCGGTTCACACTGCTGCAATGTCAGAGATCAGATCTGATTTGCACCGCATTGCAGTGAAAATCACATGCAATCTCTGTGCGATGCCATTTCAGCCATAAAGATCGTATGGCTGAATTTGCATCAAACTCGCACAGGACTCTTTTTATTATTCGCAGCAGAATCGGATCGCATAGGTGTTCACACCCATGCGATCTGATTCCTGTCCGAGGTTTCAGATCGCACTGCGATATGCAAACTGATTTGGGGGTGTCACTAACTTTTAATTGACACTCCTAGCAGTTCGCATAGGGCAGTGTGAACGATGCGATGCGGGAACCCTCAGTGGATTTGCAGGGTTCCCGCATTGCAGCAGTGTGAACCGGCCCTTAATCCTAAAATTCAAGTAACTAAGTAATCCCTAAATTAAACTTTTACCAATAAAGCTGGACCCCAGGCAGGCATACAAATCTAAAGCGGAACTAAAGGCATTTTACTAAAACTTGTAAGCAGGCAAACTATATATATATCGCAGATGAGACATGTAAGGTCTCTTCTGCAAATACACTTACCTGCCTGCTCACAATCATCTGCATCATGTAAACTAATCTGCGCATGCGTGCGCAGCTTACATCATTGGCACAGTCCCCGTGTTCCAGGATGGCTGACTCCTACACATGCTCAGGAGTTACTTCATCCACCAACCAGCCAGGGACCAAGAGGAGGAGATTTCAGAGCCTCTCTTCCATTGCACAGAGCAGGTAAGTATAGAGATGTTTGTTGTTTTTAGTTTAACTAATTAGGGATGAGCCGAACACCCCCCTCGGTTCGGTTCGCACCAGAACAAGCGAACAGGCAAAACATTTGTGCGAACAACGTTAAAGTCTATGGGACACAAACATGAAAGTATAAAGTGCTCATTTTAAAGGCTTATATGCAAGTTATTGCCATAAAAAATGTATGGGGACCTGGGTCCTGCCCCGGGGGACATGGATCAATGCATAAAAAAGTTTTAAAAGCGACCGTTTTTCAGGAGCAGTGATTTTCAGAATGCTTCAAGTGAAACAATAAAAATCAAATATTCCTTTAAATGTCAAGCCTGGGGAGGTCCCCTTAGTCTGCCTGTAAAATGGCGCATCTTTCTGATGTGCTTTACTGTGCCGCAGCAAAATAACATTTCTAAAGGAAAAAACGTCATTTAAAACTTGCTCGTGGATGTAATGTATTGCTGGCTCCCGGTAATATAGATAAAAATCAAGGAAAAAAATGGCATGCCCCCCCCCCCCCCCCCCAGTCCATACCAGAACCTTTGGGTCTGATATGGATATTAAGGGGAACTGCACGCCAAAATTTTTTAAAAAATTGGCGTGGGCCCCCCCAAAAAGAATCTATACCAGACGCTTATCTGAGCATGCAGCCTGGAGGACAGGATAGGGGGGGCAAGCGAGCTCCCCCCCTTCCCCCTTCTGAACCATACCAGGCCACATGCACTCAACATTGGGAGAGTGCTTTGGGGTCCCCCCCAAAGCACCTTGTCCCCATGTTGATGGGGACAAGGGCCTCATCCCCTTGCCTGGTGGTTGTGGGGGTCTGTGGGTGGGGGGGCTAAACAAGGGGGGCCCCCAGATCCCATCCCCCATTTTACCCCTACCCATTCACCAAAAAAAATGTCAAAAAGTAAAAAACACAAAAGACAGTTTTTGAAAATTTCTTTATTAAAAAAGAAAACAAAAAAAGTGTCCCGCGATGTCCATCCTTCTTCAATCATGGCGCAGATGGACCTGAATAATAGAAGAAAAAAAAAGCTCCCCCACGATGGGAGGCGTCCTGCCAACTGCTGTCTTTTTGCAGTGACAGCTGTTATGAAGGCAAGGGCTGGGCTACCCGCTGACATAACCGAATGACCCCGCCCCCTCTGACGATACATGGTGTTCGAAGGGGCGGGGTCACTCGGTTACGTTTGACTCATCCCTAAAACTAATATTATTATTATTTATTATTATACAGGATCTATATAGTGCCAACAGTTTGCACAACGCTTTACAACAGAAAAAAAACAAACAAAACACTTTCAATTGCGTATTCAACCGGCCGAAGGGGACAAATAAGAGAAGTTCATTGTTCGGGTTTATATAAACTGTCATTAAAAGTTTGGATAAAATGTTAGCGGTTTCTATTTTAGAGTTTTGCTAGCAGAAAGATCATTAACCAGCCCGGCTTATTTAAATAGGTACTAATAACCATATCATCATATGTTATGGCTGAACACCTATAATTCTACTTAAGAGATTTTAATGTCTGATATTCTCCTAATGGGATTATTAGACAGACAGGCAGATTAAGGCGTTGAGACGTTTCACGATTCCAGCACCGCAGGCGCAGCCCTGGAACTCACAACAACTGTTTACATCTTCAGAAACACGTCTAATCGGCTGGAATGATAATCTTCCCCTTTTTGCTGGCATGTCATTTTTAGGTCAAGCAAGGTCAAGAGACCCTTTTAGGTTAAAAAAAAAAAGGCAAAATAATGAGTGAGCACAAAACGGTAAGCAGATCTCAATAAAAACTCAATGAAAAAAAAACAGTAGGCAGATAACATTTTTCACACAGGGCTCATTCACAGCACACTATGAGGGAGATTTACTAAAACCGGAGAGTGTAAAATCTGGTGCAGAAACCGATCAGCTTCCAGGATTTATTGTCAGCCCGGTTCACATATGTGCGAATTGGATGTGGTTTTTACCGTATCCAGTTCGCATGACATGCAAGTGGGACCGGCTCTCAATGGAGCTGGTTCTCACATGTCCGTAGCGGCCGCGGTGCGAATTCCAAAAGGGTCTTGTGCGTCTTTGGGGCCGGTTCAGGTGCAAAAATTCAAACCTGAATCGCACCTGAACCAGTGAACAGGAACGCACCGGACCCCAGGATGGAAACCGCAGCCGCACATACACTATATTACCAAAAGTATTGGGACGCCTGCCTTTACACGCATATGAATTTTAATGGCATCCCAGTCTTAGTCCGTAGGGTATAATATGGAGTTGGCCCACCCTTTGCAGCTATAACAGCTTCAACTCTTCTGGGAAGGCTGTCCACAAGGTTTAGGAGTGTGTCTATGGGAATGTATGACCATTCTTCCAGAAGCGCATTTGTGAGGTCAGACACTGATGTGGATGAGAAGGCCTGGCTTGCAGTCTCCCTTCTAATTCATCCCAAAGGTGTTCTATCGGGTTGAGGTCAGGACTCTGTGCAGGCCAATCAAGTTCCTTCACCCCAAACTCGCTTTATGGACCTTGATTTGTGCGCAGTCATGTTGGAACCATTTTTTATTAAAAAAAAATTCTGCCTCCCTGTAACGTTCTTCGCGAGCTTCGAAAACCGTACATGACCCCACATTAATTGCGTTCATGTGCGCTGCTCTGCATACACTACAAATCCAATAGTCCGTAGCCCATCTTGGGAATGAGCAAGAGAGGGTGGCTAAATTCCTACATACAGTGGGACCATGGAGAACAAACATGGGCACCCTACAGTAGCAAAATAAAGGAATTTGGAGATTTGGAGGAGGCTGAGAGCAATAGAGGGGACTTTTTACTATGTACCATGTGTGGTGCTTTAAGGCTGGATTCACACCTATGCATTTTTAGTGCTTTTTGCATTTTGCAGATTTGCACTACAGTCCATATAACATGGTTTCCTATGGAACACGTTCTGTAGAGCAAATCTGCAAAATGCAAAAAGCACTAAAAATGCATAGGTGTGAATTCAGCCTTACTAAGGGATGTGCTGGTTTTTATTCCCTGCTTCGCAAGGAAACAAAATCCAGCACATCCCTGCTGACAGGACGGAGCTCTGCCTTGTGCACATAGGCAGCGCTCCGTTCAGTCTGTCTCTTCGCCGATCGCCAATGGATGACCGCCAGCACCCGCTGATCGGCTTCTGCTGAGACTAATCACAGCAGAAGCGGAACGCGTGCGCCCCCTTTCCAGGAAGGCAGAGTCACGTATATACGTGTGTATATGTGATTCTGCTCAGAGTGCCCCGTAGCAATAAAGCTACAATGGGCCGGTCACCAAGTGGTTAAAGACCAACTCCAGCCAAAAATGATGCAGAGTGCAGATTTGAAACTAGGTTTGTAAATGGATGAGTGTTGGCCAAGATCTCTGAAGATATGCAGAACTGCACTCTTTTTCTCCTATTTTAGAGTCTGGTTTCCTTGGAATCATGTTCTGTTCAGCGCACAGATAACAGGTTTAGAATAGATTTAGAATAGATTTAAAGTGACTAACACAGAGACTCCCCGCACTCCTGCGCATGTGCAAACAACACCAGTATCTGTGGTCCTAGTACCTTTGGCATCTGCACTCATGTGCGGGAAACCCATGTGTGTTCAGTGTGTCACTGCTGGATCCCAAAACCCTGCGCACATATGGAATCTTGCCACGTGCATGCGCTCAACAGTAAAACTGCCTCCTGGGATGACTGACGTGGACATCCCAGGAGGCAGCAGGACTTGCAACATCATTCTCACCTAGGCAAGAAACAAGGAAGGGCTGCGGTACTGCACCAAAACGTTCAAAAACATTTTTTTTAAGGTGAAAAAAAGACTAAAGCTTTGAGTTGTACAGGGGTGCTCAACCCTTTGAAGAACAAGGGCCACTTAAATGATTTGGTAACCGGTCATGGGCTACAATGAAATGAAATGGTTCAGAATTTCTAATCTTTTATATTGAATAGCACAATGAACATTTTCCTTCTGCAGCCAATGAATGCTGGCAGGAGGGAGAGCAGGAGAAGCTGGATTTCTGCAATTGCCCCCCTCGCTGCCCCTCCTGTCCAAGAGTAAAACAAAATGCGATAGGGAGGCCACACTGGGGACGCCATTGCGACCCCTGACGCTACATCAGTGGTTGGGGGTGTATGGTAAAAAACACATCTCAACTATGGGGATTTACAGCCCCCCCAAACAGCAAATGTAAACTAGCCCTTACTGTCCTGAGCCCCCTATAAGGCTCCTTTCCTGTGGGTTAGCTGCGCTTTGCCATATACAGTATCTCACAAATGTCAGTACACCCCTCACATTTTTGTAAATATTTTATTATATCTTTTTTAATGTGACAACACTGAAGAAATGACACTTTGCTACAATGTAAAGTAGTGAGTGTACAGCTTGTTTAACAGTGTAAATTTGCTGTCCCCTCAAAATAACTCAACACACAACCATTAATGTCTAAACCGCTGGCAACAAACGTGAGTACACCACTAAGTAAAAATGTCCACATTGGGCACAAAGTGTCAATATTTTGTGTGGCCACCATTATTTTCCAGCACTGCCTTAACTTTATTGGGCATGGAGTTCACCAGAGCTTCACTGGTTGGTACTGGAGTCCTCTTCCACTCCTCCATGATGACATCACAGAGCTGGTGGATGTTAGAGACCTTGCGCTCCTCCAACTTCCGTTTGAGGATGTCCCACAGATGCTCAATAGGTCTGGAGAATTGCTTGGCCAGTTCATTGACCATAGGCAAGACACACTTGTCTTTGTACTCCTCACCTGGTTGCCGCCACACATGCTTGAAACCATCTGAACCAAATAAGTTTATCTTGGTCTCATCAGACCACAGGACATGGTTCCAGTAATCCATGTCCTTAGTCTGCTTGTCTTCAACAAACTGTTTGCGGGCTTTCTTGGGCATCATCTTTAAAAGAAACTTCCTTCTGGGATGACAGCCATGCAGACCAATTTGATGCAGTGTGCGGCGTATGGTCTGAGCACTGACAGGCTGCCCCCCCACCCCTTCAACCTCTGCAGCAATGCTGGCAACACTCATACATCTATTTCCCAAAGACAACCTTTGTATATGACACTGAGCACGTGCACTCAACTTCTTTGGTCAACAATGGCGAGGCCTGTTCTGAGTGGAACCTGTCCTGTTAAACCGCTGTATGATCTTGGCCACTGTGCTGCAGCTCAGTTTCAGGATCTTGGCAATCTTCTTATAGCCTAGGCCATCTTTATGTAGAGCAAAAATTCATTTTTTCAGATCCTCAGAGAGTTCTTTGCCATGAGGTGCCATGTTGAACTTCCAGTGACCAGTATGAGAGAGTGAGAGTGATAACACCAAATTTAACACACCTGCTCCCCATTCACACCTGAGACCTTGTAACACTAATGAGTCACATGACACCGAGGAGGGAAAATGGCTAATTGGGCCCAATTTGGACATTTTTACTTAGGGGTGTACTCACTTTTGTTGCCAGCGGTTTAGACATTAATGGCTGTATGTTGAGTTATTTTGAGGGGACAGCAAATTTACACTGTTATACAAGCTGTACACTCACTACTTTACATTGTAGCAAAGTGTCATCTCTTCAGTGTTGTCATATAAAAGATACAATAAATAAAAAATGTGAGGGGTGTACTCACTTTTGTGAGATACTGTAATTCTATTTTATCTTGCGGGTGTGGTGCACATTCTGAAAGTGCACCAAAACACCTCCATTCAGTATGAGGGTCGAGGACCACATCAGAGGGCTCTGAGGGCCACAGGTTGAGCACCCCTGGGTTAGTATGCCACTTTAGTAGAAGTGGTAGTTTTGGCCCTTTTATATGACATTTATTATGGATTGGTCTTTTAATTAAAACCATGAAAAACATCTGTGCGGTATGGCTGCTATGGAATAGACTATTCTAGAACCCTGACATGACAAATGAATATATATTTTGACATAAGCAACGTCTGCACTGTCTGGGCCTTCAAGGCCTGTACACTTGGCAACTCTACGCTGTTGTGCTTGTCACAAGTTTAAAGAGAGAAAAACGAAGATCTCTTTATCAAAGCATGTTGTAACGTGACTGTTATTACGTCTTATATTCAATGCTGCTTTACACTGGGAAAACTTGGTTGTGTGCCCAGATTTATTATTAAATATATCCCACAAAGATCAGATAATAAGGTGTTGTCTTCCAGAATTACCTACACAATATATAGGTCAAAGAAAACATGTATGGAGTCTGTCCACAGGGAGAAGGCAGGTGACTGGCAGGTTATACCTGTCCTGGGGACCGGATTAACGAAAATAGGTGAAGGTTTGCTCAAATATGGGGATGATTGGGCAGATTGGGGTGAGATTTTAAGGATAGATTAGGGAGATGTTAGAACTCCTGCCCAGGTTTTATAGCTGAAATCCTAAGAAAGTGAGGAGCTGGATATGTATCCTCTAACTAATAGGACAAGAAGTCTTTAATAAAGCCTAAGTCCAACATGGTGCTATATACACTATAATGTCTAAAGTATTGGGACACCTGCCTTTACACGCACATGAACATTAATAACATCCCAGTCTTATGCCCGGTACACACCGTCGGTTTTTCCGATGGAAAATGTCCGATCGGAGCGTGTTTTCGGAAATTCCGACCGTGTGTAGGCTCCATCGGACATTTTCCATCGGATTTTTCCGACACACAAAGTTGGAGAGCAGGAGATAAAATTTTCCGACAACAAAATCCGTTGTCGGAAATTCCGATCGTGTGTACACAAATCCGACGGACAAAGTGCCACGCATGCTCAGAATAAATAAAGAGATGAAAGCTATTGGCCACTGCCCCGTTTATAGTCCCGACGTACGTGTTTTACGTCACCGCGTTTAGAATGATCGGATTTTCCGACAACTTTGTGTGACTGTGTGTATGCAAGACAAGTTTGAGCCAACATCCGTCAGAAAAAATCCTAGGATTTTGTTCTCGGAATGTCCGAACAAAGTCCGACCGTGTGTACGGGGCATTAGTCTGTAGGGTTCAATATTGAGTTGGCCCACCCTTTGCAGATATAACAGCTTCAACTCTTCTGGGAAGGCTGTCCACAAGGTTTAGGAGTGTGTCTATGGGAGTGTTTGACCATTCTTCCAGAAGCACATTTGTGAGCTCAGGCACCGATGTGGACGCGAAGCCCTGGCTCGCAGTCTCCGCTCTAATTCATCCCAAAGGTGTTCTATCAGGTTTAGGTCAGGACTCTCTGCAGGCCAGTCAATTCCTCCACCCCAAACTCGCTCATCCATGTCTTTATGGACCTTGCTTTGTGCACTGGTGCGCAGTCATGTTGGATCAGGAAGGGGCCATCCCCAAACTATTCCCACAAAGTTGGGAGCATGAAATTGTCCAAAATGTCTTGGTATGCTGACGCCTTAAGAGTTCCCTTCACTGGAATCGAGGGGCCAAGCCCAACCCCTGAAAAACAACCCCACACCATAATCCCCCCTCCACCAAAAGATTTGGACCAGTGCACAAAGTCCACCTCAATATTGAACCCTACAGACTAAGACTGGGATGTTATTAAAGTTCATGTAAAGGCAGGTGTCCCAATACTTTTGACAATATAGTGTGTTTATCAAGGTGTTGTACATGTGTTATAAAGGTTGTTTAACCGCTTCCAGACCACCCCTCATACATCCACTGCGGCAGGGCAGCCGCAATGCACTGGATCACATATTTGTTGAGGTATCAGTGCTTCCGGGTAAGGCGCGTGCACACGCCCACCCGCCGCCCAGGCTGTTCTGTGATTACAGCACAAGTCGATCAGCGATTCCCGGCCAATGATTGATCTCCGGGACCCACTGATCGGCTCTGTCATTCACGGAAGAGAGCTCTGTGTTAGTAGACCATACAGAGCTCTGTACACTGACAGGCGACCCTGCTGTTTTTTTTTATTCCCTCAAAACAGGGGGAAAAAAAAAACGCTTAGTAAAAGCTGCACACATTACGCATTATTAAACGCACAGTTAACCCCTTGATCGCCCTAGATGTTAACTTCTCCGAGGGGGTTATCAGATGTGGGGAGGAGCCGCGAGAGCCGCCGGGGGACCCCAGAAGAGCAGGTTTGGGGCCACTGTGTGCAAAACGAGCTGCACAGTGGAGGTAAGTATGATATGTTTGTTATTTAAAAAAAAAAAAAAAAAAAAAAAATTACCCTTACAATCACTTTAAACTCTCTCAATTAATATTAAGGCCCAGTTCACGTATGGGCGATTTGGAATCACTGACAGAATCACCGTGATTCCGCCCACAATTCCAAATTGCAGCAAATGTGCAATGCGATTTTGGGTGCCACCCAAAACACGGTACAATTTTGCCGCGATTGTCACACAAAACACGAGTGCAAAATCGCTCCTAGCTCATGGCCATAAATGGGTTGCCCTATGTGTGACATGCGTTTTCCGCATAAGAAATGCACTAAAAATATCTCGAACACAAGTAGTGTGAACAGGGCCTGACTATTTTTTAATCCTTATGCTGCTAGCCTTAGTACACGGATAGGAAGGTATATTATATTTACTTGTTTTAAACTTTTTTTTTTACATTTCTTTAGTTGCTTCCTGGCCTAGGCCAAAATGAGGTCATATATACATGTGTCTTTATGGTATTTTTTTTTTATTTTCCTCTGAAGGAGAGGAGGAGTGGCTTTCTCAGCTAAGCACACTCTCCTGCATGCATGCCTGAGATAAGGACAGAAGGATTACGGGAAGTAAATGCTACATAAATCATCTTCCCTTACGCAAGATGAACAAGGCTAGAAATGTCAGGAGAGTGTTTTTCAAAGTGATTTCTCAACAAATTAAAACATGGAGACATGGATGGATGAGGGAGTTTGCTTAGAATGTTAAAGTGGTTGCATTGTATGCATGGAAGTAAAAAAACCTTCTGTATGGAGCAGCCCCCCCAGCCACCCTAACACTCACCTTAGCCCCCCTTGATCCAGCCATGTCCACGAGAACCTTGCCTCTCTGGGGACTCGGACTCCTGATTGGCTATTGGCAGCAGCGGGAGCAACTGGCTCCCGCTGCTGTCAATCACACCCAGGGAGCCAATCAGGAGACAGAGGGGGCGGGGTCGAGCTGCATCTCCGTGTGTGAATAGACACACAGAGCCATGAGTCAGAAGTGCGCCAGTTTTGGTGCCCAGGAGGGAAGGAGGGAAGAGCCAGGAGCGCCGGCGTGAGACTCGAGAAGAGGAGGATCTGGGCTGCTCTGTGCAAAACCAACTGCACAGAGCAGGTAAGTAAAACATGTTTGTTATTTTTTTTAAAACAAGACTTATGTAGCACCCTCTACCTTAGGTAGGTGTTTTGCCTCGTACACATGAGCGGACTTTTCAGCAGACTTGGTCCGACGGTATTTCCGCCGGACTTTCTGAATGGACTGACTTGCCTACACACGACCGGACTTTCCGGCAGACTAGGTACGCCCGTCTTTCCAACGGACTTTCGCCGGAGTTACAGCGGACTTTTAGAATGAACGGACTTGCCCACACACGGACAAGTCCGTTCATTTTGAACGTGACTCGGGTACGACAGGACTAGAAAAGGAAGTCAATCTCGCTGTTTTTATCGGCGAGATTGACACCTTGCGAGCCCCGTCGTGGGGCATCCCAGGCCCTTAGGTCTGGCATGGATTTTAAGGGGAACCCCCTATGCTGAAAAATAGCCGTCACGGCATGCTGGGACTGTGACGGCATAAGGGGGGGGCGTGGTCACCGGGTGATGTTGACCACGCCCCCTTATGCCATCACAGTCCTAGCATGCCCCCCTCGGAGCTGTCTAATAAATTACTTCAAAAACCTGTGTAGTGTGTTTTATTATTGACACGTTTTCCCTAGGTGAATGGGTAGGGGTACCATGTACCCCATACTCACTCACATAGGGTGGGGGGCCGGGATCTGGGGGCCCTCTTATTATAGGGGGCTCCCGGATTCTGATAAGCCCCCCACACGCAGACCCCGACAACCAACGCCAGGGTTGTCGGGAAGAGGCCCTTGTCCTCATCAACGTGGGGACAAGGTGCTTTGGGGGGGCCCTCCCCCAAAGCACCCACCCCCACATGTTGAGGGCATGCGGCCTGGTACGGTTCAGGAGGGGGGGGCGCTCGCTCGTCCCCACCCCCTTTCCTGACTGGCCGGGCTTCGTGCTCAGATCAGGGTCTGGTATGGATTTTGGGGGGGGACCCCACGCCGAAAGGTTCCCCTTAAGATCCATACCAGACCTAAGGGCCTGGGATGCCCCGCACTCGCCGCAATAGGAAAATTTGTTTTTCCTATTGCAGCGAGAGCGAGATGCAGTACTCTGCCCTTGCGTCGTATCTGGTCCGTCGGACCAGCATACAGACGCATGCAGACGAACGGGCTTTCCGTCAGAAACTGAGTCCAGCGGACTAAGATTTAAAGCATGCTTTAAATCTAGGTACGACGGACTTTTGGGAAAAAAAAGTCTGCCGGAGCCTACACACGGTCGGATTATGCGGCGGACTCTGGTTCGCCGGACCAAGTATGCCGGAAAGTCCGACCGTGTGTACGCGGCATTATGCCACGTACACACGAGCGGACTTTACGGCAGACTTTTCGATGGACTTTATGACGGACTTTCCGAATGAATGGACTTGCCTACGCACAATCCACCAAAGTTTGTCGAATTCGTATGTGATGACGTACGACTGGACTAAAACAAGGAAGTTCATAGCCAGTAGCCAATAGCTGCCCTAGCGTGGCTTTTTGTCCGTCGAACTAGCATACAGACGAGCGGACTTTTCGACCGGATTCGAGTTCGACGGATAGATTTAAAACATGTTTCAAATCTAAGTTCGTCCAACTTTTGAGAAAACAAAGTCCGCTGGAGCCCACACATGATCGAATTGTCCGACGAAATCCCATCCGCCGGGCAAAGTCTGCCGTAAAGTCCGCTTGTGTGTACGCGGCATTAGAGTTAGATTTTTGGCCAGTGCAGGTACATTTAGGCAGGCCTAGCTTAGGCCTGTTTGTTTTGATCTGGTAGCTGGAGAGTGGTTTAGTGTAGGCTGGTGACTCACAGACAGTGTCCCTTCTTGGTTACCTCCTTCTGGCTTCGAGTAGATTCTGGAAGCAGTAGAGGGGAAGAGAGGTGGAGCTGTTTGGGGTGTGTTAAGTGGCCCTGACCAAACCCCAACTAGGATTGGCAGGGGGCAGGCCTCCCTAAATACCTTGGGTCAGCCCAGCTAGGGAGGAGTTGTTCAGGTGGAAGAATTGAAAGATGGAGGTTGTCGGAGCCTTGGAGGGAGCCCCCCCAGTCTGGGGGGGCGACCTTTGGCCGGGGGGCTCGAAGCTGTGAGGGAACCCCACACAACCCAAGGGGTGTCCTGAACAGGAGCAGGAGAGTAAAGCGGGGAACACTGCCGGGCAAGTCTTCAGGAGGGATCCACCAGGTGTCGGTGAGTGACAGGCACGCTCGGGAGAGCAGGGGGAGAGGCATGCCAGAGCGGACTGGGAGTCTGAGATGGATGTAAAGCCAGCGGGAGAGACTGTGATGTTAGTGGCATTGAAGTCCGGCTGCTGGACTTACACAGGACTGACTAGGATCAGTAGTCCACCTCAGTAGCACTAAAGACTTCTTTTTCTATTGCTATCGGTTGCTACATCAAAGGGGCCCGCGGTCCCTGCCAGCAAATGGCAAATCCTTCAAGTTGGGCTTAATTCAGAGTTGGGCCTAACCATGTGCTAGCTGTGCCAGGAACCAAGTATTGCACAGGAGAGAAAGTGACAGTCTACAATCAAGCGTTGTGCTGGAGAAGTCTGGAGCTTTAGAGAATGTGAAAAGAGGTTCCAATCAATCATTTTATCGTTTAATACTATTGATTCTGGGCATCCCATAATCCCTTTACCCCATCCAAGTTGAATCCTCTCAATAAAATAACAAAAAACAAAGCTGATGGACTGTTCATTGCTTGTAGAGTGACTGGAAGAGAATGCCAGGCTAGGCAGGGTGACAGGTGGAACTACTACACTCAGCGGCCCCACGGGGGTACCGCTACACTTACATATCTTTTTAAAAATGAAATAAATAGCATTTTCAGTTTGTGGTGCTCAGATGCAGTTTGTTCTGCTTTAAATGGTGCACAACAGTCATTATTTCCCCGACATAACCATATCCAGAAAATACCATTTCAGATTAAAATAAACCAATAAAATAAATAATTAGACACGCAATTAAAAATATAATGAACTGTGAAATCTGATCGGGGAGAAGTAGCGGTTGGCCATGTTTACAAGATTCTAATTAATCCTTCACTTTAAAAAAGAAAATAAACAGCTGGTCACATGATTTTTGAGACCGGGCAGGGGGTCACTCGGGAAGGATTGTATGAACTTAAAAAAAGAACTGGGAAGTAATCGGAACCTCAAGTATTACTCAAAATGTTACTATGAGCTCATGCTAAGCTTATAAATGATACACTGGTGGTAGTAAAATTGAATATTTGAGTTATTTTGGGAATGGGAGAAGGCAGGCGATTGGTCGGTTATTAACTAAGGTGCCATAAAAGCGCCCTTAGAGCTAATTTTAAACATGGGTTTGGGATCACATCATAGTAAAAACATAAGGCTGCACGGAGAGCTGTTTTAGGCCTGTTGGATGAGATTAAATTTATGATGGCAACATAAAAGTAATTTACTGAGCGCTGTAACCTCTGGATCAACTCTGACACAAGTGACACTGACACAATATATGTAAACACATGCACCGTCTGCTAGCTGGACTCAATCCAGTGTGAAAAAAATTCTGAAATTTGTGTCTGCGTGTAACTTGTTAACGACTTTATAATGAAAAACAGAACTTCTGTACTGGAAATTTTGGATCGATTGTTACAGCGTACATTTCTTGGTGCAATAGTCTTCAGAACATAGGAGGCAGTGGGTGCGATATTCTCATAAGCCATTTCCTTCTGAAAATGCCCGCTGGCATCAATATGTGTTACTGCCCATAAACAAAACTGCAGTTAACTGCTTGCCCTCCGGAAGATTTACCCCCCTTCATGACCAGGCCATTTTTTGCAATACGGCATGGCATTACTTTCATCGACTATTGCGCGGTTGTGCGACGCTGTACCCAAATAAAATGTATGTCCTTTTTTCCCCATAAATAGAGATTTCTTTTGGTGGTATTTGATCACCTCTGCATTTTTTTATTTTTTGAGATATAAATAAAAAAAGATTCACAATTTTGGGGAAAAAAACAATAATTTTTACTTTCTGCTAGGAAAGGGGTTAACATCAGGGGCAATCAAAGGGTTAACTGTGTGCGTAGATCATGTTTTCTTACTGTGGGGGAGGTGTTTGTACTAGGGGAAGGGGTGGAACAGTGACCCTGCTTTGCAGAGACACAGGATCAATGCCTTCTGTACTGACAAAACGGCGATCTGCCTTGTTTCGTTTTTTCTTCCCATGCAGTTTACTACCGCTTTATTGGATTGGTGAGGGTTAGAATACATGGTGGTTTGAGCATAAATAAACACATAGAAGGTAGGTGCAGACACGGTGCTGGACAATATAATCAGTATTTCAAGGTAATTTAGAATAGAGTTCTGTATCACTAGACTGGGATTACCTCATGTACAGGCAGTCCCCGAGTTACGAACACCCGAGTTATGAACAACTCCTACTTATGAACGGCCTCAAATGCAGGCCACTTGTGCTCCACGTGGGTCCTGGATACCTTTCAAGCACTTTAGCACACATCCCACACTGCCGTAGTACGCCCCAGATAACATAACAAGCGCCCGGAACATCCCACATCCATGCACAGGCGGCAGTTACACTTACGAATGCAGTGTTCCGACCGGAAGTTACACTTACAAATGCAGTGTTGCGACTTACGAACAACTTCGACTTACGAAAAAACCTATAGTCCCTATTGTGTTCGTAACTCGGGGACTGCCTGTATCAGCAAAGTCAGCAGTAATCAGCGCATATAAGCATTAACTGCAATAAGCATAATAATACTATAACTAGTCTAGAGTGCAATAGGTAAAGGTCTCTGCATAGCAGCTGTAAAGGAACAGTCTTTAGTCCTAACGCTTCAGCCGGCTAGTGTTGGAGCCCAGTTGTACCGTTGGTGCATGCAAGAATAGTCCCAGTCACACCAGCAGGCAGCAATAAGGCTACTAAATGGCTGTATGGTCATTTCCTAAGGGGCTCAGTTTCTGTAGCAACAGATAGTAAATCCCCACAGCAGCGGCTCACCAGTTCCAGTGATACTGTAGCTCACCTTCTGGTCACACACAGCAATTAGTCCACATTCTGATCTGCACCCAGGTGACTCTGGGTGTCGGCACCCCTGAACCTAGTACTATGAATCCCGCTCAGGCCACTGATAACAGTAATGAAACTCACTGGACAGCAATGTGCACTCTGCCTCAAGTGTCCTGTACAGCCTGAGAAAATGTAGCTCTTTCCCCTCCTTCTGGCAATCTCTCTCTGAGAAATGCAGAAAAGCTCTTTATTACAGTAGAGTCCCTCTCCTCTGGACTACAGTTCCCACAATGCAGTGCTGCCTGCTTCTGACTATTGAACACTATTGAACACTCCAGCTCAGACTTTTTAAGCAATAACAGCAACAGTGGTTTTATCCTTCTGCGATAAAGGTTTTACATAAATAAAAGTTGACCATTATAGACTCCCCCATCAGTGGCAAATGGTTTGTCTCAACCGCCTAACTGCAACATCTACACGACAGTTTGTTCTTTTGAAAAAACGACAGACTTACTGGCCAGTTCACCAGGTGAAAATAAAGGAAAGATAGCCTAAAAACAAAAAACAAATGCAGCATCACATCTAAGAATTAGTAAGCTGTAATATTATAAATATTTGCTTTTGGGTTTAATACTACATTAAGGCCAGAAATCAAAAGTATTAAAGGCCCTTGGTTCAGCATGCCAGTAACGCAACTAGCATTTTCAGAAAATAAGGTTAGCAATAGTTGACTTTATAGTTCTTTTTTTTTGACTGGTTTTCTTTGAAAATACCTTAACAAACTATATTTATTGCCCGGACAACTTAACCACTTGCCGACTGCCGCACGCCGATATATGTCGGCACAATGGCAACGGTGGGTATGCCCCCTTTAATTTGCGGGCTAGTGGGCGTGCGGTCTGCTTGCAGGAAATCAAGGAGTTGGGAGGAAGGGGGTATATCAGGATTGAAGTTTTGCCGTTTGCGAAAGATCTAAACTTATTCCAAACCTTGTCACACGTATTGTTCATTGAAGGCTCCTGTGCTTTGAGCAGAGTTGAATCAACTCTGGAGGAACATCCTAGTGATTAAAGCCTCTGTTTTAACATTCTAATGTAAAGGTTTAATCTGTGAGGATTCTGTTGGGTGTGATGCCTTGAACCAGAAGAAAGGGTATCAAAGGAATATTTACCAGAGATTGGACACTACGAAATATTGCCCTAGGGAATCATGAGTCTCCCTGCAAATATGGCAGGACTTTATCACCGTTTAGTGTTGATATTGCAAGTCTCGGGAGAATTTTCGAGGTAGGAGGCCGGAGGAGGCCTAAATAAGATTGCATGCCCAAGGACTTGACAGGACATCTATTGCTTCTGCCAAAGGGTGAGGCAGATGTGAAATAAACCTCTGCAGCTTGGTATTGCTTGCTGTAGCAAAAGGATGCAGTTCAGGAAAGGTCCACTGGCCCACAATCTAACTGAATAACTTCGGTTGTAGGGACCATTTGTTGGGATCCAGGAATCCTTGGAATAGGTGATCTGCGTCTGTGTTTAAGTGGGCTGGAAGATAGACTACTCTTAGGTCCTTCAGATTTCCCTCTGCCCAAATGAAGATGGGTTCCACTTCCCTTAGTAAGGAACTGTTGTTGCTGTATGTATGATATTGCAGCTCTATTGTCTATCCGAATCAGAACTGATTTGTCCCTGATCTGAGAGAGCAAATGCTGTCGATACGAGATAAGCCGCCTGGATCTCCAGGATATTTGCGATGGTGTCTGCTGCATTGAACGCCCATCTCTCTTGAACCGACATCTGGTTGCAATGTGCCTCCTAGCCTATTGCATTGGCGTCTGTGGTAACTGTGGTCCAGAAGACATGCCTTAATAATTGTGGCTTTACAGGCATCTCCCTCTTTGTCCACTAGTGGATAAAACCCCCGTGCATCAAACTTGTTTGATATATGGACTGGGATAGATGGTTTGCTCCATTGCTTCAGGAATTCTAGCTAAAAGGTGCCTGAGCTATACATGTGTCCATGGGACCATCTAGATACAAAAAGACAAAAATCCCTAATAAGTTGAATTAGCTCAAGGCTGTTATGTAGGACCTTGTCCTCACTCTCCTTACTTTCTGAATGATCACCCACACTTTCTGAGATGGCAGGGACATTGTCCCTTTTGCGGTGATGAAAAGGGCGCCTATACTGGAGAAACGATGACTCGTTTAATGATTTACCATCCAACTGTATCTTGATAGTGTAGGCCATAGTATCCACCTGTTTTCCACCAGCTGGGCTGATCTTTTGATAAAAGGAGAATTTTCGAGGTAGGAGGCCGGAGGAGGCCTAAATAAGATTGCATGCCCAAGGACTTGACAGGGCATCTATTGCTTCTGCCAAAGGGTGAGGTAGATGTGAAATAAACCTCCGCAGCTTGGTATTGCTTGCTGTAGCAAAAGGATGCAGTTCAGGAAAGGTCCACTGGCCCACAATCTAACTGAATAACTTTGGTTGTAGGGACCATTTGTTGGGATCCAGGAATCCTTGGGATAGGTGATCCTTGTCTGTGTTTAAGTGGGCTGGAAGATAGACTACTCTTAGGTCCTTCAGATTTCCCTCTGCCCAAATGAAGATGGGTTCCACTTCCCTTAGTAAGGAACTGTTGTTGGTTCCGCCTTGGTGATGTATGTATGATATTGCAGCTCTATTGTCTATCCGAATCAGAACTGATTTGTCCCTGATCTGAGAGAGCAAATGCTGTCGATACGAGATAAGCCACCTGGATCTCCAGGATATTTGCGATGATGTCTGCTGCATTGAACACCCATCTCTCTTGAACCGACATCAGCTGATCTTTTGATAAAAGCAGGATATTGTCTGGTTAGTGATAAGAACTGAGACGAGTTCTCATAAAGAAGCTTGGATAGTGATCCGAGCCCTCGTGAGGGCTCTGAGTGAAGTGCAGGGTTCGAAGGGGAGACTCTGGAATTGTAGAGTGGCCTGGCCGACTGAAAATCTCAGATACTTCTGTAACAGTTATAGTATGGGTGCATGCAAGTAAGCATCCCTGAATCCCTGGGTACATCTAATTCTGCAGTTCTGGGGAATCTGGGCTGACTTTCCTCCTGTGATGTAGAAAATGGCTTTCTGCAAAGAGTGATTTATCATCAGAAAAAAAAAGGGTATTTATACAAATTTTGTTTTGACACAGTGTCAACTGCCCGTAGTTCTGACCACAATACCCATATGGCTATCACAAGTAGTGACATTGATCTTGCGAAGTAACAAATTGTATCCATCGCCGTCTTACCAGTGAAGTCTGCTGAGAGCCATAATTCGTCCAAAGCCTTGACTATATTTTCCCTATGAACATTTTGATGAATCACTGTTTCCATGTTTTTGGTCCATGCCCACAGGGCTTTCGATACAGATAAGGCAATTGCTGACTTCCAGGCGTTTACCCGCCATTTGGTAAGCTCCTTTAAGTTGGGGTCTATTCATCTGTCTAAAGCAGGGGTCTCCAAACTATGGCCCGCGGGCCACATCCGGCCCGTTGGGACGTTTTTTCCAGCCCGCAGCTTGAGTCCTCAGACTCACTGCAGGGTGGGTTTCTGCCCAAGCTACATTGGGTAGCAGGACCTGTGCTGCATACTCGCCATTGGCAGTATGCAGTGCTGGTCCCGCAACCCAACAAAGCCCGCCAACCTGGCTCCTCACTAAGCAGCTGTTTGCTAGAACCGCCAGCTAGGACCTGCTGCACCTCCTAGCTCCCTGCCCGCAGTCAGTTTGCATACCATGTGCCTGTGTAACAGCCGGGCAGGACCCAGGAGATACAGCAGAGCTGAACTGAAGCTGGGAATCGATATAACCCGGGACTCAAATGTGAGTGCAGTGGGGGGGCTCTCTGATGGGAACCTAAATGTGCAGAGGTTGCTCTGATGAGGGACACAAATGTGGAAGGGGGCGCTCTAAGGGGGACACAACTGTGCAGGGGTCTCTGATGGGACATTAATGTGCAGGAGTCTCTGATGGGACATTAATGTGAAGGGGTCTCTAATGTGGACAACAATGTGTGTGGGGGTCTCTGATTTGGACATTAATATGCAGGGGTCTCTGATGGGCACAATAATGTGCAGGAGTCTCTGATAGGGACAACAAAGTGTGTGGGGGGTCTCTGATGGGGACATTAATGTGCAGGGGTCTCTGATGGGGACATTAATATGCAGGGGTCTCTGATGGGGACATTAATGTGCAGGGGTCTCTGATGGGAACAACAATGTGTATGGGGGTCTCTGATGGGGACTATAATATGTGTGGGGGTCTCTGGGACATTAATGTGCATTGGGCTCTGTGTGGGGGGCTCTAAGAGGAACAAAAATGTTTGGGGTATTTCTAAGGGGGACACAAATATATGGGGGTCTATGATTGGGACACAAATATGGAAGGGGGCTCTGATGGGGACACAAATATGGAAGTGGGATCTAAGGGGGACACAAATGTGCAGTGGAGAATCTGATAGGGACACAAATGTGTTGGAAGACTCTGATGGAGACTCTGATGGGGACACAAATGTACAGGGGGTGTGTGTCACGGTAACACAGATGTAAGGCCCTGTGCACACTGGAAGTTTATCCCCCCTGCATGAGGTTACGGCATTTAGGTTTGATCGGAGGATACAGTTGCGCCATCCAGCTCTACTGCCGACAACCTGTCAAATTCTATTCTATTCTGCTGCTGCAGATTCACTTATAAATAAAAGGTTTTTTTCGGCCCGCGAATATTTGAAAAAAGTACAATGTGGCCCTTAAAGAGGAAGTAAACCCTGATGAGTTTACGTCCTCTTTGTTTCCCTGCAAAGGTAAAGCATAATGGGTTACTATGCATCGCATAGTAGCCCATTATGTGTCACTTACCTGACACAGGAGCCTGCGATGTCACCACTATCCCCTCTGCTACGGAGTGTCCATCTTCTTTGCGGGTATCGCGGCTCCAGCACTGGTACCGGAGCCGCAATGATGTCACTCCCGCGCATGCGCACGGGAGCCGCCACTTACGGCATATTGCCGTTAGCAGCGGCATGCTCAGTGCGCCTGCGCGCCGCTGCCTACGGCGCATGCGCCGTAGACAGCGGTGCCTGTCTTTTTGCAAATATCTCCTAAACCGTGTAGTTTTAGGAGATATTTCTTGGACCTACAGGTAAGCCTAAATCTAGGCTTACCTGTAGGTCAAAGTGGTCTGTAAGGGTTTACAACCACTTTGAAGTAAAAAGTTTGGAGACGTCTGGTCTAAAGGATCCTCAATTGAGGCTGAATTATCAATTGGTGAGATGAAATTCGAACCACTGCCGCGTCTACCTCCGGCGGACCGTCTGGCATTGCAGAATCTTGTTCCGACCGTAGATAAAGTTTTCCTAAGCAATTGAGAGGAAAAACATATATATTTTTCTTTTTTCCTTTCCTCCTTTTCCTTCCTTCAACAATGTCTCTGATATCATCCATCAGAGTAAGCCTATGTTTCCACTATTGCGACCTGAAAGTCGCAATGATGTCTATGGACCTCAAGTCGCATCAAAGTGGGACCAAAGTAGTGCAGGGACTACTCTGTAGTCAATGCGACTTGAAATCGCAAACATAAACGGTACTCATTGGAAATCATGGGGTACGACTTGTCATGCGACTTTGCAGTCCCAAGTCTCATGACAAGTCCCACTAGTGGAAACCGAGCCGAAAGAAGGAAACCTGCTGCTTTAGAAATGGGAAGTACATCTTTTAACTACTCAGATAAAGTGTCGGCTTTCTCCCAGCCAATAGCTGGCTTTACAGCCTGGACATAGGGCTGAACTAGGAAAAGGTTGAAGTCTGAGGGCCAAGCTCTTCTGAGGTATCCTCAGATGGCCCACCATCATCCAAATGTCTAGGAGGGATACTTGCTGCGTGGTGAGAGCATTCTCTCGAGGATGGGCCAGGAAGAGTTAACTTCTCTGGAGGAGATTGAGCTAATTGCTGCAATGGAACTGCTGTTGCTTGTACTGCTATGTATCCCCTGCCCATCTTTTGAGTAGGACAGCTTACCTCTTAACACTCTGACTCTCTGTCTGCTGCATAGACTCCAAAACAGCTTTTGCAGACCAATTGGCTGGTAATGGGATGACCCCGCATGCACGGCATTTAGGGATTTGAGAGTTGGTGAATGTGAAGAACTATGTCTTTTCACGAATGAACCCTTGCCACTTGCATGGTATCCTGATCTGGTTGGGGCCTTCATAGGTTTGTTTATGTCGCCTTGATGTCCACTTGGACTTCGTCTGGCGTACAAGACTGAAATACATAAACGTACCAGCATAAGTACTCTCTTTTTTTAATTAATTTTTTTTTTTACTCACCTGGACGATGGTGCCTACCTTAAATGTTGGAGAGGGTCTTGTTCGGGTGGCGTACTGCTTATTTTAGGCAAAGGACAGAAAAAGCAGCTAGAGAAAGATAAAGGAATTATGACTGGTATTTCAGCTGGAGCAAGGAAACAGTATTCCTGAGTAAAGAAAAAGAAAGAAATTACATTTACCGTTGGCAAAGAACAGGGTCCCTTCCAGGAGCTCCCCGCATAGGCAACCTCCTCAGATGACAACAGGCTGCCATGCTGAAAGCCCCAGTAATAAACAATTGAGAGGGGAGGGGCATCTGTGGAAGATACAACCCTCTAAAAAAATGAAGGAAATGGCTTTGTGCAACCTTTCTGCAAAGAGTGATTTATCATTAAAAAAAAAGGATATTTATACTAATTTTGTTTTGACAGTGTCAGCTGCCCATAGTTCTAACCACAATACCCATATGGCTATTACAAGTAGTGACATTGATCTTGTAACGATCTGAAGTCTGCTGAGAGACATAATTCGTCCAAAGCCTTGACTATATTTTCCCTAGAAATATTTTGATGAATCACTGTTTCCATGTTTTTGGTCCATGCCCACATGGCTTTGGATACAGATAAGGCAACTGCTGACTTCCAGGCGTTTACCCGCCATTTGGTAAGCTCCTTTAAGTTGGGGTCTATTCATCTGTCTAAAGGATCCTCAACTGAGGCTGAATTATCGATTGGTGAGATGAAATTCTTTGTTATACGAACCACTGCCGCGTCTACCTTCGGCGGACCATCTGGCATTGCAGAATCTTGTTTCTTGTTCCGACCGTGGATAAAGTAACCCGAACAAGACCCTCTCCAACATTTATGGTTGTCTGTCGTCCAGGTGAGTAAAAAAAAAAAAAAAAAAGAAAAAAGGAGAGCACCTATGCTGGTACGTTTATCTATTTCAGTCTTGTAAGCCAGAAGAAGTCCAAGTGGACATCAAGGCGACATAAACAAACCTATGAAGGCCTCCAACCCGATCAGGATACCATGCATCTGTGGAAGATACAACCCTCTAAAAAATTATTTTGACAAACATGTAAAATTTGCCCCTATTCAAGATGGCCACCATGACCTCGGGCCAGACCGCGCATGTGTGGCCGGTGGCACTAGGACCTATGCGACCCATCCGACTCAGCCCGGCCCACCGAGCCACCTCCTGACATCCGCGCATGCGCAGAGCAGGCAGGAAGACGCTGAGGGACTCAGAAAAGCTGGCGTGAGGTGTGCGCCACCCACTATAGTAACCAGGAATGAAGGTACAATATCACAAGGAGGTAAAGGTGGTGGGGGAGGAAGAAAGCGAAAAAGAGAGAGAGTAATGCAAGGAATGGAAAATGAGAGAGAATGGCTGACAGGAGGGAGAAATGGAAGGAAAAGTGAAAAATAGATATAGCTGCTTTCTCTGCTGCAGGCTTGAGCAAATGACAGTATATAAATGCAGATAGGAGCACTTAGTTAAGAGTCAACTGCTCTCCCAAAAGACCCACAGAAGGCACTCCCTATCTTATCAGCGCATGTAGCTGTCCAAGAATAGGACTGCACCTGGGAGAGGCTTGAACCCAGCTGGAAGCTGCCGACTGCAGAGGTAAGGGGCGTTCGACTACCATTCACTGACCAGGAGGTATGAGGGGAAAAACAGAGAATGCTGGGAATGCACTAATTCTTTTCTTTTATAATATTCACTGGTCCTGAGGGAAGAGCCAAGGCGGAGCTTGTCACAGGTATGCTGCCATGGAGGCATCAGAAAATACCATTTCCAGTTTTCCCATTACTTCCCGTTTCCAGGTTACCCAGTACATATCATTTCCAGGTTCCCCATTACATATCATTTCCAAGTTCCCCATTACATACCATTTCCAGGTTGCCCATTAAACATCATTTCCAGATTCCCTATTACATATAATTCCCAGATTCCTTATTAAATATGATTTCCAGGTTCCCCATGACATACCTTTTCCAGTTTTCCCATTAAATACAATTTTCAGTTTTCCAATTACATCCCATTTCTAGGTTCCCAATTAAAAATAATTTTCAGGCTCCCCATTAAAAATTGTTTGCAGACTCCTCATTACATACCATTTCCAGTTTTCCTATTTCATGGCATTTCCAGGTTCCCCATTATATATCACTTTCAGGTTCCTCATTAAACATATTTTCCAGTTTCCCAATGAAATACAATTTCCAGTTTTCCCATCACATACTATTTCCAGGTTCCCCATTAAACATAATTTCCAGCTTCCCTATTAAATATAATTTCCAAATTCCCTGTTAAATATAATTTCCAGATTCCCATGACATACCATTTCCAGGTTCCCCGTTGCTTATCATTTCCAGGTTCCCTATTACATCCCATTTCCAGATAACTAACTAAAAGTAATTTTCTGGTTCCCGAATAAAAATCATTTCCAGACTCCCCATTACATACGGTACCATTTCCAGTTTTCCCATTTCATGCCATATCCAGGTTTCCCATTACATATCATTTCTAGATTCCCTAATAAATATAATCTCCAGATTCCCCATTACATATCATTTCCAGGTTCCCTATTAAATACCATTTCCAGGTTCTCCATTAAATAAAATTTCCAGTTTTCCCATCACATACCATTCCCAGGTTCCCCATTACATATCATTTCCAGGTTCCCCATTAAATACAATTTCCAGTTTTCCCATCACATACCATTTCCCCATTCAAAATAATTTCCAGGTTCCCCATTAAAAATAATTTACAGGTTCCCCGTTATATATCATTTCAAGGTTCCCCATTAAATATCATGTTTCAGGTTCCCCTAAAGCGCCCCTTCCCATTGAAAACAATGGGGCAGTGCTGCTAAACCGCCAGCATAGCGCCGCTGCAGTGGCGCTATGCGGGTGGTTTTAACCCTTTTTCGGACGCTAGCGGGGGTTAAAACCGCCCCTGCTAGTGGCCAAATAGCGCCACTAAAATGGCAGTAAAGTGGCGCTAAAAATAGCGCCTCTTTACCGCCGCGCCCGCCCCAGTGTAAAAGTAGCCTTACATATCATTTCACCCATCCTGCTGAAAGTCATAAATATTGTTGCAATGAGCTGTACTTGGATTAACAGATTCTTCTTCCTGTCTCATATGTTATTATTATTTTATTTGTGTGGTTTGGAATTAACGCAACTAAACAACTTCCAAGAATATGACTTCATTCGACAAGATTTGCCAACAGAAACGTTTCCCGTCAAAACGCGAAGAATTTCACCATCATTCACACCGTTGAGGTTTCATTGGCTGTTTGGTGTGATAAGAAAGTGAACTGGGAGTTGATATATCCTCTCATTATTTCACTACGAGATAACCAGTGAGTCGCAGAAGTAGAGCCATATTGTTCTTGAATTCCTCTCTTGACATTTTTGTGCTACTCCTTTCCTGCTTCTACTTGCTGATGGATGCAATGGCAAACCTCATACAGACTTACGTAATACAGCAGTACAAAAAGTGATGACGATGTGCAAAGAGTCCTAACATGTAAGGCCCCTTGCACACTGGGCCATCTAGGTG